>WPIO01000125.1:305000-980000 GCA_009760855.2 Cristatella mucedo | reverse complement strand
TCATGCCCGTGCTAATTATTTGAAATAATTTCATTAACACGAATAGACCACATGTTCTTTTGCAGGTAATAAATGACATACGCTGTGCAGGGTAAGACTGGACGAGATTTCGTACACTTTCCCGAGGTGCAAGTTTTTGTACTTTTAATTCCAGCGGAAGTTAAGACTAATTAAAAAGTTGGGAAACAGTTGTAAATGGCTTGGAACTTGATCACGGAATCACTTCGGCAAACTGTTGTTTGGAGCATGATGTTTCGAGGACACGTCTTACCTCTCTGACCTTTTGAAGTCTTAGAATTTTAAGACAGGCTTACGGCATCACCGACAGATTTTTCGCAGCTGGTTCGCCGATTTGCCCTGGTGAGATGAGAGGCGCTCGAGTAGGACTTGGCGATCGAACGTTGCCGAGTGATCAGAAAGAAGAAGCGGAGAGACTGTACCTAAGCGAGCATTCCTTTTAAGGTCGTTATGCACCCGAAGCAATGAGCAATGCTGACTCTGTGGAGTGATTAGCTCTAAAACTAGACTGGAACTTATTTTCAAGGTTTGAAGTTTCAATGTGAGAGTTAAGCTGGTCTGCCAGAACTCCTTCAAGCGTCTCTGATAGGAAAGATTGAGTGAGACTTGGCGGAAGTTGCTCAAGTTCTATTAAATGCAAAGTGTGAAGGAAAGGTGATAAGTTTAATCGATCCACTCACTCAAGAGCAGTGCAAAGGAAGAAACAGGGGAAAGAGAGGAGAGCGCCAGAGAGAGAGAGAGAAGACCAAAAGTGAGAGCAGCGGAAGGAAGTGTAAGCGAGGGACTTGATGGCACATAAAGGAAAAAACAGGAGATCTAAATTGCAATAATGACTGCCTGTGCGCGGTGCACGAGACACGCGTTTAAAGCGACAACAATCAATGCTGGAGGGCCCGGCTGCTTCGCTCAATGCCTTCAAAATGTGGACAGGTGGCTGCAATTCCCCCATCTACTCGGTACTAGTAAAATTCACGGCGGAGCGATCCACTTGCCACGGTGTGAATAGTATGAACCCTCTCTGACCGCACTTTGACGTTGTATGGTGCCCGTCGCCTATTACTCAAGCCGTATGTTTTTGAAGCAACGGGGAGCACGAGCACCTGCACCGGATCAGCTCGTCAGCCACGGAACTGACCATCTCCTGGCTGGGCTGACCACGGGATCTATTATTTATCCCAATCAAAGGGGCTTTTATATCTGCAATGCCGAGGCTAACCCCTGGGATATAGGCGAGATAATTAATCCTCCAGAGGAGCCGAAATCAGTTTGTACTCGGTTGCTTCGACGCCCTAGCCGGCTGCTAGACATCTGTTATGAACCACCCTGACGCCAGAACAGGGCATTATTTGATACTTGTTCATGCTTGCGGGAACTAGATTAGCACAAAAGCCATGTAAACCATCAGCCGTAGTCATCGAAGAATGTATGGTATCATGTTTCTCTGCAGTACGCGTTAATAAATTGTCATTGCGTACCCGTATTTTTATGCTGGCTGCTCCCAAACATAAAGATATCTATAAAATAATATAGTTATATCGTTAAAATTGAAATCATCGTTAGTTTAAATTAGTTTAAATATATATATATATATATATAATTCATTCCTATATCGCCCCAAGAGATAATCTCTATTCAGGCACTTTACATATGCCTGGGGGCTCGAGCCGACGACCTCAGCCAGGCCTTGATCGGGGCGAGCACCTTAACCGCTGGACCAAACCAGATCGCGAACAAAATTTGCGGAAGTATTGCTGGCAATCATCGTCAACTTTGGGGATTAACCAAGTTTTCATGTAGCTCGATTTTCGCTTAGAATATCTTGCAGCAACATTTCCTGTATTTGGACTTGTATACAAGCTTCAAATAACAAGGTACATTGTTTCATCGTAGAAGGACCCCGTGCAAGCATGCTTTGGTTCTTGCTAGCGACACATCTATACAGTTTACTAATACCTCGTACAAACCTCAAATCTTTTGGAGACCGTGCATGTAGTTCGTATGCTCCCAAAGCCTGAAACTCCCTCCCGACTTGCGTCACAACATCCCCTGACTTGACCACATTTGAAAAGAACTTATAAATACACCTTTTTAGGACAGCATTTAGTGGGTCCCTTTGATTCGTCCTTCATGTGCTTATTCGTGCTGACACTGCATGCTGCCACTAACCGCATTTGCATACTGACCCTGTGCATGTCACCCCTAACCATGTTATTCATGTTTATCAAGCATGATATTACCATGATATATCACCATTCAACCGCGCTTCCCTTTGCTGAAAATGTGAAGCACCTAGAAAGAGATTGAGTTCTCTGAGGGCGCTTTATCGAGTGCATTATTATTGTTATTATTATTTTATAGTTTCCTATCAAAGAACTGTCAAGTTGTTTTGAGAAGCTCCAGAATGCCGAGGTTTGTAATAGCTTCGTATCTCGTCACATGCTTATTATTTATAAGGATATCATTACCAAGAAGAAGCCGCGTGTTTTTGTATGTAGAAAATTATATACGCATTGAAGGGAAAGAATTAACAAGGTTTCGTACAATTTCGTGAGGACGAGCAAGTTGCATACTCTTAATCTCTGCAGACGATAAAAATAAATTAAGAAAGGGTTGAGGATGGCTAAGGAACTCGATCACAGAATTTCTTTGAGAAATCTTTGCTTGGAACGTTGCATTTTGACGACATGCCATTCTGCCTCTCTGACCTCTTGAAGTCTTACGATTTTAAGCGGTGCTTTATGACATTACTATCAAGGCTTTTGCGGCTGTAATATGAGATGGACTTGTCAGAGTGCTGGCTAGACACAATTTGACTTGGTCCGGTAGACTTGGCTGAAACCTGTAGTGAAAGCAATCGATTGCTTTCATTTTCTCAATGTCCTCAGCGAGGCTTTAATATATGCCCCAAGAAACCTTTCTGGAGTGGGCTGTTTAGGACTTTTTAAGCAGCTGTCATTATCATAGCACGGCTACTGCTGGCTTCGGCCTCGGATAGCCCGAAGTCCGGACAAACCCTGGATTTCGGGGAGGCTCTAGCTGCTGCCAAGGATTTAGTGCCCTGCCGGTCGTCTCTTATGCTAGCTGCTGCCGAACCGATGACACCAACGTGTGGATTAAATAGTATATTTCATAGACCGGCACTAGACTTTAGCCCTCACACGCCACCTATTAGACTTTAGCCCTCACGAAATACCGAAAGCTATCTATCTCTACAGCTCTTATTGTCACTCTCCCCTTTACAAGTAAGTGCTCGAACTTCTGCATTCAAACTCACATGCATCGTAAGCATGTGCAAATAGACAGATTTCCCACAGAACTAGACAGTGCAACAACCTACTTAAGAATGCAGACCTGGGTCGAATATCTCCGCTTGTTTTTCTCGATCTTTCGGCAGCTATTGATACTATCGATCACCCAGTTCTTCTTGAGAGCGTTTAATCTCGCGTGGGCATTACCGGCACTGCATTGCAATGGTTCAGGTTCCATCTCACCGGAATATTCCCGAGTATTGATGTGAATGGACAAAGATCATCAGAGGAACCTCTGCAATATAGGGTACCTCAGGGCTCCGTGCTTGGTCCTGTTATTTTCACGGTTCATACTCTTCCTCTTGCCGATGCAATAGCCAAGCACAATCTAGGCTTTCATTTCTATGCGGATGACAATCAGTTATATGCTTTTCAGTTATGCGTTAATCCCTCCGAACCTTCGAGCACGTCAAATTCTCTTAACTCCCTTGCTGCATGCATTGATGACATCCGTACATGGATGGCAGTACATTTTCCTAAATTGAATGATGGTAAAACCAACTTACTAGTTATGGGAAAACCAAGTGTGATTCAGAATTTGGAAAGGCTATCGCTCAACATTTGCTTTGCCCGCATGTCTTCTGTTGAATCTGCACGAAATCTAGATGTCATCTTCCAAAGTGACCTTTCATTAGACGGCTACATCAGCTCCACAATCAAGTCTGCCTACTTTCAGCTACGTAACATTAAAAATTCAGGCTTGTTTAGGCAGGGATACAACATCTAAGTTGGTCCATGCATTTGTGACATCCCGTCTTGACTTCGGTAACTCATTGCTTACTGGCCTACCGGCATGCGAAATCAGAAGCCTTCCAGCTGGTACAAAACTCTGCAGCTAGGCTTGTCTGTCGTGAGCGTCGCAGTTGCCACATCACACCACTTCTCGCCGACCTGCACTGGCTACCTATCAAGCAACAGATTGACTTCAAGGTTTTATCGCTCACTTTTAGGTCCCTTCATTCTTTGGTTGCAGCCTATCTGACGGATCTACTCCCCCCCACCAGGCCAAGCATAGTACCATCTGCTTTTTGGAATCCAAGAGTTTACCAATACCTCGTACTAACCTAAAATCTTTTGGAGACCCGGCCTTTAGCTCGTATGCTCCCAAAGCCTGGATCTCACTCCCGACTTGCTTCACGACATCCCCTGACTTGACCATATATAAAAGATATTAAAAACGCACCTATTTATGACAGCATTTAGTGGATCCCTGTGATTTGTCTTTTATGTGCGGATGCCTGTTGACACTGCATGCTGCCACTAACCACACTTGCATGCTGACCATGTCATGTGCATGTCACCCCTAACCATGTTATTCCTGTTGTTTATTGAGCATGCTACTACTAACCATTCAATCGCGCTTTCTTTCCAGCAAATGTAAAGTGTCTAGAAAGAGATTGATTTATCTGAGGATGCTAGAGCATGTGTTATTATTATTATTATTAAACCTGGGTGGTTCATTGTCACAGCCACCAGCAAGACTATCCTGTCACCAGATGAGTCGTTTCGGCTCTGGGCCTATGGTCCACCGTCAGAAGCGTCTGTAGCATCAAGTATGCAGTCCTAATCTTTGTGAAATTTCGCATAAAATATTAACTCTTTATTGCTTGGACGGCGACTTGACACTCCCGAAACAACGGTCGAATACGTATCTATATGTACTCATAACAGCCTGGCTGTTCGCTGCTTCAGACTTGTGGCACCTGATTATTAGTTGAAGGGTTGACGGTTGCCTAGCATATGAAGGAGCACAGCGTAAATCATCTAGCTTGGCCGGTTTTGTTTATTGAGTGTAAACATTATTAAAATATTTTTCGGGCCATAATAACTGTCAAAGTTTCTGCTTACGGCTGTTTGGTCATACCAGGCAACAATACATAGTGATAATAATGAAAATACATTCATATAGCACCCTCAATAGCTGAATCTCTTTCTAGGCACTTTGCAGTTGCTGTATAGAAAGCATTACCAGATGATTGGCAGTAACATCCACAAGCAGCAGGCACAGTGTAAGCAGGTACATGCACACGAAAGATGAATCTCAAAGACCAACCAATGCTGTATTAAACAGGTGCATTTACATAAAATACGTTTATGCAGCAGGTGTATCTACATACATGCATATATATATATATGTGTGTGTGTGTGTGTGTGTGTGTGTGTGTGTGTGTGTGTGTGTGTGTGTGTGTGTGTGTGTGTGTGTGTGTGTGTGTGTGTGTGTGTGTGTGTGTGTGTGTGTGTGTGTGTGTGTGTGTGTGTGTGTGTGTGTGTATAGTATATATTTATATATGGTATATAATTATATATGGTATTATATATGTATGTATGTATACAGGTGTGAGTGTGTGTATGTGTGTATTTACCGTGATGTCTATTGGAATGTTCCTGATGATTGAGAAAACTGCCGTTCTTAGGCCTACCAAGGCTTTGCTGAGCACTTCAACGCTGCCACGCCAACATAGGGATTCCAAATCTTCTGATCTATTAGTGGGCATAAGGTAACCCAAAACGTGACAGCAGAAAGCCACACGTGACAGTGACTATTTTACAGGAAACCCTTAAATTTTCGAGATTTCTAGGCGCGAACTTGGCATATTGCAGTTCTACTCAACAAAGCTATGAGTACAGCTGACTCAGGGGTATTTTTCATAGTCGCTTTTGTGAGTGTTCAGCATGAGATAGCAGCACCTTAACATCCCCAGGTAGCATCACCACTCCGTGTGAATGCTACATTATGTAAGGTGGTATTCAACGGAAAGATCGTCTTCATTTCGTGGGCTTCAAGGCTCTGCCTCTAATGACCGAATTACTCACATCCGGGCAGTCCAACGCTGGCCTGCATGACTGCAAGCTGTAAAAGAAATAGAGAGCTGGAACATAGTGCAGGCGGGTCTGACCATTATCTATAGGACGCATCCAATAAGCCCTGGCAGTAAACCAAGGTAGCTTCTGATCGGTGTGTGGTCATTAATGATAATATTAGTAGGTTGTATATAGGCACTTTTTAATTAGCTGCAAGATAATCAGTACCTAAGGCTAAGTTACACATATGGTACTAAGCCTATAAAAGCAAGCACACATCATACTTAGGTAAGCATGCTGAAGCAAACATGAAGATACATATAGCTATCGCTTAATGAGAATTCCGGCGAGTAACGTGCACTGAATCATACAAGGATGCGAATGCAAAATACACTGGAATCAAGCATGCAAGTTCACTGGAGCAAATGTAAATCTGAACGAAACAGATGCTTTTCTAGCTAAGACTTAAAAGCGACAAAGTGATTGCAGAAGGTGACTGCTGCTGTAAGTAAGTCCCAGGCTTTCAGTGCATGCGAACTAACGGCTCGATTACCAAGATTTCAATACTGTGGTAGGGACGGTGAGATGACCAGATTCTGAGAAGCAGGTTTTTCTAGAACACGTGACTGGAGAAGCAAGGAGGTCAGACAGGTAGGTTACTACAAATGAGAGAGTTGACTTGCTAGCCTGACCTAAATCTTGAAATTGATTCGATGCTTGATGGAGAGCCAGCGAAGCTCAGCAAAAGTGGTATGTTACTGCAGCTATGCCGTTATTGACACATCGGAAAAGCCGCCGAGTTTTGCACAAGTTTCGGTAGATTAAGCGCGCAGGCCGGCTGTCCTTAAAAAAGAGTGGCAATAACATTAGAGATGCGATGTCACAAGCGCCTGAACTAGTTAGGCTGTCAAACTCTTATCTAAGCAGGCCCTGAGAAATAACCGAGGCGAACTCTCGCCTCACAACTTCCCCATCTGGAACAACACGCAACAAGCCCCGAAGCAGCAAGACCAGCCAGAGCTCATACTGTTTAGCTCAGCAGTCGCAGTCTCCATAGAATTTCTGAGACCTCGGGACCTGGCTTGACCATATGTGTCCTTAGCGGCATTTACAGAATCCAGAACTTACGTTACTATCTCTCCAACTATCAAGATCAAGGGAACTTGGTCAAGATCATCAAAGAGCATGATGAACACCAGAGTAAGTTGGAAAGTTGATGATCATGCAAGGAGCGTTGGCCTCATAAAAGTAATTGAATACGATCTTAGTCCGCCGGCTGCAGCCACCCAAAGAGGATCCTCCATTCTTAGAAGTTTGCCTCGGGAATGGCTGCCTGCAGTGCATCTGGCACGCGGTAAGCTTCAACAAGGTTAAAGGGAGTGTGTTTCCGTATATCTATTTCCATGTTGTGACCAGTTTGCTATCGCGGAAAGGGTAAAAAATCTCTCGAGTTGCTGTCGTCGCTAGACGCAGCACCAGTTTGGCTACTTGCGCTATTGAAAATGTTAGCTGATATAACAGCCTCATTTAGATAGCGGCAGAAGAGCATTAAAGGATATCCCCACCGCTTGCAGTGGGCAATACAGGATTGCCCACTGCAGGGCTCGAATCTACAACCTGGGTCGTGCAGAGCGAGCACCTTACCGCGGGCTAAGACTCGGGGGCAAGAGATGGGCTACGTTACTCATGTCTGGACCAATATGCACACCTCCTGGCAGTAATGCGTTTATACGATATGGCCGTTCATGATGTGATGATTTTAGACAAGTAGACTCTAAAGCTAGCCCTCGAGCCAGTGACTGTAGGGCTCGATTTGGACATGTACCTTTCGAGGGCGTAACTTCACGTTACTGGGCGTTTCAAGGCACGACCCAGGGATTATGTTACCTAACCTTAATTGACCCGGTCGCCTCGTGTGGATGCAGGGGAAAGCTCTCAATCGGCGGTCGCAGCCAGCCAGTCGCCCCCAGTCCAGTTCAGTTAGACCCTTAAAACCTCGAAAGTCTCTCCCACTTGCTTTTGCTGCCGATTGCTCTTCCTCCCCATCCTGTTTCGGGGCCTCTTTCTATGTATTTCATTATTTTATTTCATTATTTCAATATTTTTTCATTTTTCATTATTTTCTATGTATTTCACTAGCAGCGGTCATTCAAGAGAGGGGATTCTGTCGGGATACTTGTCTGGCTAAGGTGACGAGTACAAGAGGTAGTCAGACCTAACCGTTCGCAGCCTTGGACCGCCGGTGATGACTGGACGACCGTCGGTAGCCTTTAGTAATTGTCGAGGGGGGTTGCTGTGTGCATTTTCTACAGCGTCTCAAAGAATGTTAGATGCGTGGGTACAAACGCTGCTGGCAACCTAAGCGACTCACTCCTGCCGAGTGCATCTCACTCTTTCTGAGCAATCCTCTAACAAGCGACCTTTCATCCATCAGACTCGAGCTTTCCTTCGCTGCGATCTACCCGTGCCACCGTTTTTATCCAGCACCAACTGGACATCTTGTGTCCTATTCGCCTTTTTCAAATTGGCAACAAGGTCAGCCTCATCATTATGGGTAAGATTGGCGGAGTTGACATCGCCTTCTCGAGCGCCTCGCATCTCGCCTAAGCACCATTGCGACGGTTCTGAAATAGTTCAGATCGTATCTTGGTAGGAGACTCCAGACCATTGGTGTTAACGGGCAACAATCACCGGACGACCATCTAAAAATACGAAGTACTCTAGGGGTATGTGCTTTGCCCAGTGCTTATCCCAATGTATACTCTTCCTCTTGCCGATTTAATCACAAAGTACAATCTAGGTTTCTATTGCAATGCAGATGACACTCAGCTGCTCCTGCGCTTTGATCCGTCCTAGCCTTCCAGTACGTCAAATTCTCAATTCCCTTGATGACATTTGCACTTTGATGGTAACAGCCTCTCAAATCGAATGATGATAAAACCAACTACTCCAAAATCGAAAGCCTATCCCTTAGAATGAGCTTGGACAGCATATCTCTTGTGGAATCTTCGAGAAATCTGGGAGAAATCTGGTTCCAAAGTAACCTTTCACTAGACCCCCATGTCAGCTTCACAGTCAAGTCTGCCTATTTTCAGCTAGGTAAAAGTGAAAAAAATGTGGCCCTTCTTAGGTAAGGATACTACATCCAAACATTGTTGACATACCCCTTCGACTTTTGTATCTCCCTCCTTGCATTTCTTCCGGCTTGTGGAATCAGGCACCTGCAGTTGGTGCAAAGCATTGCAGTTAGGCTTGGCTGTCGTGAGTGTCGTGGTTGCCACATTACACCTTTTCTCGCAGACCTGCACTGGCTCTCATGCAAACAGCACATCGACTTCTAGGTATTTTTAATCACTTTTTGGTACCTTCATTCTCTTGCTCCAGTCTACCTGTCAGAGCTACTTCCCAATCAGGTTAGGCAACATTACACTCACTCTGCCGACTCAAGTCACTCAGCGGTGCCGCGAACCAACCTCAAATCTTTGACCGTGCCTTAAGTTCGCATGCATCCAAAAATGGCTGGATCTCACTCTCAACTGACGTTCTGACATCCTCCGACTTGACGACAGTTAAATAGAAGCTAAAATACGCCTGCTTCTTTGAAGCATCTGCTGGGTCCTTGGGTATTGATCTTGGGAATTGGGTGTGCTTATGCTTGCTGACACTGGGCAAGCACATTACCACTAGCCGTATTCTCATGCATCTTGTACAGCACATATGAAGTGTCTTGTAAGATATCAAGTTATCTGATGGTGCTATACAATCATATTATCATGTCATTATATTCATTGCTATTATTGATATTATTATCATTATAAGCTGAAGTTTCTTTTATCACCGCCCTTCAGATCAATGGTCCTCGTGAAACGAACAGGTTTAAGATGATTACGCAAGCGATCATAAACAGAAGAATCGGAGAGATTGAGTGCGTAATTATCGATCCTGCATTTTTAAAGTGGCTCAAATACAGCAATTTTGTTGGGTTTTACAGACCTAGATAGGTTCCAAACTGCCGACTGGTAGGCACAACTGTTCAAGCTTGAGAAGTAGCGAAATGGACGTGACCACAGCACTCTCACTCTGGAATCTTAAAAGAAACGCTGGCTTCGAGAGCTAGTTCCCGCGAAGCATAGTAAAGGCCACTTTTATGTCTCATAATAGGCCACATGCAATGACTTCCCATTGCATTCGAATGCCAGTCATTGATTGCAATGATCTTTCGCCCTTACTTGTAGTGTTGTCACACAGCTACGGCGACAAAAGTAATTATAAGGATGATTAAACGCTAGTTTGGCCCTGTGATATTGCTCGCCTCGAACCAAGGGCCAAGGATGAATGTATTTGATGACTAAGGTAGTAGGCTCTAGCCCCGTAACATATGTGAAGAATCTGAATAGAGATTAAGTTCTCTTAGGGCGATTTACAAATGACTTATATGTATCTATATTTAAAATATGTATGTGGCATGCTTGTTTAAGCGTTTTACTTGTGTCCATTTGCATGGTTTCTACTCATTATACCTTGTATGCCATTATTCTTGGCTACCCACTCTCTAGCAAAGAGTTGAGCCGTGATGGCACACTAGATAAGGCCGTTGCTCTTCATGACCTCGGCCCGATGTCGTGGGTTCAAATCCCGAGGTGGGTGATCCTGTATTGCCGCTTCAAGTGGTGATGATAGCCGTCAAGGCTCTTCTGCTAATATACAAAAAGAGGGTGTTCAATCAGCTAGTAAAACAAAAGAGTTGTAAAACGTTTGGGTCGAGATTGGGTTCTCTTGTAGAAAAACACAAAAGACATTATTATTATTATTACTTAATTATTACCCTGAGATAGCTAAACCTTTTTCTGAGCTCTTTGCATAAGCTAGAGCTGATAGATGTTAATCGATTTGTAATAACATACACTTACTTCAGTAGGCATATGGATATAAAGTACTATTCACACTGATACGCAAATGTCGTGAGGACCAAGATTAATTGTCATAAATAAAAAAAGGAAAGCTGATTTAACTGCCTCATTTATGCAGAGACAGAGAAGCCTTCACGGCTATCATCGTTGCTTGAAGTGGTCAATACAGAATTGACCAATGCAGGACTCAAACCCACGACCGGGGTCATGAAGAGCGAACACCTTACCCCTGGGCTAAGACCAGGGGACGAATGCAGGGGATGCCGGTCGTGATGTCAGTCATTGGTCAGTTTCACGCTTTGAAGGCATACGAGATGATGGCACAGTCTTGAGTTCGGTTGCATGCACGGATAAATGGTTGGAGTGCTGGGTTTGGATGACACGATGTGTCTGTAGAGTATTTCAGACGGTATGCCAGTGTAAGTGAATAAGGGGGCTAAGAGCTGAGTGATGGGAACTTGTAGTCGATCCAATGCCTGATAAATAGCAGGCGATGGTTGGTGAGAATTGGTGCAATTCGACAGTTGTAACTTTCACGACAGACAAGCTTAGCTGCAGATTTTACCCCGGTTGTAAGCATTTTTTCACAGGGTTCAGAAGACCTACTAATAGTGGATCATAGAGGTATAAATGAGATGTCAGCAAAACTTGGACCAGATTGGCTGTGGTACCCTAATGTAAGCCCGGCCAAATATTTGCAACATTAGGAAGTAGACAGTATATAGACATGTCGATTGAGCTGATGGGCTCATCAGCCTGTGGTGCTAGGGGGCATCACTTGAGCCTCCGTTTAGTTTTCTCTAATTTGGTTTTATTGAATACATGCGATGGAAAATAGAAGCCTCATTATTTATCTGAAAATTGTGGCAGCAAGCATGACACGAGTGCAACCATCGATTGACTCTTGGTAATGCATGAAGGAAGTCCAGAGACTCAACTTGCATCAATGCAGCACTACTTCGGCGCACTCGCCAGACTCACTCCATAGACGTACCATAGCCTGCCTCAAAAAATTGACGGAAAGCATCTCCGGATGTTTTAATAGCTTATTTTGGAAGTGGTAGAGCATAAGTTGGTGCACCACCGCCGCCGGATTTCGAACGTTCCTATGATTTTTGCTGCAGTTGATCAATATTTTACGTGCAAATAGACAGTCTGAAATAAACGTCAGTCGTAATTACAACGTCTTTTCACTGACCGGTCTACTGAGCAGTGAGGCAAAGGATCTGTTTCAGATACTGGCAATCAACTGAAATGTCGAACTCCAAGCTAAACATCAGAGATGCTTTCTCGAAGTCACCTAACCAAGAGCTAAGGGCCTCTAGAAATAAGATATATTGACTCACCTGCCTTAGATATGCCAATGCTTGCGGACTTCATGCCTTTGTTAGGTGCAAGAGTGGGGAAAGCCCTGAGAATTCGTCTCATTTTGCATGAAAGGGAATCGGCGAAAGGGCAGTTCGGAGGCGGCGGTACATTTAGTCTCCTATTCATGCTGAATTTTAGCAGCTTAATAACTCGAATGGTGAAACGACACAATCCATTGAAACTTAAAATCGCTTCGCGTCTCGCTAGTGGCGTGATATTTCGCAAATTCGAGAAAGCGGCCCCTAGCAATTAGGGGCGTCTTGCATAGCAATAGCAATAGCTGCGTCTAGAAATTCGGGGCTCAGATTTCAGCTGCGTTGTCTCTTTGGCTGTTTCGAGCAAGCAAGCCCAATCATGTCTGAATTGTGCCAAGGAGAGCAGTGCAGTGGCCAAGGCACCACAATTGACACAGCGGTCAACTGAGCGACTCGCTGCTGCAGTGTGTATATATAGAGATAGTGGCCACCCGGCTGCAATCATTTTTCGAACGCAGATGTTGGGGCAATGCTGTGTGAGCCCGCTGCTTCTGTTACTGTAATTAGCACAGCAGTCTCGGCCACTAATGCATGCCCTGCCTGCAGCAGGTGGTTGGACAATTGACTCGGCTCAGCGTCTGGCCTTCGATGTAAGAATGTGGCCCGCCACAGATGCACTCCCCATCTGTGGGGAGTCAGCCTGCTCGTATATGAACCCGTTGAGGGAATAAAGATTGAGTCTTGTGTACCATTCACGTCCGTGCTGTGTCTCTGTGAAACTCCACTGGTGCTGCTGCCGTCGGAGTCACAGCAATACTACAGCAACTCGTAGTGGCAGTGCAATCTTGGCTGTGGCCAAGCCGATTAAGGGTGTCAAGATCTGCCTCTCTCAGAATGTTCAAAATCACCCTAGCCAAATTGAATCCTGTAGCATTTTGACCTAGTATATGCAACAATGTCCTTACATACTTTAAAAAAAATGTAAAGCAACAACATTAAAACATTTATGTCCGTCAGTTTATCGTCTAAGAAAATAACGAGCTGTCTTAGCGTCGAAAATTAGTTGCTTTCCCGCGGCTGCGATGAGTTCGCTAGAAGAACTTAGCATTAGTGCAAAGCTATCTGGTGGTCTTGCTTAAACATATTTGTGTGACTGCTTTACTCTAACTGACGTAGGCATGAAAACTTACTCCCCCCCCACTGATTGACGCTTATTTTTGGTCAAACCGACGAACACTTGCGCTCTATCTGCTTTTAACCTTAAGCATCTCCAAATTGCTTAGCCCATTTGACACGTAAGCTTAGCAGTTGGCCAGTCCAAGGGAATCTTGTTCGAATCTAACGTGACTAGGGCTCTTAATCGGTGACGAGTAGTTTTCTGGGCAATCTTTACTGCAAAGTCTGTCAAAGCATGAACATTCAAAGTCGAGCCGTGACCGCTTCTTTTGAAGCAGGCAGCACATCGCCAAGAAGCCTAATTTTAGATGCATAACTTCTCAGGATGAACAAAAATATCACCCTCTTAAAAAACGAGCGTGAGGGCGCAGCACCGGTTTTTGCCAAGTAACTGGAAACCTTACTCTGAGGAGGGCACGCCCACGAGTCAGGCCACTGCACCTCTTCAGCAGCACTCGGTGTACCTGGAAGTGTTCGCCTAAGCCTGTCCTCCAGGGGAGATGCATTTAGATGTCGGTCAGCCTATCGAACCATGCGGCTCTGAGAATTTCGTCTTTAGCTTCGCATAATCGTTCCGCATGTGCTTCCGCTTATGCTTAATGCTTATGCTTCCGCTTATGCTTATTGTTTATTCTTATCGCTTATTCTTATCGCTTATGCTTATCGCTTATGCTTATGCTTATAAATATAATATTAATAATGCACTTGATAAAGCGCCCTCAGAGAACTCAATCTCTTTCTAGGGGCTTTACATTTGCTGCAAAGGGAAGCTCGGTTGAATGGTTAGTAATATCATGCTTGATAAACAACATGAATAACATGGTTAGGGGTGACATGCACAGGGTCAGCATGCAAATGTGGTAAGTGGCAGCATGCACAGTGTCAGCACGCATAAGCACATCAAGGACGAATCACAGGGACCCACTAAATGCTGTCCTAAATAGGTGTGTTTGTAAGTTCTTTTTAAATGTGGTCAAGTGAAGGGATGTTGTGACGCAAGTCGGGAGTGAGTTCCAGGCTTTGGAAGCATGCGAACTAAATGCATGGTCTCCAAAGGATTTTTGTACGAGGTATAGGTAATAATATAATAATAATAATAATAATATTGCACTTGATAAAGCGCCCTCAGAGAACTCAATCTCTTTCTAGGCGCTTTACATTTGCTAAACAGTTAGTTTCCGAAAACCGGGTAGTACGATGCTTGGCCTGGTGGGGGAGTAGATCTAAGAGATAGGCTGGAGCCAAAGAATAAAGTGACCTAAAAGTGAGCGACAAGACCTTGAAGTCGATCCGTTGCTTGGCTGGTAGCCAGTGCAGGTCGGCGAGAAGTGGTGTGGTGTGACAACTGCGACGCTCACGACAGACAAGCCTAGCTTCGCAGTTTTGCACCAGTTGTAATCGCCTGATTGCACGTCCCGGTAGGCCAGTTAGCATGCTTATCGCTCATGCTTTCGCTTATGCTTCCGCTTATCGCTTGTCGCCTATCACTTACCACATATGCTTCGCTTGCGATTATCGCTTGCGATTATCGCTTGCGATTATCGCTTGCGATTATCGCTTGCGATATCGCTTGCGATATCGCTTGCGATTATCGCTTGCGATTATCGCTTGCGATTATCGCTTGCGCTTATCGCTTGCGTTAATCGCTTGCGATTATCGCTTGCGATTATCGCTTGCGCTTATCGCTTGCGATTATCGCTTACGATTAATCGCTTACGATTAATCGCTTTCGATAATTGCTTGCGCCTATCGCTTGCGCCTATCGCTTGCGCCCATCGCTTACGATTATCGCTTGCGATTATCTCTTGCGATTATCGCTTGTAATTATCGCTTGGGATTATCGCTGGGATTATCGCTGGGATTGTCGCTTGCGCTTATCGCTTTCGCGTATCGCTTTCGCGTATCGCTTGCGCTCATCGCTTCTATCGCTTGCAATTATTGCTTGCGATTATCGCTTATCGCTTGCGCTTATCGCTTGCGCTCATCGCTTGCGCTCATCGCTTTCGCCTCAGTCTCTTCAGCGCATGGTTGCTGGTGAGAAAGCCTTTTCCTTTCCGCCTCCTCTCATGCCGGATTTATTATTCATTATAAAAATATACTAGCTGTGCATTTAAAGTCTACCATTAATTCGCGCCACTTAATCAAAGCGATAGCACTCACTCTTCGCACTAATTGGGCAAGTTTTCAATACGCCAACTCAGCTACGTCAAGCGAAAGTTGTGAAACACCTTAGTGCTAGACATTAATTCGGGCGTAGAACAGCGAAGTAAAGCTGCTGGAATACCATGGCCGCCGTTTGAAAAAACCCTTTAAGTTAAAAGCCGTCTAAGCAGGCCTTGTAACCCTAATGTTGTTATTATTCTATTGTACATTTTTAAAGCAAACAATAAACATATTTATATTTTCAAAACAAACAGGACAATATTAATTTTTTTTTAATTGCAAAACAATACAAAGTAGGTGCTCAGGACGACTCGAAAAGATGTGCCACAGTCAGCAGCAGAAGAGATGACGTCGTTGCGTACGAATTGTAGAAGAGAGCTCCTTAATCTGTTAACTGCAGAGCAAGAGCTTCTATCGGCAAAAGTCTTCAAGCGAAGCAAGGGCACAACTAATGTATTATATATATATATATATATATATATAGATATATATATATATATATATATATCTATATATATATATATATATATATATATATATATATATATATATATATATATATATATATATATATATATATCTATATATATATATATATATATATAATTTTTTGCATAGCACCCCAAGAGAACTCTATTCAGGCGCTTCACATGCCTCGGGGCTCGATCTCACGACCGCAGCCAGACCTTGGTCGGGGCGAGCACCTTAACCGCTGGACCAAACCAGCTCGGAAATTACTCACACAGGGCCTGAGAGCACGAAGAGAACGAAACTGGTGCAGCAGTTCAGATCGGTAGGAAGGAGCTAAGCCGTGGCCTTGGCCTTGTGAGTCAGCGTAAGTACTTTGCTCTGTATTCGTCGATCAACCGGCAGCCATCCTAGCTCTTTTAGTAAAGGAGGCCATAGTCAAAACTCTGGGATTAGCAAACTAGCCTTGCAGCCATATTCACATAACGGTGTAGTGGTCTTATGACTTTCTTTGGTAGCCTAGCCAAAAGATAATTGCAGTAATCTAGCCGAGACAGAACTAAGGAGCAAGTTTAATTCTTTGCAAGCCACCGTGGAAGAAAGTTCCCAATCTTAGATAGGGATCAGACGTGATGGCTAGCTGTGGAAGCAATTAGCTCTTAGTCCTCGTGAAGTCTGTCAGTCGCTTACCTGGTTATCTGGTCGCTTACCTGGTGCTGGTTATCTCCCAAGTGTGCGCTGCTGTAGTAAGGAGTTCGTCTTAGATATAAAAAAAAAAATCGGCGTGTTTGCCACTCTAACGCCCACTTCGCTGTCGACAGCTGTCAATGCACTGCAGGTGCAAGTGGAGGTTTCGTGCGATATGCTTTGCAGCTACAAACAGGTGATAGCTACAAGCAGGTGTCAGGCGCTTCACATATGCCGCAGGGTTCGATCGCACGACCTCAGCCAGACCTTGGTCAGGGCGAGTACCTAAACTACTGGGCCAAACCAGCTACACCGACGATCCAGTGACCCCGATTTCGACGGCTTCTGTGATCGCGATGACGACTACCAGCTCAGCGAAGCAGGCAAAGGCGACAATGTATTAGATGAGCATGTCGCCCGAAAATAGAGCAGAGATTACTGAAATACAGTGCGTTTAAGGATGACAGCACCGCGGGAGCAGCTCAACATCTATGTAAGATGTGTGCAAATATTTTCAGTGACACTGGGAGATTATCTTCGAGCTGGCCATTGTTATCACTCCAGATCTGGCCGTCACGTAAGGTCTGACAAACACACATTGAAGATTGGAAAGGGAGTACTAGTTTGAGCACTAAAGGAGCACCGTCAAAGCCTTTGCAGCCTTATCTGAAAAAACGTGATGGATAAATATTGGCATGCTAAGCCAGATTTTGACAGAGCTAGATAGAGATCAGTCTCCTTTCCTAGATTGCTATTATTAGAAATCTGATTTGTTAAATCTATAGTTTAGACTATATACACGTCCATTGTAAAGGATAGTCAGTGAGTAGTAAATTATAGCTAATGCTGTTCACAGGCAGCCCACCAGTTAATAATTCAGATACATCTTGAAGTTAAGAATATAGACTTTTATATAAGCTATGGGCTTGCTTGATTGCTGTCACTGTCTGCTTCGCTATCGTCGCCGTATTTGTGCGTTGCGGTGCTCATGAACGGCTTGCCAACAATTGACTGAGCTTTGAGACGATTGCCTCCCGAGTAGTCGTCATGCATGCTCGAGGACTAGCAGCAGTAGCTCTTCTTATCGGACAGTAGCTTAGAAAAACGTAGCGGCCAGCGGTAGAGCTGAGAGTCGGAAGAAAATAAATCCTCCTCGAGAAAGAAAATGTCTTTTGTGCTATTGGTCCCGAACTTTAACGATTGGGCAATCGAGATTATCTTTCGTTTGACGCTAAGCACGAGGATTTAAATCATCGGTTTTAGAAATTTTCTCGTGGGTAGCGTTTGCCGAATGCCTGCAAGATGATGATGAGCGGGATCCAGCGCTGCTTAACGCGTGGCCTACTCCTGGCTGGCGGTTCGGAGCTCGAGAGAGCAACAAGGTCGTCCAGCCTAGAGCTCCTCCGGCAAGATACTACCTTGAGGATCGCAAGTTCGTCAGCGTTCGTGCTGGATCGGGTCATTGTGTCGCCAATAGGGGATTTTACCGAACTTTATTCGCAGGCGCACACTTTCGCTTCGCGTCTAGTTCGGTTCTTATCGCCTCACTATTCGCAAGCTCTCAGCGAGACAAACGTCCACAGCGGGGGGGGGGGAGGGGGAGGAAAAATACCTCCCACTACTTCGACCACCTGCGTCTATGCTGGGGTGCCGCACACATGGATTGAAGGAAGGCCCGCGTCTGCCCAGCTGGACAAGCGCCAGAACCGCAAAGCACGTGACCAGTGACGTTTATTCTGGCAGGCAGCTGCCTCTGACAAGAAAGCTGATGCCCCCTTTGACAGTTCACCTGACCGGAGCAGGCATCCGCTTCTACCTTTTGCGTAGGCAGCTAAATTGAGGGCTGTTTCGCCAAATGAAAACAAATCCTGCTCACGTCTCCTCGACGGAGGCTGGTAGCCCTAATACTACTTCGCAGAGCCAATTCCCGAGCCGGGACCGCAGTCACACAGTCGCACACACCCGAAAAATGCGAGCCCCGAGAGCGCTATTCGAATGTATTCGGCGGCATCCGGCCGAATTCTCCTCCTGACGCTCCCGCCTCTCGCTCTGCAGTGACTGTCGACCGCTGGCTCGAATACCCGTCCCACCTTCCTCGTTCTAACAGAAATGAGCCAGGCAGCTCTCGGGCGGCTGGCGGTGGTGGCGACTACCTTGGGCAAGCGTCGCCTTATTTTTTAGATAGCTAGCCGGCACAATAGGTTAAGAGCTTAGCGGTATTGGGCTTGGCGCCGTGGATCGCCGCGGTAAGGAATTAATACTGCCGTCACTCGACAACCGATGAGCAACTACGTCCAGCTCGAATGCCGAAAAGGTTCCAGACAATTCTCTTGAACTGAGTTATGGCTGAGGTTGACAGGCCAGGCGATATCGATCAGCCGCTCCTGAGCTACGGCGGAGCTAGCGCAGGCCAATGTGACAGGCAGAAATGCCAGTTGGTTCTTGAGCCTCCCCGCTTTGCGAAAGAGCTCCCCACGTGATCCTACCGCAACTGCCGCACCCTCTTGCTCACTGCTCGTGGACAGTAGTGCTTTCTAGCCGGCATGTGCAGTTCCTATGAGCTCTAAAATTAAGCCAAACTGGCGCTACGCTACTGTACTCAAACCGAATTCCAATGTACTGAGTGAAATGAATGAGCGTGTGTGTGTGTGTGTGTGTGTGTGTGTGTGTGTGTGTGTGTGTGTGTGTGTGTGTGTGTGTGTGTGTGTGTGTGTGTGTGTCTGTGTCTGTGTGTGTCTATAGCGACCAATTTGGTGCCGATTCGGGTGCCGTTATTATTTGGACGGCTGTCTGAAGGAGTCATGCACATTTCTGTTTTTTCGTTGAGACCATCTGAAGATGGGCAGAAGCAACGACCTGAAGACCTGTCAAAAGCGCTTTCAAGGGCCCGCCTCCTCTGCATTAACAGAAATGGCATATGATAACACCGATAGGTCAACCATCTCCTCAACCACTCCCAGATTAGCTCCTTACCTGATGATCCTTGTGACTATCTAGCCGATCGCTTCTCTCGATTCTTTGTGCAGAAGACTGATAAGATCAGGGAGTCCATCCCTACGATGGCAGCACCCCCTAGAATGCTGTTACCCCGATTCCTGGCTGAACCTCAATGTCTACATTTAAGCAGGTCACTAGTGATCTCGTCATGACGTTCATATTCCAATCAAAGAAGACAACAAGTCCTTTGGACCCTATTCTCACGTTCCTGCTCCTACGTTGCATTGATCTGCTGCTGCCATGCATAACTAACGTCATTAATATGTCATTAGCCTCAGGTCGTGTCCCAGCACCTTTCGAATAAGCTGTAGTCGGGCCACTTCTCAAGAAAACGACACTAGACCAAGAAAACTTGAGCAACTACCACCCAGTCTCCCTTCTACCATTCCTATCAAAGACAATGGAACGAGTCGTGGCAGACCAGCTGAACTCATATATTGAAACTTTGAGCCTTGCTTGTAAGTTCCAGTCTGGCTGTAGAGCTAATCACTCCATAGAATCAGCATTGCTTAGGGTGTACAACGACTTAGGAATGCAGACATGGGTAGAGTGTCTCTGCTTGTTTTGCTTGATCTTTCGGCAGCTTTTGATACCATCGATCGCCATGTTCTTTTAGAGAGCCTCTCATCTCGCCTAGGCATCACTGGCACTGCTCTGCAATGGTCCAGGTCCTATCTCACTGGGAGACTCCAGAGTATTGACGTAAATGGACGAAGATCATTCGAGGCACCTCTGAAATATGGGGTACATTAGGGCTCTGCGGTAGGTCCGGTTCTTTTCACGGTTTATACTCTCCTTCTTGCCGGAATGATTGCCAAGCACAATCTAGACTTTCACTTCTATGCGGATGACCCTCAGTTGTACTTTGGCTTTGATCCCTCCCAGCCTTCGAGCATGTCAAATTATCTCAACTCCCTTGCTGCATGCATTGATCACATCCGCACATGGATGGTGGCATTGTTTCTTAAACTAAATGATGATAAAACTAATTTATTATTTATGGACAAAACTAGTGGGATTCAGAAATTGGAAAGGCAAACGCTCAAAATTGGCTTTGCCAGCATATCTTCTGTTAAATCAGGTCGAAATCTAGGCGTCATGTTCCAAAGTGACCTTGTGTTCGACGACCACATCAGCTCCACAATGAAGTCTGCCTACTTTCAGATACATAACATTGCTAAAATTCGGGCTTGTTTAGATAAGGATACTACGTCTAAGTTGGTCCATGCATTTGTGACATCCCATCTTGACTGCCGTAACTCACTGCTTGCTGGCCTACCGGCATGCGCAATAAGGCGATTACAGCTGATGCAAAACTCCGGGGCTAGGCTTGTCTGTCGTGAGCGTCGCAGTTGCCACATCACACCACTTCTCGCCAACCGGCACGGACTATCAGTCAAGCAACGGATCGACTCCAAGGTTTTATCGCTCACTTTTAGGTCACTTCATTCTTTGGCTCCAGCCTATCTCTCAGATCTACTCCCCCAGCAGGCCAAGCATCGTACCGACCGGTTTTCGGAAACTAACTGTTTACCTATACCTCGTACAAATCTCAAATCCTTTGGAGACCGTGCCTTTAGTTCATCTGGTCCCTTAGCCTGAACTCACTCCCGACTTGCTTTACGATATCCCCTGACTTGACCACATTTAAAAAGAACTTACAAACACACCTATTTAGGACTGCATTTAGTGGGTCCCTGTGATTCATCTTTCATGTGCTTTTGCGTGCTGACACTGTGCATGCTGCCACTAATCACACTTGCATGCTGACCCTGTGCATTTCACCCCTAACCGTGTTATTCATATTGTTTATCAAGCATGATATTACTCACCATTCAATCGCTTTTCCCTTAGCAGCAAATATAAAGCACCTAGAGAGAGACTGGGTTGTCTAAGGGCGCTTTATCAAGTGCATTATTATTACCCATAAGTATATATATAACCCCGAAAGTGTTCTTGTTAAGACTTACTTCTGGAGTCCTTATTTAAGGATACGCTTTTCTCGGACTACCGGAACACATCTCTTCGGGGGGCCTAAGGCATGAGATAGGTTAAGTACGATCGGCGATCCCTGAGGGTGAAGATTTTAGGAAGACGAAAGAATGGTGGTGTGGTTGATGCATCACCTAGTCTGCAAGTCAGGCAATTCAACGTCTGAAATTTGGAGGACAGCCATCGGAACAGATATTCCGATATCTGTTCCGATGTATGTGAATATGTATGTGATAGACGCGCCGTTTGCGACTTTGTATCTGCCGAATCAAACTCCGAAGAGTATGGTTCCGCATGAATCGTTCAGGTCAGTGGCTTCAGCTCACCTTATCCCGGCAGCTGTAACCCTGTAAGAACTTCGGAACGCTGGCAAATCGAAACAAACCTTTTGAAAGCAGTTTCAGAATACCGTACAAATGCACTGACACTGCGACCTGCATAGGCACTCCAAAATCCGATTACCGACTAGCGCTGGTTTGGCCCAATGGTTACGGTGCTCGCCCCCCCCCCCGACTACGGTCTGGCCGAGGTCGTGGGCTCGAGCCCCGTGGCTTATGTGAAGCGCATGAATAGAGATTAAGTTCTCTTATGACGGTATACTATTTACATATGTATGCTATACTAGACGAATTCTATTTATTAATTTATTTACCTGTGTTGTAATTCCTTTATTTGCACTCTGACCATGTGCATGTAGCTTCCAACCGCATTATGCTCGTTGTCGTTGAGCATGCTACTACTAACCATTCGATCATGCATCCTTTGCAGCAAATGTAAAGTGCCAAGAAAGAGATTAGGTTCTCTGAGGGCGCTATAGCAAACGTATTATTGCTATTATCATTATCATTATTATTGCACTCAAACTGCTTGAGTGGTTGTCAGTCCGGAGGGGTACACTAGAGTGGACCAGGGGGAGCTGACGTCACAGGCGAGTGGAGGGCCTAATATCCACTCCCGGACTCCCGGCTCCTGGCTCTCGAGCTGCAGCGGGCGGCGATGGGTAGCACTACGCCGCTCACTCTTGATTTATCGCAACTGACCGAGTTGCGTGCTGACAACTCCACCCATTGTAGCTAGCAGCCAATGACACAATTCTAGGAGGCCTCTGACCCTCGCTTGGCACCCCCCCCCCCAGCCGCACGGATACGGATTGGCATGTGCCCCAATACATTACCGACACCCTTGGGCTGTAGCAGTACTCGTACGAGCGGGGAGGAGATGGAAAGCGCCGCGGTGCAGGTAGGCTCGATCGTCTATCGGTGCGCGAAGCTTGCCCGACTTACCTGCGTATTCAGCGCTGGGGCTGAAGGGCTGAAGGGTTATGCGGCGCGGCCACTAAGCTTGTGCCCTCCTGGCTTGGTTAAGCAGTCTGAGAGGCAGCCTGAGGTGCCATCGAGTGTCAAACTATGTCGCGGCTGCTGTCTGGAAGCACGTACAGCATCCTGCGTGAAGGGCAGCCGCGTCTGCCTTGCTGACACCTAAGACGCTGCAGTATCTGTATCTGGGGGGCGAGGCCTGCGGTGTGAAGCCGAGTAGCCAATCGCGTCGCCTGGCTGTCTGCCCATAGCAGCTACAGCACGTACGTTGCCCGCCGTAACCGTTGATCCTGGATGAGTGCTGGAGCACAAAAGCCAGTCATTTCAAACTTAAATAGGTCGACGGCTGCCTCTGGATACCTTGGCGGTGCTGTAATTGGCGGTGTGCGATGCCACCAGCTTTGGGCCTTAATTAGCAGTGTGCTGAGTGTATTGGGCATGTTCCAGACCGGCGAGCCGGCCAACTTCACCGATCACCGACGGACATTCCGCAGAATAGCAGCGCAGAATGTCAGTGTCAGCTGCGGAGGCCGAACCACCCAGCTCCCACGCGTGGAAACTGGTCTACCCATAGAGGCCGGTACTGTCGCGTTAGCGGTCCGGTGGCTTTACTGGCTTAACTGCAGCAACTGAAGACTTTCGGATTGACAAATGCTGGTATACTGACGCCCGCCTCGGCGGTCGAGCGCTAAGCCGTTTCGCTCGGCTGTCCAGTGTAGAGCCGTTTCGCTCGGCTGTCGAGTGCCAAGCTGTTTCGATCGGTGCCCCGGTATGAGCGCTCCCTTGGCGCCATGGCGCACGCTCACTGGCCCCTAGAGATGGTGCTCGGGAGAAACCCGCCGGAGCCTGCCACAGCCCAACAAGGTTTAGTAAAGTCGCTCCGTAGTGTCGAGAAGACCCGAGAGAAAAATCGGCCCAAGCTTGCTCTGGTCCTGGGGGGGAGGGTGAGGAAGCCACCTCCTTGGCAAGGTCGCTCATCCATCCACCACCGTGTGAGCCCGTGCCAGGAAGCCTGCAGCCACAGCTGCTGGTATTTGCTGACAACAGAATGGCCCCTGTCTGTAGGATCCGTTGTGCATTCCAGGAAAGGATGAAGTGAGATCACCCTGATCGCTCCAGCCAGCACGTAGCAGCGGATGGTGAGCATGGTAAGAAGACAACCGCGGACATTAACATACTCAAGCGTTCACACGCCGTGCTCGCGAACACGTACACACACATACGAACGCGCTCGCAAGCACACACACACACACACACAGAGGCCTGCACACACGCATGCACTTGCTGTGGACACTCACATGTGGTTTTCGGTATCTTGATACGAAAAAAGCGTACCGTCAGTCTTTGATAGAACCTTCGTAGCCACCAGCATGAGCACCTGATCGCGCGAAAGCCTAAGGATAGCATCTGCCCCCTCTGCCCGCCTGTGCTTGCTAGTAGCCCAGACAGGGGGCAGAGTGCATAGCTGCTGGGGCCAGGTCAGCATTTGCATTTAGCTCCAAGTGCCTCCTTCTTCGATTTCTTTGCAAGACAAACCCGAATTAAGATCCGATCGGCGCTTGCTCTTTCACTTTGCCCTTTATGCTCACGTGATAGCACCGCACGTCTAATTTCCGCAGACCCGTATCTATGACGGTCTTTCGAACTAATTAACGTCTACAGGGAGCAAGCTTGCTATTACGATGTCCTGGCCCTTTATTTGGTACAGGAAATACACTATTGTGTATACCTACCGTAATACTATGGCGTCCAGAATTGCCCGTGGCTATATTTACGGAAGGAGCCGTAGCAGGAAGGCGGCCGCTATCGGCAAGGTGAATAAGCGATTTAGCGATGAAGCCACGCACATCACGCCTCCATTAGACTAGTCCTAGGCCACGGGCCCACTGATGGGCCACTGTACACTAAGGGCGAAACGTATTACTTCTTACCCGCGAATAATCATTACGAAGGTCGCTAGTTATTTGCGTTCACCTTTACGCGATGCAATATACCATTAACACGTTTACTGACCGGCAGAAGTAAGTCTTTCAAATAACTTATCACAAACCGACCACGAGTCCATGAGTAAGGGCGGGGTTTCGCTGTCGTTGTATTTTCGGGTTTGACCAGTGGCGTTACTTTCTGTGATTTTGAAGAGGTGTGCATACTAAGTACTCGTGCCGCCAGCGGAAGGGTTTGACTGCGACGCCTGGCGGCCGCAGAAGGAAGGTTCTCTACAGGTGAACGTTTAATTACGCGAATCCCGCCTTTCAAGCTGCCAGTTAATCTGGCTTGAAGCGATTAGCATGCAATGCCGCACTCCCGAGATTTGAGACCTAAAGGACTGTCGAAATCAGAATAAGTCGGGCGCATGGCGGACGGACCGTCCGCTAAATACGGGGCGAGCTAAGCTAAGGAAAGAAGGCCCGGTAAGCACTGTAATTTATATTAGTCCTTGACTGCCACACTGTCGTGGTGAGCGCGAACGGGTAAAAACCTTTGCTACGAAGTTCACCCACGTCCGACTGGAATTTCACAAACCGACTCAGCCGGGCTGTGGCGCTCGGTGGCTCTCTCTATGGCGAGTAACGCGTCGCTAGAAACATCGCCGGCACCAGGCGCTGCTCTCCGAACCTGTCACTGATCGGCCCAGTCGCTCAGCTTTTCCAGGCGGCATCCCGCCCCTCTATCGCCTGGCTACAGGCCTAACGGACCAGGTGCTTGTAGGAAAAGCAGCTTTCTCACGGGCGTTTACCATATGCCATTACCACCAAAACAGGTAGGCATGATGGCTCGCGCTCGGCACCGAATAGCCACTACAAACGCACGCGTGCTAGAATGGCAGCTGTAATGGCGCCCTGTCGACCTGCACTCGTTAGAAAAAGTGGAGGCCTCCACGCCGCCAGTCACTCGCAAGTCCGACAGGCCAATCTCTCGCTAACCGTTTGAAGATCGCGACCCGTACAAACACTTTGAAGTTAATAGTTCCTCTGACGCTCTCCGGGCACTTACAAGTTAGGAGTCCTTTGGTGAGACTAATTTGCTGCGTGCGAACTCGGATCTCGGTTCGTACAGGTAAGTGGCCATTGCAAAAAAAGCCCCTCAGGCCATCTGTGGAAACTAGAGAAATCGGGGGCTCGGTAGGTCAGTCGGAAGAGAGAGAGAGAGAAAGGGAGGGATGGAGAGTGAGAGAGAAAGGGAGAGAAAGAGAGAGAGAGAGAGGATACAGAGAGAGAGAGAGAGAGAGAGAGAGAGAGAGAGAGAGAGAGAGAGAGAGAGAGAGAGAGAGAGAGAGAGAGAGAGAGAGAGAGAGAGAGAGAGAGAGAGAGAGAGAGAGAGAGGAGACAGAGAGAGAGAGAGAGAGAGAGAGAGAGAGAGAGAGAGAGAGAGAGAGAGAGAGAGAGAGAGAGAGAGAGAGAGAGAGAGACAGGAGACAGAGAGAGAGAGAGAGAGAGAGAGAGAGAGAGAGAGAGAGAGAGAGAGAGAGAGAGACAGAGAGAGAGAGAGAGAGAGAGAGAGAGAGAGAGAGAGAGAGAGAGAGAGAGAGAGAGAGAGAGAGAGAGAGAGAAGAGAGAGAGAGAGAGAGGAGAGAGAGAGAGAGAGAGAGAGAGAGAGAGAGAGAGAGAGAGAGAGAGAGAGAGAGAGAGAGAGAGAGAGAGACAGACAGAGAGACAGAGAGAGAGAGAGAGAGAGAGAGAGACAGAGACAGAGACAGAGTGACAGAGAACGAGCGTTGGCTTGGGCAACCGGTAACCTAGATACAGTGGCGGCTTTTATTTCTATCTTCCTTGGTTGCAGCAGTTTCTTGCACATGTGAGGCGTCATTCACTCAGTAAGTAAGGCAACACCACCAGCAACATGAGAAAGTAACTATATAAGCTCACTTGAGCTGACGATATCGTGTGTAGCGATGTTGACGTATCGGTAGCAATTCGCATTCGACACACCTGTATGAGGCCTAATAATAATAGTAATAATGCACTTGATAAAGCGCCCTCAGAGAACTCAATCTCTCTCTCTCTCTCTCTAGGCGCTTTACATTTGCTGCGAAGGGAAATGCAATTGAATGGTGAGTAATATCATGCTTGATAAACAAACAAAATGAATAACATGGTTAAGGGTGACATGCACAGGGTCAGCATGCAATGCCTAAGCACCGCTTATCGGAATAACTACGATGCGTGGCATCATCCCAGAGGACTTAGTGTTTCCACATGTCAGCCAATGGCTTTACAGCGGCAACCGTCGAGCAGGTCGAAATAGCTGAAGGCACGAGGGACGAGACAAATTATTGTGCTCTCTCTCTCTCTCTCTCTCTCTCTCTCTCTCTCTCTCTCTCTCTCTCTCTCTTTCGTTCCACTGTCACCAATCGTGGATGTCACTACTTCTTTTCAAGACTGAGATTACCAGTGAAGATAGCGAAATTTTGGCAGTTGCTAAACTCATGCACCGGTATCGGGTAAAGGGTCATTCTTATTGTATCATTCCCTAGGGATGTCGCTCACTGCGTCGACCTAATGGCTACTTTACTGCATTTGGAGCATTATTTAGGTTTTATGTCTATACCCAATAGCCACTTGGACGTAATGGACCGTACGCTTCTGGTAAGCTTCAAATGACCTGTGAAAAATTTTACCGCCAACTGCAAGTTCGAACCCAGACCTCCACTTCCCGATACCATGGGGGGAGCCACCGGGACAGCCCGGGCACCGATGGGCACCGATGGGCACCGATTTTGCATAGTACTCCCCATTTATCCTGCAGCAACGGTAGGCTGACACGTCGTGATGACATGTAGATAGTAAACAACTTATGTGGCCCTCGAAATCTGAGTGCCCGTCGAAGCTCGAGCGAGGACCTGCAGCCGATGGGAGTTCAAGCTTCTTAAGTACGATTATATTAATTCATTTTTTTATAGTGCCCTTGGAGAACTCTATCTCTTTCCAGGCATTTTACATTTACTGCAAAAGAAGCACGATCGAACGGTTAGCGGTAGCATTGCGTGCTGACACTGTGCATGCTGCCACTAACCACATTTGCATGCTGACCCTGTGCATGTCACCCCTAACCATATTATTCATCTCGTTTGTTTTTCAAGCATGATTTTACTTACCATTCAATTGCATTTCACTTTACAGCAAATGTAAAGCGCCTAGAGAGAGATTGAGTTCTCTGAGGGCGCTTTATCAAGTGAATTATTATTATTATTTTTATGGTCAATGAACAACAAGCATAAATGGTTAGAGGTGACATGCACAGGGTCACCGTGCAAATATGGTTAGTGGCAGCATGTACAGTGTAAGCACTCATAAGCACAAAAAGGACTACTCACATGAACCCACTAAATGTTATGATAAATATGTGCGTTTTTAGCTTCTTGTAATTATATATGCACACAGTTGTATGACTACCTCGTTACAATATCACGCTTGCGGTTCTCCATTTTATCATAATAATAGTAGTGTAAAGGTGTAATAATAATACATTTGCATTGCACTCTCAGAGAAGTCAAAGCTTTTTTTAGGCACTTTAGGTATGCTGTAAAGGAAGTATGATGATATGGTTAGCGGTAGCATGCATAATGTCAACAAATATGGTTACAGGCAACATGCACAGGGTCAGCATGCAAGCACGGTTAGTGGCAGCATGCACAGCGTTAGCATGCATAAGCACACAAAGAATGAGTCAGAAGGACCCAGTAAATGCTGTAATCAATAGGTACGTTTTTAGCTTTTTTTTAATTTTTCAAGTCAGGGAATGTCGTGACGTCAGTCAGGAGTGAGTTCCTGGCTTTGAGAGCATACGAAGTAAGACATGGTCTCCAAAAGATTTGTGGTTCGCACGAGATGTAGCTAAACGATTTTATTCAGAAAAGCAGGTGGTGCAATGCCTGGCCTGCTGGGGGAATAGTCTAATAGGTAAGCTGGAGCAAGAGAATGACGGGACCTAAAAGTGAGTGACAGAACCTGGAAGTCAATGAGCTACTAGATTAGGAGCCAGTGCAGGTCAGCAAGGAGTGATATAATATGACAACTGCGACACTCACGACGGACAAACCTAGCTGTGGAGTTTTGCACCAACTGTAAGTGTCCGATTACATAGGCTGACAGACCAGCAAGTAGTGAGTTGCAAGAGTCAAGACAGGATGTCACAAATGCGTGGACCAATTTGGATGTAGCATAACTGGCTCACTAGGTAAGGTGGTTGCTTTTCACGACGTCAACCCCGAGGTCGTGCGTTCGAATCCTGTGGTAGCCGATCCTTTACTGCGACTGCAAGCGGCGATGATAGCCGTCAAAGCTCTTCTGCGCTATACAAAAGAGGCTGTTAAATCAGCTAGTATTTATTTATTTAACTGTCTAAGCAAGCACGAATTTTAGCGATGTTATGTAGCTGAAAGTAGGCAGACTTCGCTGTGGAGCTGGTGTGGTAGTCTAGTGCAAGTTTACTTTGGAACAAAACACCTACATTCTTCGCAGATGCAAGAGGGGTTATGCTGGTGGAGCCGATTTTGAGCGTTAGGCTTTCCAATGTCTGAGCCTCGCTTGGTTTGCCCATGACCAGTACATTGGTTTTAACGTAATTTAATTTGAGAAAAAATGATGCCATCCATGTGTTGATGTCAGCGATACATGCAGCAAAGGATTAAAGGGAGTTCGTCGAACTGGAGAGCTGGAGGAGATCACAGCAAAGGTATAATTGAGTGTCATGTGCATATAATTGAAATCCTAGATTGTATTCGGCGATCGTATCGGCATGAGGGAGAGTACAAACTGTGAAGAGAAGCAGACCAAGGACGGTGCCACGAGGTGCCCCATACTCCAATAATTCATCGGGTAATCTTTTTTGACGCATTAATACTCTGCAGTCTCCCTCTGAGATAGGACTTAAACTATTGGAGTGCAGTGCCAGTGGTGCACAGACGTGATGAGGGACGCCCGAGAAGGACCTGGGGATTTGTAATGCATGTAACTCTCAAGATAACTTCGTCTTGCTAATATATTGATCCCGATCTGCTTGCGTAAGCTCTTGTTTACTTCTACAACCATCATCACTACCCCGACATAGAGATACCTGTATGCAGAAATTCTTATCGATGGGGTGAACTTGAATAATTCCGGAACGACAGATCGTATGTGATGCTGAAGACCATGCTTGATGGCTAACAAACGACATATTGACACCTCCCTAGAGAGAGATAGGGAGATCGAGCAAGCAGAGAGAGAGAGAGAGAGAGAGAGAGAGAGAGAGAGAGAGAGAGAGAGAGAGAGAGAGAGAGAGAGAGAGAGAGAGAGAGAGAGAGGGAGGGAGGGGATGGAGGGAGGGGAGGGAGGGAGGAAGGAAGGGAAGAAGGGACGGAGGAAGGAAGGGAAGAAGGGACGGAGGAAGGAAGGGAGGGAGGGAGGGAGGAAGGGAGGGAGGAAGGGAGGGAGGAAGGGAGGGGGGAGAATGGGTCTTCTCACATAGCCGCTGACCTGTTAATTGGGCTGTGGATCTGGCCTGTCCGGTTGATTGATAGGCTTTCACCGGCTCCTATGGGTGGGCGAGCTCTAACCGCAATGAGCGTGTGAAGACCCGTGGCTCAAGTAGCCTGCGTAGGCTGGTGCTGCCCTGATCGGTGTCCGACACAAGCTCGTTTCGTCTGCTGCTTCTCGAACCCACCGCAGCAGTTCTCTCAGACTGCAGAGCAAGCTACCAACCGCAAGATTTGAAGTTTTGTTGGATTGCGAAGCTGCCAGCTAAAGAGTAGGCATTTCGGCTCCAGCGATGGTAGAAGCCACTTCCTTCTGGCGCGACCCCCGAGGTTCGCGCTTCGCGATTATCCCGGATCTTCTCCTTCACGATCCTCGATCGAAGTCTGCCTTCTGTTCACACACTGCATCAGAGCTAGCGGAAATCAGCGAATTGGTTTGTGCCTTAGGAGAGCTGAACATGCCGGCGCCTTCATACCGTATCGGATGCTTCGAAACGCATCAGCTTATGCTTAACGCGATGCAGGGCAGCGGGCTCTCCTAATATTGCCACTCTAAAACGAATCATTAGTTGATGCATTATACGGTGGGCATAGGCCTGGGTTGCCTCATTTATCGATACCCCCCCCCCCTGCTCGGCCAGTAGTGCTCTAACGGCTCGCTCGACTAGCGTTGTCTTGCCTCGATAATCAGTGGCTGCTGAACCCGCATGGGAGGTGGGGATGAAAGCGATTGCAGAGCGTCGTGAGGAGCCCCGAGGTGCAGCAGCGGTCCAGGGAAGCCACTCAGGGCGCTACTCACTCGTAGCCCTGAGCAATGCGACTCTCCAGAGAGCGCTGCTGTGCGTGCTAATAGCAGCGACAGCCCTGCACGCTTGCATTCATGCGAGCAAGCAGCCCCACCTCTAGCAACTGTCGTTGGCTCGTTAAGCGCCGCCCCTTCCTCGTGACGGCTGCGAGCATCGCTCCTGAATAATAATAATGACTACGAGGTTTCAGCCAGTCAATTGGCATAAGAAAATGTGAAAAAGAGAATCGCAGCTGATCCAGTGAAGAATGTTGGTACTGTTTCCGTCAGATAAAGCTGGTACACTGCTAATTAAAAAGAACCTGGTAAAGACAAAGGGCAGAAGCGAAAACGTAAAACTCACCATACACAAATCCATTTCCGGATGCTAAAGGCTATCACGTCCCTCTAAGCATGCCCGAGAAACGGAAGTAGAAACAGCCAAACGACTTGCTCACTATACTGCAGCAATGTCACAGTCGAGCCAGCAACAGCGGGCCTAAGATATGGTGGAAGGAGCAGTATTGCTGGTATCGAGCGAAAAGAAAAACTAATTTTGTAACAGAGATGCTTTCAACTTAATCAATTTTTTTCTTTACATTTGACGGCAATGCAAACACGTGTACCTTGCACTCAATTTGCTGATTAATCAAAGCGGTAACAACTGTTTTCGGATGGTCAAACGATGTGAAACTAGGGAGGAAATAGATTTGCTCCGAAATTTCAAAGGTAGTTTTAGTGCAAAGAGCTGCTGGAATGCCATGGACACTCTATGAAACTCCCTAAAGTGCATAGATTGCATTGTCAAGAGGAAGAGCATAAATTGTGACAGAGGTTGATCCAAAACGTGTCTTTGCTTCACTCCGTACAATAAATGCTCTCAGTGTGGCCGTAGGAAGTTGATATGCTCTCTGAAAGCTCCCATTGAAGTACTTGTTGGACCTAAGCTATAGTACTATCAGAGTGGCCATGATGCTTAGGCGAGAAGACAGGCGATAAAAAAAGGACTCAAAAAAGGCAGGACTAAATCTAGGCATTTCAGAAGGAGAACAGTAGGAGGTCTAAAGGGACAGTATTCTTCTCAGACGGGCAGATTCACTTTGAAATAAGGGCAGCAGGGGCAGACTTGACGGCGGATATTGACTTTGAGCATGTAAGGAAAATTGAAGACTCCAGGCAATATTTACCCTCGGGGATGGAGTAATTTTGTCTATCTTCTTTTTGCTGAAGATGCTAGAAAACAATCTGCTAAATTTCCTCAAGAATCGCTGGGTACGATTCTATCCGAGTCTGGTTAAGGAGACGTTTGGCGGTTGACAGCAGCATTGTTTTATTGTGCTTTTGCGATTCCCTACGTTTTTTTTTATAGAGGCTACAGTTGGCCTTGGATATGATTCCTTAATTCCTTTAATTCCTTGCAATAATCCTCATACGCCCATCGATTGATGGTAAATCCTGATCTTTTGTTGCTTTTAACTCCACCGGTTAGTATTTTTGGCTATTACAATGACTTCAGTATGTCATAAGCTCTGCATGTCCTAGACTGGAAATCACTACCTCTGTTCTTACCCAACGACAATTATTCTCCTGCTGACGACTATGGCACATCCTTTCAGCCGTTCTGAGCTGCTACATCCATGCTACTCATTACCTCAACAACCATCCTGACTCTGCTATGCTTCCCACTTTCTCTTTGTTTCGTGAGACGCAGTCAGTTGGCTACCGAATGCGTACCAAAAGCCGCTTAGGCTGTGAGTGCGCTATACAAAACTCTCCTGCGTAACACGCACATAGTCTGTATGACTTTGTGGAGTTACAGACGGAGATGCAATACAAAAGTTCATCTGCGTAAGGGTATTCATTGTGCTTAGTTAGAGGAACAGCATTGTCTAGAATATCTGGAAGCGGGTGTTTTAGCATTCTAGCCGTGAGGAAAGGTCAGATAATGGATTCAGCAGAAGTGGAAAGAAAGATACTTTTGGACATCAGGCTCTTGTAGTTTCGGGATTCACTGACAATTTTCGATCAATGTTTCGCTAAATACTGCTTGAGGAAGATATAAGCATCACTTAAGATGTCGATAGTTTATTGATAGTAGGATATGTCAGCATACAACTTCGGGGAATATATAATTAGGAATGTTACAATCGACCTCTGGTTATCACAGGAAGTGAAGCTGTAGACATGGCATCGGTTCCATCCTGGTTTGGCCCATGGGTTAGTATTTTGCCTTTAATGACCATGGTCGTGGGCTCGAACCGTGCGGCGCATGTAAAGCGTTTGGATAGAGAAGAAGCTCTCTTAAAGCGCTACACTAATGAAATATATATATATATATATATATATATATATATATATATATATATATATTGTCGGGCAACTAGTCTATTTCAGCCAGGCTTCGATCGCGGTGTAAAGACCAAGGGAATCATGAAAAATTAGGTATTAGTAGAATATTATTAGGAGTTTATTAAACATTGAGAGAAAACACTAAAAGCAAATTTAAAGACTGACCCTCGTTTTTTTAGCGGACTTAATAACTATATGCTCCAATGCTAGAGCGTGCTCTGGGTGGCTCTGAATACGACAAGAACAACTGGGGGGGGGCATGCGTTCCTAACTGCTTATCTTTCTCCGTCTAGGCTTCCTGCTGAACATACCAGCTTCCCGAGTCCTGCTGGGGGCTGCGGCATCCAAGTATGCATTCATTTACAAGGCAATAACGAAGTGATTATATGCTTGCACCATAGTACCTAATATAAAAAGATCTAATTTATTTGTATAGCGCCCTAAGAGAGCTCGTGTCTCTATTCAGAACTACTCCACCACCTGGCTAGTCAGCGTACCACCTGCTTTTCTTAATGAAATCGTTTAGCTACACCTCGTAGGAGTCTCAAATCCATTGGAGGCCGTGTCTTTAGCTAGCATGCTCCCAAAGCCTGGAACACACCACTCCCGACTAACTTCACGACTTCCCCTGAACTGACGACATTTAAAAAAGAAGCTAAAATGCACCTATTTCTCACAGCATTCAGTGATCTATGTGATTCTTCCTGCGTCTGCTTTCGTATGCTGACACCATGCATGTTCCACTAACCATATTTGCATGTTGATCCTGTGCATGTCAACTCTAACCATGCTTTGCTTGTTTACATTGAGCATGCTACCATTTGGTCATGCTTTTCTTTACAGCATAAGTAAATTGCCTAGAAAGAGAATAAGTTCTCTGAGGGTGTTATGCAAATGTGTTACTTATCATATTATTATTATTATTATTATCCATGGTAGCTAACCCTTCCGGGTGGCCCTTTTAGGTAGCCTCCTCCCACGGTAGCCCCTACCCAGAAGCTATCTTAAATCCGGGTAAGATCACCTGAATGTGAGGCTTAGAGACCTGCTCTTGAGGCTGAGGTAGACGGACATCTAAGGGCGGTCATCCAAGCCACAGGTCATAATTCAGTGGCTTGACCATAAGCAGACAATAAAGAGCCACAAAATGGCCAATGCATAAACATAAGCCACATTTTGTCGAGAGCTGAGCCGTCGGCAAAACTTGGCGATGTTTCTCCAGAGGGTGGCAGCTGATTCATATGAAGTTTCAAACAGGCATCTGGGGCATACGCTATGAGCCGGTTCCTAGATAGGGATCTACTACGTTTTTTGTAGGGACGATCGTATTTTTTTGGAAAAGATGGCGGTGCAAACTTTTAAGACAGGTCTAAAGAGGAGTGTCGGACGCCCGTTCGGTACCAGTCTATGACAACTACATTTTGGGTTACCAGTTTAATTTTGGATGGTCACAAATTCTTCTCCGTGGCTGCAAGCCTATAGCTTCAGACTCTCCAGAAACTGGCTTGTCAGGTTTTTTAAGCAAGGCTTTATAGATTTCCGTCCGAGCAGGTGCAAAGCTTCAAAATGATTCTCCTGAAATTGGCAATCAAACATTAGTTTTGAAAGTACCGTGGTAGTACCAATGCTGCATTCACGTGCTAACGTTTTGCTGTGGGAAAGTGCAAAATACCAAAGGAGTCATCCAACCAATAGTATTGCCGCGATGAATCTGACTGCGAGATGTAAATATAAATATAAATATAATTCACTTGTATAGCGCCCAAGAGAACTTAATCTCTATTCAGGCGCTTCACATTTGCCTCGGGGCTCGAGCCCATGATCTCAGCCAGGCCTTGGTCGGGGCGAGCACCTTAAACCGCTGGATCAAACCAGCTCGGCGATGGAACACTGGCCGTGCAGGTTGGTGACTGCTAAATCCATTGCGAAGGATAACATGTGTCGTTCATCCTACGGCTAAGAGCCACTGGCCCATTGCTGCAGCACAGTCAGTTAAGTAAATGTAAGGGTAAAGGTCCGTTGATTCAACGTGCTCGTTCACAGGAAGACGAGTCGTAGCAGCCATCACCCACTTCAAGAGTCAATCCTTTATTGCAACAATAAGGGACGCCTGCTGCGATAAATGATACCTTTAATTCGATTGGGAAGTTCGGCATCCACCACGTACCCAGCCAAAGACCAATTGGTCCCTCTAGTTGTCGACGAACTTTGGCGACCGCTACATGACCTTCGTGCGTCAGCAACGGTGGTACTTTAATGTACCCGGAAATTCTGTCGGTGGCGAAGCAAAGACCTCTTGGGTAAGAGACGGGCAATGTACCTCCCAGTCTGTCAGATCAGGTAGTCCTTACTCTCGCCGACTTCCTCGGTAGATTCGGGTGTGTTTTCAAAGGAAAGTGTCTTTCTACCTACCCAATAGAATGATCATTGACTGGCTAGGGTTCACAATTTGCTTCTCCTTAGTTTGATGGACTTCATCATTGTTCAGCTCACAATAATCAAAGTAGCTAATCTCTGCTTTTCTATGACTAGACTGCATTTGTTGTTTCCCTTCTTGTTCACTTTGTGGATAAATTATCTCTCTACCGGTACTGCAAATGTATCGGCCGCCAAGGCCAAGGTACAAAGGGTCGCCGGGGTAGCAGACAGCTGTATCCACCCGAATGTGGCACTTAGAGACAGTTGGTGTAATCTGCATTGTCCAAAACAATGGCCGTGCTGGTGCCGCTCTTTTTGGCTGGGCATGCTTAGTGACACTCCGACAGGTGTCGCTCCGACTGCTCAATCGGCTCCCATGCTTGTACTTATTGTTGTTATACATAATAATAATGCACTTGATAAAAACGTCCTCAGAGAACTCAATCTCTTTCTAGGCGCTTTACATTTGCTGCAAAGAGAGATGCGATCGAATGGTGAGAGGTATCATGCTAGATAAAAACATGAATACCATGGTTAGGGATGACATGCACAGGGTCACCATGCAAGTGTGGTTAGTGACAGCATGCAACAGTGTCAGCATGCATAAGCACATAGATGACGAATCACAGGGACCGACTAAATGCTGTCCTAAATAGGTGCGTTTTTTAATTTCTTTTTAAATTTGGTCTAGTCAGGGATGTCGTACCTTGGAATCCAAAGCAGACAAGCCCCAAGAGAGCAGTACCTCTCAACATTGAAACGATGTTCTGTAACCCCTTCCATTGCAAAGCCTTTCTGCTTTGCACAAATCTGAGCTGCGAAAGTTGTATGCTCGAGAGAAATATTTACATAAATGCTTATGTATTATGTATTATGTATTATGCTAATGTATTTGTATTTACAGCTCAGCTGGTACAGTTGAAGAAGACGCCAACGTCAGAAAGTAGCATTTATTCGAGACTTGGACCAGTTTGGCCTCGACCGTGCTGTGCAAAGTGGCTATAGAGCCACTAATTGTACAAGCGTTAGCCTGAGCAGGTTCCTCCGAGCATGGAGTCTTTTTATGCAGCACTGCTTCTCGTGAGTGCGGCCACGTTTTCAACTTCGCTAGGTAAGCATACCTAGCGGGGATTCGTGACCGTGACATTCGTGTCTAGTGCTCTGCAATGCTGAGCCACTGAAAGCTAGACAGTCATCTCGACCAATTGCTTTGACGGATGGCGAGCTGTATCATGAGCACGGGTCAAGTAGTATCTGGATCTGCAAAAGTCATTATTTGCATGAGGTGTTATTTTTGCTCTCCCCAGTGAATGAACTGGTCTGGTTATATTTGTCCGTTTGCCTTAACCTGCATTCCTCATCGAGCAGGCTTGGAGTCAGCCACGCCCAGTCAGAGGGTACCACGGCAGCTCTGCATTGTGAGGGTCTCAAAAATCCAACGCATGGATCAGTAAACAGAGTGCAAAGTCAAAGGCTGGGAGTAACATTTCCTAAAACATAAAAGGAGTAGCATATAAGAAAACTTTATATATATATATATATATATACACATATATATATATATATATATATATATATACACTGCGTTTGCTAATCATATGAATAATTTGTTGGGTGCTTATGCAAGCTTCAATTGTGCATGTTATTAAAACTAATTATTCAATAGCTTTTCTCCTAGCTTTCGTGCAGTGCCTCAACATATATCAAGTTTGCTTATATGCTACTCCTTATATGCTACTCCTTTTATGTTTTAGGAAATGTTATATACATATATATATATATGTATATATATATATATATATATATATATATATATATATATATATATATATATATATATATATATATATATATGTATATATATATATATATATATATATATATAAAGCCAACGAAGTGTCTGGCTTTGGTATCTTGCTAGGTCCCGGTCTGGACTTGGAATATGGTGCTCGCCTTTAGCTGCTAGGGTCGTGGGTAGGAAGCCATGCAAATGACACATTTTTTAACTTGTTTAAGCAGCCAATCGTGGAGAGGCACATCAAATGGCAAGAAGCTTGGCGGCTCTTTCTTATAGAGGCAAGGTGAAGGCCGGGCCTGCTGACACTCCACTAATGCCCAATGCATGTCGTAGTGCTTAGATATAGAAGGATACGTCATATCGTCGGAGAAACCTTGGGCCTATGATCCCTCCAGCTAGAGGCGAACTTCTAGCAACTCACCCACTATATAATACACCAAGTTTGAGATCAAATTCTAGTGCGGGCAATAGTAGAACTTTTCGTGAACGAACAAATAGGGCTCGACGGTCAAGAGTGGCGTGCCAGTTATGAGAAGACAACCGGTAAGTGTGCCATGACCTCAAGTTGTTACTTTACCCAAGCTGATTTTCAGTGCATTCTGTGTGAAAACAGCTTTGATGATCACTTTCTTGACCTACTTTGGACCAGTACATTCTTACCACCAGGGATCCTAAAGGCCGATGTGATGAAATTCCTAGAAGGTCATGCAGGTCAGAAAAGCCAAAAGGTTATTTCTTTCATTAATACGGCAATGCATGGCTCACCAAAGACACCTGGGGTATGCAGTTGCCTACTGCTAACAAGTGCATCGCCTGCTCACAGCAAGTTTTAGTTGCTGACGTTGTTTCGGCAGCCCCTTCTCTCGAATAATCAAAAGTCTTCGTTTCATTTCAAAGCTACAAGTATCTTCCATAAGCTTCCAAGTTTGATCCGAAATCCGAGGCATACTCATATGCCAAAGCAGGCTGTTTTTTGTGCTATTGACTCTGCGGGAGCAATGCTAATTGATGGTGCACTCCATCTGCATCTAACATTGGTATACAAATCCTAAAGTACAGTATTATGTAGTAGCTCAAGGTTATCTCAACGTTTACGGTTTCATAGCAAGCGTCAAAGCCCAGCAGGTCCTTATAAGGAGATTTAGATTCGAAACTCGAGTAGGCCTTATAAAAAACCAGCTGAGAAAGGTCCGAATCGAGATGGTAGCTTATATCTATGACCCAAAGTGTGTCACCTATTATTTCTTTAGAAGAGTGTTCTGCCACTGAACAGTCCAGTCGGCTTTTTGTAATTGTGCTAGTTTCGTGACTCCCTCACTTTGTTGCTAGATTGAATCTTCGAACTTGATGCCGAAAAACTGAGCTGCTGCTCGTTGTAACCGGTGGTGTTGGGGTCAGTAGCTCCATGAGGCTTGAGAGCATGAAGTGTGAATGGCCATAGCATTGAGGTCTTAAATCTAACGAGTCGGTTTATACATAATAGTGGAGTTACTTATTATACAAAGACATGAGGTGCACTCGACACACTCGGTAAGATGCTTCTGCAGCTATGTTCTGAACGTGCATCCATCGATCCGTCGGAACCCCGTGGAAAGGCAGCACGAAGCCGGGGCTTGCCTGATTGTGGTGATATAGGTCATAGGTCATATAAACCTCTCAGGAGCTTGGCGGTCGCTATCGGCGCCCTCCTTCTGGGTTGCGGTGCACCTACCATGGTAAAATATCTTGGTCAAACCGGGAGGTCACTTCTGAGCCCAAACCTGTGGCGCGAGCGTTTAGGTCAGCACCATTCACCCTCTATTGTCGAGAGGATAGACGATAGATGGATAGATAGATGGTACAGTATGAACTAGATTGTGGCTGCACCAAGTCTGATACATTTTTGAGAGATTAGCATATGCCTCTGCAGCTTGTTGCTGGCCAGAATGGTTACTCACCAAAGCGATCGCTTGCTGCTCCAAGAGCTTTGCATCCCTATCATTAGTACTTATGTGTCATTGATTGCAACGACGACAACCTGCTAGGCCTAGACCAATACAGAAGTTACCAAGAGTTCACAATGAACTCATGGGTTTGATTGCTGTAAGCCATCTCGTTGGTTCAGCAAGCCCCCTTCCCTGTCGAGTTATCTGCACTAGAAACGTAGCACATACAATTCATGTACTTTGTTATTATTTATATCACACACACACACACACACACACACACACACACACACACGCACGCGCGGGCGCGTGCTCGCGCACGTGTGCACATATACAGGCAGCACCCCCTCGACTTACAAAATAGACTGGGACAGAAAAAATTGTCTCAAGACAAATTTGCATAAGTAGAGAATGGTAGGCATTTTCATAGTTGCATTTTTATGGATGCATGTGCTTCGAACGTTTTCCTGTGCATTTCTGCCGTCAGCAGTAGTGGATGTCAGCAGACGCCACCGAGCTAACCCAGTCGTGCCTTCTGTCCAGCTGCAGGCTTGTCGTTTGGGAACAGCACACACGTGACTGACTACGCAGCATTCCAACGGCCAGGCTCGGTAATAGAGGCTTATTGTGCAGCTCCGGTAGGCTTTGACAGCAGCATGCTGTACTTCACTCTCGGCTCCTCAGAGGAGGAGTACTCGGCAGCAGCAACTCCACATTTCGTGTCCATCGTCGACCGCGTTAAGATCAAGTTAACGTGGCCTCTCAACGGAAGCATGGCAGACCAAACAATGTACCTTTATTGCCGACTTCGGGGTCAGACCGATTGGCCGGTACTTTCACAAGATCAAAGTGCCTACGTGATTTACGTCAACAACGGTAGGCTATGGGACATCTGCTCTTTAACCACAGTAGCCAACGCAGGCATGCTGACTAGGTAATTGTGCTGTTCCACTCGCGAATCGTAAATGAGCAACGCATTTTCGAGCAGCATGGGGATTGGCCTGTAAGTGTGGCACCTTGCGAAAACAAAAGTATTAGCCGGTACACACAAAAACATTTTCATGGTACTGGCGATAAGACAGAAGCATTAGAAAAACGTGATGCGTAATGCATGCTGGTTTCATGCTGTTCGTTGGGCTCATCAAGCAGCTCGGTTCAGACGGCGATCGAAGTCTGCTAGCAAGTATCGAGGTTTTTCAGGTAAGTATGTGCCAAACTCAAGCGAAATTGAATGTCGTGGTCACCCATAAAGTACACAGGTAATGGACCATTAAAAGGCACTTTATCAGAATCAGAGACCTACTTGACCCAAGGAGACTCTCACGGCTGTTTTATGTAGATAATCTGCTTCCCCTTTTAATTTGCAAAGCAATCCGGCTAAGCCTCAGACTATTATTTATTTTTGACTCAGCCTCAAACTATGGTTTATTTTTGGCGGCTGTGTCGCAAGCTATAGTTTTCGAGGCCTTTCAGTCGTGGGAGTTGCTTGCTGTCGGTCATATGTGCACCCCTTCGATCGTCTTCACAAGTTGCGACCGAAAGCCCGACAGTTATTCATTATGCTCCGACTGCATTATGCAGCAACAGTTCACTTGCACATAAAATTGACTTGCACACAGACTGGGAACACACGAATTGTAGGTTTGAGCTTTGAGGCGGTAAGGCTGGTAAGCAGAAATATACGAAGGAACACTAGCTGAAGCTCCGATATAAGCTTCACTAGCAGTGCTGAGTGGTAGCAGTGCATTCGGATGGCATCAAACCGAGACTCTATGTTGGTGTAGCTTTATGCCTAATGAATGCTCGGGGAGCACCGAATGAATTTTAAAAAGTGTGCTTGGATTGACTGCCATGGAGCAAATTGAAAGTGCCTTGAGGGAAATTTATTTCTCTTGGTGTACTACACAGATATTGTATCGTTTTAATATTATGGTGAGACGCGATGGCGCACTAGGTAAGGTGGTTGCTCATCACGACCTCGGTCCCGAGGTCGTGGGTTCGAATCCTGAGGTGGGCGATCCTTTATTGCTGTTGCAAGCGGTGGAGAAAGCCGTAAAGGCTCTTCTGTCGCTGTACAAAAGAGGCTGTTGAATCAGCTAGTATTTATTTTGCCGAGCTGGATTGGTTCAGCGATTAAGGTGCTCATCCCGACCAAGTTCTGGCTGAGGTCGTGGGCTCGAGCCCTGAGGCACATGCGAAGCGCATGAATAAATTTAAGTTCTCTTGGCACTATACAACTGAATTTTATTTATTTATTTATTATCACTAAAATCGTCTTTTTAAACAAATAGCAAGGCCTGTTTTCACTAGATGTCTACAGATATGAACTAATTCTCCGACGTGCTGCATGCGAGTAAGTAAGTTAGTTGCTTACATTTCCTTACTACTGCTGAACTCAATAATCACTTGGAAGCACAACTTGCACACGATACTCGATGCATCGCTACTGCATAGTGCAAAGTTGATACCGGTTTAATTATTGAGCAGAGGCTGTAATACAAAGCCATGGATACACATATGCTCTTTACAACTCATATACATGTAACTCATATACAAGCAAAGCATATACTTAAATTCCTCTACTGTGAAAGCATGCCGGCACTGCTATGCATGCCATTGTTGTTCTTCTGCTACCACCACCTCCTTGTCTACAACGGTCATGGGAAGAGAATCTCAGTTCATCACGTGATCTTTCAGCCTTGTTTTGAGTTCTAGGATAGATCACTCAGTCAGGGATCATCAAAGAAGCAGTGTCATGTAGTATTCTTGCTAGTATGATTGCACATTGACGTGCGCATATCTACATGACTCTAGTATGCATGCCCACACTCCTAGTAGGTTTTTACATTATATACACTCACTTGCAAAAGTATTTTGACAGCTGAGACAGCCTCCATTGTGGCTGCCTGCTGGCCTGAATTTAGAAAAAATATTTAATGTTACTGTTACCACGACTATGAGCACTGGATGCAATAAGAAAAAGAAACATGCTCCAACAATTATCTTGTCTCGTGCTTAATTTTTAAGTGACAACGACATTGCACCTCCCCTATTTCCAACGACCTGCTGGACCTGCCCAGACATGAAGCTGATCAAACACGTGCAAATTTCGGCCGATATACTGCCCTAGATTTGTTGCAAATGTTCAAAAAGTGCATCAGCTGGTGTGATAAGGACGGCCTGTTGCAGTAGCTGTTGCTTGGCTTCATCCCACAAATTTGCGATTCGATTGGAGACTGACTTGGCCAGTCCATAACCGCCGAATGAGGGAGCCACTCTCGAATAAATTGTTAAAAAAATACTTAACTTTGCCAGTGGTGTGTTTTGTGTCTTTGTCGTAATGAAAAAATAATCCAGTACACGAAATGCCATCACACTTGAATGTACAACGTTTTGAAGGTCTAAATAACGGCCTTGGATTATGGTGTCTGGTTTGCAATGCAGGCCACCGGCGCTATTTTTGCTGAAGCACCTCGATACCATTACACTCTTCTCCAAAATTTGACAGTTCGCTGAAAGTATTTGGTTCATCGGGCTTCGTTGGGTCGCCGATGCACACAAAGCTACCTTTTCTTAGTCTGAAAAGAGCATGAGTTAGCTTCTGTCACACCATACAAATCTACCCACATCTTCAGCAGTTCAGCTGATCCGAGCCTTGGCCCAATGTCAACGGCCTTAGCGATTCGAGAATGCAGACCGGCCTCCATCTAATCGCCTTCTGACGGTACCAAACGAGGCTTGCAGACATTTAGTGCGAGCTTGTGCCGAAGCAGAACGGTCCTTTATCGCCTCCAGCTTTAGGATAGTGTTTTCTAGCCTAGTGGTAGCACGAGACCGGCCCGACCGAGAAGCATTTTAAAAATCCAACTCTTCACTACCTTCCTCGGAGAGTAGGTGACCTGTACTCTTTGGTGTTGATCGACTAGTCGCAATTTGACCGTACCAGTGTCCATCCTTGTATAGTGACATAATCCCCCTTTTGGAGCTGGATAATTCGGCCACCTTCGACATGACAGGCAAGCTCGTGGCTGTGCGGCTGGCAAATCAGGCTCACTTCACCGGAGTCCCTGTGCAGCGCAGGCGGTTGCAGGGGGGGGGGGGTGGCTGGCCGGGCTGGCGACTCTCGCGCATCGGCACCGGCGATGCAGCTGCTCAGGGTGAGAGCGGAGCTAGACGGCTGCAGGTCTCTCGCTTCAGGACCTAGCCTGGTCGAGGAGCCACTCAGCTGCATTGCAACCGTTAAATGGACGTCCTCGACTGGCGGCCAAGCCACTGTCGAATGCAACTTGACCCGATCGGCGCACACGCGCTTCAACACAGCTGTCAACTACAGCGTGTACGCCACGGCTGGAACTAGGTGAGCGACGACGGCTCTTTCTGACTGCTTGATCTGCTAGCCGAAAGAGCTGCTGGCGACTTTTGCGAATGCCTGCATGCACATGAGCATGTGTTTCGGCTACTTGTATGTGCAAGAGGACTCTCGTGTGCATGTGCGTGTGTGTGTGTGTGTGTGTGTGTGTGCATGTGTTCGTGCACGTGTGTGCATACATACATGTGTGTGTGTGTGTGTGTGTCCAGGTTAGTGCATGCACGTGTTCGTTGTTACGAATGCATCCGATGCTACTTCGGCATCGAGTCAATATCTAGGCTTCGAGACCAATGCAGATAGAACTAAAGAAGAATCAAAGTTCGGCTGACGAGTCGGCAAAGCAGCACCAAGGCATGCAGGTATAACGACGGCAGCAGAACACGGCAGCCAATGATGCCCACACCTCACAGTTTAGGTCAGAACAGCCATATATATCATGGCTAGTTGATTGAACAGCCTCATTTACATAGCCACAGAGAAGCCTTACCGGCGAATAGTACCACTTGCAGTGGGTGGGTATTAAAGGATTGCCCACTGCAGGACTCGACCCACGACCTAGGTCGTGAAGAGCAAGACCCTCTCTCACCTGCGTTTGCATGCTAGGAACAATTGTGCTCATGCACACGTGCCTGCAGGTAGTACACGACTGAGGAAGCTATAAGATGCTCGCAACTACTTGGAAAAGAAGCAGCCATCTTTTGCCATACGTGAGCACAGACTAAAATTTTTGCTGGATCTTTAATATCCAGTGCAGCACCCAAACTCGAAGTAGTTCATACTTCTATTTTTTTGACGTTCAGAGTGCTTAGTATTTGACCGCTGCTGCTACTGCTACCGCTGCTGCTGTCGTTACTGCTTTTGACGTTGCTTTTCTGATTTTTCAGCCTTGAAGTTGAAGAGGAACTTTTGTGGACATTAACTGATAGTGATCCACAAAACTATGCACCTGAGCCACTTACTTTTTCTTTTAATCGAGATTCCTTGACCATAATTTCATCCGACAGCATCCGTTTTAAAGTCGTGCTCTTTGAGAGACTCTCCGGACGCACTGTCACCGCTTTTCAAATTCTGCGAGTTCTCGATTCACGTAAGCATAATTTGTGTTTGTGAATCAATATATTATTGGAATCTTGTATAATCCGAAACGTCGGCACGACTTGAATATGCACACCGAAAGTGAAACTACTGATACCGAATCCTGTAGCAGGTAAATGGCATCAGCCTGAGAATAATTGTGCGAAAACACATCTGTAGAGCACCCTAAGAAAACCAAGTCTCTTTCTAGACCTTTCTAGTATGCTGGGAAGGAACCCCATCAATTGATTTGACCTGTTATGCACAGCACCAGCAAGCATTAGCTCACATTGAACAGTTCACACGTTCACACATGTTCAACAGTTCACATGGACTGAGAAAACGCTGGGTTAGAAATGTTGGGTCTCTATCTTCTTCTAAAATGTATCAAGCTATCGTATGTCGTTTCGGTATCGAGTATTCAGTCGGCATTGAGTTGCAGGCTTTGGGAGCATACGAGCTGAAGGCGTGGTCTTCGAAGGACTTGCGGTTGTTTAGAGACAGCTAGACGGCTGGAGTCAGAAGAGCGGGCGTCACAATAACACGTGCCTCACGGGGGAAGTTCTTGCTGTAGGAAGGCTGATGCCCGAGATAGAAAGGACCTACAAGCGAGTGACAGAATATTGAAGTCGGTGCCTACATAATGGGGAACCAGTGCAGTTCAGTGAACAGTGTGGTTAATATATGAGAGTTGCAAAGATCACGACAGGAAAGCCTAGCTGAAGAGTCTTGTACCAGCTGTAGACATCTAATTGCACAGACAGACAGACGTTCGAATAGCGAGTAGCCAGATATTTAATCGGAGTATCACAAACGCATTGACCAGCTTGGCTGCAGTATCGAATGCACTCTATCGAAGCAAGCCCGACTTTTTGCAATGGCTTTTAGCAGAAAGTAGGCAGAAGTTACTATGGAACTAATGTTGCAACCTAGTGATGAATTTGAAATGGCACAACCAGATTTCGAGCAGATGCTAGAGAGTAATGCTGGTTGAGCCCATTTTAAGGATTGGGCTTTCCAATTTCTGAGGGATGCTAGATTTTCCATAACTGGTAAGATATCATTCACATGTATCACTTAAATTTGACATAAGTTTATTATCGTTTAATTACTGACGTCTGCTGCCTTTCAAATTTGAAAGTCAGTAATTATGTTGTAAATGAGCTAATAATAATAATAACAATACATTTACTATAACACCCTCAGAGAACTCAATCTCCTTCTAGGCACTTTACATTTACTGCAAAGGAATTATGATCGAATGCTTAGTGGTAGAATGCTCAATGACAACAAGCATAACATAGTTTGAGGTGACATGCACAGGGTCAGCATGCAAATATGGTTAGTGGCAGCATGCACAGTGTCAGCAACTATAAGCACACAAAGGACTAATCACGTGGACCCACCAAATGCTATGAGAAGTAGATGAATTTTTAGCTTCTTTTTAAATGTGGTGAAGTCAAGGGATGTCGTGACGCCAGTCGCAAGTGAGTTCCGGACTTTGAGAGTAGACGAACTAAAGGCACGGTCTCCAAAGGATTTGAGGTTCGTAAGCGATTAGATTCAGAAAAACCAGGTGGTACGATGCCTATCCCGGTGGGAGAGTAGCTATGATAGGTAGGCTGGAGCCAAAGAATGCAGTGACCTAAACGTGAGTGACAGAATATTGAAGTCGGCGAGATGCAATATATATATATATATATATATATATATATATATATATATATATATATATATATATATATATATATATATATATATATATGATCCTCTGACTGTAGTCGTACCCATAGTCCATGAACATAAAGCCTGTATCATTTCTATTGTGCTGCTTGTGCTTGCTAAATGTAGACATTATCCCAACTGCTTCTGCTGAAATATGCCAGTTCATCAGGCTTTGGAAGTTAGCCAATCAGTTGACACTTTTACATCTGGGTCTAGCATCAATCCTGGGCTTAACCAGGCTGTCTTCAGAGTTGCTGAACCGTGACCTACATGGTCAAAAAATTGCAGAGGAGGCCGATGGGGTGCCCATCCCTTCTGGGTCATCTTAAACTGCAGTTTCAGACCTTTGTGAGTCATTCGCCTGTCTTCGAATCGTCGGTCTGCCTATAGGAAACATCCAATTCAGATGATGAGCTTGGGAAGCCTGTTATAGAGTGACCTTCCCAGTCTATCGCCAGTCACCTTTTGTAGGGCAGGTATTTCCCCACGAGTCATCGCCGAAATGTCAGGGCAACATTAATCTGAACTAAAAGAGTTTAGCTGCTTCTTTTAATATCCCGGAAAGTGGAGCTGTTTTAATGCTAAAACCACCATAGGTGCCTTGTCTTGCTTGCAGCCTTGAATGTAAAGCGCCTAGAAAGAGATTGAGTTCTCTGAGAGTGCTTTATCAAGTGCATTATTATTATTTTTATTATGTGCTGCAAACAAAAGCCGTGGGCAACCTTTTTCGCAATAATGTAATAGCACCATGCGGGTAGTCATAGCAGTATCGTAAATGTACTTTCTCTTGCATCAGATGCTCGAGTATATTAGCTGACTTGGGAAGGTCGGGGGATGGGGGTCATACTCACTTCTTCATGGTCCTGCTAAAATCCAAGTCTGCCGACCATTGTCATTGATTGTCTCATTATGCCTTTTGAACCGCTAAACAGGTATGGTAGATGATGCATCATGTTCTTAAGATGCTCATAATACATGCAGTCTACTGTCGAGATTTTTAGGCATGGCTGATTTGAACCCCATATATACTGTGTCCTACGCTGTCCAAAAAAGTGTCAATACTTGCACCCTAAATTAACACTAGCGTTGTGTGTGCCACCAGCTATTACTTCCATGTTCCTTTTTCAGAGTCACGGCTTTTCTTTGCACTAAACTTTCGGCAGAATGCTATCGTGTTGTCAAATCTGCCAGTGTATGAAAGTGTAAGCAGCAGTGAAGCAAAGGTGTACCGACCGGAAGGATTTCTTTGTTTGCAGTCACTTTGCCGATGGATACACTTTCGTGGTTGCCCTTTAGCAACGGCACTGGTTTTGTCTTGACACTGCACGCCGGCCTCCTCGTCAGGCAATGCATGCAGCACCGAACCTACATGGCGGTAGTCAATGTCACTGCTTCACTGGATGCCGGATCTGTGGTAAGGCCTTTTAGTATCTCTTTGCACCAATCTATATTTTATTAGGACCGTGGTCATTTGCGGCCAGGGTCGAGATGCTGGCATCCAGTGCAGATTTACTAATGGTCCTTTATTTCTACCACAAGTGCATTGCGTCTACTCACATTACAGTCTATGCTATGGAGACTGTGCTTAGTCATCCTACCATCCAAATACTTCCTGCATTGGGCATCGACGGATTACTCTCTAGCAAGCAGCTGTGCTACGTACTGCTACAGACGAACTGCAGTCGCACTCAGCCACTAAAGTCCTACACCACAGACTCAGGTGGCGCTAGCAAATGCTGGTAGAGCTGGCATCTCAAAGTGTAGCTAATGAGTCATAGGCACAGCACCAATACACGCAGGTGTGCCGATGGTAGAAATGTGCAATAATAATAAAAAATGAAAATACCTTAACTACAAGTCCTCCGTGTCAACTCACCGTGGTGGGAGGCAAAGGAGCAAGGCAGGCTAGAGATGCCGTGCTGCAGCTGAGCTGGCTGAGCAGGCCCTGCTACAACTCTACTCTACGGCTACTCTGTGGTAGTCATCCACTTCACCATCGGTGCCCCCCAGCCGTAAAGTAAAGATCGGCTGATCCAACTGCCCATCCTTTTAACTACCCGCAGAAGAGCCTTGCTGTCTATTGCCACTGCTTGGTGTGGATAATAAGAGATTTCTACCAGCATTACTCGAACCCACTGCCTGAGTCGTTAGGTGCTAGCACATAACCACTGGGCTAAGAATTAAAGGCTCCGCGGGACAGTTGCAAAATTCCCACAACTCCAGCGTATTAATGGGGGGGGGGGTGGTTGAGACACTGTTGCCCTTCTTTTCATGCGCATTTGGAAGTTAGAGCAGTTATGCTTAGGCGAAGCTTCCTTGGATGAGCGCTGATGCTAAGTAGTTGTGGGTTGCGCCACTGAGGGAGAGGGGAATCACAACCCACCCAACCCATCTGCACAACGTGCTGTGCACCTAGCTCAACCGGTTGGCAGATGTGCGCAATGGCCTTTTCGTTTGCAGACAAGCGTCACCCTTCTGTGTGACCCGTGCATGAGTAGTGGCAACTGTTCGGTGGTACTAGGAGGCTTAGTGCCGGCCGAGCACTACTCGGTGGCGCTTCAGCAGCGCCTGCTCTCTGGCGAGCCGGCTTCACTGCTGCCGGTGGCCACGCCACTGCCGGGAAGGCTGCTACAGCTGCAGCCCGTGCACGAGTTTCACGTGCTCACCGAAGAAGACGGTAGGCACAGGCTTTGGCGTCTGCTACTGTAGGCGCCGCTGCTGCAGGAGGCGTAGCAGACTACGCGCTGGCGATGCTGCAGCTGCTCCCGAGAGCCACCGTCTGCCTTCGAACCAAGATCGGCTGGCACGTGACAGCCACGTGACCACCGGCAGCTGTGCAAGCAAGCAGCGGGCCGAGAGAGCTACTCCCCAGCACTGTCGATTACGAGCTGTGTTCATCCCTATTGACAGCACCCCGAACAGGGCCTGAGATCCATCGCTTCTACCAGGTGCTCGACTGCGACCAGCAGTCGGTGGCAGCCTGTCGATCGTGTAGACAAGCAGCAGCAACAACGGGGATGCGCTCTTGCCAGATCGTCAGGATCTTCTGGAAGGTGAGCCTCGGTTGCTTCCGCTCTGCCACCGTCCGACGATGGCTGCGCTTCTCAGCGCCGTCTGCCCACGCAGAGGCTCGCACTGCCCATGCTGACTGGCGGCGGCTCCGCGCTCGATTGGCGTTCGAGATCGCCTGCGATCGTCTAAGGTCGGTAGTCCAGAGCTTGAGAGCTGCTTTGACAAGTGACTCAGGGGATCAGAACCAAGGCAAAGAAGGCTGGCAGTCGTGAAGACTCCCCGGTGGGTGTCTGCGGTTACCCCAACCTCTTGGCTTATGTCCCCAAACTTGCTCATCTGGCAAATCGCTCAAAGCATAAGTTAGAGGTGACACGCACAGGGTCAGCATGCAAATATGGTTAGTGGCAGCATGCACAGTATGCCCAACGCTTGCATCAGTCAGAGCTGCTAGTTCCATACACCACAATTTCCACAACCACTAACCGATTCATTCAGATTGTAGACACTTAAAGATGCCTTAAGGCAATCGCCGGAGCTGGGTTTAAGCAAGCGCAGCAGCCAGGATTTTGGCATGAGAGAGAAACCTTAATCCCGACAGACAGTCAATCATAGAAACACTCGAGGGTTGCCACTCGGGAAGGGCAGTATTTTCTGGACTGTCCAAGCAGGTTGAGCACCCCCCAGGTGTACATAGGCTCTTGGCTCCACCCTCCTAAAGTTTGTGCCCCTCTAATAGTTTGTGGTTAATGACTAAACTCGATCAAGAAACTTGGATAGTTTTAACGTAAGAGATTAACGATTTACATCAATTAATCATCTGCAAAATCTTACTAAAGAGCGTACAAGAGATGGCATGCCAAAGAATGATTGGGTGATAAGCAGGGCTGCAGTGACCAGTTTCCTTGTCCAGATCTCTGGCTTTTCTTAGTGATTTTTGTTCTGTGGTGGCTCTAGCCTTCTAACATCTAACCTTTCTAATCCTCTGGCCTGCTCAGTGACCTGCAAGTCAAGCAAACTGGTCGTGGCCTAGCAGATAATCTGTGCAATCTTTTGATGTCAGCTGGTCGCCGGCACTCACTCCACGGCAGGTTTGTGTGGGGCAGCGTAATCACTGGCCCTGGCTTGACGGTGGTTGGCTACAGAAGGCTTGCTGCAGCTCTGTTCTGCTGTGGCTTACCTATGAATCATGATCTCCCTTGTGCCACGAGCATTGCACTAGGTGACTGACGTTGCTGTTAGAAGCAGGTGGCCCGGTGTGTTCCGGCATCGGTGGCATGCACACGACTTTGCCAAGGTTGCCACGGATGAGGCCAAATCTTGACATTGACCTAGAGTGTCTCATAGGAAGGCTAAAGTGGTGTGCCGCCCAGGGTGCAGGTGTAACCTGAGGTCGACCTGCGCCTTGCCTGCTGTCTCTACCTGCTCAGACTGACAGCAGCTCTCGGTTATCGGTAACACGGGCAACGGCTGCTTGGTGGTTGCTGCTTCCCATCACTCGACAGGATGAAAACGCTCGTAGCATTATCAGTGGCAATTTGTTAATTATGCAATACCTGGGAAGCTTCAGCCGTGAGGCCCATGCAAGTTATGACAGTTTTCTTGACATTGACACGACGACGTAGCTAGTGAGGCATACTCTTTTTTTTGTAGAAAGGCTGCACTGCAAGTGGTATGCTGAATGCCTGCTTTTTGTTTAGTCGTTTGTGCCTGTTGGCATATGTGACAACTACCAACCCTTGTCATGCTCAGCAGGCTTGAACCTGATGCCAGCTGCCATTTTTAAGGATGTGCCGAGGAGGCAGGCCAATGGCCAGCTCCGGTTCTATCAAGTGCAATTGATGAGGGGACCGGGCACTGAGAAGGAAACGCTAAACTTCTCGGCAGCTGCGCGAACTGCCGAGCTGTTCAGACACAGCAACGAGGAGCTGCAGGTAGCCGTGGCTGGCGGCACTAGCAAGGGCTTGCCGCCACTGGCTAATTGGAGTGCCTGCATCATTCCACCGGACGATGCCCAGTCAGGTACCGTAGCACGGCGCTGCACACTTGAAGGGTCAGCTGATTTAGAAACCTCACGTACAGTATCTAGCAGCAGAAGAGCCCTGGCGGCTCTTGCTTGTATTGATCAATAAAGAACTGCCGGCTGTAGGGCTGGAACCCACGATCTGGGCTGTGAAGTATATGCACCTTACTCCTAGGCTTAGACTCAAGGGGACCTTTATAGTCACCAGCGATGTCCTGGAAGTCATTCTGCCTTATTTTTAATGAGCCAATCAATCGCTTAGCACGCAGGGGGGGGGGGCAAGCTGCAGGTGCTGTACAAGTGGCATCGGCCGCCGAAGCTGGCACCATTTGTACCAGCCGTTTGAATAATCCTGCTTTTTCGCACACAGCACTCCAAGCACCGGGAGAAAGAGCGTGCATGTGCAGGCAGAGATCATTTAGATTACCGTGTTTTTATGTCGGCTTGTGGTTCAAGTTCTCAGTATTAGGTGATGCTCCTGCTTTCCAAGTTGGCATGAGATCAGCCAGTTAATCAAGAATGGTCTTAAAGCTTTGCATAATTTATGATGAGTACGCACAAGCAAGAAGTAACTCCCGATATATACTGACCCAATTTCAACCACATTCATATGTGGCAGAAGATGCTAGACCAGTGGAACTGACAGGTTTATTTTCCAGCAACCAAGGCAGTGCAGTAAACAGTTCAAGTGGTATATAACAAGATCATTTCCTGGGTTTTGTTACATAGATCTTGACTTTGAAGATCCTATGAAGACAATTTCCTTGTGCCATTACTTTGATACTTTGTCAGTCTTGCATATAACTGTTGCAGGATACCTGTTGAAACATATTTGCGTAAAAGAAATGTCGTTTGGGATCGGAATAGAAATACATATTAAAAATTGGCCAAATGTGTTAGTGTAGCATGTGTATGCGTGTGCGTGTGTGTTTGTTTGTGAGTGTGTGAGTTTTGTGTGAGTGTGCACCCACATACATATGCACATGCATGTGGGTGCATAAGCAAATCTATGTGCACATGCATATCAGCCGAAAATTCTGCACATTTCCTAGAAGCTTGCCAAAGCTTGTTGGATATTCTTATTACTCTTTACCTATTAACTGAATTTTCATAATCCGTTCACCTTGGTTTGTATTCAAATCTAGGACATTTGTGACAGAATTATACATTTCTTTACAGGCTGCCATCTAAAAGAGACCGGCCATGCATGCGGTGCCCCAAAAGTGTGGGCAATGTAGAACTCTTCTACTGGCATCCAGCTGACGTCCGACCAAGCAGCCTGTATTGTCTCTATCAGCATGTCCCAATTCCTCTTTCGATTTGGGCTCTCTACCTATGCGCACACGATAACAAACATGAATAACATAATTGCACCTATCGTTTTGGTCCTAAACTTCGGTTTCTGCAGCCACTGCTGTTAAAAACAAAATATGGGCATATTTTACATTTCTAAAAGCTTTTTGTGCATCAATTTTCCAAGGAACTCCTCGAGCATATCCTGCTTGTCCTGTTGCACTCTATCATCAATACTGCTTTAATCCGATCCACCTGCTCTGACACTGCAGGCAAACACTAGCTCCTCAATGGTTGCGCTACATTATTTGAACAGACGAAAGGGAATAGTGAACATGAGAGCTGGCAGGGCTCTGGCTAAAAGCCTTGCAATAGCTGCCATTGTAGTAGCATCCACCAGGCCAGTGGTGCCTGCTCACTGCGAGTTTAACCTGGGCCAGTTGAGCATGCCAGCCATTCGCTGCTGCCGATTCTCGGCACGTGGCTCTCTCCCTCATCGACATCTTGCTCTTGCCGTTCGGCTGGTGGAACCGCTGCCTCTACTAGAATGTAGAGTAGCAGAAGAATGCAAGCTGCTCTAGAATAGTCGGAACTGACGGTGACTTTTGCCGATCAAGCTGCTGATCAAGGAGCTACGTGCAGCACGGTCTAGGAGTTGTTGGCTTGAGGCTGTTGACTCTTCTAGCCAGGTCGCGATTTTAGCAGCTCATCTCAGAAGGCACAGTGCAGGCCAGGCAGCTCGAGGCACCAGAGTGCCGGCTCAAGCTCTCGGCCAGATTAGTTAGTGGCCAACTTCCAGAAATCCGTTCGAACCTTCGAGAGCGCGTTCTGGCGCCGCCTCCGGGCAGTGACTCGGAGGGAGGGCCCCTCTCCGAGCTTGCCTTTGCCGTGGCCTCACTGTGCTCGCGGCTCGCTGCTGTGACTGGGGGGGCGTGTCACAACTGTTGCCCACATCGCTGCCGCTGGCGCGCCCTGAAGATCCGCCGACGTGCGACTCTGTTGCCGTCGCAGGCGCCCTGCTTCCTCGAGGCGCCATGCTGAGTCGGGAGCCGGCTGCCGGCAAGCCGTGCAACGTCAGCTGGTTCCTCGAGCCGATCGCCGATCAGCAGCAGCCAATCGAAGCAATGCTGCTCCACTGCTCCAGCAAAGCCGACAGGTGCCAAGTGAGTCGGGCACTGCCGCGGCCGCCAAGGCTGTGGCTTGCGCACGCACGCATCTGCATCACGCCGCCGCCTCCCGCGGCCATCGCTGGGACCTTTTGCTCGCGCAGCCGCGAAACCGCAAGCTTGCGTCGTGTCGGGTCGGGCTGGGATTTCAGGAGCACTCTGTTGTCACGATGAGGCGGCCGTGGCTGATGGCCAAGGCCGGCGGCTGGCTGCCGCTGGAGCGGTTTGCGTGGAGCAGCACCAAGCTGCAGAGCGCCGGCAACGACGGCGGCCTGTGCCGCGACGGCGCTCTGGCCGTGGCCATCGTCTCATCACCGCCGCCACCGCCAGAGGAGCGCGTGCGAGGCGGCACCACCATGAGCAGACTACTTGAAGTTGACTGCCGCTTTCTGCGACAAGATGACGACGGTAGGCAGCTTGGCAGCTGAGGCTTACACTCCAGCTTCACCAGTCGGTCCGGCAGTGCTGCACTGCAACAGTGTCAGTGCCTAGCGGCCGGCCCGCCTGGCGGCCATCTCCGGCTTACCGCCCGCCCGCCTGCAAGCAAGCAAGCGTGCGCCGTGCCCCAGCTCGCTTCCTCTGCTTCGTCCGTCTTCTCGGTGCCGTCGCGTGCGTGCCTCTCTTCTCTTGCCGGCTGCCGCTCGTGCGCGTGCACGCTCGTGCTGCGACGACTCGGCGTGAAATTTCAGCGGTCGCAGCCGGCCAGGCGCTGCCCAAGGTCACTCCGACGTACGCCGACAGTCAGCAGGTGTGCATGAAATGGCTGCCGATGTCGCAGTCGTGCGGGGTCGCAGCAGCTCTGGGCCTCGTCGTGTCGCTCAACGTCAGCCTGTGGTCGAGCGATCGGTCACTTCTCCTAGAGCAGCGACGTCTCGACGGCAGCGCCACGAGTCATTGCTTTACGAGCAACGTGGCCGAAGCAGAAACCTACTACGCGTCGCTGACGTGGACTGTCGATGACGGGCTGCCGCGACCTCGGCTTGTCGGGCCCGTCGAGGTGAGGCTGCGAACCCCTGGGCTGACGACTGCGGCGAAAAGCGGCGTGGCCTTGGGCGGAGCGATTTCGGGACTGCTCATGGTCGTCGGCCTGATAGGATGTGTCCGCAAAGTCCGCACTTATCGCAAAACGTGGCGAGGCAACCTGACGATACCGAAAATCAAGATTGCAGCACCAAGCAACCACACACGCCACAGCAATCTGGCTCCCGTGTCGTTCCTTCGACAATACCTATCGCCATCGGAGGCAAATCAGAAACGTGAGCGCTTTCTTTTGCAACCTGACTATTGCCACGATGTTTTTCAAAAGCACGTGGTCATTATTACAAGTAGCTTGAGTCTATCTTTAGCCATCATGGCATGTTTGTAATTGTGTGCAATTCGTCTGCTACCGACTGCTGCCACGAGCGGTCTTCTTCTGCTCAACTTACTTGTGACGTCAGCCCACAGCTACTGTGCACACTCGCCCTAAACAAGTTGGTGTGTTCTCTTGTAGGCTTGTGCCCGGAGTTTGCGCTGATACCTGCTGAACTGCAGTCAAACAGTCTTCGGAGATGGTCGTCAAAAGACAGCGCCTTTGCTAGTCAAGACAGCAGCAGCATGCAGCCGAATGCATCCCACGAGGTGCACCACGTGTATGGCTGGTAAGAGTGCAGCTCTGCTGCTGCTGTGTCTCCAACCCTGACTCTATCAGCTACCCCGGGTCCACTCTATATATTGAATGCTCTATTTCTTATTTCCGAACCCTCCCTGCCTAACAGGTTTATAAAGAGGGTCAGGGAGCTGGCAGGCATTAGTTCCTTCACCCCTGGAGAGCCACTTCGAAGCTGCCAGAGCTGGTCGGAATGTCCCCTTCAGCCCTCCTGCTCGCTGAAAGCCGGATGGTTAGGATAATTATATATAAGAGAACTTTATCACTATTCAGGCACTTCAAATAAGCCCCAGGGCTCGAGCCCACCCCTACCGTAGTCGGGGTGAGGCACCTTAACGATTGGGCCAAACCAGCAATCGGACATTTGTGTTGCATCGTCACCTAATTATATTCTATGCACTTTATATATGCTGGAGAGAAAACACATCAATTGGTTAGTGATAACGTGAAGAGTGTCAGCATGCATGAGTACAAAAAGACAGTTCTTTGGACCGATGGAGAAAATGCTAGAGGAGCAGGTGGGTTTTTTAGCTCCCTTTTTTAAAGTCGTCATGCCTGGGAATGTCGTTGTGTCAATTGAAAGTGAGTTCCGGGCTTTAGGACCATTAATACTGAAAACATGGTCTCCAAACGACTTGAGGTTGCTTAGAGGCCCCAGCTATAAGACTTGAGGCAGAAGAGCAGTTTGCATGGTACCTAGCCTGATTGAAAAGCAATTCCGATAGATATACAGGAGCAAAAAAATGATGGAATCAAAACGTGAGTGACAAAGCCCTGAGGTCGATGTCACTGTCGAGTATAACTGTCTAAGCAGGCCCAAATTTTGAATGTTACCTAGCTGAAATAAGGCAGACTTGAATCAGGAGCTAATGGCGCTATCAAGTGAAAGGTCATTTCATAACAGGGCGCCCAGATTGCGTGCAGAGGCTAGAGGAAATTAACTGCCAGAGCCAGTTTTGATGGTTAGATGTTCCAATTTTCGAATAGTGTTAGGTTTCCCCACAACTAGCAAGTTGGTTTAATCATCATTCAATTTGAAAAAGTTTGCTGCTCTCTAAGTGCAAATGTCTGCTATACAAGTTGTGTGTGTGTGATTTTAAAGAGTTCGACATGCTGAACAACAGGAAGGATCAAAGCTCAATTACAATTGTGTCATCTATATAAAAATTAAAGCTACGTCTTTTTTGGGGGATTACATCGGCAGGAGGGAGAGTATACAAAGTTTAGACAAGTTAACCAACCACAGATCTGTGATGTGCTGCATAATATAAAGGCACCTCGAATAACTATTGCCCATAAACATTACTGCTCTGCAATTTCCACCGAGATGGGACCTAAAACCATTGCAATGCAGTGCCAGTGACGCCAAGGCACGTGGATAAGAGCTCAGGAAGGACTTGGTGTACAATAGCAGCCATTTGCTAGTAGCTTGCAGGCTTCTATGGAGGGCCTACCAGGCATAGAAAGCGGCTCAATAGGCTCGTTGAGCACTTAAATTAACATAGACTGAGCAAGTAAATCATAGTTACGGCTTAAAAAGCTCATCGCTGCACCAACACAGCACTGCCGTACGTGTGGCGCCGGCATAAAACATGTCAACCTTCTCTACTGGATCCCCAGCCTGTGCTTGATTTCATCTTAGATGTCATGTCAATACAGACAGACGGCACTCAGCTCTAAATGCATGCTGATGCTTCCCTGCCTTCAATGCCTCAAACTCTTTTTTCCTTGCTGCTTGCATACCAATATCGACTGCAGCTGTCACAAAGTAAATCATGACAGTACTAACCTATGAGTTATGGTTAAATCTAGCGTCACTCAGGAAATGAAAAGGCTTGCCATCCTGTGAGCTCAGTTAGCACTTTTCCAATAGCCTCTGCAGAGACCTGGGAACCATGTTTTAATATAATAGTAATAATAATAATAGCAATAGGACTTTTCCAATGCCCTATGATAACTAAATGTATCTGGGTACTTTAAAGCTTGCTACAATATGACTATTTTGCTAGTTGACGAAGTCAGCTCCACACTCAAGTCTGCCTGTGGAGCTGTGTCTAAACAACCTCAAACCTTTTGGAGACCATGCGATCAGTCATCCTAATTCCCATAATCAATCAATCAATTCCCATAATCCTAAAGCCTGTAATATGCTGACTTTATCACTACAGCCCCTGACTTATCGACATTTGAAGTGTGAAGTGATGCAATATATCCACCTCTTCCTCACAGCATATGCCCAGTTTTTGTGAATGATCTTTTGTGTGTATGTGCTTTGCAATTTCGCTGGTTACGATCATTAGTAAATTTACTTGCTTCTTGATCGGGCGAAGTGAAGTATCATCAACAGCTCCAGTTCTCCTATGGTGCTAAAATACTACCTTACTATTAATATTTATCATTACTACCAATGTTCATCTGGTTGGACTATGGTGCCGTACTAAAGCAGCCAGGGACAGGGATCACCCCTCAACATTTTTATGTCTGGACAAGCCGATGGCTGTCTGGGCCAGAAGCCTTGAGAGTCCAACCAAAGCGCACCCAACCTCTGAAGGTAGGCAGGCAGGCCTTATGACAGTGACTTATAAAAATCGCTAACCACCATCCAAACCGAATTCTTGGCTCGATTGAAAGTGGAGACCAGTTGCAACTGTCGACCTAGTTAGTCTTAAGCTATTGAATAACGTTGCTGATCACCGCCGGCTAAGCTAACATAAAAAAGTAGCAAAAGTCGGTAGGTAAGTCACCACAATGGGAAGTCAAGTGATCTACCTTGGCAATTGGCCTCCAGTATTTTTTCAATGCATAGCATAGTTGTAAAATGCTGGGGCGTCAGCCTGGCGTGCTTCCCACAGTGCCACGAGCGTGACGTATGAATTCAATTTCTCATGATTCTATAGCACCCCTCTTCAAACTGACTGTCAGCATCAAGAAAGCGAAAGCAGTGCTGACGTAGCTGGACAAGTATATACAACCTTCGGTGGTCAAACCCAAGCTGAATTGGGAACTAGCCCATCAGAATTCATACTAAGCCAGGTGGGTAACGAAATTCAGGTATATGATCGCTGTGTGCACCCTAGGCTATGCGACTTTATTACTTGGTCGGCAATATGTACAGCCTTTCTCATTTTAATCTGACTAGAACTATGGAACACCACTGATTGATGACGAGTCCGCTTTGACATACCTGCCAAATGAGGCATCACTGCTGCTGCTCGTACTTGCCTCAGACAGCCAGGGATGTGATAGTGTCGGCTCGGGTGACAGGTCGCGGGTGCTCGGTGGCTGTACGAGTTCGAGCCCGTTCTCAGACAAATGCAACGGCACAGACCATGCTTCTCTTTCTGGCGAAGACCACACTTTTCAAAGCTTTCTTGACTGCACGACGATGGATGCTGTATCGAACGTCCAATCCTCCTCGTTGCCATCTGACTACATTCGTGTCAACGAAGGACTTGAGTACACTGCACTGCCTACAACCGGTTTTCGCTGCTCGGCCTGCTTAGACGAAGTGACACCCCTCACAGACTATATCAGCATTAGTGATGCCCTTCAGCATACTGAGGCTTAGCCGCATCTAAGCCACTGACTATCGCCCGGTTTTAGATTGCAGCAACGAACCTACAACATGCAATCACAGCTCTGGCTGTCAGTAAGGGAGTCTGAAAGAAGTACCGGCACCGTCACAGTACAGTCACCGGTACAGTCATCGATGTCAGCTCAGCATTACCTGCAGACAATGCTCGATCCGAAAACTGAAGAACGAGGTCACAAATAAGTTTCTTGAAGCCAGGCCGACTGTAGTCAACCTTGATTCTTTAGTAGCCGAAAAACTCGTCTCTGCATTAGCAATTTTTTACTTTATGCCAGTTGCCCAGCAAATTAGTATACACGGACTACTGTCTGTAATGAACAGTCCTTTCAATTCAGTGAAATAAATGTTCTCACGGGTACATGGTTTGCTTCTCCATTAGTAACCGAGAAACCAATGTTGAGAACGTGTGCTTTTAACTCTTGCTGATGTTTCAGAAATGATGGCATGACCACTGATCCGACAATTATCCCTAACTAGCTCCACCTGTTCGACAGTAGTTGAGAGCTTGCCAGATTAACATGACCAATCTTCAGCAACAGAAGCAAGCTGGCTCTGTCCAAGCCCCAAGGTCTAATCTCGTGAAAGAATGTTGGCTTGATTTCAGTTTAGCTTGATTACTTATTTGACCGTAGCTTCTCCGTTGAACAAGGCATTTGATTATCAAGCATGAAGGACCTTGATTTGACATAGGTCCAGATCGGATCTGGCCCTGATCTCAAGGAGTAGCTTGCACATACTTATAAAGACCCTATGGTATCTAGTATTTCCCCATTGTTTCATCGTCGTATTTCACTATACAGGTGAATTCAGGCAAAAAACGTTGCGACATGGTTAATTTGACGCATGCCTTTATTTTAGGTCAATATCTAGGCATGATCGTTAAGGGATTAGGCAGATGTTCGAAAGCGAAAAAGTACTAGCTGATTTAACAGCCTCTTTTGTATAGCGACAAAAGAGCCTTTACGCACGAATCACTCAACGCAGATTTCGAATCCAAGACCTCGATCGTGAAAAGCAACCGCCTTACCTATTGAGCCAGACTGGTTTAAACGGAATCCGATTTAAGCTTACCCTGCAGGGCCAAGATGGCTCAAGATAAATACCACTATTTACATTAAAAATTAGTTAAGGTATATTTGCATTTTTCTCATTAGACTATCAAGTTTGCTATTACATATACTTTGGGATGCCCAATCCCTTGAAGCATCCACCTTGCTCAAATGAAAACACAAAAATACCAAGGCATTGTCAGCAAGCAGATTCACTTATGTAGGCAGTAAAAAAGGACTACTCGACTCCTGCCTGTCAATAAGCCACTGAATGCTGCTGTTTGTATGTTCTGCCCTAAACACCCACCATTTCAACCATATGCTGCAAAAAAGTGTATCAACAATGCTACAGCTGATTAAGCAAAATGCTTCGGGATAAATAAGTATATTTCTTTCAAAAAATAGCTAGGGCACACGGGTTGGGTTGGCTTAGAAAAAAGGAAGCATAAGCAATAACTTGGGACATCCAAGCTGGCAGTAGTTGTTTCAGCATGCAGCAACCTGATATAGCATAAAGATCACAAACTAAGCAGCATGCACTAACTTGATGCATCCCTTGATGGTCTGACAGTTAGCACAACCATGCATATGCATGATGAGACACGGTGCAAGTAATCACCGCCTGATAACATTCTAGTAACAGTTAATGAACAATGAGAAATTAATTTCCAAGTCGTGCTAAAACATAGCAGCCCGGGTGAGACAGCTGGCGATATAAAATAAAAATGTTGTTCGAACAGACGATTCAGTGGCAAGCTACCACTGACACTTGACAGGCCAAAAATACCTTGCTCAAAAGGTGACCTCAAATTGAGAAAATGGTTTAAACAATACAGCATAGGCAGACTTCTAACATTTATCAATGCATTCAAGCTGCCTTAGCCAGCCCCACACAGGCAAGGTCATATCTGCTGGGGAGATATATGGTTGGTTGGTCACAGCTTCTCCAGCAGCGCATACTTCTGATTTAAAGGTACGTTCTTGCTTCGGACGTCTTGCTTTCTATTTTTCAATTGCTCTCGTAGCTGCTTTGCCGTCAGGCCTTTCGTAGGATCGTTATCTGCCCCCGGGTCGGCCTTCTTCGTCTACAGAACAAAGTACGGGTTTCCCAATTTCAAACACGCTCAAGTGCTGGCTAACACATAAAGAGGAAGGGGATCACAGGCGAGACCTAAACTTGACTGGCCAGAGCAAAGCAGGCCTGATTTGCTTAAACGTACGTTAGGAAAGATACGTTGCCAGATCGATGAACCAGACCGAGATATAGCAGACAAGTTTCTTGCTATAGGCAACATTGCAAGCATACCATGATAGCCGACATCTATCTACTCTGTCATTAGCATATTACAAGAACAGCCATTAACTGAACTAGCACCACAGAGCACCAAGCAAAGCGAAATGCACCAAGTAAACAAGCTTCAATCAAAACCTACACATACCCACTCCTCAAGCAAAAGGCAGGTAGCAAGGTAAGCTCTGGCTAGGCATAGAAGAGAATTTCAGGGCAGATGCAAGCATGAGGCACGTCGTCCTGCTGCTGACCGACACCACACCAGTGCCACGATGCAAGACATGCAAGAATCAACGCCAAATCACGTATTCTACATCACGCCGGCAGATCATCGGCCTTGACCACGAAGGCATGTTGGAACCTCTCTATTCGTTACTTGCACATGTAAGGAAAAGAAATTATTGAATTCAAGAACGCACGAAGTTTGCAGGGTATGCGCCACTGGTCTCAGCTCTGGTTACCAGCATCGCAACACTGTGATGGATACACCTGTTGCTATATCTTCCGACCACGTGAACAAGGGTGAGCCAGAGCATTTTATTTCGGAAAAAAGCTGCATAAGAAAGTCAACAGCACCAACCAGAAATGGCATTTCCATCAATTCAGCAGACAAAAAAGTGCTGATGAAGGCTTCGAAAAGCCTATCGAGATGAACAGTTCAGCTGGTTTTTAGCTAATAATAATAATAATAATAATAATACAAGTATACAGCTCCCTCGGAAAACTATCTATTTCTAGTCACTTTACGTTTACTGCAAAGTAGCATGATAGAACAGTTAACGATAGCATGCTCAATGTCAACAAGCATAACATGGTTAAAAGTTACATGGACAGGGTCAGCATGCAAGTGTGGTTAGTGGCAGCATGCTTAAGCACATATAGGACGAATCACAGGGACCAACTAAATGCTATCATTAACATGTGCGTTTTTAGTTTTTTTTTTAATGTGGTCAAGTCGGGGGATGTCGGGACGCAAGTCGGGAGTGAGCTCCAGGCTTTGGGAGCATGCATTTGGGACACCCCGTCTTGACTTCTGTAACTCACTGCTTGCTGGTCTACCAGCATGTGCAATTAGGCGCTTACAGCTGGTGCAAAATTCTGCAGCTGAGCTTGCCTGTTGTGAGCGCAGCAGTTTCCACATCACACCACTTCTCGCCAACCTGCACTACCAGTCAAGCAACGGATCGACTTCAAGGTTTTGTTGCTCACTTTTAGGTCACTTCATTTTTAGGCTCCAACCTACCTATCAGATCTACCCCCCCCCCACCAGGCTAAGCATAGTACTAACAGCTTTTCGGAATCTAACTTTTTACCTATACCTCGTACAAACCTCAAATCGTTTGGAGACCGTGCCTTTAGTTCGTATGCTCCCAAAGCCGGGAACTCACTCCCGACTTGCATCCCGACATCCCCTGACTTGACCACATTTAAAAAGAACTTAAAACACCTATTTAGGACAGCATTTAGTGGGTCCCAGTGATTCGTCCTTTATGTGCTTATCCGTGCTGGCACTGTTGCATGCTGCCACTAACCACACTTGCATGCTGACCCTGTGCATGTCACCCCTACCATGTCATTCTGGTTGTTTATTGAGCATGCTACTCCTAACCATTCAATCATGCTTTCTTTGCAACAAATGCAAAGCACCTAGAAAGAGATTGAGCTCTCTGAGCTATATCAAGTATATTATTATCAGTATTATAATAAGATAGGCGTAATTGGGCTGACGATGCCTCAAAAAGCATAAGCAAACATCCACTGAGCTACAAGTGGATCATTAGGACATGCTTTGATTGCTTACCATAGGTCCAACGTCGTAGATGATTTCCTTAACTATGGGGATGCGAGCATCGACAAAAATTCAAGACTAGCTTGGCGTCTTTGCATATCCACTGTTTATACAATCTGTTGAAACTTGCACAAGGAACTGGTTAAATGTACACTTGGCATTTCTAGTAAACAATGCTGCTCTATTGTGTATTGCCTCGTTCTATGTCTGCTTTAAATTCCGTATTTAGTCAGGAATGTTGAATCACGAGAAGGTTAGTTGACCCAGATGTGTTTATTTGCTGTACAGCACCATTCACACACCCATGAATGCCATCTGTCCACAAGTGTGACCTTTGGCTGATTCCAGGGTGGGACACATCGTCAGGATTGACTGATAACACAATTCCACATGCGGTAAAACTTCTTGGTTGCAGTGCTATTCAAGTTACAGCATAGATCTTGGTGTACTTAGCATGGCCTTTATGATATTCTCAAGTCCTTGGTACTGGCATACAGCCGTGCAAGTAAGTAAGCACAGGGGGTATCATGCAAATATTCACCTCGGCACCAAGAGAAGGGATTCGCCGCACCAAAGGCGAACAAAGCATATTATATCCCATGGCCAAGGCAGCAGAAACATGCTGGACGAAGGAAAAAGGAAACCGGGTAGAAAAGCATGACAGAACATGCAAGGAAAGCAGAAAGCGTGGGTTGCAACAACAAAGCCGAATCTAATGACAATATTTCGACAAATCTAATGCACCTCACCTCGTCGTCACTATCGTGGTCAGCCACAGCAGCCACAACGGCAGCCACAGCGCTGTCCTCAAAGTTGGCTTCCTACATGTCCACACGCTAACATGAACTCAAAGCTCAACAAAGTTTGGCAAGCAGCACGGCAGCTCACGGCAGCTGCGCTTTAGCTTGCACGCTCACCTCGTCCTGGGAAATGGCCGGGGAAGTAAAAAAAGGAGCCGGTACGGGCACCTACAAGTCAAAAATTCCACATGGATCGTGTTAACAGTTCTGTACCAATACAATTTGTCCACAGAATAAGTAACACAAAATAACAATTAACTCCTAAGCGCACGCTCTTGGACGAACGTTATCGGTATGTGCATAAGAACTTCAGAAGACCTAATATGATTAAGGTAGCTGGACATGCCAAGCTAAAAAATATCTTGTTAGCACAAAGGGTTAGCTGATTTAACAACCTTATGTATATAAAGGCAGAAGAACCTTAACGGCCCACCACTGATTGCAGTGGGCAATAAATGATTGCCCACTATACGACTCGAACCCAAGACTTCGGTCGTGAAGAGCGAGCACATTACCCCAGGCCAAAGGCCAGGATAGCACATAATATAAAGCTGAGACATCTTTGTCCAACCCAGGAATCCAGACATAACCTAAAATATTTCTGCATGCTATGGACTGCTGGCCAACAACATTTCACCAAAAGACAGGATTCTAATGATGCAGCAATATTTGCCACAAATTGTGTATGCAACCACATTTCTTTAAAGGGTGCCAAACCACGCGAAATGGCCATGATTTGAAGTACTAAAAAGCCCTGTCAAATAAGATAAACTGAGTAAACAAGTATGCTTTATCTAAATATGAATCACAACCATGTCGGCATTTTCTCAGCAATCTTGAAAGGTTTTGAAACGTGCTATCTTGAGCATGCACAATTATAAGCCAGACATTGTTCAAATCGACTAATCGACTGAGCAGAAAGTAAAAAACTACGTTTAATGATAAACAGAGAATCAAATAATTCTTCTAAATTTACCCGAACATCTTGCTCCTCTGAGTAAGCTAAAATGTTCGTTTGAATTTGTCAAGATGTCTATCCAGAATAAGAAATCGTAGGGACATTCTCCATTCTATTTTGGCACAGTCCTTTATGAAAGATTGGACCAACTGCTCATAGTTTTCAGCCTTGTTTGGCCAGAAAGTTGTGAACCACTGCAATAAAAGTTCTAAGCCGATTTCTCCATCTACGTAAGCTTCTTGGCAAAGTCATTACATTAAATGATCTTTTTTATCTGTGGTACAACTAAGATACCTACTTAGACATTTGCCTCCGACAGCTGTGGAAAGACATCTCGGGAGGTAATTGAAAGCTGCTGACTCATAGTGTAGAGCAGCAGTGAATGATTGCTTCCTCACTTGATGCGTAGTGGTGGTATCAGCGCCTTCTAGCTGGTTTGGTCTAGAGGTTAAGATGCTCGCCCCGACTAAGGTCTGACTGAGGTCGTGGGCTCGAGCCCCGAGGCATATGTGAAGCGCCTGAATAGAGATTAAGTTCTCTTGGGGCGCTATATAAATGAATTATATTTATTCTAAGGGTCTACCAGTAGCTCACACTTGACGTTGTTCTGCCCAGCAGAGTACTCGGTCCACTGTGACCAGTCTCTATTGTGATTGTTCGCCTTACATTCCCAGCAATCACATAAGCAAAGAAACTTGGCTAAACCACCCTGGACGGCCATCAGAAATGACATCATTTTGAAGTCTCTAACGACTTCACAGCTATACTTATATACTTATACTTATACACAGCCATACCGCAAGGCACCCAGCAACATCTTGACAGTGGTGTGGCCCTCTTTAAGGTGCATCGAGTGAGGTATAGTGAGACAGGTACTTGTTTCCGCTATGAGGCAGCACAGCGTCGAGGTTTCTGGATAAGCTGACAGTGTATATGGGCCACTCGGGTAACAGGTAATTCCTATTGAATCGAATAGATGCGGCACATGTTTCATCTTGCCCACTGAAGAAGTTGGAAAAAGTTGGCGATGTCCACCAAATATGGCTATTCAGTATTCTCTTATTATGCAATAAACTAAAATGTTTGGTGAAGGCACTTGTTCTGCTACAGGTTTATCGATACTATTCTATAGTGTTATGTCCTCATAGCCCTCACGAATTCGGGTGTGCTGCACAATGCCTACTACATGAGTGTACACGGAGGCAAAGTTTTGGTGGAATGATAGCTATTTTGCTCTATTTTAATGAGATTAGGAAAACAATAAATACCCAATAACAATAAATTGAAACATGTTACCTAGCATTACACCGAACAGTATAGCAATCCGAGATCAGCAAGAAACCTCAGGCTGTACAAGCTGATGGGTGAACCAAAACAGTAAATGAACCTGGCATATCTTGATAAATAATAATGAAGTATTCTATAGCACCCTAAGAGAATGGTATATTTTTTTAGGCCCTTCAATAGGCAGACAACACAACATGAACTGATTTGTAGCACATATACAGTAGTAAGCAAAAATGTAACAGCAAATAGCAGCTCAAATTTCACCATAAATGTCGTATGCACGTGAAGAACAATATGCATGCTCATACTAGGCAGACGCTCAGTCTCCACACACAATTGAGCAATGAAAATGATGCAGCTGGTCAAGCACACTAGTGCTGCTCACACACACAGCCTAACAGCATATCGAGGCCACGTCCAAAAAAACATAGAGAGCTTTAGCATGCAATCCAGCGGCTAGTAATAGGCAGCTGCCAGGCCAGCAAACAAACGGAAATCTTGCCACCACATGACGTAGGAACTACCAACGCACGTGCAGTGGTTGATGGTTACAGCACTATGCACCTCTCCTTATAGCACCTCTCCTTATAGCACTTGCACGAATAAATCTAGCTAGCCGGCGTATCCAGTACTGCTTGTGACAGGCCAGGCACATTGATGCAATAATTATGAAAAACCCCTTGGCAAAGGGGGGGGGGCAAACTAAAGAATCAAAATCGAAAGCAACATAACTACACGAATGGGACTAAAATACTTGCTAGTATCGGAATAACACACCCAGCAAAATGAAATCGCTTGATTCAGCAAGTAGGAAGGGAATGCAATAATCAGAACTCCTGTTGCAAGCAAATGACCAGGCCGAATTTTCCTTTCCTTCCTTTGTCAAGTGGCAGATGTTCGTGCTCCTTAGGGAAGCACCTTTCTTTCTTTCGTTTTCTGGCAGTAACCCTAAGATTCTTTATCGCAGGAGTTAACTGTCTTTAGGCCACTGCCCACAAAACATACCTGTAAGCGATACTAATACCTCATCCCCGCAGTAATTGAAGCAAGCCTGCCTTTAAATCGCCACTGAACCCTTAAAGTCATCACAACTCACTTTATGGCACATATCCTAAACTTCACCCTTCTACATGTGACTTCGATGACACTTCAGTTATCTGGAGCTTAGAGCTGTTTTATTGTATTAGTGGCCGAGAGTAGACGGCAGATCTGCTGTCATTTTATGCTATAAATATATCAGATCACTGATCAGAAGGAAACCCCGTGTTATAACTCAACAGCACATTGCTTCATTCAGCAACCAGCTAAAGCTTGGTTATCCAGAGCAATAGGACTTATATTTGAGGTGGCTTACCTGTTGACTATCGGTTGTGGCAGATTCGGCTGTTTCGCTGGATTTTACCTCAGCAGGCTTTATTTCGGTAGGCTCCTTGGAATCCCCATTGGCACTGATTGCTAAAACAACAAACCAAAAAGAAACATTACAAATATCATGCAACCCAACACAAAATTTAACGGGCATTAGAATGTCAAGCCCGAGCCACTAACATGTTTAACTGTGCAGGCAAAAGAAAAGTATTCAGAAAAGATATTTGATCGCGTGACAACACGGAATGTAAAACCGATACTGTATCTAGCGATCCACGGGCAAGTAATGCCTTGCAGAAGGGCGATCATACACAGCAGGCAAGCGGATTACAGCCTAAGCAGACTCACACTTGATTTATTTGAATCACTAGCTGTGCCATAAAAAGGGAAATGTGGAATTTAAAAGCACAAATTTATCAGGAATTGCAGTGCAAATCCGACAAAAATCTGCCACTCCTGACTTCGTGTAAAGAAGACGGATCTTGTGGCACTACAGTGAACAGAGCTGACTGGTATCTTTAATGGGGATAGAAGAGACCATTAACCCAGCTATGAACACCATTCAGCACAAAGATCAGGGGCCTCGGTGTTAATTCCGAACAGGGCGTGGTAGTGCAAAGCCTGACTTTCGAACGTCAGGGCTCTTTAAATACCTTGCACATTGGCAGACAGTAAGGTAATAGGAGACATCTATTATGGCGGGGATGAAAGCACATCACATATTTAATTCAGAGGTGAGTACCTTGAAGTTATGAGATAAAGCGACATGCACACCGAAGTGATAGCATTCGAGTTAGGCAATGCCACTTCACAGACCAAGCAGAAAAGAAAACTAAATGTCACTGCTGATATAACCATTTACAGCACACTAGTATTAAGGCCAAAAACCATAACCGTAGATAAAAAAAATGGTCGGCTGATCTAACAGCTTTATTTACATAGCGACATAGCTATCACCCAGATTGCAGTAGGCAATAAGGATTGTCTATACTATAGGACCCAAACCCAAGACTTTGTTCGCGGAGTACAGCACTTCATTCATAGTCAAAGACATGGTGTGAAAAGACATGAGGAAATATTCCTGTAAGACAGATTGCAAAACAAAACCATTATACAAGTTCGGACACTTCCAAACTCGACAGTTATGATGACTTTAGCTGATGCCCAGGGTACCCTAGCTTTGGTATCAGCTTGTTTATGAGTGTGTGTGCATGTATTGGGGGAGGCACGGGCGTAAAATCCAGTTCAGGCCAGAGAAGCTGACAGATCACTGAGCTGCTGGGCACCGAGTCCATCGTGTAACTCCGAGCACCCCACCCCCATTCGTGCACCTGTCAGCCGGGGTAGAACAGCTGCGCACTTCCTTCACGATGGATAGATAACTACGGAAAGCATGTCTACTTAACGATGATAAAACTAACTTACTTGCTATGGGCAAACCCAGTGTGATCCAGAGATTGGAAAGGCCGACTCTCAAAACTGGCTCTGCCAGCATATCTCCAGTTGAATCAGCTCAAAATCTAGGTGTCATATTCCAAAGCGACCTCTCGTTAGACGACCATATCAGCTCCACAGTCAAATCCGCCTATTTTCAGCATCATAACATTGCTAAAATTCGGGCTTATTTAGATAAAGATACCCCATATAAGTTGGTCCATGCATTCGTGACATCCCGTCTCGACTTCTGCAACTCACTGCTTATTGGTCTACCAGCATGTGCGATCAGGCGATTGCAGCTGGTGCAAAACTCTGCAGCTAGGCTTGTCTGTCGTGAGCATCGCAGTTGCCACATTACTCCACTTCTCGCCGACCTGCACTGGCTGCCAGTCAAGCAACGGATTGACTTTAAGGTTTTGTCGCTCACTTTTAGGTCCCTTCATTCTATGGCTCCAGCCTATCTGTCAGATATACTCCCCCATCAGGCCAAGCATCGTACCACCCACTTCTCGGAATCCAACAGTCTAGAAATACCTCACACAAACCTTAAATCCTTTGGAGACCGTGCATTTAGTTCATATGCTCCTAAAGCCTGGAACTCCCTCCCGACCTGCGTCAGAACATCCCCTGACCTGACCACATTTAAAAGGAACCTAAAAACACACCTATTTAGGACAGCATGTAGTGGGTCCCTGTGATTCGTCCTTCACGTGCTTATTCGTGCTGACACTGTGCATGCTGCCACTAACCACATTTGCATGCTGACCCTGTGCATGTCACCCCTAACCATATTATTCATTTCGTTTGTTTTTCAAGCATGATTTTACTTACCATTCAATTGCATTTCACTTTACAGCAAATGTAAAGCGCCTAGAGAGATTAGGTTCTCTGAGGGCGCTTTATCAAGTGAATTATTATTATTATTACTTGCATATCGTGGCCAAAGCTAAAGGCCCAGCAGGCTGTCATTCACTTTTCTCTTTTTTGACCAACGGATACCTGGCGATAGTGTGGAGGCCGTTTATTGGTCAGAGCTCTTGACAGCAGGCCATGAGGGTCTGCTTGGGACTTTCACATCCCACGAACACGGTAGATGGCCTGCCGAATAGGGATTATCTGGTACATTACTTTTTACAACAAATTGAATAGTATGTATATATATGTCACCGCCATATAGTAATAATAACCAATTTGTATACCTTGCTCAGAGAACATACCTCATTTTTTTTTAGGCATTTACATACACTATAAAGGAAGCATGACCATATGGATGGTGGTAACATGCAGTGTCAACATGCATGTGGTTAGTGACCACATGCAGTGTGAGCACACATAAGCGTAAAAAGGACATAACAAAGATCCAGCAAACGCTGTGAGGAACAAGTGCGTTTGTTTTAGCTCCTTGAATGTCGAATCGGAGATGTGACATTAGTCGGGAGGGATCTCTAGGCTTTGAGATCATACGAACCAAAGACAAGGTCTCCAAAGGACACGAGGTTCGTTCTAGGCATAAATGATTTGAGTCTGATAAGCAGGCAGCACTATGCCTAGCCTGGTCGAGTAGTTCTGATAGGTAGGTTGGAGCCAGAGAATGAAGGGGGCCTAAAAGTAAACGAAAATCTTTCAGGTCGATACACTGCTTGATTGGTAGCCAGTGTAAAAATGCTGGCAATTTTGAAAAACAGACAGAGAGTCTCTAAAGCTAAAAAAAACTAGCTGAAGAACTCTCTACAGAGCTGAAAATGACAAGCCAGCAAAAATTAGGCAATTTCATCAATCCTTTTCAGATGGGGCTGGTGTTGGGTGTAGCCGATAATTTCGAGCTAGTTCTGGCCTATTTGCCTAAAAGTAGGGTTTTAATTCTTGACTAGCCTGATGATGGTCACGGATTCCCAGCCAATCATACGGTGGCTCTAAATAAGGCCACCAGCATGTCTGAGATTCCTAAGGATAGGCCGAGCATTCGAGGAAATAACCTAGTCATTTGGAGAACTGGCCTTATTGGTGCTATATGCACCAGGCCAAGGCATATGCAACTCTCTCAAGGCAGGAGTACCTCTTCTGCAGCAGCTACGAGGTCTGTGGTTAGACAAGCAGACCACTCCTTCCAATTATCGAGTTAAGCAGTGCATATCTTGGGAGTCAAAAGAAGTTGTCACCCCTGGTCTCAAATATCTTGAATCGCTGTATAATTGCCATCAGATCCACGATACAAATATCTTATCCCTTTTTGAAGCCCGTGCAAGGTTTAAAAGCCAAACAGCTATTTGTTTGGTCAACATCAAAGAGGTCATTAGAATCGACAACACGTTCAGGAAGGAAGCACTATCAAGAATATATTAACAGCTTTTAGCAGCATTGGTAGAAGCTAACAATAGCCTGTATACTACTAAAATAACGAAACCAATCAACCTCACAACAGATCATGACATTGTCTAGCCTATGGCTTTTCTGGATATTTCGGTGCGAGTAATGTATCAGACAATCCTTATTAATAACTGCAAATGGGAGATAGCCAATAAGGCTCCTATACTTTTTATACAACTAAAGCTGTCGAGTCAGCCCACCCTTAACTTATTAGCTCCGGCTCTGATCTCAAGGTGAACGATGGCCTACTGCCCTGGTATCTATGCTGCTTCTGCACTACCGCGGTCCTTGACCTTGCATAATGAGGTCTTCTCTGGACAATGGCAACTAATGCGGCATTTCTCAGAGTTAAAAGTTGGCGTTGACAATTCCAGAGCAAAGACATATCTTTTCATTGTTCTGACTAATCACTTTCCTGGCAGCTTTGCAAGAGACATAAATAAACAGGGATTGCCAGATGATTAAAATCTGCAATGAGAAGGCGAATAAAACCTAAACCCAATCGATTGCTATGGCAAAGGGCTAAGCTCAATATCAACATTAAAATATCTACATAGCCATTGTATACCCAAATCTTCGCAAGCACCACATACGGCACCAGCAAAAGCCCTAACTATGCCCCTGCAGCTTTTAAGAATAATGTGCGCTTAGTCCAGCCATGCTGCGAAACAGGTGCTAGCACCCTCGGCACAAGGCACTTCAAATGCAAGGTCAAGCATGCAGTACCACACCATAAATAACCTGCATGTGGATACGCCAGCACTGCGACTCTAAATCAGGAATGCTCTAGCTAAGCATCTCGTTTTGAGGGTTAATGGAGAAGCAAACCATGTACCCGTGAGAACATTTATTTCACTGAATTGAAAGGACTGCTCATTACAGACAGTACTCCGTGTATACTAATTTGCTAGGCAACTGGTAAGTGATCGTTAAAAAAATTATTCGATTCTGTTCCCGACGCCAGCTAACACAACCTGGCCCCAGAAAGTTTTGGAGAAAGCTTGACCGAAAGGGAGTTGATCAATCTCCGGGAAGCCTAGCTGGATCAGCAACGGTCGAGTGAAGAAGTGAGACCTTGCATTCCCAGCAGCTGCACGGGGGGGGGGAGCAACGCACTGCAGCTCTCCACAGCGAGAGCTACACCATTTTAAACGAGGAAAAAGAAAACGACTGAACAAGCTGAGAGATATGCAAGCGACGTCAAGATGTAACTACAGGCACTCGTCTCTTTACATAATATTACAGCAAGCACTCAATAACGTAAAATTACGAGCAAACGAGATTTCGACAGCATCTTGCTAGGGGTACGTGCGAAGAAACGCCAGAGGATGAAGTGTGAGTATGCAACTACACGGTTGCAGTGGTGCTACAACTGCGATTGGAGCATCGCGGACAATGCAAATGCTGACGCTACTTCAGATGCTCGAGCATCTCTGGGATAAGCGAACGCACGGCAGCTACAGCACAAACCTTGGGCAGGACGAGTTGCCGGCCCCTCCACACGAACGACGTTCGGGAGATTGCTGGTTATGACCTTCTTCTCCTCTTTATAAAGCTGGTCCGTTTCTTTGTCGACGACAAGAAGACAGGCTCTACTACCTCCCGCCTTTATCCTCGCGACGACCTGCTGGTGGTTTTCGTTGGATATGTTGACGCCGTCGACTTCAATGATGCGGTCGCCCTCACGCAGTCCTGAAATAGCCGCAGGAGAATCGTGGTCTACCTTTCCAATGTACTGTCCAGCCTTCGCCTTTTCGGCATGCAAGTTGAAGCCAAAGCCATTGAAATCAGGCCATTTTTGTATTATGCACAATCGAATGCCGTCCTTGTTATCCATTACAACAGACAGTCAGCCACAACCAGCTATTCAAACGCAGTACAAAATGGCACCTTTGCAGGCATCTCTATAAGCCGAAGACCCGGCATGGTATTTATCTTAATTATCACACTTATGCACTTTAGATTATATTTAATATATTTTTTCATTATTTATACATTCATTTCAATAATAAAAGTTTACCATCTATATCTCAGGTCGGTAGGACTTCTGCTAACCCTTTCGTTGGCATGGCCGCCGCCACCGGAGTGCTACCGGTCGATATGGAGCTGAAAAAGGTAACATAGATTAAAGGGCTTTGCTCACGGACTGCGAGCACATTCGATGCATTTTATTTTGTCAAGTGATTTCTTCATTGTATTTTACAGTTAATATTACTTCTGCTCTGCTCTGTAACAAGTGGCCGCTGCATGAGGCCACAGTTAGACGTATCTAGCATTCGAGCCCGGCTTCTGCGCGTTATACCACTGTCCAGTTGACATAAAATAATTTTGGCGCAATTAAAAATCATTCTCATTGTTAAAACCTTATTTTTCATACCATTTTTAATTCCATTTCGAGAGCATCGTTGCTGTTCTTTTCCATTTGCACTTTTCGTGTACTGGGTTTTATTACCGTGCGCACGTCTGTCGTGCAGGCTGACTCGGGGTTGGTGAAGAGAGAACCTGTAGAGGATAATCCCTGTAACTCCACAGTCATTTGAGGACAAAATAGTCATTATGGTGGGCAGTTTTTTGCGGCGTGCTCTACAACCAATCCACTTACGCTCGGCATTCGGTAACCAACAGCGCACATCTCAAGCGTGGAGCGAAACACTCGAAGTCTAAGAATAGCTAAATCAAGCAGTGAATACAGCCGAATAAGGAGCTTCTAGAGCCTCAAGCAGAAGAACTATCAGAAACGTCGTTGCCCTTAAATGCCGTGGACATATCGTTCCGCAAGTAGATAACGTGTCGAGCCAAGTTGTCGCTAAAAATCTTATCGGGGAAAGAAAAAGATTGACATGCCGTCCTTGGATTACTTGGGGGCTCTTGGAAGGCTGTTACTTTTGTTGTTCTGCTAATAATTAAGTTACTCCGTGGTGGATCTCGAAGGCCAGGGCAAGAATTTTGATTTGCATTCACAGCTCGGTAGAGAGCTCCCTGCTGCTCCATTATAAGGAATTTGATTGATTTCTTGGACTGAGTCTGCATTCTCATGCATTCAGGTCTTTGCAGAAACACCCCCCTTTGCCGTCAGTTTGCATTTGCTCAGAGCCGATCAGGCCACATTCCTATTGGCTAATTTCAAGGAGTTGTACTTTTTTGCCTGCAGGCCTTCGTTATGCATTGCCGGATTTCTTGAAATGCCTCTAACTTAAGCCATTCTTTGGTCTGCTTTATTGTGTGAAACTGAGTTATTAGCCAATGATTGCACCCTGAATTCTGTTATATGCAATATGCAATGCAGCCCCAGAATTACAGAATTACTTGACTTCGTGCCTCTGTGGTTAAAGAAGACAAATTATTGCTGTGCATTTAAAATAGGGGAAGTCAAAGAGAGATCTGCCGGTAGGACTTGAAATATGACCGATTTTTCTTTCGATTTAATTTTGTAAATATCGATCTGGTTCTGATTTTTCCGGTTGGACTGAATGCCTCCGTGACGATTTTAAGCACAGGTGGCCTCATAGAAACGTTGTTACTTGACCAGCACTAAGCAAGCACTGGTTGAAGGTAAGCTGAATCAAATATGAGTTTAAAGTAAAAGGTGTGCTCAATAAAGGCCTTCGTCCAGTGCCTTAAACCTGGTTAAAACCCACCTAAGCTGTAGGTAGTCGCATTACTTTTCAGGGTTGGAAACTTGCAAAAGCTTCACGTTCTAAATTTGTAAAACTGCCTTAGCATCTAGCTGTCACAACTGCTGATGCTTGTTGGTGTGGTGCTACCCATGCTACCCATTCTGCAACATACCCGAGCCCGATCAGTTGCCAAGCTGTGCATGGTTGCCCGCATTTACTGGATAGACCTAACTTGGACGTAGATTTGATCCCGTGTCTTCTCAGGTTGCTGATATTTGCCTTGCTCTGTGACCTAGGCGTTTCAGAAGCTTCAGGAGAAGGTGGTAGGAACAAGGCAACAAATAAAAGTAGCCGACGCTCAGGAGGAATCGTTGAAGCGTCAAATACAATATTCAAAACTAGTGGATCAAGAACTTTCTACCTTACCACCCTCTATTAAGACCTATGAAGGCATTGGAAGGATGTAAGGCACTGCTCATGGTGTGGTTCTGAATTTCCAAATGCATGCATGGTATGTGTGTATACACAATTACATATACTCGAACTGCTAATTTTCTCAGGTTTATTTTGCAACCGGTGGACCATGTAAGAAAGGCACTCGGTGATAAGATATCAGACTCTGAAACAAAGATACGAACTATAGAGGTAAATACTGTGTACTTTACATTGATATTTTCAACTGCTCCGGTACCTGCTGCTGTTCTTTTACTGTCATAGGTGCAATAGTATTTGAAATTAATGCCATGCATTTACCCAAAAATTCATCAATATCCCGATACATGAGTATTATCATATTGAGGTAGGATCTGCTTGTCCTGCTCCTGGGGGTAGGCAGTGTGACCTTGCTGTCCCACCCTATTAATTGCTTGCGGATTAGTGTTTGTTCTGTAAAACTCTAGTTAGCATTCAAATCTACAGAATTTACTGATTGCGCTTTTGAAATACTGGAGGCTGTGTTGGGAGCACGGTTCCTTGCTAGGGATTGCTTTTATCGGACTAGTAGGCTTTTCAGTGACCATCTCTACATGACTGATCATTATAAACTAATGCATCCTGAGGAGGATTGCAGTTTGCTCTTGGAACGGCATGATGGGTTGTTGCCAGGGGTAAGGTATTTGCACCTCTTGACCCAGGTCTCGGGTTCAAGTCCGGCTGCCGGCAATTCTGTATTGCCTGCTGCAAGCCGGAGTTGTGACTCCCAAGTTACTCAATATTTCTTCTTCAAACCACAGGGATTATGGATAACGAGTTTTAATCTTAACAATCGGTAGAACAGAGAACCACAAAATGTCAACGGCTGTCCATGCATTTTGCAAACCTGACCAGTACGCGTAGCTGTGTTGTAACTAAAGATATACCAGTGAGTCGATTCTGAAATACAAGCCCTTGGGATGAGTGAAAGTTTTATAAGCATGTTGAGTGACCATTTTTATGATAGTAGTTATTATCTTGTAGCGATAGCTTTACTAGGTACCATACTGACTACCCTGTTTCGACAAATTTAGCTAGCTTGTTCTATCGTGGCATTTACTTACTACAGTGAGTGCTTTGATGCCTTCAGTTTTAGAGCATTAGTTTATGCTCACCTGGTTGAGCAGGAATTATCCCGGGTTATGCACGGGACTGCCAAACACCCCAAAGTCCTAGTGGATAGTATGTACATGCCTCTGATACATTGGAAGCCATGTGTCAAGCCAATGACTTTATGCCAGCATATCAGCTGTCGGATGAACAAGTGCCAGCAGCATCCTGCCTGCCACCTTCAGATTTTGGACTTCGGATCTCGGTATTCACATGTTTGTGGCACTGCCACTTGATCTCTGCACCCGTCATCGCCCAATTGCAGTCTATCAGCTCATGTCAGCCATTTTAAAACATGCCTGATATCTCGTGCATTCAGCATCGTTTTGGCTCACTGGGACATCAACCGAAAGAATGATATTATGATAATGAGAATAATAATAAGATGAATGTATCTCAGTAGCATCCTAAGAGGACTGCATATATTTCTGTATGCTTGGCATAGGCTGGAAAGGATGCATGGGATAATAAACTAAGGAATAATAGCATTTGCAATTGCATGCGCAAGCATATAAAGAAATATTTATTTGGACAGAAAATTCAATAAGGAATGAGTGGTTTTAGCATATCTTCAAGTGTCATTAAGTCAGGGGATATCTATCGGTAGTGAATTCCGGGTTGTAGGTCCATGCGAACTGAAGGATTTGAAGTTGGTTAGAGGCACATCAAAACGACTCAAGCTGATGTCTGAGCAGCAGGCGGTGCAAGTGGGCAGGTAGGCAAGCCGATGCAAGATAATAAAAAACGAGAAGAATTCGTGGAACTGCAAGATTCATGGCGCATGACACGTATGTCAGTCTGCTTGTGGAGAACACTTGGCACTGGGTGGAAAAAGAGGCTGCTTTCTATGAGACAGTCTATATGTTTCCGTAGCAGGTCGGGCCTAGTGGGCAGGCACCATAAGGCATCTGAAAGGCAGTGCTAACTGGTAACTGGCTGTGCAAGGCTGGATGAAAAAGCTATAGATTCTAGTTTAGCAGCTATGAAATGGATAACTGCCGATAGACTGGTGTCTAGACTATCAAGCTTCGAAACTAGAACCACCTAGTGTTGATGAACAGCTTGGTGCCTTAGGGCTAGTTCTGTTGCTGTGTGAACCGTAAAACACAACTCTGGCCTTGTAAGCTAGCATCGACCAAGATACCAACCTATTAAGTCTTTGCACATCCGATTGGCCCAAGGAGAAACGTCAAACACATTTATATAGCTTTACTAACCCAAAGGGATACACCTTTAGTAGCTCGATAAAACCAAATCTGCCGAGTAATCCTAGAGAGTTGTAGCCAGGACCCCTGAAACCAGAGGCAAAAATCTTACCAAAATTTTGCCTTGTATTTGCCCTACTGTGTTGCAGCAAAAAAGACATCGTGTTGCACTGGTCTGCAAAAGATGTCAAGCCGTTGTGATTTCTTACTTTCATTATTTTTTAGAACCAGAAGAAGCATCTGGACAAATCTATTAAAGAAGCTGAGGATGAATTACGCGAGCTCATCATTTTAAAGCAAAAGAGTGCGTGAATACTTGAGAATTGTCTGCACCATTGCTGTTGTACGATAGCAGCAAACTGTGCAATGATGTGATGACCAGCAGGGGCTATTGGAATGTAAAAATATATTGCTGACTTGTCAGTTGACACGTTACAATGCTAGAACTGCTCGGATTAGTGAATTGTTCATGAAAAGCCCCGTCCGGTGCATCTCCATCTTGCAAGGGCGAACTGTGCCAAGAATATGGCAGCGTCGCTTGGATCTTTGATGATATATTCATGTAGAATGGTCTTTCCTCTTGCACTCTTTATATCACGGTTTGAAAGCGACTGAGTTGCCGGTACAGCAGGAGCCGCGTCAACTGGTTTAGTTGTGTAAAAAGTTGTGGAATCGACGTACTCTTCTATGCGGTTCTTTGTCAAGTGCTCATTCTGAAAAACCCATTTAGCAACAACAGTACTGTTAAAAGCTCATTTGAGCACCCGTGGAGATGTAAGCAAGAAGATGAGAAAAACTTAGGATGAGGCCAAGTTCAACTGATGTTAGGAGCACTTGTGGTGCAGGATGGGTGGGGAGGGGGTAGTAGCAACTATATTACCTCGTTGAGAGGTGACTTGGTAGAATTAATCAAGGTCACCTGGAGGTGCATGCTTTGTGCTTCATGGCTGCAGCCTGACTTGTAGATATGACATTCGATTTCTGATATGGCAAATGCTTGCTGAAGGGTGTCCTCCTGAGCACTGACTACAAAGACCACCTCGGGAAGAAGCAGCAGGATCGTGTCACTTTCTGCAGTGTCGTGCTCCTCACTTGTCTTAACGGTGGCAGTAGGGGGCACCTGCACGCTTAGCACCGCAAGGAGTTCACCATGTGCATTGAGCTGCTGGAACTTTCTGCAAACAATGGAGAAAAAGATATGAATGCCGCACGATCGTCTCGGTGGCAACTTGCCACAAGCCCGTCAATTAATTAAGTCACAGCTTGATTAGTGGCCAAGCCAACTACTGACCGTGCATACTTGAGCCGGCTGTAGCTGGCATCGAACAGTCGCTGGGCAATAATGGCTGGCGATTTGGGTGTAGGGCTGCTCCTCAGCCCAATGCTCTGCAGCAGGCCTGCCAATGGCAAGAGAACAAACTTCTAGATCTCAGTAAATATCAGATCCATCACAGTATGCCCTAACGCCAGCTCCAACTCGCCCGAAGAAAGTGCCGTGCTTTTGAGTGGTCCTACCCTGACTTGTCAGTGATATCAGTTCGGCAGTCCCACCAATGGGCTTAGTCACCATACCGATTATGCCCTTGCTGATGCCTGCAACCAAGCCAACCGCTCGGCTGCTAGGGTCTTGTGACTGGAGTGTAGACGTGTCAGATGCCCGGCCATTGTTTGGAAGGCTTGTAAGTGGCACCTGGTTTGCCATAAGTGACCGCATCGGCTGCTCTGCTAGGCCTGCAATAGCACCTGCAAACAAGTACAGCTGATTGAAGGTGGTGGCAGGAACAAAATACGTTTACTTGTTATCTGTTGCATGAGCCTGCTAGCATGTTCACCAAGGAGACCAAGCATCATGTATAACATGTAACATTGCAGGAGACCAAGCATGTAACACCAGATGGCGAGTGCCTTAAAAGATCACATGGGCTCCAAGCCAACACTACTGCAGACTTAACCAGGCAGGACAGGTTGTGCTGGCTACAACCTGCCAAGTGACAGGCTAGTGCAGCTATAGAATTGCATTAATAATAATTAATGAAACATTTATATTGCACCCTAAGAGAACTAACTTTTACAAGACATCTTACATGCTGGAAAGGAAGCTTGTCAATTGGTAGGGGTCACATGTACAAAGTCACTATGCTCGAGGGTAAATGACGAGAGAATATGGAGAAATGGATCTTAACAACCTTAATTTTTGTTTAGGGTATCTTTCACCAGACAAATATGCTTGAAGTGAGGTTTGAACTTTTGACCATTTCCACTTATAGGGTAAAGATGATTACGCAAACCGTGTCTAAGCCGGAAGTAACCTGGGAGCAACATACCTACAAATAAAAAATGTACCGATCCCAGCATCGTATGCGACTTCTCTCCCAACTTCTTAACGTTTGTACGTCGAGGCACACGTTTACAGCTTGTTGAGGTGCATGCTTGGAACTTGAACAGCTGTTTAGTGCAGTGGTTAAGGTGATTGCCCCAACCAAGGTCAAGGTGGATGTATTTGATGATGGTCGTGGCTCCAGCCCTGTGGCACATGTGAAGTGCATGGATAGAGATTTAGGTTCTCTTAGGCCGTTATACAAATGAATTATGTTTTATATATTTTATTTCTAGGGTAGCTTGGTGAATTTAAAATCCATAACTTGGTCAATACTTCATGGATCAACGTGAAATTTGAAGAGCTCACTTTTGCTTGTATATTACTGAAGTAGTTTATTTCTAATTAAGGTTGAATAAATACTGCTATATGTCATCAAACGTCCTAGAGCTATATTTTCTTGAATCGTGGATACTTATCCAATCGAAATCATATATAAACTACTGTGGTAGTTTACAAGCAGATGTAAACTTACATTTCATGTTGATCCGTGCAGTCTAGGCCGAGTTAAACCGGAGCAATAGGAAGAAGGGAGCTAAAAAGTGAGTGACAGACCCTAGAAGTCGATATGCTGTACAGGTTGGTGAGAAATGGTGTAATATGTCAAATACAGCACTCGAGATGGACAAGCCTCGGTGCAAGGTTTTGCACCAATTGTAAGCCTCTTATTGCCCAGGCAGGAAGACCTTGAAGTAGTAAGTTATGGAGGTCTAGATGGGATGTCATAAATGCATGGGCCAGCTTGGCTGTAGTATCATTATCTATGCAAAGCTATGTATTTTTTTTACAATGTTGTGTAGTTTAAAGCAAGTATACCTGACTGTGGAGCTGATGGGTCATCTAGTGAACGGTATTTTGGAACAGGTCATCCAGATTACCTGCAGAGGCTGCAGGAGATAAGCTGGCCGAGCCCATTTGGAGGTTTAGGCTTTCAGACTAATACTAGGTTTACCCATGCTTACTACGTTGATTTATTACCAATCAGCAACACATATTGCAAGCGATTAAAACAAGTTCGATATGGTAGAAGGCATGGAGGGATCAAAGGACAGGTACCGCTGTCCGCCATCTGCATAAAAAAATTAAAGCCATGTTGTGCTTAGCGATTAGATCAGCAAGAGAGAGAGAGGGAGAGAGAGAGAGAGAGAGAACGCAGACATTGGGAAAGAAGTGAAACTACTATAGATACCCAGAGTACCCCTTCTGTAGGGGACGGTTACAAATGGGAACCTTTGCTGTGACTGGTCTTCGATAGTCAGTATGTAACTATTTTCTAGTGGCTTATACACTTGGGCAGAGATAAGATGAAATCTGGTAGCTAAAAAGAGCACAGCACACGGCAGTCGATCAAGGCAGTCGACTTTACAGAGGGCCAAATTGAGCGCCAGTGGGCCGTCAATGCGATGCTGCTCTGGTGTAGCTAATGGAGCTGCAGGCAAGGTTCGAGAAGGGTACATAGTTAATGAGCCCTCTCTACATCGAGAGGATGCAGCGTGCTAGAGAGAGAGAGAGAGAGTGAGAGCCACACAAAGACACGTTGGCAATCTTTGCCTCACTGTGTATTACCAGCAACAGCGTGTGACCAGCAAAGATGTTTTGGCTAGCCATGTCTCCACTGAGAGTGCCATAGCACAGGGATAGCCCAGGCCGTGGCCCGACAGATGGCTATAACTGGCAACCGCCCTTCTTAGCTAGCCAAGACAAGACCAGCAGTACCGGTCGGGCTCCGGAGGAGCGGCCAGGCAGCCGGTCAGTGAGTCCAGCCGGGTGCCTATCAAAATAGTGAGACCTGCATTGGCTGCACGAGTGCTGCTGGCTGGGCTGGGCTGGCCACACGATCTTGCCTATTAGCAAGCTGCCGCAGTGAGACTCTTGGCAAGTAACTTTAGCTTTGAGTGGCTAAGCACTGCACAAGGTAGTGGGCAGCACAAGCTAATCGAATATCTGACAACTGTGCTCCCCAAAATGGGAATGCCGAACTCCTTGACCTATAGCCAACAGGTTAAATACGTCTGCACTATCGAATGTGCCCTAGAGCCAAGACTTGGCAGTGACCAGACACACCTATCAGGAGGATCAGGCACAGGCTAGTGAGGTTAGCTCAGTTTCTGCTGACTTTTGGACACAAGACATATGACTTCCAAATGTTAGGTTGTAAGTAACTTCGTTGGGAACAAAGGTCGTGGGAGACATTAGTCACAGTCTTGGTGACAATAGATTTCTGTGGCCAAGTATCCTGAAAAACTTAGAACAATTCCTTGTACATTTCTGCTGAATCAAGTACAGTAAACTCATCACATTGAATTCATTATCTCAACCGAGAAAGTGTCCAAGAGTCATCAGTGCTGTAGTATTTGTCTGAGACCATGGTACTTATACAACTAAAGACTTATGACTACCACTTGCAAGCAGGCAGCACGCTGCTGATCGATACCATGAACACAATTAGTAGTAAAACTCGTAAAGAATCATCTGAATGCCTCGACCCTGCCACCCCCATACCTATATGATCTGGGGCCATATCCACTTCAGAGCGATTACCGAAATAGCACTACTTCAGTTTAGGCCTTATTCTATCGAAAACAGGCTGTCGTTAGTATATAGCATTGACCATTGCAAATCAATTTTTTGAATTATTGCCGGTGTCCTACATGTTCTCAGCAGACCAAAGTCAAACTGTCAGCTTCCAGGATCGATTGCACATTACTGAACATGAGCATACAAATTTGAGTGGATCCGTGTGGGTAGCTCTTTTCCACATGGCATGGCATAGTGAGCCAAGGCAGAGACAGGAAAAGACCAAGGAGTGAACCAAACATTGACATTAACTGAAGCAACCAGCCATAGACAGGCTGAACGGTCATGCCCCTTCAGAGTGGGTATGTTCTAGCCCCCCTTGGCGCATCGATCGGCATAGAGCTAACGTCAACCGAAAGGGTCCATGCATCAGCACTATTGTTGTTTATTTATTTATCGCATCTCCAGCTGTAACTCCACAAAGACTAAGTGGGTGTAAACTTTTCAGGAGTTTTTTATAGCCCACTCACAGACTAAGTGGCTTTCGGTATGCATTCGGTTGCCAACAGACTTCATCTCACGCAATAAAGAGAAAGTGGCAGCAAATTGCCTCGGTAAGGCTGTTTTCATCAGCGGTAGAATTGGCTATAACTGCCCTGTTTTTCAATCTCTCAGAGCAACCAACAAATCTGCTAGGATGTTCACGGCTGGTCCCATTAATGTCCATGTGGCCGTAAAGTTTGGACTTGGCAGTAGTAGGAAAACTCGTAATTATGGTAGAGGGTATATTAATGAGCAGCCGTGAAAAGATTTTTACCTTCGACGGCACTAGATCCCTACTCGAGATATATTACTGAAGGCGGTGACCTCTACGAACAAAACATGCTGTTGACACTGCTGGGGCTAAGCTGGTCATGACTTGCCAGCAAGGCTATCAGCTTGAACAGCAGGTGGTCAATGCTGTGTAAACATATTGCAAAGTCCTTTTGTTAGGCACTTTTGACCGCGAGTCCGGTCAGGCTAACTAAGCTACCAGGCAGGCCTACTTACCCAGCAGGCTAAGGCCAAGGCCAGTCAGGCCCTGCACGAGGCCCTGCGAAAGGCGCTCGGGCCTCAGCCGTCGGTAGCTCTCTTGCCGCTCTGCATGCTCCTGGTCCAGCGAGAGGCGATCCATATTCCTTGATAGGCTTTGCGCAAAGTTGGTAACGGATGTCAGTGTACCTGCACGCGAGCAGAACAGGAAAAAGCGAATGGCAGCTGTTGCACACAAAGACAGCGCTTACGACTAGCTGCATGGCGCCGAGCTGCCGAGATCACGGCCTTTAAACTGAAGCAGAGGCATGCACGGATCGCTTTTTCGAAACAAGTTCAGGCACGTCAGCAGCTAATGCATTCTTCAGAAGCAGATTCGTCGGCCAAGTTCAAGAAGAAGATTATTATTAAGGAGATTATTATTAAGAAGATATTGGGCGAAGCTCTGCTTGTGAAAACACTGAGCATGAGCCTGAGATTGGCAGATTTGCTTCGATTAACGGCAGAACAGTGGTCAAGCTACCATGCTGAACTTGTAAACAAGCACAATCCGATTCGAACATCAATAGGCTTCGAAACAAGTGCTCAAAAAGCTTCTGGCACTATCATCCTCACACTGGTCGCGTTTCCGAAATCAGCATACAATCCTCAGAGGCTACCAATTACCCGGCCGAGACTGACAGTGAAATCTACAAAATGGCTGGCTGCTGCTTTGTCACCAAATCCAAGAAACTATCCATGAAACTACCGTACGGAAGGAACAGCAATACAAAAATAATGCTGAAATATGTATGTTACACATGCACACACACACACACACACACACACACAAACACACACACAAACACACACACACACACACACACACACACACACACACACACACACACACACACACACACACACACACACACACACACACACACACACACACACACACACACATGCACACACATGCACACACACACACACACACACACACACACACACAAAGAGTGCCAATTCTCAAAGATATGCTGAATAGAAAGTCAGTCAATTGACTAGTTATATCATGCACTATCTCAGTGTGTGCACAAAAAGGACAATTAGCGTGGACTGGGCAGAGGCTGTGAAGACGAGGTAGGTTTCTAGCCTTTATTCAATGTTATCAAAGCGTGAGATGCGAGATATAGGTCGGTAGTGGGTTCGTCAAGGCAGAATCAAACGACCCGAGTCATAAGAGTGAGGAGAGCCTGATTGGAAAATACTCCCTTTAGGTAGGCTGGAGCAAGTGAATGAAGGGGCTTTATGTGACTGCCAGAACCAAATTAATGTTTGCCTTTGGAATCCTCGCTCAATATGCAATAAACCTCTAGTAATAAGCGACATTATTTCTGAAAATAGTCTCGATGCACTCGCCTTGACTGAAACTTGGCTTGAATCGGTAAATCGGTTTTAACTTGGCTAAGAATAACTTGGCTAAGATCAATCAAAACTGGAGGTGGGGTTGCGATAATCGTGCGCTCGAAATTCAACTTCAAGCTATTTGCAGTGCCCTCGAAGCGGTCTTTTGAATCGATTGTCTTGATTTCACCCGACAACAAGCTACCGATGCTGGGAGTAGTCTATCACCCATCAGGAACCAAATCATCATTTATCTCAGATTTATCCGATCCCATTTCAATTCTAAGAAATTAATCCTTCCCGTTATGGGTGATTTCAACATTCACTTTGATAACTTATCTGACACCTTCAGCACTGAATTTCGTGCGTTGACTGACTCAGTGTCTCTTGTGGCCCATGTGCATGGCGCTACTCACATCAAGGGTCACACACTCGGCCAAATTTTCTCATACAACTGCATTTTGTCATCACCAATTATTACCAAATCCTGATTATCTGACCACATGCAGATCTCATGCAGTCTACGCTGTGTGCCCTCCTCCTCCTCTTCTAAAATAACCTGTGAATCGCGAAACCTCAAGACCCTTGACAGCGATGCTGTCCGTTCGAGAATATCTGCCTCGCCTCTGCTGCTCAGTCCCCCTTCCGATCGGTCATTATCGGTAGATAAGCTACAACACGACACTGGCTGACACGCACGACGAGTTTGCACCTCTGACTAAGCACACTATGCACCCTCGCCCAGACGGCCTATGGTTTTCCTCAGAAATTAAACTAGCTAGGTCTACTAAGCGCTAGCTTGAAAAACATACCTCAGATCAGGACTGACAGGCCATGTCCATCCCTGTCCATCGACAGGCATACGAGGGCTACTGTAGGTCGTACGAATTGATGCTGGCAAAGACCACGTCTAGCTTCTATAAAAACATTGTTGAATCTCAGATGCAGAATCCCAAAATGCTGATGTCAGTGATCAACCATCTCCTCAACCACTCCAAGATTAGTTCCTTACCGGATGATCCCTGTGATAATCTAGCTGATCGTTTCTCTAGCTTCTTTGTCCAGAAGATTGACAAGATCAGGGAGTCCATCCCTACGATGGCAGCATCCCCCATAGAACGCTGTCCCTCGATTCCTTGCAGCACCTCAATGTCTACATTTAAGCAGGACACTAGTGATCTCGTCCTGAAGTTTATATCCCAATCAAAGAAGACAGTAAGTCCTTTGGACCCTGTTCCCACTGTCCTGCTCCTATGTAGCGTTGATCAGCTGCTGCCATGCATAACTAACATTATTAATATGTCATTAGCCTCAGGTCGTGCCCCAGCATTTTTCAAATGAGCAGTAGTCAGGCCACTTCTCAAGAAAGCGACCCCAGACCAAGAAAACTTGAGTAACTACCACCCAGTCTCCCTTCTACCATTCCTATCAAAGACACTGGAACGAGTCGTGGCCGACCAGCTGAACTCACACATTGAAACTTCGAGCCTTGCTTGTAAGTTCCAGTCTGGCTGTAGAGCTAATCACTCCATAGAATCAGCATTGCTTAGGGTATACAACGACCTACTTAGGAATGCAGACATGGGTAGAGTATCTCTGCTTGTTGTGCTTGATCTTTAGGCAGCTTTTGATACTATCGATCACCAAGTCTTTCTCGAGCACCTCTCATCTCGCCGGGGCATCACTGGCACTGCTCTGCAATGGTTCAGGTCCTATTTCAGTGGGAAACACCAGTGCTCAGTACTCAGTGGAGTACTGATGTGAATGGACAAAGATCATCCGAGGTACCTCTGAAATATGGGGTACCTCAGGGCTCTGTGCTTGGTCTGATTCTTTCCACGGTATATACTCTCCCTCTTGCCGATGTCATTGCCAAGCACAATCTAGGCTTTCATTTCTAAGCGGATGACACTCAGTTGTACCTTCGTTTGATCCCACCCAGTGTTCGAGCACGTCGAATTCTCTCAACTGCCTTGCTGCATGTATTGATGCCATCCGCACATTTATGGCAGCGAATTTTCTTAAACTAAATGATGATACAACTAGCTTACTAGTTATGGCCAAACCTAGCGTGATTCAGAAATCGGAAAGGCTAACGCTCAAAATTGGCTCTGCCAGCATATCTCCTGTTGACTCAGCTCGAAATCTAGGTGTTATGTTCCAAAGTGACCCATCATTAGACGACCACACAACTCCACAGTCAAGTCTGACTACTTTCAGCTACATAACATTGCTAAAATTCGGGCTTGTTTAGATTAGGCTACCACGCCTAAGTTGGTCCATGCATTTGTGACATCCCGACTCGACTTCTGTAACTTGCTGCTTGCTGGCCTACCGGCGTGTGCAATCAGGCGATTACAGCTTGTGCAAAACTCTGCAGCTAGGCTTGTTTGTCGTGAACGTCGCAGTTGCCACATCACACCACTTCTCGCCGACCTGCACTGGCTACCAGTCAAGCAACGGATTGACTTCAAGGTTTTGTCATTCACTTTTAGGCCCCTTCATTCTTTGGCTCCAGCCTAGCTCTCAGATCTACTCCCCTACCAGGCCAAGCATCGTACCACCTACTTTTCGGAATCTAACAGTTTACCACTACCTCGTACAAACTTCAAATCCTTTGGAGACCGCGCATTTAGTTCGTATGTCCCAAAGCCTGGAACTCACTCCTGACTTGCGGCACAACATCTCCTGACTTTCCTGCTGTTCGAAGCCTGCCATGGTGTATACTACCAGTACCATGATAGAACAAATACGGCACTGTTAGCAGATACCTCGTATCATCAAATCCTCTCTGGAAAGTGCCTGTGGACATATTCCTACAGTCCATAATCTGTAGAAGAGAACCCATTCCTACTAGTCTTCAGTAATTTATCAATGCCCCTCATGCAGCTGACTTGATCACTCGTTTTTGTTCGACCATTTCAAATACATGTTTGGCCATGCCATCATCAATTCTCCCTGCTCATTACAGGCCATCCCATTAGCTCAGTCATGTGAGACACATTTAGGACTACGTTAATACTCCAGCCAAACAATGCTTAAGTCTCCAAAGTTGTATGGATCTATGATGGTGGTGCATTTCTGTCAAACTGCTATTTTGCACGGCAAGAACTTGTTCCTGCCACTCAATTGATAGGACAAGGAGCTCGAACGTTCAAGTAGATTAGAATTTCGCACGATTGCACAACAGTAAGTGACAGTTCTACCTGTAGCAATGTGACGCAGAGCAGATGACAGACCCAAGCCAACGCCATCGACAAATGAGCCAGGTCCCTGCTTAAGGCCTGAATATGGCAAGTACACGAGGTCTGTCATGCCACTGGCAAAACTGCGCACCAGTCCAGCAGGGTTTCCAATTAGATCCAATGAGCCGACAACCCAACCTAAAAAAAAGGCAAGCACTTAATTAAATGTTGCCCTGCAGGGCTGCACATCGAGTGCAACTGGTCTCATAAGGTACATACAGCAGCAGAAATGCGACTGACTTTGAGTGCACCAGCGTGACACACTAGCGCCAATCATAATCACCACCGTCATAGTCTAGCTTGAGCACTCTATCACTCTGGTGACTGTTGTTGACAGAATCGCATGTTCCCACTGCTAGCACAATGCTTACGCATCAAACCCTTAACTGCATGTCTTCCTTGATCAGCTCGATAAGTACGGTAACATCTTGACTTTTCTTATACTACGGCATTTACTCTCCTGCTGCCAACTGTGGCACATTCTTTCCTGCAACCCTGAGCTGCTACTTACATGCTACTCACTATCTCGACTGCCCTCCTGAACAAGCTGTGCTTCTCACTTTCTCTTTATTGCATGAGATAAAGTCCGTGGGCTACCGAATGCGTATCGAAAGCTGTTCAGGCTTTGAGTGCGCTGTCGAAAACTCTCCAGCGTTAACACCTACTAAGTCTTTGCGGCTTCGTAGAGGTACAGCCGGAGATGCATTCCATTACATTACTTAGCCAACAGAGCCCCATAAACTGCCCGACTTCCAAGTACTCATTTTTTGCATGAGATGGAGCATTTCTGCAAGTAAAACTCAACTAAGCAAGCAGGTAGATAGATGAAGGGCATTCTCTGACGCTTCAACACAACTATTCTGCACAACTTCCGGCACGCAGGCAGAATACGAGAGGGTCTGACCTTTAGAGAGAGAAAAAGCTAAAAGTTTACCTTACCCGGGCCAACTGATAAGCCTTACCCTTCGGAGGGTGCTATCGCGCTAAAGGAAGGCTGCCTGCTCCAGACGCCCAAGCACGAATGATTATCGTCACGCGGTCTTTGTCGAACCCCGGCCGGCCCAGCATGCTCTCCTGCATCGCCAGCGTAGCTTGGCAGCCCGGGCGCATTTGCACGTGACCGTGCAGCAGGCTAGCTTGCATAGGCCCAGAGCAGCGCCAAGCATCCCAAACTTTGTGGTTAACGGTCAGGTCACACTCGGCCGGTTCAGAAGGTCAGCCGTAAGTTGCAGCCCGGAGCCCTGTCGCATCGATCAAGATATAACCGGTGGGCTCATTTTCAGCATAAACAAATAAAAAATCGGCTGATACTCGCCGACATAAGCAATTAAACATCCCACCTACTCTACGGCTTTAGTGCTGAACGATGGAAGTCCTCTCAGCAGCCTTAAATAAGGCGACTTCAGCTCTGCCCAGAATGCAGCAGAATGGGTTCGACACGAGACCGACCAGTCCGGGTTATATGTCAAGATTCCGACCTTAAGGACCTACGAACTCCGGCACACTAATTTGCTGCTCTACTGAGCTCCCTCTCTGTCTGTCTCTCTTTCTCTTTTTTTTCTCTCTGTCTGTCTGTCTGTCTGTCTGTCTGCCTGCCTGTCTCTCTCTCTCTCTCTCTCTCTCTCTCTCTCTCTCTCTCTCTCTCTCTCTCTCTCTCTCTGTCTTGTCTCTGTCTGTCTCTGTCTGTCTGTCTCTGTCTGTCTGTCTCTGTCTGTCTGTCTGCCTGCCTGCCTGCCTGCCTCTCTGTCTGTCTGTCAAGCTTCACAATCACAAATACCTCGAATAGGCTGCCGACGTAGCCGAAATGCCGGCCTCTTTAAATTCGCTCCACTCGAGCAACTAGCTAGCCATGCCTCCGGGGTCAGGGCTCTTCGAAGCAAAGCAAATTATCGAATTATCGTGTACTGACCTCTATCCTATGTAATCACCTCTGTCAACCTTGGGCTGCTACATAAGAGCTCGAGATGAGCTTGCCCCCCCCCCATCCGATGCACACAAACTCCCACGAGTATGATGGACTATTCCATATATTTATAAAAGCCGGCAGCTGCAACTAGTTGAGAGCCATTGTTGATACCTCATGTTCAGTCGAATGGCTCAATTACAACATCAGTCCAGTGGTAAAATGTTTCCACTTCTTGACCAGGCTTATGGGTTCCAGTTCTGAGGGAAGGGTGACAGCTACTTTGGTTCTTCTGCAGCTGTAGGAATAAGGCTGTTGAATCAGCTACTCTTTACTTTTGCCGCTAAGTCTTAGCTCAGCAGCAAAGTGCTCACACTTCACAGCCCAGATCATGGCCTCGAGCCCTGCGCTAGGCAAATTCCTTATTGCATGGGGAGTTAATGCCACTAAGAACCATCCACTGATACATAAATGAGACTGGTGAAAAAAGCTACTCTTAACTTTTATTACGGCTTGGCCGTCGGTTTCATTAGCGTCTGTCAAATAGACTGGCAAGTACACACGCTAACCAGGGGCGACAGTCAAAACGATGCAGACTTTCGCATCAACGCTCAGCTCTAACCTGGAGTTGCTCTTCGGACAAGTTCAAGTTCAGACCAACCGAGGTGCAGCGCTTCTTCACTACACACATCGCCGGCCATGCTACAATTGTGCCTGTGGCAACATCCAGACCCGAAATCGAACGCAAGCATACTTGCAAGCGCATCGCCTTCCCGTGCAACCTTGTTCACTTTTTCCTTAGTTACAGAGTGTGCTCCAATTGAAAAAGGCAGCTGGGTCTACTAGCACCTTACAGACCCCGGTGCTCAGTGCTCTGTCTGTCGTGCCTGTGTGCGGCTTGCAACAAGCTCTTACAGAGCAGCAGTTGACTGCTCAACTCACACATTTGCTGTCAGTCCAAGGTGGCCACGTCTGCCGCTGTGCATGCCTGTCCTACCCCCAACCCCCTACCCCCATGCCCCCGCCCGTGGCATCGCTACCAGCATTTCAAAGGGTGGCGATGGCCAAACCTCGCTGACCAGCATGCCGCTGCTTTGGATGCACTGGCTTCCAGCTTCCTGGAATGCAGGTTCCACTAGAGGAAAGGGCAGCGGACGCTTCAGGGCGATCGAAGTCACGTGAGGAGTGCGCCGCTGCAGTTGGGCGACCGCCAGCTGACCTGCTCGAAACAGCGCACCGGTTGCATAGTGGGCCGCAACCGCGCGCACGAGATGAGCCGGAGACGAGACGATGCCCTTGCGGCTGAACGCGCCGAACTTGAGCAGCGCATTGTCGGTGGCAATGAAAAGCTTCACGGAAGCGTGCACGCTGACGAGCATCTCGCACGGCTGTATGAGCAGGCTCCGAAGGTGAAGAGGCGATGCCAGCTCCAAGCTTTCGCGCCACACTTGAGCAGGCAGCGACAGTGGAAGTGCCAGCACGGGCTTTATGCTGCTGCTGCTGCTGCTGCTGATGGCGGTGGCTGTAGTCTGCCACCGTGAGGAGCCAGGTACCTGCAGGAATTAACGGGAGCCAGCCGCTAAGGAGACCTCGTACAACAGATGAAAACTCTCGAGCGCATCGTAGCAGGGCAGGTGAAGCCCGATATTAAAAGCTTAGATCGAAAGATCTCACTTGTAAGGCAAACGTTGCATGCTACTAGCAAGACAACGAAGCAGGAAATGTGTTGCGCAAGCACCCTGGCCACCCACTAAAGACCAATTGATCCAATGACGTAGAATGTGGTGGGGCAGTTCCGAAGCTTGGCTTTCGATGACAGAGGCCCACTAGCAGCTCCCGACAACGAGACACTTCCTGAATCGACGGGCAGCGAGCTAAAAGCATCGGGGGGGGGGCTCCATTTGACCAACTCCTAGGCTTGGCCATAGAAACTCGAGCTTAATCAATTTTGTCTATGAGGGCTGAGCCTTCTCATCCTTAATTCTTTGATCATCCACTACCAGTGCAGACAGTCCTACCCAACAGTACTACTTTCAGCTGCATGCTACACACTTGGACTGAGTCTTAGCTTAAAGGTAAAAGGTTGTGACTTCACGACTCGTGGCACTGGTTCGAGTACTGCAGCAGTCAATTCTTTACTGCATGCTGAAGCAGAGCAAAAACTACTAAGGCTCTTCTTCCACTGTATATATGTGTGTGTGAGTGTATGTGTGTATATATATATATATATATATATATATATATATATATATATATATATATATATATATATATATATTCATTCGATGAAAAAGAGGTAATCTGATTTAACAGCCTCATTTGTACAGTGGCAGATGAACCTCCACTGCTATCACCACTGCTGGCTTGCAGTGGTCAATAAAGGATCGACCACTGCAGGACTCGAACCCACGACCAGATCCGTGAAGAGTGAGCACCTTACCCCTGGGCTAACACCCAGGAGCACGTCACATACCATTAACTTTATATGCAACTGCTTCAAGCTCTTTTCTGCTAGCTAGCCGACCCGTGTCTGCTCTCCACGTCGCCGCAAATAAAGCGAAACGGCATTTGCGCTGGCATGGCGGTCTGCCACCTGAGAGGCAAGACTTACGGCATGAGCTGGCGGCGGGGGCAGTGGCGCAAAGGCGTTCAGCACGCGAGCAAACGAGCTCAGCTTTCGCATGGCGTGCTGCAGGAAGACGTCCTCGAGCTGCACGTGCACAGGCTGCAGCCGCAGCACCACCTCGTCGACGACCAGGCCGCCTGCCAGCGGGCCGACGCTGCCGTCCGCACCCAGAAGCAGCAGGTCCACGCTGACGACGGCGGCAAACGCGTCGTGCGCGATGCACTCGTCGAACGAGCAGGACTCGAGCAGCTCGGCCTGAGCAGCACCACGGCGGGTCCACAGCACGACGGCAAAGTCGAAGCTACCACGCGAGTGCATCTGGTTGTCGACCTGCACTCCGCCGACGGCAACAGTCACACTGCCCACGTTGCCGTGCTCAAGCGGCAGCTGCTGAGGCGATGGGTTCGCCACGGCGGCCTTCGCCGGTGGCGCGTATGACGTGGGAGCTGGCTGCGACTGCGGCATAGAGCCACGGGGAGAGCGCAACCGCACGTGCAGCCTGTCCACGGTAACGCGCAGGAATTCGGTCACGTGACCGGGCACTACGCACTCGTCGAGGAACACGAGCGTCACCACGTCGAAGGCGGCGTCGAGCTCGAGCTTCAGGCCGGCTGCTTCAACGGACCAGCGAGCCGGTGCCGGCGAGCCGCTGCCCTGCCGTGCCGCGTGCTTTCCTGCTGCTGCCGCCGCTGCCGCGCCACCCGGTGCGGGCTGCTGCCACTGCCGAACCCGGTCGGCCGCAGCGCTCGGGCAGTGGCCTTCCGAGTGTTGCCCTGGAGCCGGCGAGGGCAGCGGCGGAGGGCAGCCAGCGACGAGGACGGCCTCCTTTTTCTTCTGGCTGCTGCTGCCACTGCTGAGCAGTTCGCGTGACACGATCTCCACGCGACTGACGAGGTCGATGAAGACGTGCAACGTGCATCCGACTCGCCGCTTGGTTATCTTGGCATCGGTCGGCAGACCGGGCATCGAGGCGAACGTCACGTGGGGCGAGTCGACGTCGATGGGCGACGACCAAGGGTCGGCTGCAAGATCCTCCCCCGGCACAGCTGAGAAGGACGAATGCATGCAGAATGCCACGGCCGCCGCTGCGAAACATCGATCGTCAGTGGGTGATGCAATGATGAGGCAACAGCAGCAGCACCAGCACCAGCCGGGGTAGCAGCAACAGCACCAGCGGTAGCGGCAGCAGCAGCAGCAGCACCAGCTGCAGCAGTGGCACTAGCTCATTCATGCTGCTGCCGAAGGCTTACCTGGAGCAATGCGAAGCCTGGGCACCCTCGGACTTTTCGACAGGTTAGGATAGTCGGCGAGCAATGACGGGAAGGCATACGCCACGTACGAGCGCGGTGGTAGCACGGCAAGCCGACCGGCCAGCGGTGGCCAGGCGTGCTGCTCCACGATGCCGCTGCTCGCATCGCCTGCCGAAGCCTCGCCGTAGTGCAAAGCACACGACGACTCGTTGTGCAGCACCATCGGCGGTGACGGCTGCTCGTGCATCACCAGATACTGGGTGCCGTTGTGAGCGTGGCATGTCAGCAAGTAGCTTGCAGCAGAGACAGGTGGGGCCGCCTCGGCTAAGGAAGTGGCATCTTTAGCGAGACCACTGCCATCAGTGCTACGTGCAATGGCCAGACAGTGCTGCCGAGGCGAGTCGGTCATTGCCACCAGCACGGGATGACACCACTCTAAGAACGTGCCAAAGAGAGCCCGGCATCGCAGTCGAACTCGGAGGCCACCGCAAGCGGCAGGCATCAGCTAGCATCGGCTGGCAGTGGCTCACCATCTGCACCTATGGCGATCGAGACCAGCAGCTCGGCAGGAAGTGGAGGACCGTCTAGCAGCTCGTCTCCACTGTCGATGCTGCTCCTCGTGCCGATGACAGCCCAGCTCAGGCTGTCGGCAGGCTTGAGAAGAGTGCACGGCTGGTCGCTAGGGTCGGCGGCAGCAGCAGCGGCCGCCACGAGTGAGGCTGGTGGTCTACCGCTGCGCCCAGCCGGCACCGTGGTGCAGCGTATCCTCAGCTCGCTTCTAGTCTTATTGGCCGTGACGAAGCGATCCGTCACGACGACCACGTGGACACCCTCGTGGTGATACGACCTCAGCACCAGATGAACTGCCTACAAAAACCGACCGAGGCAGCAGCAGCTGCAGCGGCCACCGTCGACAGCAGGAGCCACGATGACGAGCAGATGCCCATGTATGGGTGTGACATGCAACAGACTAGGGAGCCCATTCGTGAGCCGAGGCGGCTGTGAAAGAAGGGAAATGGTGAGAAGCAGAAAAAAGAGCGAACACGGCGACCGCGGCCATACCTGAAAGGCAGGATCGCCAGCAAAGCACCGCGAGGCAAAGCTCAAGCAGCAGTAGCTGTCCACGTGCAAGTCAACATTCGCGCTCGAATGGCTGACAGCAGCACTTCGAGCAGTGTAGTCCTCGTCGGAGAGATTCACCACAGCGGACAGGTCCAGCGAGCCCTCGGCTGCTAGCGAGGGTAAGCCGAGTTGGAAGCCACGCTAAAATGGAAAGCCGTTGAGCCCGTCGATCCCGAACGTCATCGAACAGTGTGGTGCTGACCTCTCGCAGGCATGTGTCAGCCAAATGCCTCCGAAGCCGTAAGGCGGACAAGGTAGCAGCCCGATAGGAATGGCACGATGGCCGGAGCTGCAGCTGCAGCACACCTTGATGGCACTGGCTGGCAGCGCGAAGCCACCTGCCGACAGGTGGAGCAGAGCAGCGGTCGGGTCGCCGTCGTCGGCTTCCGGAACGACGACAACGACGAGGTCGAGCGAGCAGCTGCTGGCTAGCAGCAGGCGAGGCCGGATATCGACGAGGAGGGTGGTAAAGAGTCCTTGCCAGCGCCAGCTCCATCCCAGGTCCACGTTCAGACGACCGCCTGCACTCGAGTGGCCAGCCGCAGTGGCTATGTCGGGGACCGCTGCCAGCTTCGTGCACGGCCCGGTGATTGCCAGCGGACGGATGATACCGGACAGCCTGCAGTGTGGAAAGGCCCTGGAAGCTGCTGCTGCCTCCACAAAAGCCAAGCGTCTGCAAGCAACGACGCCTGACGCCTAGGTTAACATCTCGCGAGAGGCCAAAAGTGCCCATGCTTCTAGGCAATTTACAAGTGCGAGCATGAAACTGCCAGCCCGAAAATGGCAAGCAGAGCCCCGGACTGTCCAAGGACAGTTGCAAAGATCCCAAACATGCACTGGCACTTCGTGCAACCTCGACACTTTATAGAAGAGACTTCAACGTTTGCACTTCTCGAATGAAAGCTTGCCCAGATTTTTGAGCTGTTCACTTTCTTGTGAAATCAACCACGGCAGTTATTCATTGCTGATACTGCTCACCAAGACTGAAACCGAAGCATGCTTCTGTTGATGTGTGTGTGTGTGTGTGTGTGTGTGTGTGTGTGTGTGTTCATGTGTTCATGTGCTTGTGTTCGTTGATGGATATTAACACATAGTCAGGTTAAGACTATTTATTCTGCCTCTGCAGTAGAGAGAGACATAGAAACAGACAGACAGGGATAGAGAGAAAGAGATAGAGAGACAGAGAGGCAGACACAGTGAGACACAGAGAAAGAGGGAGACAGAGACAGAGAAACAGAGACAGAGAAAGAGAGACAGACAGACAGACAGACAGAGAGACTGACAGACAGAGGACAGACAGAGACAGAGACAGAAAAGGTCCGGTCAGGCCGAACGGCACGCAGAGAGTGGTACATCTGCTTAGCCCAAGTGGCAGGAGATAAGTGTCTGCCTGCCGCAACAAGAATGATGTGGGTTCGGGTGTGCCTTATCCCGCAGAGAATTGCCATCACAGCTCGCAAGCAATTGGGTAGCCAGCAGTTGCTACAATTCCACTACACACGGGCAGTGTTTGTGTGTGTGTCTGCCTCGAGTGCAGACATAGCAAATCCGGCAAGACATTTTTATACTGCAAGCCCTAAAACTAAAAGTAGCCTCTGTGGCTGCAATAATGGAGCATTTGTCCAGACTGTAAAGGCTGTGGGATTGTGTCCCATTAGAATTGGTAACTCGTTCCTTTGTTGCACCTCCCTACCTCCCCAGGTTTTTAAGTAATGTTTTTTCAAACAGAATATTCACAAATGAATATATGCAAGCAAGGCATGGAGCATCGTGGTAGAAAACCCTTGGGATGAACACCTGAGGTAAATTGAATCAATGTAAACAGCTTTAACCTCTCATATAAGAAAAATTAATGGCAACTGCTCAGATGGACCTGCATGTGGACTAAGCACCGCTGATTCATCATCTGCAATATATGGCTCTTAGCTCTAGTGAAGCAAAGAAATTCTGCATTACAAATGCCGGTTTTCCCCACAAACATACTTTACAGGATTTAAATGATGGCAGGGAGATTAATGGCCGGGAGACGAGCCGAAAATCCCTGAAAGTACACCTTGCTACATTGAGATGTTTGCTCCAATCAACTCAAGGTATTTCTCAAACGAGTTTCTTAAGACTAGCCGAAAATTTAGCTGGTCCCTTGCACCAGCTTCTGATATCCGTAGGCAAGGCTGCATACAGTGTGGCATTCCTTGTAAGTATCTTGAGTCCACACACAACCATGCAAAGTAGCTCGGCATGCCAGATAGGAAAGACTCAAGCACAGTGATGCAATGCCACAATGCAACAAATAGTCAGCCATCGACATGGGATCCACAAGAACCAGTAAAAGACCTCTTCAAGCACATCAGCCACACCGTGAGAAAGACGAACATATGAGGCCGCTCACTTCTTTTCCAGGAGTTTGTTGAGAATGTCGTACCAGTCTGTTGATGCCATGTCATTGGTCGAGTAGCATTGCAAACATGCATCAAACACGCTCTCGGCGAGTGCCATCTCACCATAAACAGCACCAGTCGTTTTCAGCAGCGCTTGTGCCGATATAACCAGAGGTGTGCTGGCCTGCTCGTCTCGACTGCAAGCATAATTAAAGCTCACCGTGCTGACCCTGTTCTAACTTTGGAAGCAAGTCAGCCTCAAAATGCAAATACCAAAGGTGGTCAAATCGTTATATTGTAATGCAAACGTGCACACTACCTCATCTGCACACTGATCTCCAGAAATGGCATCTTTTCTGGTGACCCTGGACTGCCCGCCAGCATGAGCTCGGAACAGCCATAGCCGCCGGCAACTGTGCACCGATTTCCCGTCGGCAATATGTTCACATAAACGTCCATCGGCATAAAGGATCGCATGGTGAAAAGAGGTGTCAACAGTATCTACAAACATCGGCCGGAGAGTCGAAGCTGCTGCTACAATTTAAATAAGCATCGCACATACTGTATATGGGCGCAGCTTACAGCCTGGCCAGATTCAGCATCAGCATAAGCTGAGCAGTCCTATGTGACGATTAATTTATGATGCTCAGTGGCAAACACATTTGCTGGCCAAGCTAGAGCCGGACTTGGTCAACAACCGACAAAGCCAAGTTTCTCGCTCCACAACCCTCCGCCTGTACAGATAACGGAATATACAATCAAGTGTTATTATTATTATTTATACTTGACAACCCTATTAACAACTCTGCCTTAGAAATGGGGCAGAATCAAACAAGATATAAAAGTTACAGATATCGTAATATAGCAAAGAAAACCAGGCTCCTTGCCCAGTTTAGCCCCGCTTCTGCCAACATCTATTTCTGTCACTATAAGAACGCTGCTTATGCATACCAAATTAACGGTTCATTGCAACAGCAGCTGCACTAACCAAGTAGCAGGTGCATAACGTTGAACTTCTTCCGATGGGGAAGCCTCGTATAGGGAAGATAGTGCACCAAACGTAGATTGGCTCTTTCTGTTCTTCTGAAACCTAAAAGTATTGACAGAGAGCTAGAAGAACAAACTTAAGTGAGCCGTCTTAAGGTGCCTATGCTAGCAGCTTAAAAGTTAAGCATTCACAGTTCAAAGGTTTAATCGAAGAGTAAGATTACCCTGATGGTACTCTAACATGACAGCTCGGAAGAACCAATGAGATCAACTGCAGACTCCTTGCAATCAAATATATCTGCACAGTATATACTGGTTAAATTTGCTAGAACTTGCTGAAGTTTAGAGCACTTAGATAGACGTTAAAATCAATAGACGAGCACAGGAAACTTGTAGCAACAATATATTATAACAGCAATGCATTAACATGGTAGGACTACAGCAAGAAATTCTATCTGAGCTTGACTGGTGCTCTCAGACATCATTCTCCGACCAATGTTCAACTATACATCATCAAACCGGATGAACACGTCACCATTGCCAACCTTAATTGGGAAGCTATTCCCATATGTGCAGTTGGAGTTGGGATGCACAGCAAGGACGTTCTCTGACCAAGTACATTGGCTGTCGGCTTGCCGAAAGCAGACGGTTGAATCTGAAGTCGTGCTGGTAACGTGGCTTGTGAACCGCATCACTTCGTCAAGTGCTAGTGATCGAGATACACAGTGCCGGTCAGAAATCTGCACGTCAAGACATATACCACGCAGTCGTGATGCTATGATTATCATCCCGCTGAAGACAATCTAAAAATTCAACAGCCGTAAGTAATTGTGTCACTCATAGCATGAGATAAATATACTGCCACGCGACTGCTATGAACAATGCGATAGCAAACAACAATCTAGCTTTCTCACATTGCCAAACATGTATTCAGAAAAACGAATCTTACTTTGCATTGCCGAACAAGTAGTAGCAAACAAGAAGAGATACATGTTTAAACATACTTGGGTATGCAAGGTCGATAGTTCACGAGTCTCCATCAATAACACTTTTTCAGTCTCATCAGAAGCTTTGACCGATATGAAGATCAGCCCACATGAATCCAAGCTGGTACTGTCAGACCAGTAGGTCCGGCGTCCCTCAATTTCCAGACACAGGCGCAGCTAAAAACGGCTCATCGTAATAATTAAACCATCAACATTAACATACCAGAATTATAATTGACAACTAATTCCTCAGCATTAGAATTTCATGGTAAAGATCAGCAAACCAGCTTACAGTAAGTGTCATTGCAGCTCGACCTCCCCAGCCATGCCCTCTAACGGCTGCTAGTATGCAAGTAAACAATTGGGTGAACCAAGCATGGCCACCTCCATTTTCATGTATGTCATATTCCTCTGCCATGGTTATGACAAGTAGCTCAGTCATCAACATATTCCATGAGGAAGGACTCTTCTATCAGCACTTACGATGTCTACAATTCCCTTAGACAGCAATGGCTCTCGTTAATATAACTCTTCTGATTAACTTGCTCCAGGCAACTATCACTATCACTTCTTATCTGGCTGGGTATGTAACTCAGCTCCTCCATTTACATGCTTCCATTCATTTATCTCCGTCCACAAAGCCACAAGGACTAAGGGGTGATAGCCTGGAGAGTTTTCTACGGCAAACTCAAAACCAAAGCTGGTTTCGGTGTGCATACGGTAGCCAACAAACTTCGTCTCATGCAACCAAGAGAAAGTAGCTGAGTCATGAGGGCAGTCGAGGAAGTCAGTAGCATAGAAGTAGCAGCTCAGGACCACTGGACATGATGTGCCAAAGTTGGTAACAGGAGAGTAGATGCCATTGCATAAAAATTATAGAAGTGAGTTCCACAGCCTAAGACCTGCAAAACAAAGTTCTGTCGTTAAAATCCTTCAAGCAATAGACTGGTCTTTAAGTGGAAGAATGGAACAGCTCACTTATTGTCAATTTTAGGATCTGAGGGCAAGCAGATCCTGAAACTGGCGATGCAGTTTAACAAGGTTTGAAGGAGCAACGCCATGGCGGCCGTTGTGGGTCAGAGTACGAACTTTGCTATAGACCCGTTGATCGATGGGGAGCCATCGTGGCTCCTTCAGCAAAGGAGACACACGACTGAACCTCTGGAATTTGTTGACTAATCTTTCAGCCATATTCATCGCCAGCTGCAAAGGCTTAATGGTTTTATTTACATTCCAGCTAAAAATGAACTCCAGTAATCCTGTCTAGACAGAACCAGGTAGCTAGTAATATTTTTAGCCAGTCACCATGGTGGACAGTCCCTAATCTTTGACAGTGATCGAATGTCTAGAGTGTAGTTGCGGAAGCAGTCTTCTCACTGAAGCTTTAAAACTTAAAGCAGTAATCAAAACGGCACCTGAATTCCGAATACATGATGATGGCTGTATGACAATGTAACCAATTAGATTACTAAATCTCCTTGTTCCCACAGCATGGTTGGGGTGTCTGGTGAGTAGGAGTCAGTTTAAGAGAATTGGCTGACATCCAGGATTGAATGTCTGCAGGGCAAGCAGATGCTGATTTTGCTGGTTTAAATGACAAGTAAATCTGGGTAACATCTGCGCAGAAGTGTCAGCTGATCCCATGGGCCAAATCACTTTTCCCAGTCGTTCAGTATAATAAGAGAATAGCAGAGGACCACAAATAGATCCTTATGGAACTCTACAAGGAACTTCGATCAGCTAGATGAGATGTAACCACCGCACGACGTGCACGGATTGAACTCGATCGGACCACTATGATTCGGACCAAGCCCGTGTCTCACCTGCTAAACCGATTGCTGTCCTCACTAGTTCAAGTAGGATACCACGATCGATAGTGTCAAACGCAGCTGATAGATCGAGCAGGACCACGGCAGTGGAATTACCATCGCCGTTGTTGCTCGGGATGTCGCTGGTCCCACGGAGAACAGTCAGTGAAGTGGTGCTATTTGAATCCCGAGTGACATTTTTCTGACAATTAATTCTTGTCAAGGAGTTCCACAAGCTGCTTAGCAACAATCTTTTCAAAAATCTCGGGTGTAAAGAGAAGAATGGGGGGATGAGCAATAGTTTTCTACGACTCCAGAATCTACTACCAGCTTTTTTACATAATGGTCAAACAATTACCGCTTGACTTCGAAACAGCTCTTCTATCTAGAGAGGGGAGTTATGGTTGGATTAAGTTTGTCTGCCAGTGAAAACCTATGAGGGTATGGATTGGGGTCTTCGGGTGAGCAGCTCTTTTTACAAGACTTAATCAAGGTCATTTGTTTATATCACAACTTCTTGAGGCGTGTCACATTGTGTCACTTAATACCTGCATTAGAGGTAGCTTTACGGATGCACTAATATGTGTAGTTTTTTCAACGACGATCACACTGTTTACCATATGGAGTACCATGTCCAAAATAAAAGACGTGATCACTGCAATTATGATTTTAAACACAAGTCCAGTGTCAAAATGCATACGACTTGTATATCTCTAGATACCCTGTGGTGTTCAGCCGAGCTTCAGCGTGGCATTAGTTTTCTTCTTAAATCGGCAGGGCATTAGAAAACTGAATTTAAATATCTACTAATGTCAAGATACGGTCCTTAACATTTCCTGATTAGTTTTGGTACCACATGAATAGTTGTTACCAACTTTTGGAACAACGAAAATGCTGAGCAATCCAATATATGTATACGCCTTCTGTATAGAAATGCACTCAACTTCCTAGATCCAGCGATTACAAATGCTCCATAAACAAAAGTAAAATTCAAAGCGTTCAACCCATAATGTCTCTCTCTTAATCTAGCTATGGATCGCTTCTCACTCTATAACTCCTTCGCCCTTTCTTGGTGACCTTCATCTCTCTCGGGGTTGCTGCTATAGGACATTTAAGCGACTAAAAAACTCCAAACAATCCGATTCTTTAGCACCAGTGCATGTTATCACTAAAACAGCCATTTACACTGCCTTTACCTGTTCACTTCCATTAGGCCTTCCGGTGCGCCATGTGTAGGGACAGTACTTTCCTGGATCAAGGCAGAGTGCTTCATCTGTGCCAGCCTGGAATTTTGCAGTGGGAATGTTTTTTAATGCTTACATAAAGACAGTTCACGTTCAACACGGCAGTGTCTGACAAAGTTGCTTTTGTAATATGCAACAGACATGTGAATTTCCTAAAACAGCAACCACTTCAAACTTAAATAGCAGACACTGTGCAAACTGTATTCAAGAAAACCTTGGAACCCATAGAAAATAATGACCCATAAGGAAGATCAAGGCAGCAGATACATTGCCGATCAATCTGAGATCAATCGAACTATGAGAATTTGCTGGTCAAGGACCAACCAAACTCAGCCAGAGTCAAAAGCTACATGACCTCTGCTAATAGCATTGCACTGTACTATTAATAGCAAGCACCACATTAGCATAGCAACAAAAGTCGCAACTTTTCGAGCTGACTACATGCAGTGAAACTGCAGCTTACTTGGCCGAATATCAAAGGATGCTGTGTATTGTTGCATATAGAATATGCAGATCCTATTAGAGAGTTTACAAAGACCGTGGATTCCGAGGTACAATCCTGTAAAAGATTGGACCAACATGCAGCTGCAACAGCACTGTAGATGAAGCTGCCACACACTGAGATTCGTGCGCTGTCAGGCCATTATGCTGCACTAGTGATGAGCAGGGACAAAGCTGCAAAGAGCAAGTGCAGGTGCCCTCGAATTACAAACGAGCTTAGGCCAAAGCTGTAGAACGAAGCAGGAGAAACCGATTAGAGGCGGTCGATCGGGAAGCAAAAGGAAATATCAGAGAATGTGGCCATCTTCGACAGAGACACGGTGAGAGAAGGAGAACCGCATGATGCACGGTGACAAGAAAGGGCCAGATCGTGCAGTCAGACAGTACATTCGGCAGAGCAATAGAAGTACCTTGAGCGAAGCACTCCAACTCTCAGCAATAGTCAAAAGTGAATGTATTGTTCCCTGAGACACTGTCATATATGCAGGACCAACGGAAAGTCTTCCCCGTAAGGCATGCTGAAAACGTCAAGAGTGCATCCTCTGATATTTCGCGAAAACACGGAATGGCAGGCAGGCTTTGGCCTCAGCAGGTGCAGCATACCATGCAATAAAACAAATATTTTCTGGAAGCAATTCCACACAAATTAGTTCAAGCCATCACCACCACCCTAAAGAAAGACGGTAGACTTATTATACACAGACTTACTTCATTTGCCTCGGTCTGTTGCACCAGCTCAGCACTCACATTAACGTCTACACTGTGCAGCACAGGGCTCCAAGAAAGATATCTGTTGTCTACAGTCGATATTGCCAAGCTTCCTGATACCTGCCGATTCAAAAGCAGCACCCTGCGTGGCCACTAAAGTAGTGGGTGAGCAGCAGCAGCAGCCAAGCTCACCATGATTGCAAAACATGGCCGCGCTACTGCAGCTGCCGCTGCCATCACAGCTTTGTTTCTGCACCAGCAGTAGCAGTGGTCACACCTACTGTTGCTGCTGCAGTTGCAGCAGCAGCTGCTGCTGCAAACACTGACCTCGAGCTTTGCTGCAGCATCTTCTTTTAAAGTAGCATTTCGGCTCGCATTGCCGAAGCCCCACGTGCTCCCCATGGCATTCACATTGGACAGGTCGGCGCGCATCAGCTCGCGATCGACGGCGACCTCGGCTGAGCATGATGCCAGCGTGAACGGCGTCATCGCCACGTGGGAGACGGCTGCAAAAGGGCAAAAAGACGAAGAATTCTCCTTCGACTCACTGGGGGAGGAGGAGGAGCCACCAAAGTAGCAAGTGAGGCCACATGGATCACAGGAGTGCTACACAACGCTTCCCACTATCTAGATACGCCGACCAAGGACCCAGTGGCGCCAAGAAAGTTGCAATGTCACAAACACAAAGTTACAAAAAGCGCTACAGCTCAGTCAAAGCCACTGGTACTTAACCTAGCGGTAAGGTACCGAGCTGGTTTAGTGCAGCGTTTAAGGTGCTCGCCCCGACCAAGCTCTGGCCGAGGTTTTTGGTTCGAGTCCTGAGGCATATGCGAAGTGCATGAATAGAGATTAAGTTATCTTAGGCCGCTACACAAATATTTATATTTAAGGAGCTCCAACTACACGACCCAAGTTGTGGGTTTGAGTCCTACAGCATTCAGTTCTTCATTGCCCTCTGCAGGCAGTGATGATAGCTGCTGCAGCTCTTCTGCTCTTTATAAAACCAAGTCTGCTAAATCAGCTAACATTACCTCCTTTTACTTTAGGCAAGATTTAGGCAACTTGATGATATAACCAGCTGTGCATTCACCGAACCAACCACACACATTAGCATGGGCCAGCACAAATTAGTGCATTAATTGCATTTAATTGCATTAATTAATTCATTATTCATTTTAATTATTAATCTTAATTTAATTTAATTCATTTTAATTTTAGTTCATTCATTCATTCATTAACTCATTAATTGCATTAATACACACACGTAAACAGACATATCTTTTCACCAGATACACACAATCTGGCGTAGCAGCATCAGCAGCATCGAAGGAAGCAACACTGAGCGCCATTGAAGTGGTAGGGCAACGTTCGGCCGGTGGTCGCTGCTGCTGCTGCATATAAAACAGGGCTAACTGCTGCAACAGAACGACAAACCAAATACACGGTCGCACACTCAAGCGAAACTCAGCTTGAAACCAAGCTCTGCTCACGCACAGCTCACGATTCATCATCATTGCGATGCAGCTGAAGCATGCAGCACCAGCGACTGGTCGAGGACGAATCTAGTGTATGCACGAAGGGCGACGCCTTGCGCACGGCTATTTGTGGGTCAATGTCAACTGGTCACTCAACGTAATGCTTCGTTGAAACTTTTCGGATAACGTTGTTAACATAGATAATAGGGCGAACTATCGCTCGTCTATCGCAGTTCGAAGGAGGAAGCAGTTGCTAGCCTTCCACACTGAGACACTGTAGCACTGCTAATGGAAGCTATGTGAAGATGACCGATGCTATAGGAAGACGACTAGCCTGGATGTTTCTAGCTCAAGCAAAGACACAAATGCACAATAATCGAAGGACCGCCTGTAATATACTGAGTCAAGTGACAAAGTCGAGACAATACCAAAGGCGCTCTGGGAATAAGCAGTTCCTGAATGTGCCTTGCAGTAGGGGCAGTGGAGTTGGGCTAGTTGATGTGTTAGCATTCACCCTGATTACCGGCAGTGCAGCCTGCAGCCAGGCAGCTACAAATGAGAGAGGCTATCGCCATCTACAGTAAGGCCTCACTCTTTGCAGAAAGCCCTCAGTCGGCAGGACTGCCAACTCTGTAACTAATGGTCACACGGGTCACCAAGCACTACCATGAGAAATGTCAAGGTGATCTGTCACAGAGGCTGATCTGATAAGAGGTTTCACAACACTCTGCTAGCCCTGAAAATCCTATTATCACCTCACTCACTCTAAAAGCCTACTTTTATAAAAAATAATAATAATAATAATAAAACAGCCATCTGACTGAGTGCCGAAAATCAGCATTCAGTAAGCAGGTCATTCATGAGCGGCATAACTTTCGGTAAATACTCTACGGTTTTTGTTTGATTTTTAGATTATAGCATTTGTGCTCTACTTTCTGACATATAGTTTTCACTTTGCTTTGAGCATGCCAACCACGATTGGATTTCTCAGGTTTGCTTGACCCAATCACTGCCTCGCATGCCAAGTCGCACGCCCACAGAATGTCACAGACGAGTTAGGACTTCCAGCCAGTTTCAGTTGCTTGCAAGAAGTTTGCCCACCACATGTAATCCAGTAAAAAGAAATCCTTAGCACAACAACTCACAAGGCTAAAGACTTCTTCTAAATCGCCCTTCAGACGACTGGCTGGAACAGCAATTCTGCAGTACTGTAAAGATACAAGAGCCCTGGCTAGCTCGAGGTCCTGAACTAGGTAGGTAGAGAGAGCGCGACATTGACTGCTTCTACAGCTAGCCATCACGTCAGATCCCTATTCAAGATTAGGAGCTATCTTCGAGTGGCTTGCAAACAACTTAACCAGTTCTTAAGCTGACCCACAAGGCCTGCCATGGCATGGCTCCTTTGTACCTAGCTGAGCTGCTGCATCAGTTTCAGCCTCTTCGTGCCCTCAGGTCCTGTGTGGACAATAAATTAGCCGTTCAATTCCTCCGCTTGAAGACCATTGGCGACAGAAGCTTTAGCTCTGCAGGTCCTAGACTGTGGAACTCGCTTCCACAATTCTTATGCAACAATTACTCTCCTGCTGCCGACTATGGCTCATCCTTTTCAGCGGTCCTGAGCTGCTACTTCCATGCTACTAACTACCTCAACTGCTCTCCTGACTCTGCTATGCTTCCCACTTTCTCTTTGTTGCGAGAGACAAACACTGTTGGCTACCGAATGCGTACCGAAAGCCGCTTAGGCTGTGAGTGCGCTATACAAAACTCTCCTGCGTAACACCCACATTGTCTTTCTGACTTTGCGGAGTTACAGACGGAGATACATTGCAGCATTTAAAACCAGCAAGAAGTGCTTTGAATTAAATCGGTTGCTCTCCCTGTAGCCGCTATTGATCCCTTAGGGGGACCGAGGTTGAGAGGCTCGGAACAGGCTGAGTGGCCCACAACGGAGAAATTACAGCTATGCAATTTTGAAGTAGCCAGTGCCTGAAACCACCGATTCCACAACACAGAGAACGTCAGACAATACCGGATATCTGTCAGGCCACGTTATGACCCAGAAGGGCCATAGAGTATGCTGCAGTTCATATCAAACTGTAGAAATTGAGGTTTAACCGAAAAACTAAGCCCGAGATCATTTCGGCAGTGCTGGAGACACCTATGCACCAGTGGAAAGTCGCGGGCATTCTCTATCAACAGTGAAGAACTGTCAGCACGAGTTCTGTTTCGTCATCGCTCAGTTCTGTCGTTTGCTTCACAACTCATTGTGCTTTGGGTGGTGTTACCTACACTCAAGCACACCCTAAGCATAGCTGTAGCTGCACCACTAACTCTAAAAACCACAGCATGGTCATATGAAAGCAGACATACACTTGCACTCACCCAGGCAGGAGCATACATACACACACAGACACACACAGACACACACACACACACACACACACACACACACACACACACACACACACACACACACACACACACACACACACACACACACACACAAACACAAACACATACACATACGAAAGAGCTCAAAAAAGTGCAATGCCACTGTCAGTAGCATGCAATAGCTGTACCAATACTTGCGAAACCAAGCAACAGCACTACCTACCGGCATTAAGGTCAGCATCAATTGGATGCTTCGAGCAAAGCGTTAGCTTCAGGGCCTCACACGTGATCGATACTTGCACTGCCGGCACGATGTATGGCACGAAGCACGAGTTAACCTTGGTGGCAGCAAGCAGCACCGAAGGCAGTGCCACCGCTTTCACACCGAATCCTCGTTGCTGGTCGTCACTACAAATAGTAGTACAGTGTGCTGCAGCAATGGCCGGTCAGATAAAAGCCAGGCTATATGAAAAAAGTATGCTGTCTGCAGCACATGTAAGATTCGGTCCTGACAACAACTGCGAGTACTGAAATCGACCCCAACTACAACCCCTTAAGTCAACCTGTTACAGAGAAGAAGAGTCTCAGGAACTTACTAGCAGATCCAAAATGGCTCACAGCAGCTTCTCCACTCATAGCTCAGCAGAAAATTGACAGAATCAAAACAATAATCGAGCAAACAAAGTACTACCCTATGTAGTCGGTAAACTATTGTCTGCTTGCCACTTACAGAGGTAATCGGGGCTATTATAAGCATAAGTACTAAAGAAGCCTATGTATATCATCTCGACAGACTCGAACCCGACGTAAATTGCAAAGGCACGTGCTTCAAGACCAACATATTAAGAAAATGATGCAAGAGAAATAATCGTGCATATAGAGGGACAAAATCATGTCTCAGTTAGTCTATCACTGAATCCAGTGAATAAGGAAGCAACAAAGAATACTTTGTCTCCTTCGTCTGGAAAACTCACTAGACACACATTCAAAGGGAAAATCCAATTTGGAAAGCCTGATGATGCACACCGAAGTGCAAGCATCGGGCAATCACAGATAAAGCCGATGAGTTTAAACCTATCTAGGTTTAAACCTGTCTAGGTGCCGCATAAAGAGCAAAAACAAAATTGGTATTGGCAGGCATGGATAGCATCCCTTCATTTAATTAATAAATATCTAACAGTTAGTTTACTATGCCACAATGTGTACGGTAGTACATCCAACCAGCAGCATGTTTTTACGGCAAAGGTTGAGAGGAGAATACCTGCTGGTTCTTGATGCATTGCCATCGCCGTCCTTCTCACCAGCAGAAGTATAAAAAATTAGTACTCTCCACGATGCGGCAGCAACTGCATTCTCGCTCACACTGCTGTGCAGCTTGACATCAGTGCCATGTTGCTCTGACAGGGAAAATGCAGCATAGTCCATATATGTGCCCTCGAGTTCATCCCAGTACTGCAGCTGACATGGTAGCTAGATAAAGATAGACAGATGAAATTTAAGCAAATTACGTGGCTTAAACTAAGTAGCTAAGTAAGTGGCTTCGATTATAAAAAAAATAAGAAATGTCAAATACAAAAACATTGAGGCTGTCCGAAAACTTTCGCTACTATGAGCCAAGTGAATCAAGGCACAGTGCAGAGCTCTGGATCTGGATGGGAAAATAAAGATCACAGAGTAATTGGACCAGGTTTTAAAAATAGAATCATCAGAAGTCAAGCTGATGGCAGTATCATGTTAGCATTGTCACCAGAAGAAAGCTTTAGGCCGCTGGCTCGGCAAAGCATTAATCACGATAACTTCCTTACAGCTCTCATTTCAACTCCCTTGCAGCCTAAACGCTAAACCCTAAACCAGTATACCCAGTGACTCAAAGTCGGGAAAATCTATGCTGGCAACGTTTGGTGCTTCTGGATAGTTTCCATATTAACTAGAAATCTGAATGGACTCCATTGTCACTTTTGCAAACTGACCGCGCTTTGGAGCAATGCTAGACCAGGCACCCCCTTTCCTTTTATTCTCACAAACCCAAAGGCAGCTTTACCTGCACATTTGTACCAGATCTTGGCACTGAAGAAGGCAAAGTTTGATCATGCAGCAGAAGCCACGAGTGACAGGCCTGAAGTTTTGTGCCCGTGTCCTTTTATGCTTGAAGGTTTAGCTGTGCACTTCTTCTCCTACACCAGGCCCTCGTTTTGCTGGCTACAGTTACTACTTCATATTTTGCAACTTTTGAGGTTGTCGAACCCCTTACTGCTTGTTGTCTATTATCTCCTAAACCAATAAACACTCGTGACCCTCTAAACAATTGACGAAACCATTTCAGCATATTGCTGACAGTACATAAAGTTGGTGGCTTGCCGGTACAATAGCCGCTAGTCTCATCACTCACATGCAGGTAATAATAATAACACACTTGAAAAAGTTCCCTCAGAGAACTCAATCTCTTCTAGGCGTTTTACATTTGCAGCAAAAGAAACACGATCGAATGGCGAGTGGTAGCATGCTCAATAAACAACATGAATAACATGGTTAGGGGTGACATGCATAGGGTCAGCATGCAAGAGCGGAGTAGTGGCAGCATGCACAGCGTCAGCACACATAAGCACATAAAGGACAAATCACAGGGACTCACTAAATGCTGTGATAAATAGGTGCGTTTTTAATTTCTTTTTTAATGTGGTCAAGTCAGGGGATGTCGTGACGAAAGCCGGGAATGATTTCCAGGCTTTGGGAGCATAAGATCTAAAGGCAGGCTTTGGGAACATAAGAACTAAAGGCACGGTCTCCAAAGGATTTGAGGTTTGTACGAGGTATAGGTAAACAGCTCGATTCCGGTATACCTGCTAACTCAGCATATGCACTAGTATAATAACCACTAAATCAGCATTTGCATGAGTATAACAACTGCTAACTCTGCATATACATGAGCATAATGAATAATAAACCGTCATGCTACACTATTAATAATTGTGTACAATTATTCAAGCATCAAAAATTATAAAATCCTCGAAATTAGTAGTGATCACAAACACAATATCTAGAGCATTCAGGTCAACAACTTGTAACGCTACATTCGGCTTAGTGCATTTGTATAATGCATTATTCAAATCAGGCCAGACAAGAGAGGTAGTAAAGCCTTCTCAACAGAGCATGCAAGATATATGGAATATATATAGGAGACAATGAGAAGAGATGTGCCTCATTATGACCGTGATCAGTCAACAGCAACATGCCACGGCTCCACTTCAGCTGTCGACAAAAAGCCACACGGGATCCATCAGAATTTAATCTAGGCTTCAGATCTCAAACCAAGAGACCAATGGCCCTGCCAAAATATTGACCCAGATGCATATGTCATTGCAAAGTAAACATGTGCACCTAAACACGAAAGATGACTTCCATTGCAGTTGCTGAGGCTTCTACACTCAACAGCTCCAGCACACAAGAAACCCAAATCCATCCTACATGCCACAAGTTACCTCCACAGATGAGGACCGAGCACCGGGTCCGGGAGGAAGACGGCTGTTCTGCTTCGGTGATGTGACACAAGGAAGAGTGGCAACAGAGGCACTGTGGTCGTGACAGTAGTCAAACGGTATAGGATTAATGTGAATAGCTTCCAGTAGTCTAGGCTCTGGATAGCACCAACTGAGTGCTCCATAATCTTTCTCGTTGAGAACGGCAGCTGTATTCGGTTTGGCCCTGTCATTACGACCTGTGAGGTTAACAAAAATGAATGCACTCTAAAGCTGTAACTGATTGGGTCATGCATAGTATCCAACAGCAGCCAAATTCGCCTAGACAGAGAAGGGGGTAAGCATAACTCTTGAGTACACAGTGGATTAGTTCTATGAGGACTGTCATGCATCCTAGGATTCACAACCTGGCATGAAGGCCCTCCCTGAATTTTCTACTGACATGCCTGCCGATGCCTCGTCAGACCGTGGAAGTTTCAGACTGCAACCATAGCACTTAATCAAGCACTTGCTAAACCTGCAATTCACCAAAACCTTAAAAGAAACAAGTACAACCGGTATAAGCTTACGATGCTAAAATAATTCTGCCAGTTTACACTGATGTTGACTCTTAATCCAAATTGGTCCGTCATGCAAAAGAAAGCATTTTGCACAGCTGTTCCAACACTTGGTGATGAGCCTCAGAGGTAGTACTGATCGTGAACAGCGTGGCAGCATACATATTTGAATGCTCGGCAGCATGCGAATTACCATGATTTACTCAGCATTCTGTCAAAAATATACAGTCGTCCCTTGTTTATCGCAGTTAATTGGTTTTAGCCTCTGCTGCGATAAGTGAATTTCAGTCCTCCAAGTACAATTCTTTATTTATAAACCGAATATTTTCGTAACTAGAGCACAGAAAATCTGTTCACGACCCTAGGGGGTCGTGAACAGATTTTCTGTGCTCTAATTCGGTTTTAACCTCAAAATAAATAAAAAATAAATATAATTCATTTATATAGCGCCCCAAGAGAACTTAATCTCTATTCAGACGCTTCACATATGCCTCTGGGCTCGAGCCAACGACCTCAGTCAGACCTTGGCCGGGGCGAGCACCTTAACCGCTAGACCAAACCAGCTCAGCGAAGCCCTCTGGACATGAAATGACACCCTTTTAGTCACCATTACACCTGTATTACCCAATATATTACAAAAACTAAGGGATAATAAGATATATTAGACTGTACAAATGTCCTACTATTATTATTAGTGTACATTTAATTACACACACGCAGCTTTGACACACAACCACTAACTTTTGAAAATAGTGCAATTTGTTCGATGGTGATACAGAGGTGTACTGCACTTCAAAGAAGAGCAAGGCTACTGCTCTCAATGAGGCTGCACCTGATATTGAAGACTTTGAGGGGGTGCTCGAATACATTGACCAACAGCCAAAACGTACAGGAATTTTAATTTTAATTGTGATGCAAGGGTGTGTAATTGACTCAGACAACCTAGCACGCTGTATCATTTCACCAGCTCGATCAACCTTTTAATGGAGATATTTGAAAAACCGTGATAGAATGTAGCTGCAAAAGTCGAATCGTGGCAAGGGACGACTGTGTAAGCAATCTCGTGCTTAGGCAAACAAAAAATGCACATGCACGAAAATAAGCAAACACATACTGTAACGGCCGAACAGCTGCTCCTAAATCAAAATACGTGACCACAAACACGGTGCACATAACCGTGGGAGTCCATGCACAGGTGGGAGTCGTCAGACGTATGACTGATACTCCTGCAGAGCTCGCATCTCGATGCATGATTACCAAGTCATACATGTTGCGCCCATGCTCACAGATATAGACGGTGGCAGAGATTGGCACCCATACCTTAATTTAAAAAACTGTGTTGTTAATTTAGATCAGTTTATCCCAAACACACGGACGGGCACATTTCCACAGCACCATTCAAGGTATACCACTCACTTCGAAGGCCAATGTACACTCGACCGGCAGCCTCGATACCCTCACTAATGCAGTGAACATGACACTCAAGAACAAGAACAGTGAACAAGACAGTAAATCATTTACTAGCCAATGCTAAGAGGTCTGACTCCCCAAATATTGACAGCTCAGCCGAAACGTTTTCAGCCTGCTTTACTGAACAAAATTGTGCACATTCGTGCCTCCATAAAGCCTCCTCCGACTAAAGCAATTTTGGAATCACAACCCGTGACCTTCATTAAAAGGTTTTCCGAGGTTTCTGCATGCGATGTGGCTACCTTAATAAGGTCTACCAAAAACAGCTCGTCTCCTGAAGACCCTATACCATCATCTTTGTGGTCTTCACTGGCAGACCAACTTAGCCCTGCCATAACCAAGATTTTTAATGCTTCTTTGGGAAAGAGAGCCGTCCCCAAGTCCCTCAAATCGGCAATCGTTAGACCCATACTTAAAAAGCCTGGATTATATACCGAGGTCCTTGCGAACTTTCGCCTAGTTTCCATTCTTCCTTTCTTGTCAAAGATTCTTGAAAAAATTGTTGCTAAGCAGCTGATTGAACACATTGAAAAGAATGAAATGTCAGAAAGATTTCAATCAGGGTTCAAGAGGCAGCACTCCACTGAATCTGCTCTCCTCCGTGTTAACAATGAAATTCTATGTGGAAAGATGAAGGAAATGTCACTGTCCTAGCTCTGCTAGATCTGTCAGCTGCCTTCGACACCATTCATCACGAAGTTCTACTTGAACGATTTAGAACAACGATCGGTCTGGCAGACAAGAAACTGGCATGGTTTAAATTGAACTTGTCTGATCGTGTTCAATCCGTGTCTTATGGGGGTCAGGTCTCACACACGTGACGGGTCACCTGTGGAGTCCCTCGAGGATCTGTACTCGGTCCCTTGCTGTTCTCCATCTATACTCAACCTCTGGGAAAAGTGATTAAAGCCCGTGGAATAGGATACCACTTTTATGCTGACGATACTCAGCCGTATTTGTCATTCAAAGCGTCAGAATCTGCTGCAGCAACAGATACACTGAATGCTTGCATTGCCAACATTCAATCCTGGATGTCGGAAAACTTCATGAAACTAAATTATGACAAAACCGAACTGCTGCTCATAGGACACCCTAAGCATGTGGCTGGTTTAAAAGGCTTTGCTGTTCTAATAGGTGATGCTATTGTGCGACCATCACCACGTGCTCGAAATTTAGTTGTCGTTTTCGACAGCTGCCTCAATTTTAAATGCTTCATTCAAAAGACTGCCTCTACAGCTAGTCATCACGTCTGATCCCTATCTAAGATTATGAGCTATCTTCCACAGTGGCTTTCAAAAAATTTAGCTAGCTCCGTAGTTCTGTCTCGGCTTGATTATTATAATTCCCTTTTGGCTGGGCTACCAAAGAAAGCAACTAGGATATTGCAGCTGGCTATAAATATGGCTGAAAGGCTAGTCTTCAAGTCCCAGAGGTTTGAGCAAGTATCTCCTTTGCTAAAAGAGCTAGGATGAATGCCGGTTGATCAAAGGATATAGAGCAAAGTTCTCACCCTGACCCACGAGGCCCGCCACGGCTTGGCTCCTTTGTACCTAGCTGAACTGCTGCACCAGTTTCAATCTCTTTGCACCCTCAGGTCCTGTGTGGACAATAAATTAGCTGATCCATTCCTCTGCTTAAAGACCGTTGGCGACAGAAGCTTTAGCTCTGCAGGTCCTAGACTGTGGAACTCGCTTCCACAATTCTTATGCAACAATTATTCTCCTGCTGTCGACTATGGCTCATCCTTTTCAGCGGTCCTGAGCTGCTACTTCCATGCTACTCACTACCTCAACTGCTCTCCGACTCTGCTATGCTTCCCACTTTCTCTTTGTTGCGAGAGACAAACACTGTTGGCTACCGAATGCGTACCGAAAGCTGCTTAGGCTGTGAGTGCACTATACAAAACTCTCCTGCGTAACACCCACATAGTCTTTATGGCTTTGTGGAGTTACAGACAGAGATACATTACATTACAGTGGCCAGTTAGAAGCACCAAGTATTATCAGTACATAAGACTAATTCATATCGTCTAAACCACAGACTATGACATACTAGGTCTCCACTGCTTATAATTCAGGAACCGCAAATAATTTCAAGCTCTGTTACAATCTAACTGACTCAGCATGCAAACGTCTCGGTACTGCTTGAAAAGCCAGCAAGTTATTGTAGTACAGTTGCGATGACCAAGCACGTGGCAACTGAGCTGGTTTGGTCCAGCAGTTGCGGTGCTGGCCCGACCAAGGTCTGGCTGAGGTTGTGGGCTCGAGCCCCGAGGCATATGTAAAGCACCTGAATAGAGATTAAGTTCTCTTGTGGCGCTATAAAAATGAATTTTATTTATTTATTTGTGGTATATTTTATTGACTAATAAAAACTACAAGCTGATTTAACAGCCTCTTTTCTAGAGCAACAGAAGAGCATTTACACGCTTCCGGTGGTGATAAAGGATCGCCCACCCAGGATTCGAACCCACGAGTTTTGGACCAAGATCGTAAAAAGCAACCGCCTTACCTAGTGTACCATTACAGCTAATGACAGGGTTGCCTGTTGTGCCCCATTCGGTGTGGTAGCCAATGAAATAAATTGGTTTAGCCTTTGTTAGAAATTGACTGTGAGGGCTCCTTAGCCCTCACAGTCTTCCTCAGCCAACTCCTTTACTTACGATATTGCCTTAGACCTTAAATCCTTTGGAGACCGTGCATTTAGTTCATATGCTCCCAAAGCCTGGAACTCCCTCCCGACCTGCGTCAGAACATCCCCTGACCTGACCACATTTAAAGGGAACCTAAAAACACACCTATTTATGACAGCATTTAGTGGGTCCCTGTGATTCGTCCTTGATGTGCTTATGCGTGCTGACACTGTGCATGCTGCCACTAACCACATTTGCATGCTGACCCTGTGCATGTCACCCCTAACCATATTATTCATTTCGTTTGTTTTTCAAGCATGATTTTACTTACCATTCAATTGCATTTCACTTTACAGCAAATGTAAAGCGCCTAGAGAGAGATTAAGTTCTCTGAGGGCGCTTTATCAAGTGAATTATTATTATTATTATTATTATTATTATTATTATTAGAAAAGTGATCTGTCTCACCTGATAGTACCTAGGAGCATTTACATGCCATGTATTTAACCGTGCAGTATCGGTATTTATACGAGGTCGTTCTGTCAAAGAAAATCATGTGTAAGGCATGACTAAAGAAACGGGGGGGGGGGAGAGAGAGAGAGAGAGAGAGAGAGAGAGAGAGAGAGAGAGAGAGAGAGAGAGAGAGAGAGAGAGAGAGAGACAGAAAGACAGACAGACAGACGGAGGATTACACTATTACACCTGCAGCTCAGATATCAACAGCTCAGTCCCAGACAATGCTGATAGGAGTCCCAGTAGAAGTAGCTACATAGAATATGGGCCTTCCATTCGGCTATGATATTTGAAAACGTCTAAAAAGCCTGGTCTGCTTTAGATTAAGGAAAATTCACGACTGCATTTTCTTACTCTGCAACGAGTTAAGAAGTCAGACCTAACTTACCAGCATTATGAGTGAAAGTATTGCTACGACATTTGTTTCTTTTAAAAATCACTAGGTACACCAATATTGCTGATACACACATACATTAACAACGTAAACATGCAGGTCCATGGCATACATGAGCAAATTCACAGAAGCACAGACACATGCAGATAAGCACTCATGCACATGGATGGATACAACAAATAAAATTACTGGACCCATAGTGCGGCTACCAATAAGAAAGGTCAAAAGGGGTAACTAGTCACGATTACCAAATCACGGTCACAATGAAGACGGGCAACAATTGCTTACTTTCATGCAAGACATATTGCAGAGCTCCCAGCCTCAGGTCATCTTGCGATTTCGAGGTCGACGACAGTCGGTGGGTCTCTCCATTATTCCGGCAAGGCAAGTCGAAGGCTGCATCACACGCCTTATCGGCAGATTCCGCCGAGCCAGTGTCCCGAGAGCCATGCCCCTATCAATGTGGTGAGGAATTATGTATGCGTACAAAAAAAACACAACAATGTGCGAGTGCAGCAAAACAAGTCTGTGATCGAAACAAGCGATCACGAGAGCAGAAGGCAACAGCATTCGGTAAGCAAGAATGTCAACAGGGATTGCAGCTTGTTTGCGACAGCAGTGAGAGACAAGGACAACCGGCCAGAGAACGACGAGCCACAACAGCAGGCCAGAAAACCAGAGCACTGGCTATATAGCCGGATATCAGGTGCCTACCTTGAAAAGCCCGCGCACACTGTCCAGGACGTCCATCGTGCACTTGAGCGTCTCCTGACTGACTCTGAGTGGCGCTGCGCTCAGGCTGCACGACAGCACGACCTGGGGGACGCCGGGTGGGCCGCTGTGGGGGTGACTGCGAGCAAGCGCATCCACGCCGACAGTGACTGGTCCGACGACAACCGCCACCGAAGCTGCACTCCCGCCTCCACCGGAGCTGCACACCCCGACCTGCTTTGCAGTGGTGCGAGTTCGAGTGTGCACCAGCACGTTCTTGAGCTCTGCTCGGCACAGTGACTGCACTACGCTACCTGCAAGATGTGGCCAGCTCCTTCGTCGCTAGCAAGCGCACTGCCAACGCCAGATCTGCAAACGAAAAAGCCCTTCACTCGACCGAAATTCGCACAGAGCAGCTCGATTGATCACTCACCGCACACTGATGACGAGAAGTGAGCAAACGTCAGATCGCAGGTGCCTCCATTCGCACTAAATGCCACGCCACGGCTGATGCCAATGCCTGACACAAGATCGTCGTCGAGGTCGGCAACATCGTACTCAAAGACGAGCTGCTCCGTTGCGAGAGAAACACTACTGAAGGGCGATTGGAGCAGCTGGGCAGCAGGCCGTGGAGTTGATCGAGCTAACGATGAATGAGATGTGTTAGCTCAAGAAAACCCAAAAAGTGCAACCCAACACGTGCCTCGACGACCACGATGCTGCCAGCTGACAGTATTACGCAAAAATTCTATAAGCACTGTTCATACAGGCCGGCACCTTCGTTAGCACCGGACCCCTAACATCGTCCATATTGTCGTACAGTACCACAAGAATAAACAAACCGCAAGGGAAAATCACATGGACGAGCTTGAGGAAGGGCGCATTAAAACTTATCATAACCCCAGTTGCATTATTCCACCGTGAAATTCCTGCACACATAAGCATTCATGAGCATGTTGTCAAATAGTGAACTGGTAACAAAAACATAGCCTTTAGATAACCACTAAGTAAGGCTGAAACAGTATAAAACCATTTGGAAAGAGTAAATAATGACACTTTTGCATGTACAATGATACACGAAATGCAAGAGGCCTATCCAAACCCTACAACAGTAGTGAGTCCACTTGAAGATTCAAAATGAAATCGGACACTCGTTAAGGAGCCTTCTAAACGTAGCCAATAATAATAATAATAATAATTCACTTGATAAAGCGCCTCAGAGAACTCAATCTCTCTCTAGGCGCTTTACATTTGCAGTAAAGTGAAATGCAATTGAATGGTAAGTAAAATCATGCTTGAAAAACAAACGAGGTGAATAATATGGTTAGGGGTGACATGCACAGGGTCAGTATGCAAATGTGGTTAGTGGCAGCATGCACAGTGTCAGCACGCATAAGCACATCAAGGACGAATCACAGGGACCCACTAAATGCTGTCATAAATAGGTGTGTTTTTAGGTTCCTTTTAAATGTGGTCAGGTCAGGGGATGTTCTGACGCAGGTCGGGAGGGAGTTCCAGGCTTTAGGAGCATATGAACTAAATGCACGGTCTCCAAAGGATTTAAGGTTTGTATGAGGTATTTCTAGACTGTTGGATTCCGAGAAGCGGGTGGTACGATGCTTGGCCTGATGGGGGAGTATATCTGACAGATAGGCTGGAGCCATAGAATGAAGGGACCTAAAAGTGAGCGACAAAACCTTGAAGTCAATCCGTTGCTTGACTGGCAGCCAGTGCAGGTCGGCAAGAAGTGGAGTAATGTGGCAACTGCAAAGGTCACGACAGACAAGCCTAGCTGCAGAGTTTTGCACAAGCTGCAATCGCCTGATCGCACATGCTGGTAGGCCAGTAAGCAGTGAGTTGCAGAAGTCGAGACGGGATGTCACGAATGCATGAACTAACTTGGACGTGGTATCTTTATCTAAACAAGCCCGAATTTTAGCAATGTTATGAAGCTGAAAATAGGCAGATTTGACTGTGGAGCTGATATGGTCGTCTAACGAGAGGTCGCTTTGGAATATGACACCTAGATTCCGAGCTGATTCAACAGGAGATATGCTGGCAGAGCCAATTTTGAGAGTCAGCCTTTCCAATCTCTGGATCACACTGGGTTTGCCCATAACTAGTAAGTTAGTTTTATCATCGTTAAGTTTTAGAAAATTTGCTGCCATCCATGAGCAGATGTCATCAATGCATGCATCAAGTGAGTTGAGAGAATTTGAGGTGCTCGAAGGCTGGGAGGGATCAAAGCAAAGGTACAACTGAGTGTCATCCGCATAGAAGTGAAAGCCTAGATTGTGCTTGGCAATCACATCAGCAAGAGGCAGAGTATAAACCGTGAAAAGAACCGGACCTAGCACTGAGCCCTGAGGTACTCCATATTTCAGAGGTACTTCAGATGATCTTTGTCCATTCACGTCAATACTCTGGAGTCTCCCACTGAGATAGGACCTGAACCACTGCAGAGCAGTGCCAGTGATGCCCAGGCGAGATGAGAGGCGCTCTAGAAGAACTTTGTGATCGATGGTATCAAAAGCTGCCGAAAGATCAAGCAAAACAAGCAGAGACACTCTACCCATGTCTGCATTCCTAAGTAGGTCGTTGTATACCCGAAGCAATGCTGACTCTGTGGAGTGATTAGCTCTAAAGCCAGACCAACATATTGAAGTGCTGTCACTCATAGTATTTCAGGAGCTTCACAACCCTCCCCAGCCTAATCGCTTAATTCAAAAGATAACCGTTGCTTCAAGGTTTAACTTACAATAACCATAAAAATGTGCACCCACATGAATGTGCTGCAAAAACTTAAAAACTCATTCCAAAAAGCATCTTCAGGGACAGCTAATCTTGAATAATGCTCTAAAATGATTCAAGTAAAGCGCTCTTGGGGCATGTGCAAAACACGAACAACTTTGGGTATATATACATATACACACACGTGTGTGCGTGTGTGTGCGTTCGTGTGTGTGTGTGTGTGTGTGTGTGTGTGTGTGTGTGTGTGTGTGTGTGTGCGCGCGTGTGTGTGCGTTCGTGTGTGTGTGTGTGTGTGTGTGTGTGTGTGTGTGTGTGTGTGTGTGTGTGTGTGTGTGTGTGTGTGTGTGTGTGTGTGTGTGTGTGTGTGCGTGTGTGTATAACCACGAAAGGCATCGAGCCAAAACAATGTTTGGCACAGCAATAGCTACTTCCGATCGCCCATTTACAACAGCTAAAGCCGGCTGTAGGTTGAAACATGTGGTTGACTCAACTATCTAGCGTTTTATATTTGTGAAGGGGAGGGAGCAAAGAATTCTAATCGGTGACGTTTACAACAGGTTTGCTTTTCTGCCGTCATTTGGATAGAATAAAAATATATGTAATTTATTTGTATAGCGCCCGAGGAGAACTTAATCTCTATTCAGGGGCTTCACATATGCCTCGGGGTTCAAGCCCACGACCTCAGCCAGACCTTGGTCGGGGCGAGCTACTTGACCACTAGACCAAACCAGCTCAGTAAAATAAACTATTCTTGCCAACTAGAGCAGGTGGCACTTCACTTGCAATTAAACTGGTTGGAATATTGAAGTCTGATCTGAAGTTAATAGACAACGTGACATCGCCTGCTAGATCTTTAGCATAGTGGTCAGGTTCTTGCTTTTTACGACTGAGGTCGAGGGTTCGAGTGCTATAAAAGGCAAAAAATGCTTTATCGCCTGCCGGTTATAGGCGAGGCGAAAGCCATTGAGGCTCTGATGCTGCTATATACGGTAAATGTGGCTGTTAAATCACCTGACCTTTAGTAGCAGTGTGCCAAACACACGAACGCCAACGTCTAGTACCTTTCTGGACAACAGCAAATCCATTGGAATGACCATCGCTAGTGCTAACTTTCATTCTAAGAAGTAGGACAACTTGAGTTCAAGCTGTACAGAACTTTAGTGCCATACATACCAGAGCTGCCGTCGTTAGCAGTCTTCGGTCCTACTGAATGGCTGCTGCTGTTGCCACTAGCTTTTTTCGGTGATGCAAAGGTGGCAAGCTTTCTTTGCAAGGATCTGATTCCATTTCCTGACACGTGCAGACGTACGGGCCGGTCAAACACCAGTGTCAACCGAGCTGCAAGTATTACACCAAAAACGAAGCTACTAATGAGCAATCGGCCTTCACAACAGGATGATGCAAGAGCACATACTGTACGTACCGTCACCACGAGCAAGAAGCTTCCTTATGCTGGCAGTAAAAAAAGGAGGGTGGATGCCAGTTTTGACATTGGGGGATCCGTGCTTTGTCTCCAGTATCCTGCACCCAAAATCACGTATGTCCGGTAGCCGTGCTCCTGGGAGTCATAACATCAAGAATGAAAAATTAGCTACCCATATATCCTACTACACTGCCGGTGCAGCTGTGACAGCGCACTAAACACTTCCATCTGCAATCACCACAGCACATTTGGCAACAGAATATTTACCGATTGTACAGAAACACCTCAAATGAGCCAAGGATCTGCATAGGACCGTTTTCAGTAAGACATGATAGTATAATGCAAAGCAGCACAACAAGGCTGTCGATAAAAGTAGCACGTGTAACACTGGATTACACACGATGCTGTGACTGACTGAATTTCGAGAGCTAACAACCACAATATGAGAATAAATTCTCTGCACAGAATATAAGCCCAATACCAATAATAATTAATGTGCCACAGCAGACATTTTAACCAAAGACATGAGCAAGGAGGCAAGGAATTGCATCGTTAAAATAAAATGTAGCAACTAAGTTTCTGAAAGCCACCACCCCTAACGCTCGCCACTCAGCTAACGATCTTCTTGGCTGTTTTTCACCTGATCTTTCCATTTCTAAAGAAAGTTTACATCAAACAGATGGTCTTACCGGAAATAGTTGCATCATCGTTGGAGTTATTTAGGATTATATCATATATCGACAGCTGTACGTGTTCGTGGCCAGGTTTAGTCGACATGAATATGTGCGGTTGCACTAGCGACACGTAAATAATGGGCACAAATGGCGAACCGTGTACCTTATCTGGTAGAAGCCTGGAACAATACACGAACATGCAACCGCAAACAGGTCAATTTGTACCAAAGAGCTCTTAGGTGTCAAGCTTCACTGACCGGGCTCATGAGCAACCAAAGCCAGTAGCAGGTGCAACCTTACTGGTCTCTTGAAATGCACATCAGAGTGACTTTACTAGTTGTAAATAGAACATCGAATGGCACCATAGTGCAGACTCTGGCCAAAACATCGTGTTTTTTATCAGTTCCCTCTGGTGATTCTAAAAACGTCAGCCAAGCACTATAAACAGCAAGCAAACGCTAGTCTTCATGCCATAGAAAACTTGCCAACATGCCTGTCGCCTAAAAACACCACTTACTACATTACAGAAGACAAGTGCCGCCAAGAAGCTATAGCATGTGCAGCATTAATCTTGGCCGGCTGCATTGAAGGAACACAGATGCAATAACAAAAGACACGACTACCTGTGGAAGCTAGGCATGATGACACACGGAAAATCTTGCAAGGTTGTATGAAAACACGACAGCTCATCGACAGCACATTGACTACTACCGTTCACAAGTAAAGCGGCAGCATTGCAGAAATAAACAAAACTCTGCATGCTATAGTAGACCAGTTACTCTGCACACATGGTTGAATCTATGGACAAAAGGCCGTGATAGTCCAGGAGGTAAGGTGCTTGCTCTTAACGACCGAGGTCGTAGGTTTGAATCCTTCATTGAACACCTTTATTACCAACTGCAAGCATTGGTGATAGCCGTTTATGCTCTTCTGCTGCCATACAACTGAGGCGTTTAAATTATCTAATTTTATATGTATTATATACACATAAAACTGTGCACTAACCAACAAGGCCGCCATTCTCTTCCGAGGAATCTCCGTTAGCAAATGCAAAATGCCGAATCTGATATGCTCCGAGTGACATTACCTAATATATATATATATATATATATATATATATATATATATATATATATATATATATATATATATATATATATGCATGCATTGCTGCTTCTCCCTCCGACCTGCCCTCACTCCCAGAATGCTACAACACAGAATTAGCCGACATTCTGGATGACTTTGCTTCTCTGGCTAAACACACTCTACACCCTCACCCAGATGGCCTGTCGTTTATTGAAGACATCTAACTAGCTAAAATTTACAGCTTAGCTAAAATTGAGAGTGCATACAAACGAACACGACTGACTGTTCATCGACAGGCATATGAAGGCTATTGTAGATCTTAACAGTCCATCCCAGCAAAGGCTAAGTCTGGCTTCTATAAAAACAAATCTTAGAATTACAGATGCCCAATCTAAAATGCCGATTTTGGCCATCGATTATCTCCTTAACCGCTCCCACATCAGAACCTTACCTAATGACCCTACTGAATGCATTTGTAACAGGATAGAAGCAAACATTTTCAAACTGAATGACGATAAAAGCAGCTTAATAGTTATGGACAAAGCTAGTGTTATTAGATATTGAAAAACCTAACCCTCAAAATGGGCTCGATAGCATATCTCCTGTAGCATCTGCATGTAGTCTGGGCATCCTATTCCAAAGTGACCTTTAATAAGACCACCACATCAGCTCCACATTCGAGTTAGCCTAGTTTCATCTACCTAATATTACCAAAATTCGAGCCTAATAAGACAGGGATATCACATCCAGGTGGCCTCGTGCATTTATGACATTCCATTTCGACTTCTATAATTCGTTACTTGCACAGTTGGTGCAAAAATCTTCAGCAAGCTTTCTTTGTCGCGATCGTTGCAACTGCAACATTACACCACTTCTCACCAACCTGCGTTGATTCACCATCAAGCAGAATATCGACTTCAAGGTGTATTCACTATTTCTTAAGTCCCTAGATTGTCTTGCTCCCGCCAACCAATACCAACTACTTCCTAATCAGACTAGCCATTATACCACTTGCTCTTCTGACTTAAATCGTCTAGCTGTACCTCTAACTAACCTCAAATACTTTGGAGACCATGCCTTTAGTTTGCATGCTCCACAATATGAAACTTGCTCCAGCCTGAGTCACGTCACGATATCCCTGAGCTGAAGAAATCTAAAAAGAAGCTTAAACCCCACCAGTTCCTCACACCTTTGGCTGTGTCCGTGTGAATTGTCCTTTGTAAACTTATGGGTTATACTATGACTATGACTAGACCAAATATTCACTTCGTATTCGCTTAGGGGCTAAATAGTAATATAATAATAATGATATAATTCATTTGTATAGCACCACAAGAGAATTTAATCTCTATTCAGGGGCTTCACAAATGCCTCGGGGCTCGAGCTCACTACCTCAGCCACACCTTGGTCGAGGCAAGCACATTAAACGCTGGACCAAACCAGCTCGGCATATAGCAGGCAAAATAGTAGTGGTCGGAACGAATATTAATAGGGCTTCCATACCATTTATTTCTGAGTATGCGGCTGCTACAGCAAGTGGGCTCAAGCAACTCTTCATTAACATATGTGTGAAGAGAAAAATTGCCTGCAGTTAACTGTTTGCTTTTAGTTTATGTATAAATTTTACTGAACTGCAACTGTTGCTTACATTTTAAATTTTGAATGTTGTCAGTAGACCTATTCTGCACACTAACCGTAGTCTGCCGATTAGTTAGTCAATTATTCGTATTTAGCAGAATATAGTGAAAATAAGCTATTCAGTACAGTCCTAGTGCTGACTCAGCATGGTATCACTAACCATTCACCTGCTTCCTTTACAAAGTATTTTAAGTGTTTAACAAGAGATGTAGCACTCTTAGGGCACTATAAGAATGCCTATTATTATTGGCATCTAGCTAGGAACAAACAAAGACCGAATCTAGACACGATGGCCACGATGGCCGATCGTGGGGGCTTTAAAAGCATGCCAGGAGACATGCTGAATGAATATGGCATATGATGAAGAATTGCCATTGACATTCTGAAAGAGGCTGAAGATGGGTAGTCCCGATCGGTATGCCTATTGCAATAGTAGAAACAAAAGGCCGGAAATGCCAAAAAAGTATGTATAATAAGAATAGGTGGATAGCAAAAACCAAGAAGTTGTACTTAACTATCTCGGCTGATGCTGAATGCAAAATAGTGGGAAACCGGTGATAATTCTGAAATCACTAACTGAGGCTGTAAACTGAGGCCTACCCAAAGCACAAGTTCAATTATATCACAATTCTGCCTCGAAAGATCAAAATACATAAGCAATCATTTTTGAAAAAGCATGCATCCATGAACTACATTGCTACACATGCTTATTAGGATTCAGAAGAGACCTAGAGCTTCGTCACGTCAAAGTGAAAAAGAAATCCCATATAGTTCGATCATTTGAGTCTTGCCGAGAAATGTAAGACAGTGCAATTCAGCCAGGTGCTTACACGTGGAAGCCTGATCAATCCTCGAGAAGTTTTGAGAAATTTGGTTAAAAATGCATACCAGCATCAGCAACCAGACTGAACTTAGTCAAGAACAGCCATAGAACTATTGGTTCAATGTTATCTCCTGCACTAATCGTAAGATCGCTTACAACCAATAAGTCATGGGATTTGCTGAAGTTATCCTTAGCAAAGACGCTATCACGACAGCACAAAATGCGATGCAATGATGACCAAGAGTGTTCTTGCACAGTGACTTTCATTACCATACGTTCGATGTCTCGCCGAGGTGGGTCGTGCACAGCAGACTGTAGAAACCAGTGCTACACATCACTTTGGTCAATCAGAAATGAAGATACTTTTCAAGACCACTGCACATAACAATAAGTACTATAAAACACAGGGGCAGTTGTAACATGTCCATCCGTGTCACTTAGAGGCAAGCTATCTTGTTTGTTATGCCTATCAATCCTTAGTGAACTGGACAGCTGCTTTTCTTAACAAAAGGCACTTATTCAAAGCAGCCACTTTTATTTTTCCACATTTAAATTCATAGACTGTGAGTATTACGGTAATGTGCACGTCTTCGGGTCATGTGTAATATTAGCAGTTTCGTAGTCTGGTAGGCAAGGAAGCTTATGCGGCCAGCAGCCCCTGGAGCATGCTCAATACTAGAATTCATTACATGCCTAAGACATCACGGCTGCTCGGGTATTTAAGAGAGTAGTAAAACTCTTAGCCACAGTAGCTTCAGGCCAGGAGGACCAGCTTCCTAACGAATGGCAGAATGCTCCACACAAAGTCGAAGGAGGGTCGTGTCTTATCAAAATCTTTAGGCAGATGCTGCATGAGAAATGCTGACAGTCCCTGCAAAATGCATCGTACCTGCATGCAGCTCTTCGTTTTGCTTCTTCTCTGAAGGCCTTTGCATCGAGGCCAAAAAGGATTCGATCAGATTCTCCACGATTAGCAAATGATGGCTGGCGACTGTCATCGTCACTGGTCTCATCAGGTTGATTTCCACCGAATGGCCACACATTAGCTCCTGATTCATAAAAGCCCAAGTAAATACAAAATTCAGACACGGCTTCTTCACGTGCCATGCAATAAGGAACAAAAGGACAAAATCTTTGCAAATAAATTTAGGTTGCATATAACAAATAACATACCCCGTTGTATACTATTGCAGGAGCAAACACAGCACGTAAGTCAAACGGTGCTACAATTGGATGTAGCGGTTGTGGTAGATTTTGCCTGCAATATATGTAGTAGCAACACACTGTAGAGTAACAAAGCAACTACATCAAGCAAGAATGGAAATTTCCAAATCCCAGCAACGTCATGCAAGCATACGCCAAAACCGCTAAGGAAATTCTTCAAATCCTGTATAGTAGTTGCATATCTTGAGAACTGACGAATTCATTCACGCATGGAAATATCAACAAGAAATATGGGGAAAATTACTCACCAAGGCATACGGTGGCGATTCCATATTAAAGCAGGATTCTCGGAAGAGATGCCATCCTCAAGTGGTATTTCTTTGACAATCAGCTCGGAGAAGCGCCCTGAAGTGAAGAATTTAGCTTACTCAGATACTGACAACTGAAAGTCACACAATCTCGAAGCCCCAACAGCAATTGTGCTTGAGCCTGGATAGAACAAGACTACGTGCCTGATGACAGCAAAATGCAAGTGCATTCTCACTGCCAAGCCTCTTACCAACTGTGGCACAGCATCCCTTTATATCAAACTGATACTGTCGATCTTCGACATCAGAACTAAGCACATCCATCAGTTTCTGCTTCTTACGGTACAGCTCATTATGAATGACAAGCCTCGGAAGTGGGTTCTCGGCCTGAGATAATAAGCCGAGCGACTGTGCCATCAAGATCACAACCAGGCTGCTGTCCTCAGCATGGTCAGAACTACCTTGTTGCTCGATGCCAACATTCACGACAGCCTGGGAAAATGGAGAAGCATTACATGCATTATGTTGTCAAACGAAACGTCATCTTGCCTTTCCAGCCAGCAGACTCTGCATGTATACCTGTAGGGGTGCAACACGTACTGGCAGCAGAAGCCTCGGTTCGCAAGCTGAGAGATGAACAAGCCAGGGCTTGTGTGTCTTTGCGGGGTGAGCAGAAGCAGCAGCTTCATCACGGCCGCGTGAGTCACTGTTGGCTTCACAAACATGACCAAAAGTGCCTGCCTCATCTGAGCCAGGACTGAATGCCTGAACCAGGCTGCCCAACGTAGGTGCAGGAAGGATTATATCAAACGGCTGCAGATCCAAGCAAACCTCAGTAATGTATCCACCGGACGAGCAATGCTGCACTGCCGGCAGGGATGCAGGCGATTGTGGTGCATCCTTGCCACGAAACCAAGACGTCATGAATGGTTCCCGTCCATCGTCGACGGACGGATGCCCATCCGAGCGCTGCAGCCTGTGAGCAACGTTTCCGGCCAGCGCACGGGTCACGACTGCTTGCAGAAAACCATGCTTAGCGTGTTGCTGTAACTGAAGCAGCTGTGGCTGCATTGGGGGCCATCCATGTCCCACAAGGCTTTGGATCCCGGCTTGACTATTACGTGATGTTACGGGACTTTCACAATCGTCATCAGTATCAGAGGCAAGAATGTCTACACGGGCCAGTCTGCGGCGCCCACATGCAAGAAGAATGCCACCACATTCTCCGCTCATCCATAACCCGCTGTCAGGACCTCTTGACCTGCAAGTTCAACATGAACATGTATCAGCCCTGTCTTTGCCTCATTTTGCACGGATACGAACAGACGAAGGGGCAAGGTGCAGGCCACAAGGCCATGCTAGCCAGCCGAGTACCGTGGGAGAAAATGCTACCACTGCTATATCACATTATCATTGAGCAAGCTAGAAGCTTTGAATCCCCCAATTAAAAAATAAATAAAGACAAGCATGAACTACACTACATGAAAAGCACTAGGCATAACAGACTATCAGCAGGCTCACATACAATCAGTCTACTTAAGCTGTACTTCCCACGTATGGTTATCCAACTGCTATTGAATACTTCCTATGACCAGCTAAATTATTCACACAGATATTACTGCATGACCAGGCTCTTGTGCTTTTTCGGAAAGATTAGGCAGATCATTACAAAGTTGCCAAAATCAGGTAAGCATTACTTTCTCATAACTGACCAGGTGAAAGCTAAACAGACTACTAGATAACATAAACTGGTGGATATCTGTTCCAATATGCTAAATAAATCAAAAGCTTCTCAGAAATGCCATTAGTGGGTAGACCCGAAAAAGAATGTGTCAAAGCTTGCTCTCTCTCCTCGGCCAGCCAATTCTTTCTCGGCAAACTGATAATAAGCAGCAGCTTACTCCGTGTAAAAAACGCAACTAAAATCTAAAGCATTTAATGAATGCAAGGAGACAATATCTGCATAGACTCACTTACTTTTTAATAAAGTGGCTAACGTCAATTGCCCAGATCTTGGTGCTGAGTTTACAGTACACGTCTTGCATGTCCAATGATGAAGTCCACTCTTCGAATGTGCTCACGACACGTATATCTAGACGACATTAAGCCACTACATTAGACGCTTGCCTGAACAGACTCAAAACCCTAGGATCTTGCACACTGCTAAAAATAATCATATATTTGCATTGCACTCAAAAGTAGTACATCTCTTTCAGGCACTTAAAATATACTGGAACGGCAGTATGCAAATTAGTTACTGGCACCATGCACAATTGTAGCATGCATAAGCACACAGAGGGAAACTCAGATGGACAACGTAAATGCTGTGGCAAAGATGTGGACGTATAGCTCCCTATTCAACGTTGTCAAGTCAGGGGATAAGCAAGTTACCTTTGCCACGAGCACGGTCGGTCGCAGTCACTTCCACCACTAATTTAGGAACAGCAAGCTGGAGCCAGAAAGTTGCCGATGCTGTAGGATGGACGACAGGCATCAAGGGAGCACCAGCACTAGCAACTGAGCCAGCGCCGGCAGGAGCAGCCTGCGACGAAACACCAGGACCAAGCGGTCTTCGCTCAGCAACGTCGATTCCCGAAGTGGTGGCATCGTTGTCACAGCTCTAGGCAATATAAATCACATCGATGGATGTTACATACCTAGGCATACCAATAGCTTACCAATTGTCTCACGAATAAAAGGCTGGCTTGGCAAATTAGACGGCAGACACACTCTCCAAGAACCACAAAGTGAACCGGAGGGGGCTAAAATATCAACCACTGCTTCTACCTTTAGTATTAACGACAGTAAACGAATCAGCCTGTCAGCACGGGCATTACTCTAGCAAATTCAACAGACAAAGCAACAGCAACTCTTTCGATCTTGGAACCGCGCTCAGCTACCAGCACATGCACATTCTGAGTACATGCATACTCCAAGCAAGCACAGGAAAGCACTAGGACCTGTTGCTGTGTCTTGCGAGCAAACAGTTCAGGCGCATCGGCTTTATGCCCTCGGCGTTCTCGTTTCTCGGAGCCATCAGCCACCAACGTCTGCATGAACCGTGTCCAAGTACTGACTACATCACGTAGCGTTTGAACCTGAGGTAGAACAATGCCAATGCAATGTACACGCCTGCTGTCCTCGTAGGTCTAATGTCAGTCACATCGGCACAATCAGCACTCGTTCTGCAGTTTGTCTGACCTGAGCTTCAGCTACGGCGAGCAAGACACCATCAGTGTCACAGTGCACACACACTGCCACGCTCGACGGCGGCATCTCTGGGGTCTGTGTTTGGTGCTCCTTGGCTGTCACCGCCAAGGTTAGCGTGGCCGAAGCTGGCTGCAGCAAATATGGTGGAACATTAAGTCTACTGTCCAGGATATAGACTGCAGCTGAGGTCAGTTCTACGGTGACCGGCAAATTAGCACCTACAACGACATTATGTGTGGATGATCACACTGCCAAAGCAAAAAATTATAAGCCTATCTAAGAATGTAAGCTGTCTGTAATTACACGCTCGAGGAGCTCTCTAGAGATGCTTATACGATGTACAGCTGGTGAAGGCTTGTCTCTTACAGTACCACCTGCACACAGCCACTTCTGAGAAGAGCACAGATAGTGAGCTATGCAGGCACCTATCACATGCTGTTGCAGCTGGCCAACGTTGGTCAACTATATGTTTCTGCTCTGCTGTGGTCATTAATGTCATGCAACATACAACAGCATCAACCCACTCATCACCATCATCATCACTAACAGGATGCCATTTTTTCTGTCTGTACCTTGGTCTGTCTCTGCAGGTCATAGAATAACCATTGCTCGAAACTTTCATAGGCAGTTGCTGCTTCTTTGCTGAACATTAAAATACCTGCAGCAGGGCTAGAATAGAGCTATCCAGGGCTATCCATACAACCTTTATCGTTTCATGAACAATGAGTTAAAAAACTCCTCCATATCGGGCGCCATTGGTAAATAAATAAAGTTCATTTGTATAGTGCCCTGAGATAACGGAATCTCTAGCCAGGCTCTTCAAATATTTGACAGGCCTCAAGCCACCACCTCGGTGGTAAAGGTAAGTGCGGTTCGATTGCAGGCCGGCACTGCTTCATGCTGCAGGCTGTGTGATTCTGAGATCACACTGCACACGGTGTGATCCTGAGATCATGGAGGTATGTGGTTCGATTGCAGGCCAGCATGATGCACGGCCTGCGTGAAGAGTGCCAGCTTGCAATTGAACCATATCCCCCAGTGATCTCCGGATCACTCAGTGTGCAGCAGCCGACTGCAGCCTGCAATCAAACTGCATGTCCCGTGATCTCAGGATCACACATCGACAAGACGGCAACAAAAACATGACAGCAAAGCAAGCATACCATGTCAAACGCAACAAGCTAAGCACAGTAAGCACCATGACCTCGATTGTAAAGGCAAAAGCCAAAACCCCTGGGTCAAACAAGGCCTTGAAACCTAAAAATCTAAACCCTCCAATATACATTAACTAGTTGCACAGATTAATAAGGCCTTCATATCAAATGTCAATATTTTTTACCAAACGCAAAAACCACGAAGGGGAGCATCGCACAATACGTGATATTCCCTACCCTAGCATCGGATCCAACCATTCAATTTTGGTATTGCTAGTGTCGTGGTAGATTCTCGTTAATTGAACTCGGTGCCAGAAGTGTAAGATCTGTTGCCGAGCATCCACATGAAACACCGAGCTACACTTAGCACTGGGTAATATTCGTAATAATTGGCTTGCTATCCAAGCTCATGCAGATGCAACGACAAACTCAGCATGTAAAATCCCAAGCTTATTCCAATGGGCAGCCGAGCTGCTGTAGCTACATCCTGTTAATTAGAGCAACAGGGTACAGGGTGGGTTGGGCAAGAAATTCAACAATGAATGGAGAAAACTCCTACTTCTTTCACAATGAGTGGAGATACTACCTGTAATTTGAAACAACAAAAGATGGCATTGCATTTGCACTGGCACACACACACAAAACTGCACCTCTTATTTCAGCTATGCAGGAATGTTTCAGCACTAGATTGGCAGCAATATTTACCCAGACTCGATGAAGAGGTTGCGTTCACTGCTCCACCGTGAGCATTAAGGGTGGTAGGGGCTGCAGTTCCCACTCCAATGCCACCAATTGCAATGGCAGCAGCTTTGCGATGGCTTCCATTGTGAATAGTAATAGCGGGAAGACATACTACTAGCACTGGAAATCGTGCACGTTGACAACGGTGGATGTCATGCCAGCCGGACAGCAAAGTCCCAAAGTGATTATGACGACCAAATGAGACATGCTGACTGAGACAGAACACCACACAAGAACCAATTGAGACCTAAAAAGAAAGTACAAGATCACACACAATATTATAATTCAAGTGCTTGCACGGAGGGGGTAGCCCTCTTACACTTTGCAAAACTGGGTGAAGAGAGTACAAACTTAGTCCTACTTTCTTCATGCTTTTTCTTTCTGTGAGTTTAGTTATGTTCAAACGAGCTTCAGAGGAACTTCTTACCTTCCTCCTACATGTTCCATTCTTAGAGATATAAGGGAAATAAAGGTTTGATTTGGAGATAGATATGCATAACTTGATTGTAAGAAAATGGTAAGCATGACAAACGATAGTAGTGCAATTTGGTTGTGGTAATCATTGTTTTGCTACAGCATGTTTTGCAATGTCGGTCAGTGTATCTAATAGAAATAGGCTGTCGTGATATGCCACGATCATCATTATTACCGAGCTGTCACCTATCACTTTTCTAAATGAAGACACTGTTACTAATGAAGGTGAGCCATTCATGCTAGTTCTAATTGGTCGTTAGATCATTGCCTCAGCAAGTCTTAGCTAAACAGGAGACCCAGGTTCCACAGTATCCACCATGCTTCCAAGCCATGATTCCTATCCAAGTGGTGTAGACAGCAAAGTAGGAAGAAGGTTGGAGGAAGGAGGGTCCAGTAAACGTACCTAAAGAGTCCTAAATCTTTTAACCACAAATACTACCACTTCAAGAAAAAACCACGTCCCTCGTAAGAATGAACTAGAAAGCCATAAGCATTCTCTGTTTATACTGCCTAAAAGTGGCAGAAGTTTCGGCAGCTTTTGTAAACAGGCTGAGCAATGGACATCATCAACAACAACAAAAGCAGCAACAGAACCCTGCCATTTAATAATCCTACAAACAACATATAATCACAAACCTTTAATAAACAATTCCAACAGTAAGAAATGTGTACGCGAGTACAGATTACAAACAATACTTGCAAATAAACTGGCTGTTGAAGCTGGATCAAGGTTAAAGGCATACAAGAATGATGTCACCAGAGAATCATGTAAAGAGCTAGCTGTATTTAGTAGTAATAAAATGAAGGTGTGTAAAGGAAGTTTCGACCATGTGGAAAGCATTCGGTACACGCAGAATAGGCCAATTAGAACACCTACTTATCACATGAAACAGACAGCTTTGGTACAGAGTGGGGTAACTCCATCATGCTGCTAGCACATGGGTTCTGCCGTGCGTTGAGCAGGAGTTAATGCTGGCAACGTTCATTTAAGGTACAGTCGTACTAAATAAAGGTGAAGTAATGGCAGCTGCTTGATGTGAAATCACGAGAAGCATTCAACACATAAATCTAGCTAGTCACACCTTACAGGCTTAAGGTTGAGCAGGTGAGACCAAAGCAAGCAAACGCTCAGGAAGAAGACATAAAAGTACAGCATGCCATGGGTAGAAATAAATGGAAAGTTTAAGGTAATGAAATCTCTCAAGGCCCATGCTTCCATGTGAGTAGACAATACCACTTCAAACAATGGCAACATAGGCGGTTCGTCGGTATCAACAGGAAACAAGTGTTGAGAATGGCCAGCAAACAGAGCAACCATCAGCACATGGCAATTGCTGCAATAAGCTACGTACTCACTCTCTTAACAATTCCTGACTTACATGCAAATCCAGGGAGCGAAACACTGGATAGAGCCAATGGGCAATCATCGACTGCCAGGAAGACGGATGCGTGGACAAATGTAGCAGCCTTTGAGCTTCTGACTGGTCGTGTGTGTGGCTTCTAGAGGGAATCATGCCCTCAACCAATGAGCCGCCGCTGCTGCTGATGGCCACAGCCGCTGTTGCTACAGCAACAGGGCGAGGCATTCCACGGCTTTCAGGAGTTGATTGCTTGTTCTGCACCGACCTGCCATCACTGGAACATACTGATGAGCCTAAAATATAAGGAATTGTTCTAGCTAACCTGTACGAGAGACTGCAAGACTGCAGCTCAGCTAGATAGTGCAAGAGCACCAAAGCTACACATAGACTCGTTAGACAGAGACAGCAGCATTAAGATCAGAAAAGAATACATATAATAACACGATGAAGAGTTACACCACAAACTGCCCATTGGCATATCTCCTATAGCAATATGTAATAAATCTCACGCATTAGCAGGTGCCATACCAAGCACATTCAAAGGACTGGATGAATCGACGAGCTTCGGATCGAGAACGAGACGTGATTCCCGCTGCTTTGATGTTTCCTCAGGAGTATCAACGTGGCCCACAAAGGATGGTTTGTAAGAACATAACTCGATCAAGACAGGATCGACGTTAAAGGCAAACCCACTTGCATCGCAGTGGAAGATGAACCGTGCTACAAACAAAAAGCCAATGCTACGAAACGTGATAACACAGTAACGAACTAAAATGAAGCTAAGTTAAGACAGAAATGATTGTCTCAAGCTGTCGAACCTTGGCCATCCACAAAACCATCAGACCTCCGTCATTACAAGGCAGGCAGTGCAACAAATCCTGCGCCCATACAGATACTCGAAACCACGTGTTCGGTACAAGTGGAATATTTCAGTACGATTAATGAGACCGGTGCCTAAAGAATTAGGAAATAGTGGCACATGCATTCCCTTCCTATCGCAAAGAATGATTTACGGCCATGGTCACATGTCGATATGAATCGTAAGTCAGGCATACTAAAGTGGCATGGGGCAAATGAAAGAATGCTAAGCGCAATCATAAGACGTTGGCTTCCCAAGAAACCAATAATTTGTACACGTATTTGTTTCACTGATAAACAGTCTGCTACTTCAAACCTTCGAAGGCCAGCCGAGCATGGTAGATAGCTAGCAAGGATGCATTCTAGCACAGAAAGGTTGTTCACCAACTATATGATTTCACGTGCCTGCTCCTGGACGTTTTCAGGCAAGGGATGGAGGGGGGCTTTAGCCACCCACCCCTTACTAGTTACCGGTACAAGTATGCTTGCTCCGAAGGGAACTCGCCATCCTTAGCCCTCCTCTAAAAGCCGGGTAGCTACTCCCCAGTGCCTGCACGGGCTTCCATGGATGGGTTACCGGGCTTGTGGTGGCTCTAGAGGTTTGTCGAGTGGCCCTGCCGCTTTGGCCCTACAGCTCCCGCTTCTCCAAGAATAGTGCGCATTTCTTTTTACAGACGGCTCTAAAGATGTCTGAAAGGCGGCACGCTTTTGGGATGCAGATGCAGACTCTGCAGAAAAGGAGGCATGCCTGCTCTCTGAATTAGCCAAAGAGCCTACCGGGTAGTGTGGATTCGGCAAGCAGTTTCAATGCATCTTTTTATAAACAGGGTAAACCTGCCCGGCAGTGCACCTCACACATACCACATCAGTCACTTCCAAATGAAGCCATTCATTTCTTTTTAGATGCAGTACAAAGAGGCTTCCAAGCAGGATGCATTTAGCACGAAGCATCAGTTTCTCAAAAAAATGGGATTGGCCGGGGCTGATGGGTCCTTCCGGGAAGTTGCCTTTGGTTCACAGATCCGAGGCCTTTCAGCAAGCTTCCCAGAAGACTCGGTTGGGCCTCATTTCAAAATAACTCGGCACCCAGTTAGGCCAGCCCGAAAAGTTGAGCACCGTAGAAGTGGCTTCCCATCAGGCCAATGTGGCCACACCTAAAAAAAATAACGCTAGCCTCCTCTGGAGAACGGCACTGGTGCTGTGCCAAAGTCGCAGCGACCAGAAGGGCTCTCTAGTCCTGCTTAAAAAAGTGGTGACGACCCCATTGTTGACGAGCTTGTGGCTTTGCCCTTTGGCAAGCAGTCGGCAAGCATCTTTAAGCCTCTTCTTAAAAAAGAAACCTTTAGGTCGGCCGTGAAGCTGTATGCCAAAGGTGACACTTGGCAGGCAGGCACTCCTCATAAGACTGTCGTGAATAGTCACCGAAAGCAGCTCTAAATGTGACTGCCCTTTATAAAAAAAAAACCTGATGCTGCCCCCCTCCGAGAATCGAACCTGAACACGCACACCGAAGATGAGCCGACTCCCAAAACCTTTTTCACCTTGTAAAAAAATGGCTGCCTTCTTAGAAGAAACACGCGCCTCGGAGAAGAGCCATCACTATGCAAGCCTCTAGTGTAGAGCCACTATCTAAATCCGGCGGCCCTCCCTAGAAGGCTGGCAGTAGCCCGCGAGGGGCTAGTGGAATTTTCAGGGGGTAAAAGCCGTGATGGCACACTAGGTAAGGCGGTTGCTTTTCACGACCTCGGTCCCAAAGTCGTGGGTTCGAATCCTGCGGTAGGTGATTCTTTATCGCCACTGCAAGCCGTGGTAATAGCCGTAGAGGCTATTCTGTCTCTATACAAAAAGAGGCTGTTAAATCAGCTAGTATTTACTTTTATCTATTTATTTATTATTTATTTTTATTTAAAAGGGGGAAAATTTTGCGGTGCATCTGCGAACCATTGCTGACAGGCCACATCAGAAGGACAGGGGCTAAAGCCTGCCCAGCTTGAAGGCATGCTGTTGCTAACGATTGGTTAATGACTCTGAGCTACCTGCAGGTATAGCATGAAAATAACCTAAGAGCTTAAGACAACTCGACTTGAATCCACTCTTTTATAGCTGCAGTCATTCATGCTCAGTCTGGTGGGCTGTTTTTGTACTTGCCGAGTAAAGTCTTCCTTCGAGCAAGAACCAAGCGACAGAAATTAGTGGGCTCCTCTTACTGCCACCGGCAAAACTTTTTAGTCTGGCCACAGCTAGCCTTCAGATTCTGTAAATTCAAAATTTTTCGGAGACTGGTCAGTCAAGCCACACTTCCATGTTCACTCATCTCGCACATGCATGCACTCGTCGACGCTCAATGCACATATACTCGCAGAAACTCGAGTGACTCCCAATTCCGGTTCGAGAACGGTAAGTGTCGTTAAGTTAGAACTGTAAAACACCTACATTCAAAAAGTACATACCTCGAAGGTATCCAAAGGTAGGATATCCAGCTCAAGTTGTCCTAAAGAAGCAAAGACTGTGCTTCATGTCCTGTGGAAAACTCTTTCTGCTCTACACCACCCCTCCAACCTTCGAGTTCTGCACACTTAAATGCAAACACTCCCACCTCATGAGTACTATCTTGTGTGCATCACTCCATCTGCCCCTTAAACCTACTGTCGAGCTTAATGTTGAAGCTACGTTTTCTACTCATACTCCCTTTTATGCTTAGCAATGCATCACAAAAGATTTGCTTACAAACCAGTATTCAGTACATGGCTTAGCTGCCCAAAAAAAATGTTATTCAGATACGCAAAAGAGGAGCAGAGGCGGGGTGGTCGCACGCTCACTTCGACCATATCGAGGTCCCAATGAACGTACACTAATGAAAGCTAAGGTTGGCAAAATCATTGATATTTAACACCCACAATTGGGCAACCTCGAAGGGCACCAAACGGAAACCAATACTGTACCGGATGCACGCATTCACGTGCGTATGATCAGCTGCCGCGGTGCGGCTCGGGTTGCACCCAGTGCAATGAGCAATGAGAAATACACCTGTGGCACGATGCAAACCTGATCCGGCTGGTGCATGCTCTTGAGGTATTTCGCAGGTGAAAGATGTGAATTCTTGCTTAGAAATGGCAAGCGGTGGATCAGAACTATTGAACAGTTCACAGCTTGGCACTTTAGCTGTATCAGACGGAGCACAGAATATGGGCGTAGTCTCAATCTCATTGCCATCATCATCTGCAAAGCGAAATGAAAAATGTGTCGAGCATCGAGACACATCTGATGCTGCCGCAGGTCGAAGGAATTTCAATCAAAACTTTACCTCGGCTGACGACGGAAAGCAAGCCAGCCTCAACAGTACCACTGACGGTTGTTGACAGCTGGGTGACACTCTGTTTTAGGCCAAGTTCGCTGACAGCAAGATTGAGAGCTCGGCTGGTACCTGTGGCACGCGTAAAAAAGAATGTGTTTACATACATACACTGCCAAATAAATAGATCGAACCTATTAAGGCAACACGTTCATTACCCTTACATCATCAAAGTTTCAGCTACAGACACATAATCTCAGCTCCACAATGTCCTGTACGATGGTGTCCTTTTCTTTTTACGTGTTTTGTGTACTAACTTGTGCATGTTTCATTGCATGTTAATAACCAGGAGTCCCACTAACCAGCAGCCTGAGTGCCTTCTTGTGCACGCCTTCATACATGTCTGAGCATGATATTAGTACTATCTCACATACTTGCCTGAGCATGCAATCTTGCTTGACAAATTAACTCGTGGTTACTGCTTCTCTTTCAGGAGTTGTTGTAAACATCTGGATAGAGATGTGGTTCTCTTAGAGCACTACGCAAAAGACATGATTAGATTATTATCATTATCTCCCCTTTAGTAGCAGATCATTTCAACCAGCGGGTCATGAAGGAAGACATTCATAAGCAGTTTATTTCAGGCATGCCACACTCCATGCTTTATCTATCAGTCATTCACTCTTTCAGCCGTTGTTTGCCTAGCTGTTAGATACACAGCAAAAAGTTTAGGAGATGCATTCAAAAATATGATAATCTGCTGAGCAAATACAGGAAAAACATAAAATGCCAGCATTTGGCAATTGGTCTCTTGATAAAGCTTTAGTAGAAAGTTACATAGCTCATGTATAGCTCAATAGCATAAACATCATTTGTTACATGACGTGCTTGTCAACTGTGTTGGCTGCCATAACATCTCTTGCCTTAACTTCAGGCTAGGTGCCAGTGACAGCCCTCATACGACATGCCGTCGGGTTGGGTAGCGAGACCCAGCAACAAGTCTCCTGGCTCCAACACCAAGCACTTTATTACCATAAACCACGTAAATTCAGCATAAACCACGATCTAGCCCTCTCCCTCCTCCCCCCCCCCCCCACTGTACTCCCCTGGCAGCCCTTACATAGCATGCATGCATTCTTTTGCACGGTCGAGCCATTGTTTGTTCCAAACCCCCCCCCCCCCCGACAGCTGACGACAGTGTGTTGTGAAGATGGGTATCCTCGAAGATGCTGCCAATGCATGGATGTGTGCCGGGCTGCCGAGTCATCCACCTAGAGCCATTGTCAGCTCGTCGACTGCTCAAGAGCCGGCAGGTGCTTAGGCAATCTCATCTCTTATGGGGCTACTGCCCAATGCTCACAGCCTCAAGAGTAAAGTTCCCTCCCATCGCCTCATATGTGCACACTGAGGTATTACACTTAAGTACTTAATAACAAAATGATTTACAGACTTCTTTGTGAATACAAATTTGCAATCTATCTGATAAATAATTTCAATTGGCTCCTTGACTGACTGCTGCACGTACTGCAGGCCATATCTCGTTAGACGACCACATCAGCTCCACAATCAACTCTGCCTACTTTCAGATACATAACATTGCTAAAATTCGGGCTTGTTTAGATAAGGATACAACGTCTAAGTTGGTCCATGCATTTGTGACATCCCGCCTTGACTTCTGTAACTCACTGCTTGCTGGCCTACCGGCATGTGCAATCAGGCGATTACAGTCGGTGCAAAACTCTGCAGCTAGGCCTGTCTGTCGTGAGCGTCGCCGTTGCCACATCACACCACTTCTCGCCGACCTGCACTGGCTACCAGTAAAGCAATGGATCGACTTCGAGGTTTAGTTGCTCACTTTTAGGTCACTTAATTCTTTTGCTCCAGCCTACCTCTCAGATCTACTCCCCCACCAGGCCAAGCATCGTACCATCTGCTTTTCGGTATCCAACAGTTTACCAATGCCTCGTACAAACCTCAAATGCTTTGGAGGCCATGCATTTAGTTCGTATGCTCTAAAAGCCTCGAACTCACTCTCGACTTGCATCACAACATCCCCTGACTTGACCACATTTAAAAAGAACTTAAAAACTCAACCTATATAGGACAGCTTTTAGTGGGTCTCTTTGATTCGTCCTTCGTGTGCTTATGGGTGCTGACTCTGTGCATGCTGCCACTAACCACACTTGCATGCTGACCCTGTGCATGTCACCCCTAAGCAGGTTATTCATGTTGTTTATCAAGCATGATATTACTCACCATTCAATCGCGTTTCCCTTTACAGCAAATGTAAAGTGCCTAGAAAGAGATTGAGTTCTCTGACGGCGCTTTATCAAGTGCATTACCATTATTACTATCATTAGTTATTGGCACAGCTCTGGACAGAGAACCTGCCTACCAACCACTTCACGCTGAGACACAATGAATTTGTATGTTAGATGAGACGTACTGTTTAAGTCCGAACCACAGCTGATGAAAGCTTGAAAACTGACACCAACAAAAAGATATACCAGAATGTTTACATGTGTGCAATACTTTGTTACACCCCTAGGTTAATGAAAATTGTTCAAAATCAAAGCACGGAGCACCCACTTCCAATCGCAATCCAATCAACAATTCACAGTCACGTCATTTCTAATCGAACATTAACCAGATTATGTTGAACAGCTGAGCCTTCTCAAAAGAGCTGTCACTAGCATTATGAGCAGACAGCAAATATACACCCATGCCCAGACAAACAATTGTACTTACGAGGCTTGATTAGGGCATCTTCAATAAGCGTGGTCTTAAATATGTCTTTTGCAAAGTCAGCATGTGACCAAGACTTAATAAGTATATAGAGCAGAGAGATCTGTGGCATTGTCGCTTCTGCCACCAAGTTCTTCATGTTGAGCATGATCTGCGACAGCTCAAGGCCACTATCCTTCCTAAGCAATAAACACCAGAACGAGCTGCATGATGAACAAGCAATGGCCCACCTCACAATACACTAGTACGCTACAGCAGACTCAATCACAATCCCCTCACACAAATATCCACGATAAAAAAATGGCAAAGTCAGGATGCAACCTTATCGGTAGGCAAAACCACTCTGCCAAAGGATAGGCCTGTGAGGCTGCTCTGCCTCACACTTTGGAGATGAGTGCAGCAGTGAGTTACGGCACCATTGATCATCCAAATGAGAATTATTGCAATGTCTTACATATTAAGGATTTCACTTGTTATCATCTGCTATATGAAGTTCCCCTTGCGATACTACAAGGAAAGGTCGCTTGCCAAATTGATCTCTCTTAATCACAAATTCTGCAAGTTTGATCTAAACCCACTAAATCAAGGGACTGGTCATGAGTTCAGCCCATTGCATCTCGTTTCAAGGCACAGTGCAAATATCATGACAGAAAAAACGGCTAAAACTAGTAGAAAGTCTTTAGTTGCAAGGCTGATCTGATTTTGCCACCCTGCTTGGGGGGGGTAAAGGTGCTCGCTTTGAACAACCGAGGTCAAGGTGAATGAATGCATTTGATAACCTAGGTCGTGGGCTAGAGCCATTCGACATACGTAAAGTACCGGGATAGAGACTAAGTTGTCTTAGGGCACTACACAAATGAATTATATATATATATGTGTGTGTGTATTATATATTTACCAGAGATGCAAGCAGCTAAACCAAATTTGATCTCCCAGAAGTTTAACATTTTCAGAATACATTTATAGGAAAATCAGGTGTGTGTTACTTAAGGTAAGTGGCAACAGCAGCTAGGGTTTCTTTGAACAACGACATGTGCTAGCTGCCTTTGCTCAGCAGGTGGCAGTATATAGAGCTCAATTCCGCAAATCTAGTGCTCCGACGTTGCCTTTCCTACTTCGTATGTGCTGCCGGCCATGGAAGCTAGTTTTCACATTCTCTTAACTCCTACCTGATTGCAACGTATAGCCATAATGACCTCTTTATCACTATAACCGGTCTTCTGCTTCCTGTTATGGTACTCAATTTGTTGCTTGAGATGTCAAGTGATGGCAGTGACATACAAATATGCATACGCCAAGTTACTTGGGCATGTAGATTTGGTGAATGGTAAACAAAGATTCTACAGTCTTCCAAGGCTTATCTCCAAAACCGTGCACTTAGTGTTCCCATGAGTAGTCGTAAATAAGAAAAATATTTAAGGCTGTTAAACCGAATGAATATGACTAGTTCCCAACTCTGTTATGAGAACCATGCTAAGCACTTCAGGGAGACTTTTTAAAGTAAAAAGTAAAGATTAGCTGATCGAACAACCTCATTTAGACAGTGGCAGAAGACCCTTAACGAGTATCATCACACTTGCAGTAGGCACTAAAGGATTGCCTGCTGCACGACTCAAATCCACGAGCTGAGTCGTGAAGAGTAAGCACCTTACCCCTGGGCTAAGACCCTGGTGCTACGTATAATAATAATAACAGTGCACTTGATAAAGCGCCCTCAGAGAACTTAATCTCTTTCTAGGCGCTTTACATTTGCTGCAAAGGGAGACGAAACTTGTCTACAAAGCACCATTGCTGAACGAAGCTAGCTGGTTTCCAGAGTATTAACAACATAGCAGGTCGCTTGTCGTCTTTAGATGTATAGCATCTGGTGAGCCGTAATGGCACACTAGGTAAGGTGGTTGCTTTCATGACCTCGGTCCCGAGGTCGTGGGTTCGATTCCTGTGGTGGGCGATCCTTTATCGCCACTGAAGCGGTGGTGATAGCCGTAAAGGCTCTTCTGTCGCTATACAAAAAGAGGCTGTTTAAGCAGCTAGGTTTATTTATTATTGTTTATAAGCATCTGCATACTTGCAAGATGCGAGAAGTCAAGTACAAGATAGGCATAGCCAGTACTCCATGTACAATCTCATTTGCAATCGTATTATTGCCGACAATACAAGAAAGGCATGAGATGATCCAACTAGGAGAATCGTGCACATGGCTACCACAGAGCAGGTGGCTAGCAGGAAGACTGCCGCTTAACAGACATGCAGTAAAATAAAAGTGCTGTCGATATACTAACCAGTAGGAAGCGTTCATCAGTTTGTGGTGGTTAAACATAAGTGTGCATGGTAAAATGATGGGTAAACATTCAAGAAGTGTCAATCCATCACTTGACTTTGTAGCAAGACCAAGTCCAAGTCCACGTGCCTAAATATATTTGAAATTGCAATATATAGACAAAGCAGCAACAATTGTTTTACTTTGTTTTACTCAGATACGCAGTTTATAGTTCCAGCAAAAAAATATGAAAAGGGCATCCCATGGTCACGAGGCAACTGAGGCAACTTTCTACCAGCAAGCACATGAGATTCAGCAACTGCAGTAGAAATAGAATGGCATGAGTTTGGACGAGTGCAACAACCGTTGGCAGCAAGAGGCATGCAGGAACGGTAAAATGGAGTGATTATGATTATGGAATTACCTCGCATGACATGTGATAATTACAGAAGTGCATCAAGTCTGCAGGTGGTTGCCTTATCCTGCTAACAAGTCTGGCGACTTTATGTGGATACATGGGAGACAGGGTGCACAAGTCGAAGCGATCAGCACGAACTTGTAGACAAATGGCTTTTCCCAGCTGATCATGGCAGGAGCCTACGCATGACGTAGGATTGTTTTTTCTTGAGGCTTGAGATAAAAGAATAAAACCATCACTAGAGCGAGCATTAACAATACGAGAATGTGCAAGAGCAAGAAAATAAACGGCCTACCGATTAAGCAAGTTGAGTGAGACTGCAAACTTGGTAGGCTTGTCTAATCTCCTGCTGTTTGTCCATCGTAATTGGATGTTTGATGCTACACGACCTAACACGTGTTCTTTGCTGCTGATCGATTAACCAATTACTTTGGTTCTCACACTTTAATTCTGTGAAATGCACTTTTAGGCATCGAAGCCACTTGGTTGGTTGTTCGAAATTGGCAAGTAGAAATGAAAAATTAGAACAAGCGTTTGCAGTAGACACCTAGCCTACTGCTTCTAGTAGTTCCATCTAGCATCGGCCTTAGAAAAATTGTGTACCTTCACCAAGCCCAAACCTTCTTGTCTCTCTCCCTGTCTCTGGCAACAAAACAAAGTAAACTTGATCTCCTTGGCCTTTTAGCTATCCAAGGACCTTACAGAGTTATGGCAGAGCTTTTCAAAGAATATAAAAAATAGCTCGACAGATGCGGCAGAAATGCTTTAATTATTTAAGGGCCAGCTGTTACAGACTTCAAGCTATGACACAGATAAAGAAGAGGATACGTCGTCCTGCATTAGGGAATATTTATAGCAAACAAAGAATGACTGTGGGTGGGACACGGTGCAGATGTAGCTACTGTCACTGCTGGCATACCTACTGAATACGCACAAAGTGCTATATGGCTCGTGCTGAAATATACTACGACTAAACCAAATTTGTGAGCCAAGTTTGGCAATAAATTCCCAGTTGCCAAATTTTGCAAGAGGTCAAGAGAGATAGCATGAAAATTCTTGCAGCTTTATCGTGATAGGCATGTTAGACCGGGCAGCCAAGCTTAGCATCTCAATTTCCTTTGCATTAGCTCAGCAGGGGATTCAGTTATGAACAGCCTTCGCACAGTCGGTCAGCACTCTTTTCATCTCTTGAGTACCACTAGCTGCTGTACTTGCACTGATTGACAGTGCAGGCTGTACACAGAGGCAGCTAAAAATTATGCTAATTCAATGCTGAAACCCTAAATATCACATCTGGCCAACTGGAGATTGTCGATGGACAGCAGATGGAGCATGCTAATCAAATAGCTGTCTTCTGGTCTTGGCTCCCTGTCATATGCTTCCCAAGAAGCCAAAGGCTCGTCATAAGCCAACTGCTACACAAGGTACTGTGACGGCCTCCAAGATTTCTCAAAACTGGGAATCCAGCAGTGTTTAAGTGTGTTGATACAACTGAAGATGTGAGAAACATTTCACGATAAGGCCGAGATTTACCGAGAGAATCGCTAAGTGCGCGCAAGAGTAAACCCAAATGTACATAGTCGTCACCTTAATCGGAAGACAGTGCGCAATTAGGAAGCATGTAATTTCGCAAAATACAGAACAGCCGATGACTGCCTACTGAGTGGCTGATTGCCAAAAGGGAATTTCGCCTAGAGGGGGGTCATGCGATGCATACCCTTGTGTTGGCCTTGCTTTGCAGTGGCAACATCTAAGCTACCATGATCCGAAGTATATATATTGACGGTCCACGAAGGCAAAGCTACATGGATATTTTTCGTTGGAATAAAACGTTTTAGCTTCAACACCTGTGCATCCGGCAGTGCAGTTGGATCGACAGCACGCTCTAAAACGAGACAGGAAACTTCAGGTGATCCAAACGCGAGATCATAACGAGAGCAGCACATCGAGCAGATAGATATTACTCAAATCTGCCACAGCAGTTGTTGACAGTCGAGCTCCTTACGACTGCGTGTTCCACATGGCCAGATTAGCCATTCATTGCTATGCACTTTGCCATGCCTTAGCCAGGCAGCTAGATAGACTAAAGCTGCATTCACATGGTCAACCTTTCTTTGCTGCAAATAATCTAAGTAAGAGTAATATTGATAATAAGAATAAATATACATTTACTCATAACCCTCAAAGAAAACTAAACCTGCTTCAAGGCGTGGCACACAGGCTGTAAAAATGTGCGTCAATTGATAGCGATAATAAAATGCACAATTGCAGCACCCACAAGCATTTAACTGAACTATCTTATTCCACCAAGCTCAACGGTCCACGTGCATCCATTATTGACTTCATGCTATTGAAGATTGTAGCAGGTCACTTTTTTGTAATAGACAGAGGAGGTTGCATAAACCATGAGGTGTGTCACATCTAGCCCAGGGGTAAGCCGCTCACACCTCACGACCCACGACGTCGTGGGCTCGAGCTCCGCAGCAGACGATCCTTAACTGCCCACAGCAAGCGGTATCGATAGGCTCTTCTGCCGGCTCTTCTGCCGATAAATAAATGAGGCTGTTAAACCAGCTACCCCTTAATTAACTTTACATCATGAAATGATACAAACTATTTGCAGCTGCTGCTCAATAGCTCAATATCACTTTCGTGGTGCAGAGAAAGAGGAGAAGATGACATAATGCCATCTCCCAGAAAACAAAATGAAAAATGAGCTCTAGATAGATCACGGTCTGCACACTGCAGACATGATTTGGTGAGCAAGCTTATGTTGCCTTATGTTGTTATGTGGTCACAGAAAATGATGGACAACAATGCAGCTCAAACTCTTAGCTTCTGTGTGACAACTGCTTCAGACTTCTGCTATGACGTTCTAGAATAATTTTGGGTGTTTCTGCGGTCAGGGTAGATACTTGGGCTGCAACAGCAGACGATTCGGTTACGAATGAGTCCATTGAAGGGGCACTTTGCATGGAGCATCGAATGTCAATCGGTTTTTATGTGTTACACATTCAAACCAAGAGTAATTTCAAAATACCGACTGACCACAGGCCGTCTGCAGTCGGACTGAACACAGAAAAATAATTTCTTCTCGAGTAGGGAATGATCTGGCATGGTCCAGTGCTCTAATGACTGAGCTCTCGATACTACTCTTCCAACGGCGTTCTTGTTGCCTCAGTTGCCTCGTGACTGTGGGATGCCTTTTCCATATTTTTTTGCTGGAACGTTTCCTAAGTCGGAGCCTCTGCGAGTGTATAACGACCTTTCAGGAATGCAGACTAAGGTAGAGACTCTCTGCTAGTTCTGTAGTGTCTCTCGGCAACTTTTAGCAATATTGATAATAGAATACAGAAACTGACACAGCTAAGACCTGCTCAAAGCATATCGGTTTGCTGTTTGACCGTAGCCCGTAAGAAATTGCATGTGTGCACACTGGAATCTCAATTCTTGCCGCTTGTCCAGCCTTGGGGATTGCCATGGCCTGGCCGAAATACTGGTCAACATTTCCACTCCCAAGCGGGCTGCAACGTTAGCTTGGCCTACTGTCAGTGACAATATTATTACGTACAATAGTGCATACCTATTATCGTTATGCTCAAGTCGCTCGAATGCATTCCAGGTTGCAGCAATTGCTGCAAGGGTTCGTGATTTGTATAGAAATCGTAAGAAGCCCACTTCGAGCAAGCAAGAAGAAAAGGGGTGCATTCTCAGTATTTCCAGCATTGTCTCCAGCCTCCCTGCCCCCAATCTTCCAAGCACTGCCGTGAATCGCTCAAACTTACTAGTCAGCAGGCCCGATATAACACCGGCAGCCAGTCTTCAAGTTTGACTCTGGAACCCTCGCTCGATGTGAAATAAACCCCTGATAATGTGCGACAAGATCCTTGACGACGACCATGACCTGTTTGATTTGACCAAGACCGGGCTGAAATCGACTGATGCCTGACCATAACCGACGCCACCCCGACAGGCTTCTCTTTCTTTCATACCCCTAGATCAATCAAAACAGATGGAAGAGTTGCCACTGTCGCATGTTCCTCTCTCAATTTCAAACCGTTTGTAGTCACCCCGAAGCAATCTTTCGAATCTCTTGTTTTGAGTCCCTCTAACAGCAAGTTGCCAAAAGTGGCAGTTACTTATCGCCCTCCCATACCAAGTCCTCCTTTAGCTCAAAGAGCTCTGATCTCATTTTGATTCTGTGTACCAGAAATAAATCCTTCTATGCTCTGGGTGATTTTAACATTCCTTTTGATCACTCAACTGATGCATTAAGTGCTAAATTTCGTGCACTGACTGACTCGTTTTTTCTTGTGGCTCAAGTGCATAACCCTACTCACAACAAAGGTCACACACTAGGTCAATTTTCTTCCATCATTGTAAGCTATCTACTCTTGTTACCACCATATTCTGCACATCTGACCACATTCGAATCTTATTCAGTCTGCAGTGTGTGCCCTCCTCTGCACCCAAAATCATCTGTGAATCTCGTAACCTCAAGGCCGTTGACATCACCGATGCTATCCTCTCGAGAATATCTTTGCCCCTGCTGTTCAATCTCCATTCCGACCTGTTATCATTATATAATATAATTCATTTGTATAGCACCCTAAAAGAACTTAATTTCTATTCAAGCATTTAACGAAAGCCACGGGGGTCGAGCCCACGACCTAAGCCAGACCATGGTCGGGGCGAGCACCTTGGTAGAATGCTACAACATGATACTAGCTGACATGCTCGACGAGTTTGCCCATCTGACTAAGCACACTTTGCGCCCTCGCACAGACGGCCTATGGTTTACCAAAGGCATTAAAAAATCTAGGTCTGCTGAGTGCAAGCTTGAGAATGCATACAAGAAGAGATCAGGACTGACTTTCCATCGTCAGGCATATGAAGACTGCGGTAGATCCTACCAATTCTAGCCAGGCCGAGTCTAGCTTCTATAAAAACTACTGTTTATTCACAGATGCACAATCCAAAAATGTTTATGTACACAGCCAGCCATCTCCTTAACCGTTCCCAGGTTAGCTCCTTACCTAGTGATCCTTTTGATGAGCTGGCTGATCGCTTTTCTAGCTTCTTTGTCAGCAAGATAGACAAGATGGGAAAGTCCATCCCCACGGTAGCAGCATCCCAATCTCAACCCAGATCCCTCAATAACCCCCACCCCACAGGACTTCTCTCCCCAATTCTAAGCAGCAACTAAATGTCCACATTCAAGGAGGCCACGAGTGGCCTCATCTTGAAATTCATCTCCCAGTCAAGAGAGACTACTAGTCCTCTAAACCCTAATCTCATTGTCCTACTTTTACAGTGCATATATCTGCTGCTGCCATGCATAAATAACATAATAAACATGTCCTTAGCCTCAAGTCGTGTGCCTGCACCTTTCGAAAGGCTGCAGTTAAGCCACTAATTTAAGAAAGCAACACTACACCAAGAGAACTTGAACAGCTTCAGCCCAGTCCCCCATCTACCGGTCCCATCAAATACAATGGAACAAGTTGTGGCCAGCCAGCTGAACTCTTATATTGAAACTTCAAACCTAGCAATTAAGTTTCAGTCTGACTTTTGAGCTAATCACTCCACAGAGTCAGTATAGCTTCGGACGTATACCGATCTTCTGAGGAATGCAGACTTGGGGGTAAGGTCTCTCTGATGGGTTTGCTTAATCTTTCGGCGGCATTTGATACCATTGATCACCAAGTCCAACTAGAGTACCTCTAATCTCTCCTGGGCATCACTTGCACTGCACTACAACGGTTTAGGTCCTATCTCCGTGGGAGACTCCAGAGCATTGACGTGAACGGACAAAGATCTCCCGAGGAACCACTAAAGTAGGGGGAATACCCCAAGGCTCTGTGCTTGGTCCACTTTTTTCACAATTTACAACGGTTTAGGTCCTATCTCCTCTCTCTCTCTCTCTCCAGAGCATTGACGTGATATATACAAAGATCTCCCGAGGATACCACTATAGTAGGGGGATATATATATATAAGGCTCTGTGCTTATAATATTTTTTCACATATATCTATATATATATCTCTCTCTCTCTCTATATATATATATATATATATATATATATATATATATATATATATATATATATATATCGCTGACGTAATCGCCAAGCACAATTTGGGCTTTCAATTCTACGCCAATGACACAGCTATACCTATGCTTTGATTTTTCCAAGACCTGTCCAAGCACGGCAACTCTCTCAACTCTCTTGCTGCTGGCGTCCGCTGTGCATATTGCTGATGTCCGCACTCGGAAGGCAGCAAACTTTCACACATTGAACGACGATAAAACTAACTTACTAGTTATGGGAAAACCTAGTATGACTCAGAAATAGGAAAAGTTAACGCTCAAATTCGGCTCCACCAGCATATCACCCAAAGCATCTGCTTGAAATCTATATGTACTCTTGAAAAATGACCTTTCACTAGACAACAACATCTGCTCCACAGTCAAGTCTGCCTACTTTCAGCTAGGTAACATAGGAAAAATTCGGGCCGGCTTAGACAAGTATTCCACATCCAAGTTGGTCCATGCATTTTTCACATCCCATGTCGACATCTGTAACTCACTACTTGCTGGTCTTACAGCCTGTGCAATAAGGTGCTTAAAGTTGGCAAAAAAACTCTGCAGCAAAGCTTGTCTGTAGTGAAACATTTAAGTGAGTGTCAAAAATGACACCACAGCTCATGTAATAGACAAAGCAGCACGGATAACCAGACTAGGCAAGTTATTACAAGTTCAAATTTGACTGAAGACATCTTTTTCGACTACCATTATACGACCTCAGCTGAAGCACAAGCAAGGCCTAGTGACAGCCAAAGGAGCAATGAGTTGTTGAGCTGGCGTACCTTCACGTGGTTTGGCAAACGGTGCATATTCGTGATTCTTCAGATCGTACATAAATGATGACCAGTGGTGTCTAGCCCTGCTAGTGACATTTAAAGTGGCTGATCCAAACCAGAATTTCATGTGGGAGACTTCATGTGCAAAGAGTTCACCGTCCGCTCGCAAATCTGCAAGCAGCATAAGTCTTTAGCTGGATGTAAAGATGCATGTGCTTGGTGCCTGCCAGGAGAAGGCATTAACCCCTGGTACAGCTACAGGAGGAATAAGAAGCAGCACTATAGCAACCTGAATCGCTGCCAGCTGGCGTCGTCGTCACAGCAGAAGCCCCCTCCTGCCAAAAGTAATTGATCCACAAGGCCCCGAAGCGGTCCAATGTCCAAGACTCGGTGAATTTTTCATAGTGCTTAGTCACGTCGAATATGTATGCAGCTACAGCACTGTGGTGCCGGCTTGCATCAAAAAGTGATCCTGTCATGTAGTTGAATGACTTTTCGAGCGTGGCCCCGACATGCACAAAGTCAGGCTCCTGTCAAATCAAATTCGATGAGAATCCATCGATGCATACTATCAGCAGCCACTAAATATCTTATCCTGAAAGATTCAACATATCACAGCAGCATCCCGAGCAAGACGTATGAAGGGGGACTGGGCAGACTAAACCCCAACCCCATAAGCCTGGTTGATGAGGCAGAGCTGGGACGTCCCACCCAAAATTACAGCTGGCCAAACCTGCTTTAGCTAAAAACAAATACCCGACTGGCTCACATTGGAGGCCCGACAGCCCATCTGAGGCTCTCAGTAGGCTTCCTGAGCTACAGGTTTAGAGAGCAGTTCTGGTGGCTTATCAGGTGGCACGCTTCCTTCTGCAGCACCAAGGGGGATCTGACATATTTTCCTGAATGTGGCAAAAAAAGGAGGCAGTCGTGCAATGGTCAGTCGGCATGCACGGTCGTGGTCGGTTTTAGGGGAGCTACCATCAATCTTGAAGAAGCAATCGTACACACGTGCCGAAAAACTTCACGGTCTGTGGCCATAGGGGGCGCCAGACATAGAATGCCAAAAAAACGTTGAATACAGCCCTTCCAGAGCTCTGGCTCTGATTCGGTCATTTGAGGCCAGCCTTCGATTAAGGCATTGCTAGAAAATCAAACATTTTTTATATCAGCTCTGTACACTGCTAAAATGCTGACTTGCGAGTGCTAACTAGGCGTGCATAGATTTTAATTTCTTTTTAAATCGGCATTTAAAATGTCTTTTAAAATACGTCCAGATTTCCGGGGCATCTTCAATGTTCTTTTATTTTTTTTTAAAGTAAAATTACTGCTGTAGTTTAGGCAAATGTGTAAATGTAAAACGTGAGAAGGAAGTTGCTATTGCGTTTAACTCTGCTCAGTTCAAGTGAGTTCTTTCCAAGATGTGCAATTTTTTATTGGAGGTGGGAAACCACTTTCTTTTAGATGGGGCTGCTCAATGAGTGCACATTTGGTGTGCTCATTTGGTGCGTGTTTCCAAAGAGGTCATACATTTTTAACAGGGTGGAATTTTTTTGTATGGCAAATAGGAAGTTCCGTTTATTCAAGCTTACAGAGGTCGATTGAGCAAGCTGCAGACTCTGCAAATAAGGGAGTGAATATCTATTTATTTTGCCAAATCGGATTTTCATGCGGCATGCCTTCGGTATGGAACTGGAGGTTTTCCAAAAAATTTTAAGATTGAAAATAACAGCTAAAGTAAATAGCAAAACTACAATAATATCTCAAATCAAAAGCTTATTAGAGGCACTAAAGAGCTTTCCCGAGCAGATCTCGAAGAAAAGCACCAATGACAGTAAAAGTCATCCCCACCCCACACCACAGACCATTGAGCTCATTCAACCCAATCCCCTTGATCGCAAGCAACCGATTAGCAGCCATCACAGCCATAATGGGGGTACATCATCTGGCAAGTCCTTACACCATCACAAGCCCTGTCACCAATGCATGAACTGAATCAAGATAAGCATGATCTTAATCCACCCCCAGCCAATGCAAATGGTTAGGTTTTCTTACGGTGTGCTGCTACTTGGCCAACCACTTCATCACTAGAATGTCATGCCAGTAGGCAATCATGTATGCAATAAGCTATGCAATAATGACTTACTGTGCACATCACCAACAGCCAGAATGAGTGCCACAGCTTACAAAGAAAAAGGACATTCAATATATTATACTGATGCTCTACCATCGACATGCATTGTTGCATGAGCAAATGCATGCATGCAGAGAGGAGGTCTACAACAGTAGCAGCAAGAAATGAAAAGTATTCAGCAAACCTTTAGCCACCAAAAGTTGGAAGCTGCTAGTGGTCTTCCACCCACAAGCTGCAACCAGCTGCATATACATGTACATGTATGTGCTGGTGAGCTAGAAAAGTCACAAGCTATCGGCTAAGCTACAGTGGCAGCTTTGTCGACCTTACCACATAGCCTTCGATTTTTGAGTGCACATCACCACAGATGCAGTTTCCAATGGCTCGCACAGCAAGAAGAGTGATGCCCAGCTGGACGTCCATGAACAGCATGCCCCGAATCAAGATTTCCATGGCAACACCCGATAAATCCAATTCCATATAGGGCTCAAAAACTATCCGTTGGAAAGCACCACCAAATGCTGTACCTGGCCCTGGTGCCAGCTTGCTCAACTGCAACGAGGCAATGTAAGCACTCAAGAAAATCCACAGCCGATTCAGAAGAGTAAAGACTGCTGCAGACGCAACAGAAAGTAGCAAGTCGTTCTTTTTTCTAAATCTGACCCATTTCTGGCATACCCTTGCCAACATTATTAACTGCTTTCTTTTCAATGTATAGGAAACCAGACATATGCCACGATGTGCATGGATTAGCGTGCGAGCACTCAATCTTCACTGTCGACCCACGGTTTATTTAGGTGATCCTATCACGACTTCCCTGCACGCACGCGAATGCATGTGAGGTCACGTGTGCATGGGTAAATGCCAGTGCCATGTTCCCAAGGCGGATAAATTCGAATGAATAACAGCGGGTTTACACGGCCTGTTCCTCCTCCTCATTCCTGCTTCCATGTTGCCTCCAAAGACTGCGTGTTGGCAACTCCCTACCGAGGCTGGCAGCCCAACGCAGAGCGGTGAAGCTGAGCATATTTCTACTTCCAGGCCAAGACTAGCAGAAGACCAATGGAACAAACGACCAATCGCATGTGACGCCAAAAGCAATGCCTTCTTCATTACTTTCAAAAGTCGAATGAACTGTAGACTACGTGAAGAATAAATTATTCGAAGCTGTCCATGTGAGTCCATGCTTATGGGACACGCCAAGCACTACAGCAACCGGCTTTTGAGGCACTGTGAGTGAGGCAGCTGCCAAAAAGTTTAAATTGACCAGTTAGCAGCGAGATAAGGCTGGCTGTAGGGAAAACCTAGAGCTCCCAGTGCTTAGTGGGGTTATTAGTTGTAAAGGCAGTACAAAAAATCAAGACTATGCTGAGTACACTAACGGAGAGTTCAGTGGAGGGCATAGAGCTGGCAAGTGGGACACTGGTTGTGATTGCACACGTCTCTGCTCTTCCGTGTGCAGAGCTAGTAGGAAGCTAGCAAGAAGTATGACGGAAGGCAAACTGACCAGGCTAACGTCCTAAAAAGGACAGCAGCTAGACTGAAACAGGACTGAACTTAGAAGGACAGTATAAACCCACCTTGAGACCGGCTCTGGCTCCTGTGGGACCGGCTTGGATTCTGGACGCCATACTAGTCAACGTGCTACCGAAAAGTAGTTCATTCGAAATATGGCGAAAGGGAAAGCAAATTATAATATTCAACACTCTCTTAAAAGGAAACACTTAAACTGATGCCTAGTAATTGCTGTCGTATAACAGTCAAAGTGGTGCAAGAATTGTATGCAAGCGTGCACTGTCACATACATGTGCAGGAAAAAAGCTTGGGTGGTTTCCTTTCTCCTCACGATCAAGAGGTGGTACAGGAGCTACCGAATTTGGTGAGATGGGCTACTCAAAGAATATATAATAATATTAATCATAATAATAATAAGACATTTGTGTAGTACCCTATGAGAACTAAATCTCTTTCTAAGTATTCTACATGTGCTGGAAAGTAAGCAGATGTCCACCTCATCACAGGACAAAGGTGGGGACTGAATGTGGTAGGCTACAACAGCATGTAAATTACCATATAACTACCATATAACTTTTTTAAGAAGTGCCTAAGCTACAATTTGAAGAAGTAATTTCAAGTAGAAATGTCTGCTTAATTTATCAGACAGGGTATGGCATTAGTTTCCTTATTATCCAGAAGAATTCGGCCTGATGTGGATGTAAAAAACTGCATAGAACTTACCTTGAACACCAAGGATGCTTGGTGCACATAGAAAGCGATGTCAAATACAGATGGTTCAGTGTCGCCAACGTCTGCCTCACTTTGCACATCTACTGAATCTGAATCTGAGGCCTCTGTGATGGAGCCAGGTAATATGCGAGGTACATATGACCAGGCCCAGCTCACCCAGTTGCCTTCATTGGTAGTGGCGGATGAACCTAATACAAAGAAAGCAAGCGATAGGAAAAGAATGAAATGAAAGGCATACGGTAGCATTTGCTGAACGTTTTTCACAGTTGCCCAGCTAGCGTTGCTCGATTGCTCGATGCTCTCAGCCACCACACTACCACTCGTAATGCTATTTTGTTTGTTGGTTAGATAGGTTGACTGCAACAGGTATTTCTGGCTGCACAAATCGTGCGACCTCGAGCTATGCAAACAATGGTCAATAGGATAGGTAGGTGTAAGCACACTAAGCATCGCCACAATTTCGCAGACTTTTTGTGATCTGTGAGAAACACTGACTGTGCTTCCCAGTCAGAGGCCAATACTGACCAATGACAGTAACCCATCAGCTGCAAGCCAAATGTACACATAAAAAGACAACGAACAGGAAACAATCGATTAAGAAGACATGAATCTAAAGTCATTGAAGGACACCACCTTCGCAAAACACATCAGTTCTGAGTTTAGTGATCTGCTGGGGCACTTAAGTCGGAAAAACTTGATGAGCCGGACCAGGGTATGACCCATGTTATCTCTCGACTACAGGTCGAGCGATGTTTAGGATGATCCGAGTGTAGACCCGAAGGATTTCTAAACACGTGTCCGAGCTAGCCATAATACTCTATTATTACTTTTGAACTTCAGCTGCTCAGCACTTTTGGTCAGCGAAGCTGCTAGATTTTGAAATTGTAATTGAATCTCGATTCCATTATTGTAGACTTTTCACCCTAACTTACCTATCCTCACCGGCGCCTTGCCCGGCACTCAATTTAGCAGCACCAACACCAAGTGGGAATCTAAGTGCCTGTATCAAGTACCTATATATAAGAACACATACACACACAGGCACACTCACACCCCCACACTACACACAAACATGCTCGTGCATGCATGCGTGCATGCATGCATGTGAGGGAAGTTCTGGGGATAAAGTCCGACGATTTTTCATCGGTCAATTAGCCCTCACCAAAAATCAGTGGTCCGCTGAGCAAGTGTAGCCATTAGGTCAAATAGACTCCCTGATGGGTGCTCCACATGCTGTCGTCCGGCTACAGGTCTGCGCAATATACCCTTGCTAGTAAATAAAGCCAGAAGAATTATCCTATTTAGTAAAAATATAGTCTTTCTAAGGACAGTTCAGCCGATCAAGGATAATTTATTGTAAGATTACTCTGGCGCGATATGTAAGGTTACATAGCTAGACAGTGGTAAGCATATCTACTGCACAAGTAGAGGAGAGCATTCGTTCTATGATGTAGTCGAAATCTCAGTGACTTTGGCACTCGCTAGGAAGCAAGGCAAGCCTTATGCAAAGCAGCTGAAGTGTAGAGCTAATCTGAAGCTAGAGAATAGCTGAGGGAGCAACATGTTGCCAACAGCATTGATTATGCAATGTATCTCTGTCAGTAACTGCCCAAAGTCACAAAAACTAGTCGGTGGGTGTTACGAAGAAGGGTTTTCTATAGAACACTAAAAGCCTGAGCGGATTTAGGTATGCATGTCGCAGATAACCGAATTCCTCTAACGAGACCAATAGAAAGTGAGAAGTATAGCTTAGTCGGGAAGGCAGTTGAGGTAGTGAGTACCATTGAAGTAGCAGCTCAGGACGGTTGGAAAAGATGTACCACAGTCTGCAGCAGCAGAGATGATGTCGTTGCATAAGAATTGTGGAAGTGAGTAGCAATGGGGATCATATCCTAGTAGTAGTAGTGTGTGTACTGGCCGTGCTGTGGTTATCATGCTAAATAAATCCCGCATATCGCTTTTGCATTTATTTTGGCATCAATCTCACTCGTTTAGACCCTCTTGCTAGGTCTTAAAATTGCCTACAAAAATAGTCGACCAGGCAGCCATAACTAGGGTGGCATCAAAAAAACTATTAGCCACTAGTGTATAACTTGTACACATGTTTAGAAATGCACAGACATAAATACTTGTACGTAGACATGTATATAATGTCATATGCCAGCTTAAGAGTTAGTTTAGTAGGTCATTTTCATAAGCTATGACAGCACTAGTCTAGACAGCTGGTGCATAGCTAAGGTACAACTCAAGTATTTAGCTACATGAAGATTAAATCCAATTTTTGTCCATCATGACATTGTGTCCCTTTTATGGGACGATCAAATTATCTTTTTGCTCTCTATCTCCCTATCTCACCACCCTCTCTCTCTCTCTCTCTCCCTCTCTCTCTCTCTCTCGCTCTAGCTTTCTGTCATCTTCTCTCCCTGTTTCTTTCTCTACAACTTTCACTACGTTTGAGTCAAACACAAAATTGAAAAGGATATGAATTTTTGGGACTCACATTATTACAACAAGGCAATGTGTGCATTGGCTCCTCAATTATTTTCTTCATTCTCTCTTTCTCTCTCTCATATATATATATATATATATAAGTATATATATATATATATATATATATATATATATATATATATATATATATATATATATATATATATAAAGTATATATATATATACTTTATATATATATATATATAAAGTATATCTTGCATTCACTCACTCACTCTCACTCTCTCAGTTGGCCATCTCTAGAACAAGCAAAAGACCACATAGCTAGCTACCCACATTTCTCAAGCACTAACAGATATTTAAAAAAAGCGGCAGAAGACAAACCTGTTGGCTGCTCTGTGGCTCCTTGCTCTTGCCCATCAGCTGCTACCTGCGACACTACCTCCATGCTGACAGCAGTTGTAGCAGTATCGGCAGCTGTTGCTGCTTTGGTGCTTGACAATGGATCGTAATCGCCATAGTAAAGTGCCATTGCAAGCTCGAGCAGGCGAGCAGCCATCGGCAGTTGCACGTCGGTGAGTGACAGATCGAGCCGATCGCAAAACGCATGCAGCCGGACGAGCGATGGAGACGAAGAATGCAAGCTGCTGTGGCGCATGTACATGCGGATGCTGAGGGAGCAGCGATAGAGCACTGGGTCCTGGTACGTCTCCACCTTGCCACTGGCACTTCGCTTGTCCAGGCACACCGTCAGGTCACTCAGCTTGAGTAGGCGCCTACACAAGACAGACAAGAGATATTATGGAAAAAAAGAAAAAGAGAGGATATAGCAACCGGCAGCCACCTTGCCCCTCATTCCCCAAAGAGAAACGTCTAATTGAATCAGTCTGGAGCATTGTGAAGCTCAAGTCCAGCTCAAGACACCAGGCCCCCATACACACAGTTCAGATCAACATAGCAACAAGCAGTTTCCATAATGTCAATAATGCAATGGCAGTTTGCACAGCAGAAGCTTCTTCTTTCTACCGACGGCTGAGCTAATGGGCCCAACGATTGCCCAACAAGACCACCAAACGTGGACATTGTGTGAAACGTTAGCAGCACTGACAAGAGGCTCGGCACTACAACAACTGCACACATAGCATGTCAGATCAACACGCAGCACGATACCGATTCACGAAAGGCTTTGGATGTCGGCATAGATGCCAGCCAGCCCTCTAGCCCAATTCAACTAGCCCAGAGAATAGTAATTTTCATTCTTGTTTATGGAAATACGGTCATGTTCACAGAGATATAGTGAGGTATGTGCTCACACATGTGCCTACACTCGTAATGCTAGCAGAGGTAGCTGACTCAGAGGCTTACTGATTGTGCTTCCAAGTCTGGGCCTAGCTACCGACTGGCATCACTATATTATTGCTGACTTGATGACATCTAAAACGCGGCCAAAACAAGTCCCACCCTCCGTCCATGTGAATTATCTTATACATGCTTAAGTGTGCTGAGACTGGCACATGTTATTACTATTGTTATTTAGTTACTATGTTATCATCACTAATAAATGTATGTACTTGCTTACCAGAATATGCAAAGTGCCTAGGAAGAGCTTTAGTTTTTTTGGGTTGCTATACAAATGTATGACTATTATTATTACTTTTCAACAGTTATTAAATTTAAGTACATGATCTGCTAGAAACATAGATATGAACTCATTACTACAAGACTTATACAGGCATAACAGTTGTGTTATGATTAGACAACACATGACAACGTGCCATTCTGCCAAACACAAGAACACACTGGGTTCACAAGTCAATCAAATCTCAAGCTTGCAATCAACTTCTGTCTACCCCTCTTTTATAATGCAGCTGCAAAATCGATGTCCAAGGAAAGTGCATCGACGCCTACCTTAAAATTAGATCAGGCATGGCCACGTCAACAAATGCACGCTGCCACTCCGAGTTAACACTGAAGAGCTCTGCCGATTTGATGTTCAATGACAGGACAATGTCTTCCTCGACGAATTTGAGGATGAGATTATCAATAACGACGTTGACATTGTTAACAATACGATTCAGCAAACTCTGAATGTAGCCAGGCGGCGGAAGGTCTTCGTCGGTGGTGCCCCCCTGCAGCTTACGCCGGCTGCGGTTTCGTGGCATCTTGGCAGCGGTGTCTCGCGAGGCGCCGGAGCCAACCGAGCTGTTCCCATCGGACGTATCGGCAGTGCCACACAGCGTGACCACGCACTCAATGGTGCTGATAGTTATCACAACTGGCTCGGAGCCCAGCTTCGTCCACGGTACCTGAACAGAAACCCAAATGCAATCGTTCCTACCGGTCGGGCACGGTGGCAAAACCAGGCAGTTGATTATTGGCGGCACAAGGTAGTCATTGCAACAGCTTCTAGCCGAAACCTTTTTGTAGCAGCCCAAATGGTGTTCAAGCTTAACATAGCATAACCGTGTGAAGCATTAGGGTAGCCAAAAACATAGCTGCCTGCTGAACGACTCAGGAAGAGCTGGGAACAGCAAACAATTCGACGACTGATGCTAAGAATCAACAAAAATTCTAGTTACATCCTACCTAAAAAGGTAAACTGATTTAACAGCCTCTTTTATTTAGCAGCAGAAGAGCCTTCACGACTATCATCGCTTGCAGTGGACAACAAAGAATTGCCAATCGCAGGAGTCAAACCCACGACCGCGGTCGTGAAGAGAGTGACCAGCTTACCTCAGACCAAGTGGTCGAATTCCTACAGCAGGTGTGCTCAGCTACTTGCTTTGCCCTAATGCCGCTATAAGCAGGCTCCCACCTACTGCTGCTCACTGCCAATAAAGCAAGCTTAGATCCGTGACTTGTATTGCAGAGAAGACAGCTGTGCCTGCAAGGAGCCCCAGTAAGGAGCTTCTGCCGTGAGTCCTATGCAGCTGCTGCTGTAGTACCACCTATAGAGCATCCATGCACTGAGCCATCATAGCTGCTGTTTGCTCACACCCGTCAATGGCACATTTTTCTTGCCTTTTAACTTTCGGAAACATTGGGTTGGTAATCACTGTCACCTCCTGCAACCACACATGCATGCACGTGTGCGGCACACACACACAAACACAAACACACACACACACACACACAAGCACACTCGAGTGCAAGCATACGCCTACAGGCACACACAAGCACATACATACACGTGCAAGCATGGCCATGCACCGAGTTACAAGAACCCATGCTGATTACCACCCCACTATCTAACCTGACCAGTGGTGTTCGGCACAACAAAGACCAGTGGTGTGTTTGAATGGAAGGATCACCTCGGCTTAAAAACTGCATGCAGATCTGCTATATTGGACATGTACACATTGGACTATTTGGACTACTGTATGTAGTCCAGTTTGCTTGTGTTGTATTGATATACTGAAGCCTCAACAGTGCAACATGTTAGGTTACTTGCCCAAGTATCGATCAAGCTTGCCTCGGGTCTTAGCTCCGAATCAGTATTAGCAGTGCATTTGGTCAAAGCTATACGTGACTAGCACATTATTCACATCAACGATTTGATGTCCCTAACAGGCAACGTGTGCCTACCACACTACGAGGATGCTTCGGGTCGTTGGTTTCTTCAGGCATTTGCAGCAAATGCAAACGCGGCTGAATCAACAGAGTGTAATACATCTCTGCCAGAGCCTCGATGGCTATCAGGGCACTGCAGTGGGAGCGACATAATGCACTTGGCCCTAAAGACCCTGCATTGTATCTAAAACTTTCGATTCTTTTGCACTAAGAATAACATTCTTCCTGAAAAACAGACTAGCTCTAGGGAAGGCCGGCGTTACACAAATTCTTACCAATCGTTGGCTACGTGCGAAGAAGGCACATAGCCGCAGCCTTTGCAGCCTATCGCACACTGTAGAAGCTCAAGTCGCCGAGCTCGTAGCAAGACGCCTTACCGAAGCCACGGGGGTACGCTCGTTAAACTACCGCTCATCGCCAAGGTTCATCTAGTGGCTCAGGCAAGATCTGCAATCGAGCCGGTGCCTACCTGTATTTTCAGCTCTTGAATGTGGCCACTCTTAAGAGACACGGGAAGCTTGAGCTGTTTCTCTATGGCATCCAGCCTCAAGTCGAGCTTTGTGAGAACGGCTGCGCCACCCCACAGCGAGAGCTGGAAGTCCTCCGGCCGCAGCTTCACGTAGCGATCCAGATAGCTCATCAGAAATGGGGTGATGTACGACTCGATGCGGAACATGACTAACGCTAGCTGCACTCCAGCAAAGGCCTGACTTCACGAAAAGTATGCCCACGATCTGCTCCTCCTTATTTAAAAGCCACCACGGAGCGGTCACGACTGCTGGCAAATAATTCTGGCCTATGCTGACGATATCGGCTGCTTTCCCTCACAATTCTGGATGACTTGGACACCACTGGATATCAGCAGTGCTGTCATGTTCGTGGCGTGGGCGTCCCGGCAGTGGGCCGGGCTAAGCCCGCGGATAAAAGTGCTCGAGACTGAGGATTTGGGACTATCTTCCGAGCACAGCCAAGAATTATCCGCCTCAGAAATCTAGAATCGGCTGCATACGAGCTGGACTTCTGGCAACAGGACAGCCGATCGGCGGTATCCAACGGGATACGACTACCCAGCCACGCACAGGGTCAAGGTGAGGCATGTAACCGAGTCCATTATTTCGCCGCGTAGTTGAAAAGCTGGTGGCATTCCGTCCGTACAGCCGGAGCAGAGCCTGGCACGTGCGGGATTTTGTGGTCGCCTGGCTGTCTTTCTGGAAGGCCCCTAAAACTCTTAACTTAAGACTGAGTCATCTAATTCCCACGGCAGCAGCAGAAAGCCACTAAGGCCGTCCGTGGCGACGCCCAGGTGTTGTCGGGTATGTTGTGTTCCGATTATTCTGCCCCGACGCGACCGTTTCATCGAAGTAGCTTCGACTTGCTGTGCTCATGGTGCTATTGTGCGGAGTAAATAATAGCTGGCGAACTTGTTTGGGTTAGCTACGTATTTTTAGCTGTTCATCTGTCTGCTTGCCCAATGCTATACACCCCCGAATAATTCGTGCGGTTAGACGTAGGTGGCTGTAGAATAAGAAAAAATAACGTGTGAGCCTAGATGGATGATTTCTCTGAAATTGATCAAGCAGCGTACCGTGCGGCTGTGTTGTGCGCTATGGGATAGAGGTGATCGCCATAGCGGCAAGTGAAGAAGTTAGATTTCTTATGACTTTACTTGCCAGTTGATTTGAATGCTTGCGTGTCGAGTTGTTACTGATTTTTTCCTCGTTTCCTTGCTCTATTTTTTAAAGAGTGTTATGATATTGGTGCTGGCTTTTTTGCTTTGGAGTTACGAACCGTTTTGTAGAATGTTAACAACTGTGTTACAAGCGTAGTCATTGGCGCGACTGCATAGCCGGCAATTTAGAATCGTGAACTTGGTAACGTATTTAATCCTGTATGCATTAAATGGCGTTTTGATTTTCATAGCTGAGGCTTAGATCTGGCCGTGGTGTAGCTTTTTCTCTGAGGTGGAGTAAATCGTCTGCAGATTCCACATTATCCACGTCAAATAGAAAATTGTTTGGATGGTGCAGGCTAGTGGATGTCTGCGGCTGAACTCCTCCTTCGGAATGTCCAGCGTTTTTCTTATGTTTTTCTTTAAGATACCAATTTGTGTAGGATATCCGGAGGCATTTGGCATAGCCGGTGGCCTTTGTTGAATGCTTGATGCCCGATCTGCCTCTTGAAATTTTGAGCGCTTGTTTTCAGTAAGTGGTACAGCATGGCCACAAGAGCTCGGCGGAAGACAGCAACAATGCCCAGCGAAGAGGGCAGCAAGTCTTCACCGATGTCAGAAAATCCTGAGTCGTCATCAGAGTCGTCCAGGTACAGAGAATGCACGAAGACCCCATCCGAGATCAGGCAGGATAAGGCTGCGTAGCTCTGTGCGTTATATGCACTATTTATTTTTTAGGCCTGCAGAACGACCTCGGAAGCGAAAAATCACAGCACGTCACCTTCTGGAGGACGATGATGGCTCGAAGAGCAACATGAAACATTGTGACAAGGCTAACTGTCAATCATTGGTGCCAGTCTGCTTTGCAGAGGCCGCCGACAAGTGAGCATCTCTATTGTTTATGTGGTTGCTAAGGTTCCGACTTTGGTCATGGTGCTGAGTCTAGTAGAGGGTCAATGTGGCAACTGGGCTGAGCCCCTCTCAAGCCTGCGGCATATCCATTCTGGGGACATAGCGTGCAGTGCTCGATCGGAATTTTTTAGAGCATCGGTACTAGAAGCCTGGGGTGCTGGGTTTCATCCAGCAGACAAGTCACCTTAGGAGTTTCATGCCGCGAGTATGCTTTTGGCCCTTCGATGCTCTCCATTCGTACAGAGCCTCTCTGAAAAGTGATGTGGGGCCTGTGGCTTTGGCTCTCACTTCTATGCTGATATCCAGCCGTACTTATTTGCCTTTCACATCATAGGCATCCATCAGCTGCAACAACCAGATTGCCTGCCTTTTAGACATTCGATCCTGAATGTCAACTAATGCTCTTAAGCCAAACGATATTAAAACAGAAATCCTCTCTTAAGGCACCATAAACATACCGCCGGCTGGACTGAGAGACTTGCTCGTGTGATTAGTGGTGATGTTGTTCTCTTTAATTACTGCTAGGCGCTTAGAAATTTCATTCAGAAGACTGCTTTCACAGCTGGTCACCATGTTCGATCTGTGTCCAAGATCAGGGACTAACTAGGGCAGTGGCTCAGTAAACATCTAACTTTCTTGTTGTGTCTAGACTGCACTACTGGAATTCAGTTTTGGCTGAGCTACCGAAAAAGCCATTAAGCCGATGATGACTACGGTTGCAAGTTTGGTTAACAAATCCTCGAAATTTAGCCGTGTCTCTTTGTCGTTGTAGCTACGATGGCTCCCGGTTGATCAATGGATACAGAGAAAAAAACTTACTCTTACTCATTAGGCCTGCCATTGTCCTGTTCCTAAATACCTAATTGTACTGATGCACCGGTTTCAGCCTCCTCGTGCCGCCCTCAGGTCGTCTATAGACAATAAGTTAGCTGTTCTGTTCTATAACTTATTAAATACTTTTCGTGACAAAAGATTTTGCTCTGCAGGGATGGGACTGTGGAACTCACATCGACAATTCGTACCCAACCGGATCTCTCCTGCTGCGGACTGTGGTTGGATTCTTTCCAGCCGTCCTGAATTACTTCCGTGCTACTCACTACTTCAACTGCCTTCCTGACTCAGCTATGCTTATCACTTTCTCTACCGTATGCGTACTAAAAGCCGCTTAGGCTTTTAGTGTACATGTTAAAAGTTAAAATTAAAAAAAAATGCCAGCGCAATACCCACTTAGTAGTGTGGGGCTACATTTCATATAGATTCTGCCTGTTGGGACAGTTGTAAATACTTATAGTTTTCTCCCCCAGAGATCTCAGTTGTAGTCAAACTTTGAAAGTTTGGTTTTTAGTGAAGTTTCTACCCGGTATGTAGGATTGTGAATATTTTCCGCCGTTGAAGCACAGATAGGTACACACAGAAAAATCCTGACAATTATGTGGGTTGTTGGCATGAACCTGATTTTCATAAATAATTCGTGACCACAAATATGCTCGTGCACACTATCTTTGATCAGTGTTGCAACCATCCACAAACATTGTATGGAGTCACTTCATAGCAGAATTGGTGAACTGGTTAACCGGCAGTTTCGAGCCTGTTTGACCAGGTTCCGGCAGCATGCAGTGTGGTTCCGAGATGTGGGCAATGGCCTGTAACAGCATGCAAGTCGTTTCAGTATTAATTTTTCCGAGGCTCGATGCCGTGAAAGAGCTTTGAAGAGCGAATCCTTAATTTTTAAGCCGGCTACTCTACTGTTAGTCTGCCTGAGCGAGCCCCTGTTGTCGGGCAGTCATACGATCAGCTGCTTATGTCATCCATTCAGCACCGGTGTGTCATGGCAGTTCGACAGTGGCAGAGGGTCTGACAGCCTCGATCGGGAGTGCTCTCGGAGGAAATGTGTGGGAGTGGCATCTCAGCTGGCTAATTTCTGTGTTAGGACTTGCTTTTTTTGGTCCGTGGTACAACAGCCTCATTGTACTGCAATGCAGCCATGATGTGTTCAGCAGCTGATGTGCAGTGGCTGATCTGCAACATCACTGCAGCAGCTGGTGACCGGCCGTAAGCTACCACCATCTCCTACCTTTTCACTAGCATGAACAGACTCAGCTGAACCGTTGGTCGGTCAAGCTTGGTCAAGCTCACTCGGGAAGCTACACATAATGTCACCAAACCCACCTACTGTGAGATTCCTGACTGTCGATAGACACGCCTCTGCTATCTGTCCTGGTGGGTGGTTTTCTGTGCATTCAGAGCTGCAAGTAGACAACTGTTGTGGAACGTGATGACATTGTGAGTGTAAGTGTGTGTGTGTGTGTGTGTGTGTGTTTGTTTGTTTTAGGGTGTGTGGGCGTAACTCCACAAAGCCTCGAGAACTAAGTGGGTGTTAAGCTGGAAAGTTTTCCATAGTGCATTCAAAGCCTAAGCGGCTTCCGATAAGCGTACAATAACCAGCAGACTCCATGTTAAACAGCATAGAGAAAGTGAGAAGAATAGCTGAGCCAGGAGGGCAGTCTAGGAATCGGCTAATGTAGCAGTAGCAATGCAGGGTCGCTGGAAAGTATGTGCGACAATCGGCAGCAGGGAGGGGAGATTTCCTTGCATGAGCACTGTGAAAGTGAGTTCTGCCGTGTAGGACCTGTTGAGCAAAAGTTGCAGTTGCTAACAGTCTTTAAGGGAAGGTAGGTAACAGCTGATTTATTGTCCAGTGAGGACCTATTGGCTCTAGGAGGCTGAGACTCGGGCAGAAGTTCACCCAGGTATGAAGAAGCCAAGCCAAGGTGGGCATCTTAAGAATTTTGCTCTGTATTTCGTGATCAGCCAGAAGCCATTGCAGTTCCTTCAGCAAAGGTGACTTGCGGCTGAGCCACTTAGATTTGTTGACAGACCTGGCAGCCACATTCATCACCAGCTGCTGAGGCTTGGTGGCTTTTATTGGTAGCCGAGGCGAAACTGAATTACAGTAGTCAAGCCTAGAATGAACCAAGGAGCTAGCAAGATCTTTGCCCGGCTGCTGTGGTTGGCAGTCTCAAAGCAGTCCTATTAATGAAGCTTTTGAAAGGCAAGAAGTCATCAATTGGAGCAGCAAAATTAGGAGTACAGGTTACACTACAGCACTATCAATTAGACAAACGGTCTGTTTTTTCCAGCCGTAGGCATATGGTGTCCTATGAGTAGGATTTCGATTTAAAAGCGATTTACTTAAGCAGTTCTTTGCACTCTAGAAATGCTTTCATTTTGCTGCATGAATGCTCACGAAAGCATGCCCCCTACCCCCTCGCTGTTAAGGAAAGCACGTCAGCCTTAATACTCAGCTAGTAATTTTTGAGTGGTGTCAACAGCATGCTAGCACTAACCGGTGTCTACTTGGTTCTGTGCACTCTAATTCTAGGTGCGCCAGGGCCACTGCAGCAACATCACGCTGGTATCACCTCTCCCCTGGCGAACACTTCTGCAATGAGTGCTTCGACAACTTCTATCGGAGGTAGGAATACTCGCAGGAGCCCGGCTGTGCTTGCACGGTCTCTCCCTTCCCCACCCCTAGCTAGTTAGTCGGCGTCTATCTCATGCCTACAGCAGCAGCACAGGACTTGCTCGATAGCTTTCGTTTTAAGCGCAGGCCGACGTGTTACCAGAAAGCTCGTCTCGGCATGCACTTTTGTTATCCTTGTGACCAGTACATGACGCAGCACTTCCGACAGACGGTGCCTACCTGATTGGCCTTTCTGTCCTGTGCGGCAGGCCTGTGGGCGTGTGGTCGCCGTCACGTGGTTCCGACCCCAGCTGACGTTCTGTCCGCCCAACGGGAGCGCTCCTTGCCGGCACGTGACTCGTTCCTTGCCGCACAATTCACTTTCTGCCTGTGCGTTGGCCTGCACACACGCTATCCACTCTCTTCTCTCTCTTAGCACCTCGTGCTCCGGAGCAGCACGCACGACGGCTGCTAGATCGTATAATACAGCCGTCGTCGACATCGCTTGTGGGGGCTTCGCTCTTCATCGCGCCGCCATCGCGCGCCGCGAGCCCCTACAGGCCTACTATGCATGCTTGCCACCTGTGCAGCGAGCACGCACCCTTGAGGTCGCAATGGCTGCCCTTTTGCCATCGTGCTTCAGTGCCGACTCGTCATGCCGGTCCCTGTGGCTTCCGCGATATGGCTTGCTGCTGATATTCAGCCACGTTGCTCGGGAACTGCCGTGTTAGCCCCTTGCTCAGCAACGTGCAGTGGCAGAGTTTGCCACAACTGACCGGCCATCTTGCTGGGTCAAACGATTTCAGGAAATTCTAGCCTATATTGTTCTCAGGTGCATGTACATTTGGCCGGTTGTTGCTGGTTACGTGGCATGTCATGTGCTCAGCGAAAAACATAGACTAGCAAAGTTGAGAAGAAAATTGCAGATCAATCGTTAGTGAATTTCGGCCGAGAATTTTAACGTGCATTGCCTCCTTTGACTCTGGCTGTACATACTTGGTGTACCGGAAGTGTCGACGAGCCGCTCTATGGCTGGCACCTCAAGAAAGTACAGAAATTCCATCAGCTCCCATCATAGCCTGTGCCAAGCCAGCTTGACCACGTGATCATGATGGCCTTACTGCAGGTGTCTGGCAGCAGGCTGTACTCTTTTGGTTTTTGTGTCTGTACTCCTTGCCTTGTTTTTCGAATGTATGCGACCGTTGGAGCTCGTGGGTTTGTTTGCCTGCCTTCTTGCCCCCCCCCCCCCCGTGAAAGGTCAAGTCACAGACCCGCGAGCGACTGCCAAAGGACAGTGCTATTCCCGGTTCGACACGATGGCTCGAAAATGCTGCTGCAGCAGCCAGTTGAGGCAGAGCAAAGCTCCACTCGAGAGACAGGAGTTAAAAATGAGCGCCGCCGCCCTCCCCCCATGCAAAATGCGGCTTCACTGCGCCTGCTGCCCATCTTTGTAGCCACAAGGACGGCTACGCAGAGTACACCAGGTGGAAAAAGGTGTGGTCCAGCAATGGTACGACCGAGACCAACGTGAAAGCTTTCATGAACGACCAGATCCTACCGTACTGGGTGCAATGCCGTGTGTGCAGCAAATGGCGGACCCTGCCCAAGGGTGCTACCTTGACGAAGCAGTGCTCTGAGACGTTCAAGTGTGCTGACATAGAGGGCGTAGAGTGCGCCACGCTCGAGGACAGCGTAAGCATTGAAACCTGTTCCCTGCTGCGTGGCAGATTCTCCGTGTGCATTCGAGCCGTCGGCGGTGCCCGCTCCTTTTTTAGCGGTGCTGCGCTTGCTCGCCGAAAGTGTGAAACCATCATCGTTTTAAGCGGGGTCGATGGTGTTGCTGTGGTGCACACGAGCGTGGCTAGCTGCGATCCGTTGGCGGGCCTTCAACGATCGACTTCTGCCGGTTTTTGGGCAGTATGCTGCTGCAGGGCAGGTCTACACCACTTTCTTTTACAATGCTTGCTTGCCCATGACGTGCCGTCCTGGTTGTGGCCCACGTGAGGCACTCGCGTTTAACGACCAGGGTCGTGGGCTAGTGCCCTTCGGCACGTGTACAGCGCCTGGCTGGAGGTTAGGTTCTCTTATAGCGCTGTTCAATTGAATTATTTGTGTTCATCCTGCGATTTCTTCTCTGCCTTGTTGGGCACCATATTTTCGTCATGGTAAGTAGAAAAGCTTCTGTCGAAATTGGCCGCCCAATAGCCCTTCTGATATAGGCTGTTTGCTTCAAGCCATATCTGCATAGAAAACTCATATGGTCTGACTTTGAGTTACGATATGTCTAAGGTGTTGGTATGCATTCGGCAGTTGCTGTGAATCTGCTGCATCTGCCCTTGTTTCGTCCGGTGGGCAACCCATGCCATTTTCTGTGCAGTGGAGCCGTGGGGAGGGGAGGGTGCCATGCTTCAAATTATCGAGGCTTTATCTGCCAAGGGAAGGCAGTTTGGTTATCTTGGGACCTTAAATTGTTACAGGTCGATCGGTGGCTGCCTGCTTTTCGTGCTTTTGGCCGTGTACGTCCGGGTCTCGGCTGCCGGCGAACCATCCGTGCAGCGACCGTCTGCTTGCCTGCCTGCTCTAAGCGCAGTTGCGTACTCTTGGTGATTGCTTCGCTCAAAATAAGCTGCCGTCCGGCTCGTGCTGGTGCCTGCACGCTGGCTGCTGTGCATGCTGCCGATGCAGTCGTAGCCCCGATGTACCCCGATGTCCGTTCTCGGCTCTTCAGCGTGTGGCAGCAACCAGGGATGCGCACTGGATTGATACGCTGGTACTGCCACCGTATTTGAAGTGCTCACCAGCTGCCCCTTACGTTACCGACTACTATCCTGATGGTGTCGGCATGTCAGCAAGTGAAGACCGCTCGTGTTCAGGTGACAGCGCTGTGCGCCACGACGCGCATCCGTATCGGTTTAGTGATCAGTGCTCATTTCTTAGGCTCTCGGCTGCGATTCGAGCTCGAACGCTGCGCGTCGGCCTCGGCCCCAAGGGGCTTCACCGGCAGCGCACGTGGTGCAACTCGGCAACAGCGGAGGCGTGGCCAGAGCGAGCGCTCATCGGTGCATGCAGCGTGCTGCATCAGTTATGAGCTCGCCTGCCGACTGCTGCCATTCAATGCAGCCTATGGGCTGGCGGTCTTGCTCGAAAGGCACCGAAAGGCTTCGAGTGCGCTTGCAAAACTCCAGCCTAGCACCCACTGGATTGTTGTGGCTCTGTGGTAATCTTGGGAAGATTACGTGCATGTGATTATGCTTGGTTGATTTTCCAAGATGATGCAGCTAGCTCGACCGATTTGTCGTGCTGCATATTGCCCATTGTAGGACTTTTTTAGGGAAAACCTGGAGTCACTCGGAAAATGGAAAGCCTAATGCTCCATCGGAGCTAGGCTAACGTATCTCCTGTAGCGTAGCATCTTCATGAAATCTGAGTGTCCTGGTCCAAAGGGTGATCTTTCTCTAGACGACCACATCAGCTCCACAGCCAAGTCTGCCCTACTTTTAGCTACGTTTCATTGCAAAATATTTTTGGCTTGCTTGGTTAAGGACGCCACCGCCAAACTTGTCCGTGCATTCGTGACATCTTGACTAGACTTTTGTCGCTCACTGCACGCCGGTCTGCCTGCCTGTGCAATAAGACGCTTACAGTTTGTGCAAAACTCGGCAGGAGGCTGGTCTGTCGTGAAAATCACCACTGCCACAATACACCACTTCTCACCGACGTGCACCTCCCCATCAAGCAGTGGCTTTAGTGTGAGTCATGAATGTGAGTGACCTCAGGCTTCAAACTTTTGTCAATCACTTGTAGGTTCCTTCATTCTCTTGCTCAGGCCAAACTATCAAAAATTCTTCTTTGCCAGGTTTTGCTTCATACCACTCGCCCATCTGACTCAAGTCGTTTAGCTGTAACTCTACCCAACTTAAAATCCTTGGGAGACCTTTGGTTGAGGTCGTCTGCTCCCAAAACCTGAAACTCGCCACCGACTGTGTCACGACATCCTCTGACTTGACACTTAATGTTCTTCACAGTATTTGCTCAGTTGTGTGAATTGCCCTGTTTGTGCGTATGCATGCTGACAATGTACATTTTACGACTAACCAATTGACTTTCTTCCTTTCTGGCACGTGTAAGGTGACGTACATACAGCCTGAAGTAAATATGTATCATTTTAATTCTTTCAACAACTAGTCGCTTGCTTGTCGAAGGTGATACCGATGGCTAGAAAATTGGCCAGCAGTACCAGTGGTCGTGGTTGGTTGAACTCTCGACACTGGCTGTATTTCTCGTCTGTTCCTATCTGTTTCCTAGGACTGGCTCTGCCCTGTTTACACTTGAACAATCATAGCCGTTGTTTGGAGGGGCTTACCTTTAGCAAATCTTTCATGAACGTACCACGGTCGATTACATTAGTCCATAAGTCGCATCTGATCAGCGGCTGTCGTGAGAGGTTTGACTGCAACTTGCCGTGTCCACTATATCCAATTGCTATCAGTGAATTATATATGAAAGTAGATTCCCTTCAGCCGATTCTCGGCTGATGCTCAGTGAAGAGCAGTGCTCCAGTCCGTCTATTTTGGGACACCCTAGTTTCAGCATCCCTGGTCATTAGGGGGGAGGTGGCACTGAGATCTCTGGCTACCGGATTAATCAACCCTTGTCATGTAATCTCTGCCTGCACGCTATGTGTGCCACGGTCGAATGCTGCAACAACCTCCCACGACCCTGCTTAGTGTAGCCAGAGCCAGGATCAGCGGCTGTAGCAGCCACCTTGGCTTTGTGCTCACACCTGTGGGTGAACTTGGCAGGAGTTTGCATGCGCTCTCTTGCTATATTGTAGATTCAGCAAAAGTCAATCATAAATATCTACAGCCTTTTCATGATCCAAATGGCGCACAGGTGGCTGCAACAGTGCGCCCTGACCTTATGGACTGGGATGAGACTAGGGAGTTTCCCGAGTTCACTTTGTAAGGCTGCTCGGTTCCTTGCTGCTGCCTTGCTCAGCTAGCCTGCGCTTGCCCTAGTCTGAGCATCAATCGATATACACAAGTAGTTCTGTCTTTAGCCACGGTTGCTGCTGCAAATGTCTGTCTTTTCTGTGCACAGTGCCCAGCAGATGTATCTTGGTCTGAGGAACCTCGTGGTCTCGCTGTGGAGCCAAAACCCAATGGTAAGTATCAATGTGCTTTTAGCTGCTTACCCATACAGGAAACAATATATGCTTGTTGACTGTGATCTGTTGTGGAAGAGCGTGCCTGATGGCACTTAATCAAATAGTCAGTAATTTATCAAATCATATAGTTAAATTATATATTTATAGGACACAATTTTGAATTGTGATTGAATGTAATGAGTTCATAGAAAGGCGATCAGGATCAATATTCATATTAAAAATATGGAACCAGTTAATACTCGAGTGGACTCAAAAGCAGAACTACATACCTATATGTTACTGTATATTTAGATATTTATTTACCTGTATAAAGGTAATAGCAATATTTCAGTAATAAGTATGATCCGAGTGCAAGGGCATGTGTGTATGCTGGTGTATGCGCCCCATTGACATCCCTGTAACCACTGAGGGGCTCTCGGGGCTAGGGGCTCTCGGGGCTAGGGGCTCTCGGGGCTGAGGAGCTAGATGGCACCACGAGTGGGAATCGTTATTGGAACTCGAAAAGATTGCGCAACTATTTGAAACTTATGCAACCTTACTGCTAGATGTTCACCCCTGGGTCTCCAACGCCAACCACATACCACACTTCCCGATTGATAAAGGGACTTCCACAAAATTCTTACTGTGACCCACAAGGCCTGCCTTGCTGAACTGCTGCACCAGTTTGAGCTTCCTCGTGCCCTCAGGTCTTCTGTGGGCAATAAATTAACTGTTCTATTCCTGCTCCTAGTGGTCATTATGGTCAGAAGGACAGAAGCTTTTCTCTGCCTTTGTCCTGGACTGTGCAACGCATTTGTTATCTTACTACGAAACCTCTCTCCTGCTGCAGACTGTGGCACTAACTTTTCAGCCGTCCTGCACTGCTGCTTCCTTGCTACTCATTCCTTCGACTGCCCCCTGACTCAGCTATGCTTCTCACTTTATCTTTGCTGCATGAAATGACATCTTTTGGCGATCATATGTGCACTGAAAGCCGCTTAGGCTGTGCGTGCGCTATTGGAAACTCCGCAGCATTACCCCACTTATTTTTTGTGACTTTGTGGAGTTACAGATCGAGATGCATTAAATAGATTTTAAAACTGTTGAACCGGCAGAGAAGTGCTGCTTTTGCCGCTACACCCTGTCCTAGTGTTGATTATTGCTTCTTCCAGCATGCAGAGCAAGCTAAAACTGCATTCCAGCACCAAGTCCGGCCACTGCCTATAGCAGTGTCTCATATTGGAAACCAATGTCTTTATATTGGAAATAATTATAAAGCCCCTTCCAGTACTAAGCCGTGATCTCCAGGGCACTTGAAGTTTATTAGAAGCACAACTGAACGACTTGAATCGGAGGAGCAAGTGGTGTGCGAGTGGCCCCTAGTAAATGTTTCTCGTACGTCAGCCGGTGCCAGAGAATGAAGATATGTAATGTAATGTAATGTATTTCCGTCTGTAACTCCACAAAGTCATACAGACTATGTGGGTGTTTTGTATAGCGCACTCACAGACTAAGGGGCTTTTGGTACGCATTCGGTGGCCAGCAGACTTCGTCTCATGCAGCAAAGAGAAAGTGGGAAGCATAGCAGAGTCAGGAGAGCAGTTAAGGAGAGTCAGCAGGGTAAGGAGAGCAAGATACCCACAAATGAGTGACAAGAGTTTGATGGGGAGCCTGTGCTGATCAAAGAGAAGTGCTAAAAGAAAGTTTAAATCAGCAATTCGATGGCCTCATTTATGCAGCGGCAGAAGAACGCAGTGGTATGCACAGTGGCTGTTGGAGCTATTGTCATAGACAAGCACTGCTGCTGAGTTGTAGGCCATCCCTAAGCATCATATTGAACAGGCAGAAAAAACTTGCAAGGAAAAAGAGACCAGATTCTGCACACACGATGAAATGAATGAATTGACTACTTTATGCTTTGCCTACCCAGGTCTCTTTAGAGTATCCAAGTTGCAATATAATAATAATAATAATAATTCACTTGATAAAGCGCCCTCAGAGAACTTAATCTCTCTCTAGGCGCTTTACATTTGCTGCAAAGTGAAATGCAATTGAATGGTAGGTAAAATCATGCTTGAAAAACAAACGAGGTGAATAATATGGTTAGGGGTGACATGCACAGGGTCAGCATGCAGATGTGGTTAGTGGCAGCATGCACAGTGTCAGCACGCATAAGCACATCAAGGACGAATCACAGGGACCCGCTAAATGCTGTCCTAAATAGGTGTTTTTAGGTTCCTTTTAAATGTGGTCAGGTCAGGGGATGTTCTGACGCAGGTCGGGAGGGAGTTCCAGGCTTTGGGAGCATACGAACTAAATGCACGGTCTCCAAAGGATTTGAGGTTTGTACGAGGTATTTCTAGACTGTTGGATTCCGAAAAGGGGGTGGTACGATGCTTGGCCTGATGGGGTAGTATATCTCAAAGATAGGCTGGAGCCATAGAATGAAGGGACCTAAAAGTGAGCGACAAAACCTTGAAGTCAATCCGTTGCTTGACTGGTAGCCAGTGCAGGTCGGCGAGAAGTGGAGTAATGTGGCAACTGCGACGCTCACGACAGACAAGCCTAGCTGCAGAGTTTTGCACAAGCTGCAATCGCCTGATCGCACATGCTGGTAGGCCAGTAAGCAGTGAGTTGCAGAAGTCGAGACAGGATGTCACGAATGCATGAACCAACTTAGATGTGGTATCTTTATCTAAACAAGCCCGATATAGGTCTCGCTGGTCTTGCTCCTGATCAACTGCTGCTGCTGCATTGCAAAGTACTTGCTACAAGGCTGACATTGGATTCCCCATCACTGTATTACGCTAGGCTACATGGCCGATAAAAGTAGCCTCCTTAGTATTAAATGCGTGCGACAAGTATTACCTTGCATTGTTTCTCGCTGCCCTTGTGATTGTTCATTGCTGCCACTTGTTTTCCATGACTGTGTTTCTGCTGGTTTAGCATTGGCTAACAGCGGAGAAGTGTGCACCATACGTCATATGTCGCGGTTTGGCTCGCATCCGCTGCATGCTGGAGGTGGAGCACATTGTCTACTTTCTGACACGAAAAGGCATCATCAACACGGGACTGCTGCCACAGCCAGTCCCAGCCGACCTGAAGCACGAAAGCAAAGTAGGTGTGTGTGCATGTCTGGTTCTCTCTCGCTTGTCAAAGCGTGTGTGTGCGTGTATGCGTCAAAGCGTGTGTGCGCGTGTATGCGTGCGCATATGTGTGCACGTGTGTGTCAGTGTGTGTGTGTGTGTGCGCGCGCGTGCGTGTGTGCGCGCGCGCGTGCGTGTGTGCGCGCGCGTGTGTGTGTCAGTGTATGCGTCGGTGTGTGTGTGTGTCAGTGTATGCGTCGGTGTGTGTGCGCCTGTGAGCGCACATGCTATTACTGGCTATCGATTTGTTATGTAATGCATGAAAAGGCCTGAAGAGCCACCAGTTTGCTTAGACATGCGGTCATGAGATCTGTAGTGCAATGAGAAGGAATATCTTTGCGACCATCTGCAGTTCAACTGTCTTGCCAATAACCTTTGTCTTTTACTTACCATATTTTCACTTGTCTATAGTTTTTGTTCATATTCTGCCAGTGTTTTACTGGTGGTAGATCTGTGAGCAATCAAACGGGTACGGAAAAATTCAATTCACTGCTTGAACAGCAGTATGAAGGATCCCTGAGGCTAGCTGAGTGGTGGGCTCGAGCCTGCTAGCCATCTGTCGATCGGCATCGACGAGCTGAAGAAGCCAGTTACAATGCATCGGCTGTGACTCGGGCAGCTCCTTTGGCAAACCATCATTAAGCAGTGTGCTAGAGTAGTTTCGACTTGGCCTGGCCAGCATATATGCAAGCCTGTCGCCCGGCAATCCAGGCATTCGCCAAGTGGCTTCCAGCTGCAGCAGCCTAAGGCCAGATTAGATTGCCATGTAAAAAAAAAAATCGAGGCCAGGAGTCTGGACGTCGACGTGCTGCTGTTGTGTGGTTCGTATTTTGTATCTCGGAGTAAGTGCCGCGCACGAATATCGCCGAGCTTTTGTGCACATTCCAAAATAATCTATTGCTTTGGAATTCGTTGACGTGGCCGAAGAGACCTCGAGCTCCGACTCTGGATATTGCCCGATTCGCGAGATGCAGATCTAGCTAGCCGTGGACCTCAACCTGCACCGACTGACTGGAAACTATTAGGCTTCATTGTAATTACACTTTTAGGTTAGAATCAGGGGGAGATTCAGCGTGCATGCCAGCCAGCACATCGCCGAGGAAATAGGTTTCTGTTGCCTTCAATTGCTTCTACGAAAGTGTGAAAGTCGGTCTGTATATGCTTGAGGTTTGCTTACATAGTTGGCTACTATGCACCCTTCAGCTCCCAACCTACCCGTCAGGCAATTACCACGGTGGACAGCCACAGCGGTTCCACTTATAATAATAAGAATAGTAACGACATTAGTCTAGTGCCTTAATGCTACATTGCACCTCGTATTTTAGCAGCAACTCTGTCGTGGCTATTAGGATCCAAGTTGGCCACCAGAATGTCTATTAGAACCCATGCCCTAGAACTAGCCAACCTTCTAGCCCAGCAGGCAGCCAGTTCTCGGGCTGATGACTCGCTTCTCCTGAAGGACCCACTGCCGGGTGCGGAGCCACTGCCGGGTGTCGGGTGAAAGAGCCACGACCTTGCTGGCCAGCCTGCTTTACACCTTCAGGTCCCTTGGCAGACCGGCAGAATAATGGTCAAGACCCGTACCCTTTTGCATTTTTTCTTTCTTCGGTTTGCAATAACGATGCCTCGTTCTGTGTTGTTCGTCCTGCTTTTCTATGAGCTGTGAGTGCCAGCAATGAGAGCACGGAAAATGGAACTGCATGGCATCGCTGCAATAACATGGTCACGAGGCGTTACGCGTACACGTGGAAAGCAGTTGCTGCGCGACCTTGCAGTGTGACGTCGTCATCGTCGGCGCTGGAGTGGCTGGTCTGGCGGCCGCCAGGCAGCTGCACAACCTGGGGCTGCGCGTGCGCATTCTGGAGGCGAAGGGTCAGCTCGGCGGGCGCGTGCAGGCCGTGCGTCTGACCGAAGACGTCGTGGCCAGTGCAGGTGCTGACACGATCAGCGGCGTCCTCAACAACCCCGTGGCTTTGCTGTGCATCCAGGTGCGTGCGCCAGCCGTGTCTCGTCGTGCTACATCTCGGCTCTGCATCGCTTGCCTCGGACCGGGTGTGTGCGCTGCAGCTTAGACCGCTGCCACTTGCCGTTCGACCTGTTTTTTTTCTTGGCCACATGTCGCTGCGCTGAGCATTCTCCGAAGGCTTTCTCAACTGCGCATTCGCTCGACCAGCGGCAAATGGCCTCCCACGTGCCTCTTGAGGCTCGGGGGATCACTTGCTCATTGGCTAATCTCGTTGCACAAAAAGTTCTCTCGCTGTGCTTTGGGCTTCATCACGAGCGCAAGCTGCTAGAGACATCACCCCGCCTCCTTTGGCCGGCTCGGGCTGCGGGGCAGCCATCGAGGCGTGCCAAGGTGCTCTGAAAAATGCTTGGTTGCCACCTTGCAGGGAGGGCTGACCATAAAGGAGCGAGAGTCTCGCTGCCTATTCCTCAAGTCCGACGGCAGTGCAGTCAGTGGCGACATGCAGAAAAAGATGGACTTCCACTTCAACTCGCTCCTCGACGTGGTGTCCGAGTGCTACAAAGACGAAGCGAAGCCTGAAACCGACGCCAGCCTCGGCGGTATGGCGGCCATGACAGCCATGGCTCTTTCGCCTTGCCTGCCATGACGTGGGCGTGTTGCCACTTTGCAGCTCGTCGCTGCTTGCTGCTTGGCACGTGACTTGGCGCCACCAAGCGCCTCGCTGGGTCTAGTACCCCAGCCTCGAGAGCTGGTCTGTAGTCCGGCCTCCTCTCTACTTTTGCCAGACAAGCTCATGGAGACATACCGGATCTTTGCCGACGAATCGGGTCTGTCATTCTCCGAGGTGCGTACTCGGGCGACGCCTCGCGTGAACATGGCGGCTCTGTCGCGCTTTTGGAGGCGCGTTCTTATAGTGTCCTTCAGCCTGAGCCGGCCGCTCTGCTGCTCGTGTCGAGCGTGCGTTCGCCCAATTCTCGGCAGGCCCCTTGCACCGTTTCGCAGGAGGAGGAGTCGCTGTTCCGCGCCCTGATGCATCAGATGGAACTCGGTCTCGGCGTGCGGCTGCACCTGCTCTCGGCCATGCACTGGGACCAGCACGAGACGTTTGCGCAGTTTTCTGGCCAACTGTTCAGCATGGCAGAAGGCCTAGAGACCGTGCTGAGAAAGCTCGCCGAGCCGCTGGACGTGCGGCTGAACTGTGCCGTAAGTCTGCCGGTCGGGTCAGGTGTTTCCCAGCTGCCGGCCCCCTCGGCTTGCCACGTTGGAGCCGAGGAAAATACCTGGCGGGGGTCAGGGGGCAGGGGTCAATCTCCGAGAAGGAGAGTTTAGCGCACCATGCGCGGCATGACTGCACCGAGCGCAGAGAGAGCGAGCTCGGTGGCAGCGGACCTTCTCGGGCTCTCGATGGGAGCAGGGTGGTCGTCAGGTGGCCGCTGCACTGCTTCGGCAAAGCAAGAGACAAGGTCGAGAATTCGGCACTCCGCGCGCTCGTTCGCTCGCTCTCCCTGTCGTCACCACTGCTGTGCCACACTGGGTCTTGGGTGGATGCGTTGAAGGTGTCGAAAATCGTACTCGTGGAGAGTGGTGTCTGCGTTCACACTCCTGACGAAGTGCTCACTTGCACCAAGGTAGCTCGCGCAAGAAGGCGTTCGCATCGTTGCCTGAGCTGGCAATGTAATCGGCCTTCTGCGCGACCTCCGGCGCAGCCTACCGTCGACGGCCTCGCTCTTTTTCTCACAGGTGATAGTCACATCGTCTTTGTCCGCTCTCAAGCAGGGCAAGCTGATATTTGAGCCTCCGCTGCCGCCTGAGAAAATGCTCGCGATTCGGTCGCTTGGTGTTGGACGTCTCGAGAAGGTTCGCGGCGAATCCTTATTGCGCCGTCGTCGGCGGCTCTTGTAAAGCTTGGTGCATTCGTGAGCTGTAATGCTTAGACAGAATGAGGAGACACTGAATCGAGCTTCGCCGAGCGTTGCGTCGTCGTCGGCCTTATTCCCTAGCGTTTCTGTGCGCAATCCGCTCGTTTCAGGTGTTGTTGCTGTTTCCCTCTAACTTCTGGTCAGAGAAGGTGCAGGAATCGACGTGCTTTTGTAGCCTAGACGCTGTGCTGGCCACGAGGTCGTTCACCACTTTCCTCGATCTTTCGGTACGTGATTCTCGCTGATTTAACAGCCCCATTTGTATAGCGGCAGAAGCACCTTACCGGCTATCACTGCCGCTTGCAGCTGGCAATAAAGAATCGCCTGACTGCAGAAATCAAACCCACGACCTCGGTCATGAAGAGCAACCACCTGACCTCTTGGGCTATGACAACGCTTTCTGCCACCGTGTGACCCCCCCCCCACCAAACCTTGTCTTCATGCTTATAGCCTCGCTTCTCGTACGGGGCATATCGGAAATTAGGGGGAAGCTTAACTAGGATTTCGGCACGGGGGTTGGGGAAGAAGGCTTAACCTCGACTTTAATGTATGTCATTTATAAGGCGTCCTAAGAGAAGTTAATCTCTATTCAGGCGCTTAACAGGGCTCGAGTCCATTGCTTTGAACTTAAAAGGTGAGCACCCTCGGTTTGCATATGGTGAACGGCTTGGGCCTTTGACATTTGTCGTTAAAGGTGAGCATCTGACCCTTGGGCCAAACCAGGACCTTGAATGCATAACCGAATTGCACGGCTAAACCAGAGCCAAACTAGAGCATTGATTGGCGTGACGTTGCCTAAAAAAGTACTAGCTGATTTAACAGCCTCTTTTTATATAGCGACAGAAAAGAAGAAAAAAAGCCTTTGCAGCTATCACCACAGCTTGCAGTGGCGATAAAGAATCGCCCACTGCAGGATTCGAGCCCACGATCTCGGGCCGAGGTCGTGAAAAGCAACCGCCTTACCTAGTGAGCCATTACGGCTCTAGAGGTTTTTTGCGATCTTTCGACGCTGTATTATTGGTTCAGCTGCTTGTTCATTTTCTATTCGTTTGTTTGATCGACAGACTTTCAGTCTGCACAAAAGGGGCTAGCAAGCAAGTCGTGGAGGATTTATGCAGCATTAACCAGTGTCAATTCCCATTATAGTAAACCAAGATTTGGCTGGAGCATGTTATAAGCAGTCGTTTGAAGCTGGGCTTTAAGAACTGAGTCGAAAGCAGATGGGAATCTTGAATGCTCATTGGCTAGAGCTGTGGCTCAGTGAACCGAAGGAGGTTGCCGGACCATTACCACTCAGTGTGGAACTTGTCTGCGCTCTTAACGCGAGGCTGGCGACCTTCGGTCACTGTATTTTCCATATGTTGTGAGAATCGCTAGTTGCAACGAGCAGAGATAGTTGGCTTGCCGGAAGCCCGGGCCGTGAGAGAATGACAAGCCGGGCTAATGTTGAACGTAGGGGCGGCTACACTGTTTTGACCTCGATAGTCATGAATTGTCTATAGTGCACCCTTGCCTACTTTGTGCTGTAGGTTATCATTGATTCACTACCGAATCCCAAATTATCTCTTCCGTTGTTTTTGCATGGTTTGGTCGTGTCTGAAACGCAACCCTGTATCGTTGTCTTTGACGACCAGGCGTTAAACTGTTATATAGCCTTCCGAGTTTCTGAATGTGTGGACAACTGACAAAATTTACTGAGAGTGCAGCCAGATTTAACCTGCCTACCTTTTATGTCATATTCATTGACCTCATAGATGATGCATTTATGGCCAATTTTAGTGGTGATTTAGGTGGAAGAATTTGTTTTGTGGCTGGCACATTGCTTAGTTGGCCCTCGGCATAAACTCATCATACCAATAAGTGGTCACTACCAATACTAGCTACTGGCAGATAACTGTGTGCGTACAGCCGTGACATTACTTATGTCAGCACTGATAATGCGATTAGTAAATAAATGCATGTTGTGCCTGGATACTTGTTGCATTCAAAAGAAGTTGTTTATAGCTACTTATAGCACCCTACGAGAACCAAATCACTATCCTGATGCTTTGCAACTCACTGGAAAAGAAGCAAAAACTAAGAGCTATTTACAAGCAAGTTATCATGCTTAGACAAGTATGTACAAGCACAAGTGTCATACGTAGATAAGCATGCAAGGCAGCACTCAGGGCTGCTTGTTAGTAGGAATCCTGCTTCGTATCATGCACTGAAACATGCACAGGTAAGTACGCTAAGCATAGTGAAAAAGGCAAAAATTCACAAAGGCACGGAAAGCTGAGTAGAACAGATGCATCTTAAGCTGAGACTTAAATTTTTCCAATTCAATGTAGCTGGTGACAGAAGCCAAAAACGATTTATAGACTCGGTGCATCCAAACTTAATGCCCGATTGCCAAAAGATTTATATTTAGTGCAGCGACTGGTGAGATTAATGGAAGTCGTGGAGGGATGATGGGAAAGCACATTGTAGGAGCCAGTTTATCTTAGTGGTAGGCTGATGCAGGCGCGTAAAGCGACGTGTAGGTCAAAGTGAAGATCTTGATCGATTGGATGCTTGATAGAAAATCAGTGAATCTCAGAAAAGGTGGTATGATGTCGCAGGTATGCCGTTGTCGACAGACCGGGCGAACATCTGAGTTTTGCACCAGTTGCAGTCGATTAAGGCAAAGGCCGGGATTCCTTAATAAAAGGAATTGCAGTGATGTAGATGCAGTGTCGAAAACTTGTTGAACTAGTGTGTCCGTCACAATCTTGTCTTAGCATGCACTAATTTTGGCGATGTTACTTAGCTAGAAGTAGGCCGACTAAAATCTGCAAATGATCAGATGTGCAGAAAGGGGTGGCGATGGGGATCGATGGGGTACAATCCTGGGAGGCAAGTTAAGTCTTGTGTGACTTTGCATATCTGTAGGGTCTTGAACAGAAAAACAAAAGTGAAAGATTCAAGACTGTGCTAACGTGTTAGATCGCATCAAATCAAATGGGCGATCGAAGTAGATCTTGAAAACACCTAGAATGGGAATAGGGGGTCCTAATGTTGAGAACTAATGCTGAGTAAGTATAGATGAAGCTGGGGTTGTGTCTACCTGGCCGGCGATAAATAACCGCTGCCATCGGCAACTTACCACTAGCTGGACAGATAGCCGGAACTTCAGAAGATGGTTTAGTAAGATCCGAGAAAGGCTCGAATTTGAAAGAGGTGCTTTCGAAAGCGGTTACTCTGCCTTCAGGTTTCTACGATCTCAAAGAACGAAGAAAGAATAAACCTGATGCAGGGTTCATTGCTGATAGCTAAGAAGTTCGTTGACTTCATCGGGGTCTCGTTAACAGCAAAAATTTCAAGAATGTCGAATTACCAAGCTGCTCACAACTAACTGTTTAATGGGCAGAGAGTGGGTATTCTAGATTACCAAGGTCAAAGGGGTCGCCGAAGTTACTATCGACTTAATTCCTATTAGGTTTGTGAAAATAGCACGTCTGAGCTCATTGAGTCCTAGTAGTTATCACCCCACTTGCAGTAGACAATAAAGAATTGCTTGCTTCAGGGCTCAAACCCACGAGCTGGGTCGTTAAGTAGTAGCACCATACTCCTTGATCGGTGTCCCTTGTCCGCTTCAGCCATTGCAAGACCGTTGTGTAATCTGCCCTAGAAGCCACATTATGCTCGTTTGTCATTACCATCCTATTGCTTTCTTGACGTTATGCTACTATCGAATGACGTAAGACACCGTTTACTCTTATGTTGGCATGGCAGTAGCTAAGTCGCAATTCTTCTTCATAGGCTTTGTATGAAACCGTCATGCTAGGTATTTAAGCATAATTATGCCTTTTGTTTATGTCGTTGATATGATCGGCAAGGCTTGAAAGCCACAAAGCCTCATGAAGCACATCGGTAGCTTAACTGATACCGCTCAAGTTTTGTGTGCAGTACCGTCAAGCTGCTTCGACGGTCTCTTGATGGATACTGTTGTTAGAGCCTAGCATCATATTTGCATGGGCAGCTATATGCCGACCCTTTGATTAGCACCTTTACCAAAGGATTGAAAGACTGCTAGAGTCTCCTCATTCCATGACAAACTGAATGTGGCGATTGCTTTGCAGACATCATTTAAGGGAGCCCATGTGCTGGCTTCATTTGCGATTGATGATGAGATCTCCTGCTTTGGTAAAAAGACCGACAAGGACATCATAGATGCCGTGCTTACGAACCTTAGGAATATTTTTGGCAATGACGTGAGTACGTCTACTTCGTAGCAGATATTTGCTGTATAGGGCTATGCATAGCTAAGATATGCTGGCAAGCTCCAAGCTATCAATATTAAGTAACGGGCACCCCACCCCTCGGGGTGTACAAGCCGTCATGGATGGATGAGCCGTCATGGATGGATGATGCATTGGTTTTTTAGGCAGTGCCTCTCCCAACAAGCCATATCGTCAGTCATTGGGCTTCAGATGTGTTTACTGGAATGAGCAATAGCTACGTGCCTGTCGGTTGCTTACCATCAGCTTATGACACGATTGCCGAAGAGATTTCCGACAGAGTTTACTTTGCTGGAGAGGTAGGATGAGTGTTGCACAGAAGAGTTTTTTTCTTGTGAGCTATCACTAACTCTAATGATGAAAGTGTTCAATAGCGTATGCATGGATCACACTTGTATGTGTTGTTATGCTTGTTATGGGGACATAAGGTAAGACCACGTACTCGTGCTCATGATCTGTCTCCTCCTGCAAATGTATGTTTTGCTCTTGGCAAGACGGACGACCTTTGCTCAGACAACTTATGCTGTAGCCATAGACATGCTTTGACCTTATGAGCTGTGGTAGGGTTGTATAAGCTTCGGCAGTATAATGTAATGTCACGTAAAAGATTTCATTAACCTTAATCAGAAGCTTGTTGTATCGCATAGCTCTTAGCACAAGGCAGAAATTAACGGTTGCTCCAAAAATAATAATGAGGTATTTGAATAGCACTATTAATAATTATTATAATTATAATACTTTTGTATAGCACCCTCAGAGAACTTAATCTCTTTCTAGGACTTTACAAATGCTGCAAAGGAAGCATGGTCAAATAGTTAGTACTAGGAAGCTCGACAACAACAAGCGTAAAAGTTAAAGGTGACATGCGCTGTGTCAATCTCTTTCTTGGCACTTAACATAGGCTGAAAAGGAAGCATGTCCATGGTGTAGTGTCAAAATGAACCTCAGCATAAAAAAGCATACAAAGGACAATCTGCACGGACGGAGCCATTGCTGAAAGGAACAGGTAGTTTTTAGCTTCGTGTAAATGTCAAGTCAGGCGATGCTGTGACATCAGTCGGTATTGATTTCCGGGCTTTAAACGTGTGTCAGCTGAATGCACGGCCTCCAAAGCATTGGAGATTCGTTCGATGTACTACTTTATGACTTGCGTCAGAAGAACGAGTGGTATAATATGAGTGACGGTACTTTTAGTTCGATGCACTGCTTGGTGAGAAGCCGGTGAAGATCGGTGTGAAGTGTTATAGTGTCGAAGTTGGAACTTTCACGAGAAACAAGCCTAGCTTCAGAGTTGTGCACTTACTTTGTATGTCTTATTGCACAGGCAGCTAGACGTGCTAGTAGTGAGTTGCAGATGTCAAGAGATGTTACAAGTGCAAGGACCAGTGCTTGGCTTGGTGTCCTTGTCTAGGCAAGATTCCCAATATTCAGCCGTGGTACAAAGTAGCTGAAAGTAGCCAACTTGATTGTGGAGCATGTGGTCATTCTAGTGAAAAGCCAGCTTGTGACAGGATGCCCTAGATAAGAGTGTGGAACTCACTTCCACAAATCTTATGCAACAATATCTATTTTCCTGCTGCCGATTGTGGCACATCCTTTCCACCCGTCCTGAGCTGCTACTTCCATGGTACTCCTTTCCTCGTCTGCCCACCTGACTCAGAAATGCTTCTCACTTTCTCATTGTTGTGTGAGATGATGTCTGTTGACTACCGAATTCGTACTGAAAGCTGCTTAAGGTTTGCGTGTGTTATAGGAAACTCTCCTGTGTAACACTCGGTCTCTGCGACTTTGTGGAGCTATAGACAAAGATACATACATACATCGTAAGCTGACTATGCTCTTAAAGCCTGGAACTCACTCCCGACTTGCGTCAGAACATCCCCTGACTTGACCACATTTAAAAATAAACTTAAAAACACACCTATTTAGGACAGCATTTAGTGGGTCCCTGTGATTCGTCCTTCATGTGCTTATGCGTGCTGACACTGTGCATGCTGCCACTAACCACATCTGCATGCTGACCCTGTGCATGTCACCCCTAACCATATTATTCATTTGTTTGTTCTTCAAGCATGATTTTACTTACCATTCAATTGCATTTCCCTTTGCAGCAAATGTAAAGCGCCTAGAGAGAGATTGAGTTCTCTGAGAGCGCTTTATCAAGTGCATTATTATTATTATTAAGGAGAAATGCTTGCCAAGCCCGTTTTGAGGGTTAGGCTTTTTAATTTCTGAGTAACTAGGTTTTCCATAACTAGTCGATTGTTTTCTCATCTCCATGCCCCCAAGATGGGGCACTTTCTCCTCACTTGTGAATATGGCTTAATAGTTACTTTTTTATCTAAAGTAACTCAATTGACGATTCTTGATACGGCAACGTTTGCTGTCAGAGATCTATCGAAATCGTGCTCATACTAGTGTCATACTTTTACTCATCATAATAACGTTCAGGAAGTTATATGTCCTTAGAAATATCGAATATGTTGTATCCGAGCTCACTAGTTCAATGAACAATGGCAAGAATTTTTTCACTTAGCTGTATGTCATTCGTCACCGTCAGTATGTTGTACTTGATTAAGGTGTTTCGTACTCGTACCGTGAGTTGTTTGTTAGACATCCTTTTAAGAGCTCCTAGTCTTGGCCGTTGCTGGAAAGTGAGCCTTGCTAAGCATCTGCCATCATCATATCGCATTTAATGGGGAGAAAAGAAGCTCTGGTGCATGCAGGCATTGCCATTCCTATTTGAGCATATATTTTAGGCATCAATGAGAAGCCATCCACAAACTGTCACTGGTGCATATCTCAGCGGAATTCGAGAAGCCATTAAGATCATTGCGACTTCACATGTTTGAGCAATGTATTCGCGTTTGTCTGAACTTGACATCCTACCGGCAGTGTCCTTCTCTACTGGAGCTGCACTCTTGAGATCTGTCATACCGTCCGTGGACTGATTGCCAGACTGTAAAAAGTTATACGGTGCCGAGGTGTTCGCCTTGAGGGCATCTAATCAAATATGTGAAATTCAACATTCATTCATTCCTTGGCCATAGCGAAAGTACACCGAATTGTACAGACATTGCAGTTTAATATGGAATAAATGTGCAATTCCTTCTAAGAAACTTATCGAGATTGATTCATGCACGAGTATGTACTTGCGTGCATAAACGGCACCGATCTGCAGTCATACACCCTCATCGCCGGCAGGCGATTAGCTGTCTTGCCTCAAGAGCAGCTCAAGATTTGTTGGCATATGCATAAGGTGCAGCATACGCAACAGGAATGAGGAGCATACACGATAAGGAGCGGAGCATACAAGATTAAGATAAGGAAACAGAACCAGAGCTGTAAGGTAGCATTATTTTTACAGGGCTTTAAACGAGGCAAACGAACGTCATTCTGCAAGCCATTCAGCTCATCCGAAAAGCACCTGTCACGTCCGCAACGGATGTACTGATACTCTACCTGGTTGAGCAACGCTCACTACCCCTACGTGATCAGAGCAAAGCATGGCACGGTGCCATGCAATAGTTGCACTGGCCGATCTGCATTTTGTCGATTCCATCGGCACTTTCGCCTGTATTGCACGTGAATAAAGGCGTATTGGCTAGATTGGGCTGCTATGTCTGTGCTAATGGAACTGCTCCACTTGTGTCCTGTTTCTTTTCCAAATTGGCATAGAAACTCTCTATTGATTGCACCTGTGCAGCATACTCCTGGTCAACTTGGGCACTCTTTTCACACTGCTCGTTCATGAAGTGTGCCCATTGCTGCTTTCGTTCCTCTCGATGCCTAGATAGAGTCTCGGCCTAGAAGAAATGAATGTTAACCATTCAACGTGCAGCACGTAAACACAAAGCATTCATGGGCGGGTGGCCCATCAAAGCACCAAGCAGGAAAGCACGTTGGTCAGGACACGTGGGTCTCCAATTGACACCAGTGTTTCCTTGAACCTTCAGCATAAGCACGAGGGCCTGCATATGGATCTTAGTGGAATTGGTGACGTCTCTGTGTTAATGTCGGAGTGGGTAGACATACATGCTGACCATATTGACTAACTACGTCCAAAGCTAAAAATCTTTCTCGTACATGAGCGTGTCCAAAATTTATAGTATATGCACACTAGTACCAGCCAGGTAGTAACTTAGCCTTTCAGTAGGCCTAGTCCTATATCTGACTGAAGCACCATGGACAACCCACATGATGTGTAGATAATGTAGCTGCCACAGCAACTGGGTTACTGAGGGCCCACAAGATCAAATTGCATTTTGACAGAGCTAAGCAACACAGATCTTGGGTTCCATTCGGCAGTAGACAATCCTTCATTGCCTGCTGCAAGCAGGGTAATAATAATAATAATAACAATGCACTTGATAAAGCTCCCTCAGAGAACTCGATCTCTCTCTAGGCGATTTATATTTGCAGCAAAGCTCTTCAGTTGCTATATAAGAGAGGCTGTAGAATCAGCTAATCTTTGCTTACTCGGTCTTGTTAAGGAAACTGTGAGCTGCTATTACATATTCATATTATTACATGTTCATTTTCATGTTCATACTATTACATGTTCATTTGCACAAGTCGTTCTCAGTGCTACAGAACCGAATCTCTACTAAAAATTAATTTGACTACAAATACTGAGCTAAGATAATAGGAGTTTTTAATGCATTATAAGAAGGGTGTGCATAAAAAACACCTTCCCTCCTTCTCAAGTGTCGTTCCACCACTCCAAATGCACGCATTGGTCAAACGGAGCCAGAGATCGAAGCTCAGCCACTAGTCCAGGAAAGCGTGACAGCTTCAGTCGAAGGTGAATAGCTGTAGTATATAGTTGGTGCCTTGTGTTAAAACTGCTTAAAAATGCCCAGTTGCTATGGAGTTTGGACATTTTAACATGACATTTCTACAAATTGAAATTTTTTTTAGCTCTTCCCTCCATACGAGCTTCTTAATGTCTGCACAATCGCTGTGGGCATGAGAAGGGAGCAGAGGGTCGGCTTTCGGCTCGTGTTGGCACCTAGTCCAACATGTCTTGGTGAGCACCGCTAAACAGCACCATAAAAAGACTGCAGACTTTGCAGGAAATATGCCTAAGCAACCAAGAAGTGATACTGACTTAAAATCAGCAATTGAGTGGTGAGCTACAACCTTAAGCAGCTTAAAACGCACGGCAGTGTGGTTAGTAGAACGTGCTCATGTCGGCCAAGGAACATGGCCACTACTGGCTCGATCCTAAGCACAGACAGTACGTCGGAGGGTTGCCAGGCAATTGCATATTGAGAAAGGCTGCCATACTGGGCGTCTCAGTAGAGATGGTCTCAGATGGGTCACGGACCATGCCTACAACACATGGGACGGCTGGGGTCGATTTTTATGGACCGACTTGTCACAATACATGTTTTTCGATAACAGCAAACAAAGAGCATTCGTAAGTCGGCGAGAAAATGAGATTACAACCCTGACTGTATCCAGTCAACAATGCAATGTGGTCTCGGAAGTAGCATGGTTTGGCATTGCTTCTACTCCTTCGGTTTCGGAATTCTGCACCCTATTAACGGGTAATTTATGGTCTAGTACATGTATACGCTCTGGTAAAAATGCTGGAATTTCTTTTTGTTTTGAGTTCTAGAGTTCTGCTTCGGAACGATTACATTTGGCAGTAGTACAGTAACCCGAAGCACATGGCAAAAACTTCTAAACAATTTGTTCTCTGAGGCAACTGCTAAAGTAATGAGTCGGCCGAGTCAGCCGCTTAACCTAAATCCCATAGAGCATATTTAAGAAAGGTTGGAGTGCTGTCTGAGCTCGGATTCTGTGCCTGCTAATGCCCTGGAAGAGCTGTTTAGCCGGCTGCACTACTACCGGGGTAATTATACCTCAGAGACTTGTAAGAGATTGACAAACTCTATCCGGTGTGTATAAAAGAGATGTTAATAAAAAACCATGGAGGTCCGACCTCTTATTAAATTATTTGCCCTGTAAATAATATTTTTACCTATCCAAGACGTTAAAAATGTACCTAGTATATAGTGCGCAGAGATTGGTGATGTATACTCCTGTATGCTAATTTGAAAGCAATCAGCTGGCACCCGATGGGCTTGGTGTCGCCATACCGGGTGGAACATGACTTTTGAGAAGGTGTGTGTGAGACTGGCCCGATGGCCATATATATAGGGCTTGCAAATTCTGTTGGCTAATGAGCCCGGTAGCCATGCAAGGACTGCAAGTGATGCTGCACAGTGTGTAGTCATTTTAACAGAATGCTCCACCTAGCTCAAGCAAATATTCATATCGTAGGATCTAAGACTCTCGAACATATTATAATGATGCAACTACAACTCAAAAACCCCCAACCTTTTGCATGAGGCACAGCACGCCATCTGAGCGAGCAGAAAGTGTGAGCAGCAGAACGCTGGGACAGGGGCATCCCACAAGAAGTCTAATGCACTACTGGTTAATTAGTAGTCAAATAAAGCACTAACTTTGCAGTGGAAGAAATCGAGCATTTCCTATTTGGCACTGAAGCCAAATTTTGGTATCAATGCAAGCAGCATATCAGCAGCAGCGAGGGCTACATGCAGTTCCCTTAATCTAATGCATATCAAGGATACTATAGCTCATGAAATAAGTAAAGTTTATATGTATAAATGCAGTTTGTTCTCTGAGAGTGCTATAAACAGTAAATGTGATTTATATACTTGTTTAGGTCCAAAAAAGCTGCGCTAGAAAACCTCCTTGTGCATTTGCTACTGCTTAAAATAAGATAAGATTGTGCATGCAAAGTAACAAAAAAGCTGCACGCAGGGGTACAACATTAACAAGAGGTGACAACATGGCAATGAGCCGTGCAAGGTGAACAGTATGCCTAGGGGTAGACGATGAAGTGGAGGCTTCCTGATAATCACAATGAGCAAGCTGAAGAAATGTGTTGATGAACACCAACTTTGCCTGACCGGATCGTCACGACGGTAACGTGACCGATGCTACATATGCAGCAGGCCACCTATGAAGCTAGTAGGTCTGCCTGCCATAGTAGAGTGTTTCTGCAAGCAACTTCACAATTACACAAGCATTTAAGTTGCAGCTAAGCTGGAGAATCTTTTTCGCATAGCTTACTATAAGCCAAAGTGGCTTGTGGTACCCAACAGACTTTCACTCAAAGTCTGAGAACAAAATCTTGGTGAGCAAGAGAATGTTATATCGAATAGCCAAAAGCCAGCACAGCTACACTGTGAACCAGGAAAATAGAATCCTAACATTTAGATTTCTTCAGATTAAGTCCGAACATGAAGTGAAAAGCCTATGCATGAAAGGAACTTACACAAACATTATTATCCGTCAGAATAGCATCACCGTACCACGGTTAGCTTGGAAGCATGTAGCCCTACGACGGCAGCGTATTAACAGACCCGCAGAGAACTTCGGCTCACTCCGAAGCCTCGGCGCCCGCTAGAGGCAACGTCACAAGTGAGCGCGCCGCCACGGTTAGAAGCGCACCAGCGCCATGCGCTCAGGCACGACACTACAGTCGAGTGCTCGACGAACCCGTGCGCGGGTCTTTCCTCGCTGGAGACGGAGCGGCACTCGCAAAGCCAACGCGCCGCCATACTTCGGCGACAACGATCCTCGCTGTTCGCGACCGAAGCAGCAGCGCGTCAGAGCCGCGGTAGCACAGTGCACCGCTGCCAGTCGCTGCCGGTCGAAGCCGGCCGCGCGAAGTACGACAGGCGAGCCTGCGCACGGCCGCATACGTAGGCCGCCAACACACGTGCGGGCCAGGCAACCACCAACGCGGCTGCATGACTCCGCGACTATCAGTTACGACTTGCCTCCAGACTCCGGCCTCCGTTCTTTAGGACCACGTCGCACATCTGCTCCGCGGCTTTCGCGCTGTAGAATATGTCCTCTAGGTGTGCTTTTGAAATATTTAGTATCTCCGGAAATGTATCACTGAGCAAAGCTTCTGCTTCACTCAGCATTGCGTTGAAGTTTGAATTTGAAAGCTCCTTCTGGTGCTTCGGCTCGAACTCCTGGACCATGAAGGCAATTTCTCCTTGGACAGCACCGCGATGGTCGAACAGCCGTCCGAATATACGGTTGGCTGCTAAAAAAAAAGATTTCATCTGTGAATGTATCACACAACATATGCTCCAATTTGGCTGCTGATAACGGTCTTTGGTCACTTTAATTCAAGCTTAGCAGCTCACCCAAAACTACGGACTCCATGTCAAGCGCATGAACAACCGGAAGCGGGCCCGCCCACTGTCAAGGCCGAGAGTGAATGCAACCTCTTCAACCCCGGCCAAGATCGTTGGCTCATAAAAATGAAGTCAGTGCGGTATCTCAACAACCGTGAATCGGCGTAAGAAATCCAAGTTATTTAAATGGATTACATTCGCAACTACAAAGCTCATAAAGGAACGAAACAGATGCAGTTTGTGGAACCGAGGACATAATCAGTATTTTGGCGCGGCGGCCAAATCTTGGTCTTGATGGGACGTGGAATGAGGTCAAGACCTAGACTTCAAGACCATCTTGGAGTGACTCCCTTATCTAGGCTGTCCGCCTGGCGCTACTTAGTACCAACATCTCTCACTCGCTACCATAGGGGGAACAGCTTAGAAAAGGGCAACGTCTATGGGTTGTGCTGGTCTGGGACTCCAAGTGTGAGCCGTAATGGCACTCTAGGTAAGGCGATTGCTTTTCACGACCTCGGCCTCGATGTCGTGGGTTCGAATCCTGCGGTGGGCGATCCTGTATCGCCACTGCAAGCGGTGGTGATAGCCGTAAAGGCTCTTCTGTCGCTATACAAAAAGAAGCGGTTAAATCAGCTAGCAAGGAGAGCACGTGGCAGAGATCACGGAATGACAGTAGCTGTAGCCACCAACGCCAAGCCCTTTGGCGACCCTGGCGGCTCACCGCCACCACTACGATATCGAAAGCCCAGCCCCCAATGCACTCAATGCCAGATTGTCCAATAGAGTTCGTCGACAACTGATGTCCGATGTAAACATCCGCCTCACTGGTAGCAGTCGCCTATCCGGACTACACCGGTCGCCTGTTAGCATACAGCGTCACTGAAGCATATATGGTGTGTTTTTCACTTGCACTGCAAGCAAAAAGTGTCATTAGAATTTGTAAGATACTTGCCGTAGTCTAAAGGTTCAGTCACCGTCCGTCCCGCTTAAGAAATTATATTCTTAAAGTGTGATTATGTCGTTCTCATTGACAGTCTCGACTGGAGATTATGCTCCTGCTGCAAATGCACCGGCAATACGCCTGCGGCCACCTGGAGGTACGGCATCAGCACAGCAAAGTGTAGAACCGCATTCGACCGACTCGCTGCTTTCAGTCATGGCCGGCCGCAGCAGCTCTTTGTCGCCCGACGCTGCCGCCTCGGCGGCGGCGGCAGCCGGTGCCGTGCTCGAAGCAAGGGCAGGTTCACAAGCTGCCCCTGTGTGCTAAAGAAAAGTACCCCGTCCGACTGCTGAGGTCAGCTCGATTCGGCTCGCGAGTGGTCGGCAGGTCGAGCTGGCTCGTCGAGCTGGCTCTCGCTCTCGCTCTCTCGCTCGCTCCCTTGCTGCTCTGTCGGCCTCTCGGCTTTCCGCCTCGCCGGACTGGAGCCTGGCCGGACTAGGCGACGACGACGGTGACCTGCGTCACAGCTCACCTCGGCTGCTGAGGATCCGTTGTGCTGCTGACGAGCTAGCAGCAGCGGCTTTCCTGTCGTGACAGCTTCGCCGGCCTGAGTCGGCGTGTCGAACGACAATTCCTCCTCCTCCTCCTCAGCTTCATTTTCCCGCGTTGGCTCTATCTACTAGGTCGAGGCGAAGCCCTCCCCTCTAGTTCTGCTATCCACATGGGCGGGCACTTGGCATCGATCGAGATCTCTGGTCGAGACCCGCCACTTCGACTTACGACCTGAACATTTTTTAGAGATCCGTCATTCGTTCTTTGCTTTAGGGCCGGTTCTTTCCTCCACCAAAGCTTCAGAAGATTTGTGAATTGGCGTGGGTCATTACCGTAAATTGCAATGCAGTGACCGAGAGCTAGCATTACCAATGGAATTTCGTGGGTGCACCAAAAATAGATTATAAACGAACTAGAAATGTAAATGGGAGCGTCACCCAGCAGCATCCAGTCTATCTTTAATGGACCGTTTTAGATTACCGTATTTTCCCAGGCCGTTGCCCTCGACTGCCGCGAATTGCCCTCGCATGCTCGTTCAAGATTAGTTTATATGATGCGGTTGCACTTTTAACACAGCACACTGTAATACGTAAGAAAAACTGAATCTTCTCCCACCAGCTTTGTTTGAAATTGTAACAATCATAGATTGCTGTATTGTCTCGGGAAATTGTCGTCGATTGCCATGGATTGCCCAAGGTTGAACGCGAAAAATGACAGTATGTGCACCCACAGTGAGCGTTATGTGGTAGGATAATTACAAATTCAAACAGACAATTTCCAGAAAATTGAAACCGATTTCGGGAGAGGCCGGGCCGTTGCAGTCGATTTCCGTGCATTGCCCTCGATTGTGCCTTTGTCGATTATTTAAAAAGATGTGGCTGCACTTTTAATGCAGTGTAGTGCAATGCGCGCGAAAAGTTGGAGCTTCTCTCGGCACCTATTGGTCCATTTGTAACTGACCGTTATTGATTGGCGTATTTCCCCGGGACATTGCCGTGCATTGCCTTCGATTGAACTCGAACAATGGGGGAAAGATATGCGCATGCACATGTACCTGTTACGTGGAATGAGAGTTGCAGTTTATTGCAGCCAATCTTGTCAATTTTCCACGGATTTTGCTATCGGCCCCGACCATTACTGTGGATTGCCGTGCATTGCTGACAGTTAACGAGCATAGCATTTTGAAAATGCCACGGTTTTACTTTGAACGCAGCGGAATGTTATATGTAGTGACAATTGAGGCTTCCGAACTGCCAATATCTCTTCAAAGGGCCGGGAATTGGGTTATTGGCCCGGGACACTGCTGTCGATTGCCATTCACTGCTCGAGATCATTCATTCGCGAATGGTTGAAAGGATTTGATTGCACATTCAACACAGTGGGCTGTGACAGGTAAGATTTATTTGATCTTGGCCCAGTCACATTCCAGTTATTTTCGATGGATCATAATGGATTGCCGTATTTGCCCAGTCCATTGCCGTCTATTGCCATGCATTGTCCAAGATTGAACGGTCAGAGCTGGTTGAAATGGTTGAAAGTATGTGTGCACGCAGTAAGATGTTACGTGGAATGAGAATTGGAGCTTAGTGCAGCCGATTTCTTGTCGATTTGCTACGGATTTTGGTATTGGTCCCTGCCATTGATGTCTATTGCCGTGCATTGTTGACAATTAACATGCAAAATAGCTTGAAAGTCCAAAGATTTCACTCTAAGTATAAGGAAATGTGAAATGTGATGGCGATTGGCACTTGTGAACCCAATTAGGGTCGACTTGCCATAAATTATAGTGGATTGCTGCTTCGAGCCGAGCCGTTGTCGTAGATTGCAATGCATTGCCCGAGATTTTAAGAGCGCAATCGCTTAAAATGATGTGGTTGACTTTAACCAGTGTGCTTTAATGCATTCAAAATTGAAGCATTGCGAAACCAATTTCAGGGCATTTTGCATCAGATTGCTGTAAATTTAGGTATTGGCCCGGGCTATTGCAGTCAATGGCAGTGCATTGCAGCCGAATGGCCGAGGCGATTGCAGTGAAACTGTGCAATTGCACAATAACCAAAAATTAGAGCAAGGTGTAATCACTATTAGAGCTTAAAGTGTACATATTCCGGTCGTATTGGTGCGGGTTTCGGTGGATTGACAAACTGGCCCGGGCAGATTTGGTCGATTGCAATGCATTGCTGCAGAATGGCAGTAACAATTACAGTAAAGTTATGCGAGTACACAAAAACCGAAGAGTAGAGCAGCATAAATAGAGCTTCTAGTGTACGCGTTCTGGCCGCTGTGTGGCGGATTGCAGCGGATTTCGGTGGATTGCGGTATGGGACTGGGCCGTTGCATTCGATTGCAATTCATTGCACAAGAACGCGTGTGCACTATGGAGCGAAATTTCGTGGGTGCACTTTGAATCAAGCCTAGTCCTATATGCAGTGTCAATTAGAGTTTCGCGATGGCGATTTGGGATGATTTGCAGTGGAATAGAGTGGATTGGGATAGTTTTTTTTTTAGATCATTTCAGGCGATTGCCTCCCATTGCCACAGTGCGACGATGCATGATTTTTTTTATTTTACGTGGCTGTGCACGCAGCTCGGTGTACTTTAATAGGCAAAATAGACTGGAGCTCGGCGAAATCTATTTCGATTTTTTGTGCGGTGGATTCGGTGGATTGCGTTATTGGCCCGGTGAGCCGTAATGGCTCACTAGGTAAGGCGGTTGCTTTTCACGACCTCGGTGCCGAGGTCGCAGGTTCGAATCTTGTGGTGGGCGATTCTTTATCGCCATTGCAAGCGGTGGTGATAGCCGTCAAGGCTCTTCTGTCGCTATACAAAAAGGGGCTGTTAATCAGCTAGTATTTTTTTTTTACTGCAGTCGATTGCAGCGCATTGCAGAGTGTGCTGTCATATGCAATCAAAAAGGAGCTTTTCGAACTGGATTTCTTTCGTTTCGCGGTGAAATGCAGTGGATTGCGGTATTGGCCTGGGCCACTGCAATGCTATTTCAGTGGACTTCGTGAAAATGCGTGAGCGGAATCGTGCGAAAGTTCCTGAGTACATTGTACGTGTAGCGTAGTTTGATATTCCAAACTTTTTGGAGCTGTGCGCAGCTGATTTGTGGTGGATTTTTTACGGGAACGAATGGATTTCGGTGGATTGCGGTTTGGCCGATAGGGGCTGGCTAAGCAGGTGAGCTGGCGGAGCGGTGGCTTGGATGTGACTTCACAGGCGTCCGGCGTCGAAACTCATTTGCATAAGTGCTCGGAGCGCAGCGCCTTGAAATCTGGTGGATAGATACATTCGAACGCGTGCAAATCGGTGCAAAATTTGAGCTCGGCAACGCTTGCGTCAGGTCGTTGTTAGCCCAACTAAAGTGGATTGCGGTAAATCCTCGAACCCACCGCTGAGCGCCACTTGATCTGAGAGATAGGCTGGAGCTAAAGAATGAAGGAGCAATAGGGGCTGATCGGAAAATTCATTGGCTTGGACCATTCAGCTTTAGCTGTAAATCATTTTTTAAAGCAATAATATTTGAATATGATTAAAATAAGTCAATAATGGCTAAACTTTGAGATACGTGATTTCATATCTGCTGATATCCGCGCCTCAGCGATCCCGTGAAGGGCTTAGTTCCGGTTGCCAGCCAGGGGCATCCCGTTACACCCCCACGCTTCCATAGGATTTAGTGCGGACCCAGAATGTCTCCGCCAATTGATCGTCGACGTACGTAGCTATAGGAAAGTATGCAGTCATACGGCCAAGTTAAAAGCGGTGAGCAGGAGAGGATACTGAGCAATTCGGATGAGAGCGACAACAACTTCCATGTCGTCCGGCTCTGCGATAAACCGCTACACTTCGAACCGATTTCGTTCGGCATCAATGTGTTCTTCGACGAAGCGAACAAGGACCTTTTTGTCGTGCGCTCAAATGGCTCCGGAGGTGTTGTTGTATTAAATGTCTTCGACGAGGAGAGACCTAGCTTCAGGCTTGAAGACCGCGGCGAAATAACTCTCGTACGATTTTCTCCGGACAGAAAAATTCTGGCGCTCCAGCGGTCTAGGAGCTCTGTGGATTTCGTCAACATACTAGATGGCAGAGAATCGTTACCGTACTGTCAAACTTGCAAGGGTAAGACCACCCGCATTTTGGATTTCTGCTGGGCGTCTTCCAGGGACCTGATATTCGTAACCGATCAAGGCGTAGAGCTGTACGAGGTATCTGGTGAGAAGAAGACTCTGCGTTGTATGAAAACTCACGGTGTTGGCTTGGTTAACTGGTCCTTGTGGTCACCCGAATTCAGCCTGCTCGTAGTATCATGTGGCACTAACGGCCACATACTGTGCCCTTTTCGATATCAGGCTGGTCAGCTCACAAAGCTGGAGAAGTTCGAAGTCGAACTTCCATTCACGCCAAAAGAGCCCAAGTTGTTATTATTTCAGAGGGACGTCAGTCTCAGCGTACTGTACGGGAGTATCTATGCTGTAGTCCTCAAGCAGGATCCCAGGTTGACACAAAGTGCCGAATTGTGCCTTTATCAAATATTGAAGGATCGCCCCAGAAAGACCAATGTGGTGAAATTGGGCCAGACTGGTCGCTTCCAGGTGAGCTTCGTTGATAACCTAATATTGGTCCACCACCAGCAATCGCAGACGACATGCATGTATGACATTTGTATGGTTTCCTACATGGACGGGTTAACTGCCATTAATACTCCGGTCGTGTCTCCTCTGCCAATTAAGCCTGCGGCATATATACATCCCTTCCAGCCACTGTTTAAGGCAGGACTATCACCCTGCATCAAGCAGGACGTCGAGCTGTACTCACCTAATTGGATCGTCTTCTATCCGAACATTGTGATTGATGCTCGGCTCGGTTGTCTGTGGCTTCTTGACATAAATCTAACAGCTTTCACTCACATGATTAGCGACAGATGTGTGTTGACGGAGTTCCTGCTGCGCCGCACCAACTCAAAGAGAACAATGTTGGCTGTCCTCAAGGAACTTGTTCAGCCAGCCACAAAGGGAAATTTGTCCGTCATATCAAGCATATTTAACATGCTTAATGATTTCAACAGGGCTCGTTCGTCTAAGGAAGATTGGGACGGCATCTCAGCTGTTGAAGGCAATGTTATCACTCAGAGCGACCTCTACACGCACGTGTTTTCGCCTGCTTTTGTCAACGATGCTGACCCTAATTCCTTTCAGTTTGCAGCTGCAGTGATGGTCGAATATATAGCATCTTTGCACCAACGAGAAGTGGCAGTTCAGTACTTTCTCTTCGAACTGCTCATCAATGCGTTGGTGAGTAAGAAATACTTCTATCGGCTGCACCAATATCTGCAGTACTTTGTTCTGCCAGATTCAAAGCAGCTTGCATGCCTCCTACTGTCACTGGAGCGTTTGTACCAGCCAGCCGCGCAGCTGGCTCTGGATATGCTAAAAAGGCTCGGAACGGCACACGAGCAAATTATCGAAGTCTTCTTGTCCAAAGAACAAGTCCTGACTGCTTTGCGATATGTGCGGGCTTTCGGCATGGAAGATACGATTCCTGCCAAAATGTTCCTCGAGGCAGCCCGAAGTACTGGAAATGCCAACGTATTTTACACGGTTTACAAGTATTTTGAGGAGCGAAATATGCGGCAAAGGAAAAGCCCCACCTTCACACCCGGTGAGGCTTGTGACGACTTCGTCACTCACTTTGAGAACCTATTTGTAAAAGCAAAATATCGGGAAGAAGCCGGTGGCCTTTCATGATTGCAGCTGCTGTGCAATTCGGATTCTGTTTGTTGAGGTTCACTGAAGGCCCGGTACTAGTCTGCTAGCCTTGCGTCAGCAGCCGTTGGTTAGCGACTGCTACCAGCCTTGCTATGCTGCTGCAGAACTCGCCATGCTATATGTGATTGGACAATTTCATGCCTTCGGTTGGCTGTCATTTCGTGTGCACTGTGTAGATTGACTTGAAAGCTCAACACCGATTCTATGTCGTGTTGCAACACTAGCACTCATGCAAGGTACACATTACAGCTGCATACTCCTTTTGTCACAACACTTTGAGATAGGTGTTGGCACTGTTGATGCAGCTTTCTTAGGCTATGCAAGTGCACCTGATTTTCGTTAGTCAGCCTGCACGGTATTTCTTTCTTTTAGTAACAGCTTATTGCCGTAGTATAGGTTAGAAGTTAATGGCAGCAATATCTCGAGACAGCTAGTTACCGGGGCCCATTTGCATCGTGAGCAGGGAGTGCTAAAACAAAAGTCGGCATGCGTCGGACTTAAGGCTTTCATCTTAGCCCGTGATGTACTTGATAATGAGCCCAAACAGAGGTCCATCTAGCTTGAGCAACATTGGAAGGTAAAGTACAAGTTTGCTGATTTACCAGCCTCATTTATGTAGCAGCATAAGACCCTTAATCAACACCACTTGCCATGGGTAATAGTTGCCTGCTGTTGGACTCGAACCCCAGACCTTGGTTACGATGAGCAAGCACCTTACCCTTGGTCTAAGAGGTAAAGTTGGGTGTGCAGGAACGGCAAGGCCTCGGGGAGATAGGGCTGAGTATAGTGTCGTGACTTAATTATAGTGCTCAGGGGTTTCAACACAAACCGAGAGCAAGTTCTCAGGGTCTTGCAGCATGGTCGGTAGCAGCTAGCCAACAGGCAATTTTAATGTTATTCGTGGAGTGCAAACGTGGTGCTAGGTCTGCTAATGGTTAACTGCCGAGTTGTGTTGGCTATATATTCATCAAGTAGCTACTTTGCATAGATATTCTAATGGCAGACCGCGAGCTCTTGGCACTCTTTTCTAGGTCTCAATTGCTCTGCTCACCTCGGTCAGGCGTGCGCAAGCCGTGGACTCTTAAACCGGCTGCTCTACGCAAACGCGGCACATAAGCACGGTACATAAGCGTGCCACTAAAACGACTTGTATAGAACCCTAAGAAAACCAAGCGTATGTTCAGGTGGTTTAAACGCATTGCAAGAGAAGCAATAGCCAAAAATTAACTTATAAGTGTCCTCGCATGCAAAGGCACACCAGAAGTCGGCCAGAACCCCTGGTTACTAACATGCACTGAATCATACACAGGTAAGCTTACGAAATCGCACAGAAATGAAAAATACAGGTTCATTGGGGCAATGGGAAAGCTGAGGGCAAAAGTGGCATCTTCAGCTGAGAATTAATTGATGCAAAGTCAATGCAGTTCGTGACAGAAGCCTAGGGGTAGTTCCAGACTTCTGGTACATATGAACTGAAGGTAAGATCGCAGCATGGAGCAGCAGGTGATGCGAGAGCATTCCGGAGGAGCACCGAGGTCGCATAGGTAGGCTGGTGCAAGCAAGTGAAATGACCTGCAGGCCAGACTGGCGATCTTAAAGTCGATTCTATGCTTGATAGCAAGCCAGAGAAGCTCAGACAGAAGTGTTGTGATGTGGCACTACTGCCGTTGGCGACAGACCAACCGAGCTGCCGAGTTTTGCGCCAGCTGCAAACAAATGGGGGCACAGGCCAGTAGTCCTAGATAAAGAGAATTGCAGCAGTCAATGACACATTGGTTGTTGCTGCACTGTTGCTACTCATATTCACCATAATTCGTGGATTAGGTTCGGAGAAAGAAAACAGTGAAAATCGATGTATAATACACATCCGGTTCATCGCCGAGCCTGCCTTGCCATTCGCAACCATAATAACAACAATAATATTTATAATAATGCACTTGATAAAGCGCCCTCTGAGAACTCAATCTCTCTCTAGGCGCTTTACATTTGCTGCAAAGGGAAATGCAATTGAATGGTGAGTAAAATCATGCTTGATAAACAAACAACATGAATAACATGGTCAGGGGTGACATGCACAGGGTCAGCATGCAAATGTGGTTAGTGGCAGCATGCACAGTGTCAGCACGCATAAGCACAAATCACAGGGACCCACTAAATGCTGTCCTAAATAGGTGTTTTTAAGTTCTTTTTAAATGTGGTCAGGTCAGGGGACGTTCTGACGCAGGTCGGGAGGGAGTTCCAGGCTTTGGGAGCATACGAACTAAATACACGGTCTCCAAAGGACTTGAGAGGTTTGTACGAGGTATTTGTAGACTGTTGGATTCCGAAAAGGGGGTGGTACGATGCTTGGCATGATGGGGGAGTATATCTGAGAGATAGGCTGGAGCCAAAGAATGAAGTGACATACAAGTGAGCAACAAAACCTTAAAGTCAATCCGTTGCTTGACTGGTAGCCAGTGCAGGTCAGCGAGAAGTGCACCAGCTGTGCACCAACCATAAGCTGCTGCATGTGCAGTTTTTCATTTGTTTAGCATTGCCTACCACACACTTACAGTGCCGAAATGCATCAGAGCTGCTCCGGGCGTTTTTTTTGAACGGTTTTTTGAACTATTTAGGATTTTTACAAGCCACCCATCAGTGTAATTCACAACGTCGGAATACGAGGTGCAGTGCACAACCTAGCTTGCCCAGGCAGGAAGTCAAGGCTGACTGCTGTGAGTCAGATAAGATCAGTCTTGTGTAGGACAACAAACAAGCTAGCAGATATCAGGAACTACCTCGATAGACTGGCATTCTAAAACAGATGCAGTGCGGCGCAAGCCACAGCCCGGCTTGGTTGGCTTTGGTGCATGTCACAGCATACAATTTGAAAAGAATTAAAAGGCCAATCATAATTATATTGTGGCTGAGCATGGTAAGCACTGTCATCAGTCGTGGGGGAGGGGTCTGCTCAACTGAGATTACACACGAAGGATGCCTAGCCTGGAGTGCAGCTCCAGTCACTGCAGCTCTCCCCCGTCTGAGTACAGCTTGACACAGACAAACCGAGCTGGAATGCATGCTTCCTGCAGGCAGCTTAGGACGACCTTGAAAGTTACCACCCCGAACAACCTACACATCAGATACACAGCGAGACGGTTTTCCTGTGAACACGGTGCATAAAACACATTGTACCGCAACGCTAATCTGAAGGCGAACAGCCGGAGCTATCTCAACGTCGACCGCGTATCTGGCAGCATTGCATCATGGCAGCATTGCTCAAGTATGCCTCTTCAACCTTCACAAACTCGAGAGTCCAAAAGAGAGAAAGATGGTGCTAAATCACCCGCACACCATCGCCGATGACGAAGCTGCATGCCAATGAAGATGGCGTGGCACGCTAGGTGACCGCAGCCCTCTATGAGCCACCTTGCACGGCGGTGATGCCAACACCAGGTGACTGAGTGGCAGTGCCGGCAGGCAGGCGCACGAGGCCCAGCTGGTAGGGCTGCTCCAGCTGGGCCTTGAGAACAGTAAGAAACTTCGAAACTAGCACGTCGTCAACGGCACGCGCATCAGCAGACAGCGTGATGGTCATTGCAGTCACAGGTGTTCCTTTGTCTGGGTTAGGTACGATGCGCCCCGATCCAACGGCCAGAATGCACACTTGCGGCGGGTTTATGACGGCAGAAAACTCGGATATTCCAAACATGCCCAAGTTGGACACCCTGAACGTAACAAGTGCCCCGAGTTTAAGAGTGCAGCACAAGTGACAGGCACAAGAATCCGAAGGCAGCTACTTCATGACAAGTACGGTTCGAGGTAGTAAAACTCACCTCTCGTGCACGCAAAACGAAAGCACAGGCATGCAGTATAACAGAGCAATTTCATTATGGTTACAACACCGTGGCCTCTGAAACCACCATGTTCACACAACCAACCAAACTAGCCTACCCAGCCCGGTTGCCCACCGGGTTGTGTGTCTTCGGTTTCGGCCAGGCTACAAAAACACTAGCTGATTTAACAACCGTTTTGTATAGAAGCAGAAGAGCCTTAAGGGCTATCACCATTGCTTGCAGCAGCAATTAAGGATCGCCCACCGCAGGATTCGAACCCACGACCTCGAGGGCCGAGGTCGTGATGAGCAACCGCCCTACCTAGTGTGCCATCACGGCTAACCACCCCTTACTCCCTTAGTTCGCCAAACATCGTCGGTTGTTCTAAGTTGTTTCTACTCCTAGGCACTATCTTAAATGGCTACGACAAACTAGAAACCGCAAGACTATCAGTAGGTGCATCACCAATGACCAGCAGAACTGGACCGGTAGATTTGGTATATTTTATGCGAGGAACGCCGAATTCTTTCAAGTACAGATTACGATTACCAATAAAGATATCTTCACTGAATAGGTCCACAGCATCTCAGTGGTACACGACTGAATCTGTAAAAAGCTGCCTGAAAGCAGGGACACCGATGAACTATCTCCAGCATTGCCAACGTTTGTCGGAGAAGAAGCCAACTCCCCAAGCTCCCATGCAACAGATATGCTAGCCAAATTTGGCACGGTTACGGTTGGCGGATTTGGCCAAGCAGTGCATCGATAAGCTTGAGCACAGTCAACAACGAGGCTGGTGTGTGATGGACTTAGTTTGACCGTGCAAACGCTGCTCACAATGTCAACTTGTCAAAAACAAAGCAGGTAGGCAAGCTCAAGTGAGAGTAAAGCCTAATTTACACGAGTCTTCTCTTCCTACCAACTCGGTCTTCGGTGGATACGTCACCAATACTGTGGGCCGGTCCAGACTTGGCGAAGACTCAGCAGCCAAACCCGGTTCTACTTTTTCAGCCAAGACTTAGTAAGTGACCAATTATAGATGCCGTTCTAGCCACGCCTACTGTGTTGCTTAGCAAGGAGTGGCCGACGACTTGACCAGCGAAATCGTAGATGCATTCCTGGTGAGTCCCAGTTTATGGGACACACCAAGTTCGAAGTTTCAAGAATGAGATTTTAAGGGGGGAAGCAATAAAGACTATAGCGGACAGGTTTCATTCTACCGGTAATTGCGTTGGCAAAACCTGGCCGTAAGAAACGCCCTTGCTATCCCATGAACCCTCAGTGGGCGGAGCAAGTAGGAAGCCCGACTTGGAGCAAGACTGCCGCCTAAACATACATACCAAAAGACCGTAGTAAGACTCCCGAGTTGGTAGGAAGCAAGACTCTCGTCCAAACCAAGCTTAAGTTTCATCATGCGACCGGGCATAAAAGCAGAGGCTAAAATCTTACTAACTGACCCATTTCATTGCTACAGGTACAGATACAATAAGCAGATCTGCCAAATAACACCATATAATAAAATTATTAGTAGAACCACCTTAATTCACCACTTTCCTAGCCTAGCTTAAGTGTCAGATAAGCCAGGTGGCATTCGAAGCCAAACCACGACATCTGGTGCATATTGTCATCGTTACTTGGCCACTATGAAGAGCACGCATGAGAAAGAGCTTACAGCGAGTCACTTCACTATTTGAGAGATGTGATCAATCCCATACTTCTGATATTAACTTCATATACACTTTTGAACAAACCAAAACCGGTACTAGCTACTTCTCTGCAGACATGCCGGCACAGTTGGGTGAAGCTTACGTGAATGTACCACCCTGAAATTCGTCCAGCTTCAACTTCCCAGACTTTGCTCGAGCAGAGAGGTCCTACAAAAAATGTTTGTTTATGATAAAAATCAAGTAATTACCAATAGCAAAGCTTGAAAACCTACTATAAATGCTTCTGTGAGCATACAACACCAAACCAATTAGTTGTTCCATAAATAGGACAAATCAATCCACAATACTGGCAAAAATAAACATGCCATACGACTAGCCAGATGATAACAATTATGAGCTCAGTACTACTCATAAAAGCACTAAGCTTGTATGTCCTTCCCTGGCAGGGTCAACTAGGTGCACAAATCCCTACTTCAGGTTCAAGCAAGGACTGCATAAGGATAACACAGGATAAGCAGAATGTATGCTTATGACGTTAGGACGAATGGTAAGGCCTGCGAATAATGCCTGCGAATAATGCCTGCGGGCCTGCGAATAGTGCCTGCCTTTTTGTATGTATTACATCAAAAAATACATGTGTGGCCTCCGAGTAAGGCCGACACCGAAACAGGTGCCAAGCAGCATGAAATAATTAGGGCATTACGGTGCTGCTGGAGAGTCTTTAAAGTCATCAGCCAAGTCACTACATCTTGATAGAAAAACGCCTTAACGAGGTCCTTTCATTCGCTTAGCTTCAAAAAACCAATAAAAATAACACTAAATGGATTCGAAAAGCTGAGGCTTTACAAGTACCATGTAGTTCTTGGACGGCTATAGGTCACGACCATATCGCCTAGGCATCACTGGCATTGCACTACAATTGCACAAGTCCTATCTCAGTGGGAGACTCCAAAGTATTGATGTGGACAGAAAACGGATCATTCGAGGAACCATTCAAGTATGAAGTACACCAGGGTTCTGAGCTCGGTCTGCTTCAGTAATGAACAGTTTATACCCTCCCTCTTGCCGATGTGATCACAAATCAGGCTTTCACTTCTATGCAGACGACACTCAGTTGTACCTTTGCTTTAATCCCTCCAGCACGACGAACTCTCTCAACTCAATAGCTGCATGTATTGCTGACATCCGCAAATTAATGGCAGCAAACTTACACAAATTGAGTGACGATAAAATCAACATACTAGGTATGGGCAAGCCAAGTGTGATTCAGAAATTTAAAAGGTTAATGCTCAAAATCGGCACCACCAACATAGCTCCAGCTGCATCTGCACAAAATCTAGGTGCCCTGTTCCAAAGTGACCTTGCACTAGATGACATCAACTCCCCAATCAAGTCTGCCTACTTTCAGTTACATAACTCTGCTGAAACTCGGGCTTGCTTAGACAGGGATACTACATCTAAATTGATTCGTGCATTTGTAACACCCCGTCTCGATTTCTGCAACCCATTGCTTGCTACCGGCCTGTGCAATCAGGCGGTTATAGTTGGTGCAAAACTCTGCTGCAAGGCTTGTCTGCCGTGAGCATCACAGTTGCCACATCACACCACTTCTTGCCGACATGCACTGGCTTCCAGTCAAGCAGCTCACCGACTTCAAGCTTTTGTCCCTAACTCTCAGGTCCCGTCATTCTCTGGCTCCAGCCTACCTATCAGCACTACTCTCCAAGCAGGCTAGGTATCGTGTCACCCGCTGTTATGATTCAAATCGTTTAACTATACCTCGTGCAAACTTGAAATCCTTTGAAGAATGTACCCTAGCTCATATGCTCCAAAAGCCCGGAAGTCACTACCAACTATGTCACGACATTTCCCTAACTTGACAGCATTTAAAAAGAAGTTAAAAACGCACTCATTTAAACAGCATTTGATGGGTTCTTGTAATTAGTCCTCTGTGTGCTTATTCGTGCTAACACTTCGCATTATGCCATTAACCACATTTACATGTTGATAGTGTGCATGCCACCCTAAGAATAATTTGCTTGCTGACATTGTGCATGTTACCACTAACCGTTAGATCATGCTTCCTTTACAGCACATGTACAGTGCCTAGAAAGTTCTCTGTGGGTGCTATATAATTGTATTAATATTAATATTAATAACAATATTATTATTACCATTTAAATTTATTGCAGAGAACCCGAAGTCCTACTGCACAGCCATTTATGAAGCTAGAACAACCCTTTCAGAAAATTAATTGTAAACATGTACAGGTCAATGTTGGGGTTCAGCAGGAAACTACAACAATCTGGATTGTATTAACAAGCAAGGCCGGTTTTTGAAGACAACTACAATTTTGTAAGTATCGACTTGCTACTGAATGCAATGAGGATAACCACAAAGCTGTCTTCAAGATGCAAAAACTTGATACAATATAATTATTCATTTGTATAGCACCCTACGAGAACTGAATCTCTATTAAGGTGCTTCACATATACCTAGGGGCTCGAGCCCACAACCTCGGCCAGACATTGGTGGTGGCGAGTACCTTAACCAGTGGGCCAAACCAGCTCAGCTCACCTTCTTCATAAGCAAATGCACCATCCATGAATATCACACACCAGGATATGATCAAGCTCTTTCACTCAACATCATGACGATGGCAAACTGCCAAAATCGATCGTAGACTTTGGTCTTTTCATACAATGGATGAGGCTTGCAACGGCATAACTTTCAGGAAGCACTAGCATGTAAACATGAGAGCTAAGGAGGTTCCATGAAAGGGATATTCGTGGATCCGCATAACCTGCAATAGGGCTTTATCCGTTAACATAAATCACGTAGTTCACCCATAAAAAATCAAACCAATATAGCCAGATCAAACCCAGCATGATGCAGCAGCACGGTAACAATGGGAAACTTGATAATTATTTAAATTTTGAACAATAAAAATAATAGCGTCATTTGAGAACTATACCTCTATCTAGATACTTTACATATGCTGTAAAGGAAGCATGCCAACATAGGGAGTGAGTCAACATGGTTTGCCCGTATTGTCCTTGACTTACCTTTAATTTTGCCGAAATCTCTTCTACGGTAAGGTTAGCAGCATCCTTGATAATTGGTGTTATGAGACCATTGTCAGTAGCTACAGCAACCGATACGTCGACAGAAGTGACCTGCACCAGTCTTTCACCATCCCAAATGCAATTCATTGCAGGCACTTGCTACAAGCCAGAAAAGCAGTGCCAACCGAAGTTTTAACAATACTAAATGCAAGCGATATATGACCATGTTAGGCCAACTCGCAGCGACAGCCAGGCAGACTTCAATAGCCTCTGACTAGGCCCCTAATATTCCAAATCAACACAGCACTAAAAAAAAGCGCGTGCCTTCCAATGAGGTGAGATGTTTAACAATATTGCCATTATCAACTGGCTATGCGAGCAAGTGCAAACGTGTGCAAGGACATGCACACATGTGTGAATTGGCAATGATACTGAGAAATGCACACGCACAGCATGGATCATTAGGGTCATCCAATCTCTCCTTGCACAGTGTCAAATCATGACACAGCCTTAAGGAAACCATGTATGGTGGTTTCCCAAACTGAACCGTTTCCGAGGCCGAAGTCCTTGTTGGATACAGGCACAAATAAATCCTTGCAGTAGGGCTCCCTTTCGCTGCTTCGGCTATGAAAGCGTTTGGGTAATAAGTGGGTTTTCTACGATGCTAGGAATACTGAAGCGTGGGCAAATATTAATCGAGAACACAAAAACCATCAAATATGCTGCTGGTACGTATGTGTTTAGTATGACGTCGACCCATCATGATTCTTTATGAGATTCTTTGTGTGGCCAGGCATAAAGGCCATAAGCTTCAGCATCGTCTATTCTGCTGCAGCTCATTCCACTGAGCTTGAGTTTTACTGTAAAGGTCAGCTACTGGTAGAGGCCGAACACCTTGCTTCAGCTACCTATCGGTATTGCTCCATGGTCGTACTATGGGGTTCAAAACAGGCCACTGGCTTTGTCACGGTATCAGCACCAAACGAGGATTTTTCAAAAAATACCTTTTGCAACAACGTGCAGCAACAACATTCCACTCCCTGATCCGGTATGCCACACCACTAACTTTCTGTCCCCCGCCAAACTAGAGTAGCCTACAGGGCATTGACAGCACTATACAACTGTCACAAATCCAGTTGCCAACTCAGCTATGCTCAAGTTCACATGCCAATGCCTTAAAACCATCAGCATAATCTCGATTATAACGATAAAACCACCACAAGTATAAATCCGAATCAACATGAAATATCCAAATATCCATAGCAGATGCAATTCCCAAGATATTTCTGAAAGCAGGTATGATTGGGGTAGAGACAGCCATACCTGCAATGCCGAAGCACATGCTTTCACAACGAAATCGTTTACTGACACCTTAATCCCATCACCTGAAAAACACAAAGGTAGAACTTAAATATAATCAGTTACTGGGACGATGGAGAAAGAATGCAAAAAGAATTCTGTCAGCATGATGAGGCATCAATAAGAAAAACCTAAACAGACATTCGATCGAAGATGCTGGAAACAAAACTGGACCACGTACGGCAGCTTTCATGTTATTAAACCATAACAAAGAAGATACGCTACCTGCCAACCGCCTGCGCAGAAGAAGGATGTTATCGATGACACAGTCTGCAGTGGAGTAAGCATGTGGTATGGTCATCTATAATCAAATGAATATACAGCAATTATAGCATTTCAACGTGAAAAGACAGTAAAACAAGCACACATGCACACACAAATATGTGCTCATACACAACGTTGAAATGCGCTCACATACACATATAGCATACCGTATCGAAGCATATATGCGGATAATATGGTGTCTATAAGTACACCTGGATCGACCTTGGCAAATAAGAGTACCAACCATAGTACCTTTATATTGACTCGAACGCTAAGGAATCTGGAAAGCTGGGACATCTACCTACTCACCTAGATTTCAAGTAAATATGGAACGTTGTCATCACCAAAAGTCTACGCACTGTTTGCATTTAGAAAAAGCAACACGATCCTGCAACGATCCCGCATCGTGCTTAATTATCAAGTTAATATGATGCTAATACTACCTCATGTCCCCGGTTCTTAGCCCAGTGGTAAGGTGCTTGCTCTTCACTACCTAGGATTCGAGTCCTGCAGAGGGTGATCCTTTACTGCCAAGTGCAAGCGATGCTGATAGCTTTAAAGGCAATTCTGCTGCTTTATAAAAGAGGTTAATTAGTCATCTAACCGCATTGTTTATTTGAAGAACCTGTCGGACCAGCCCAGATACGGAGCTGATCAAACACTTGCAAACATCGGCCGTTATGCTAGCCCAAGCTCGATGCAAAAGTTCAACAAAGCGCATCAGCAAATGTGATATGGACGGCCATGCCCAGTTGCCGTAACTGTGGCTTGTCTTTATCTCACAAACGCTCGACTAGGCAAAAGTCCGGAGAATGGTTAGGCGAATTCATAACCATCACTGCAGGCAACCAAACTCAGATAAAATGTTTGTTTTGGATCGTTGTGGTGTTGGAAAATATAATCCATTTTACCAAGTGTCATCACACTTGTGAGTCTTACGTTTTTACATTGATGTAAATATAAGTCTTGGGTCATGTTGCCTGGTATCCGATGAAGACTCAGGTGCTATTTCCAATGAATATATAACTAATTTGTATAATTCATTTGCATAGTGCCCTAAGAGAACTTAATCTTTATTCAGGCGCTTCACAGATGCCACAGGGCTCGAACTCACGACCTCGGCCAGGCCTTGGTCAGGGCGAGCACCTTAACCACTGGGCCAAACCAGCAACATCCCCATTTCAATACCAGTAACCATTTCCCTGAAGTTAAGTGCTGGCTGGAAGCATTTGGGTGATGATGCTTTATTGGATTGCCACATGCAATGTGGCGATCTTGCAGTTCGAAAAGCGTCTTGCTTTCCTAACTCCATAAAGCCTACCCCAGTATTCAACTGTCAAATGGATCCGAGCCATTGCACACTGTAAATAGCTTATCTTTTTTTCGGTGGACAGAAATGCTTTCCTCTTTTCGATTCGATAATGCAGACCAATCTGATCTCACCGGTATCCTTGCTCACTTGCTTCCCATATGATGCTTACATACATTGAGCATGAGCTTGTGAAGAAGCAAGAGTCCTTCAGCGCCTGCAGCTTTAGGATAGCGTTTTCGGCCGAGGGGAAGCGTAGGGCAGGCCCGACCCGACCGAGAAGCATTTTCAGGGTTACAAGGCTTCACTACCTTTGTCACGTGGCACGAAACCGCACTCTTCGGTACTACTAGAGTGGCAGCAATTTGACCGTACGAGTTTCCAGGCCCATAGAATGCCATCATTTTACCCTTTACTAAGCCTGACAAATAGGCGACCTGACTGACTGACATTGAATGACTGGTGGGCTTTTCTTGGCAAAATAAATGAGGCTCAACAAGTTTGCTGTATGAGTCTGGTTCATGCGAACCCTTAGGGTTTTGGCATATTCATAAACTGATCAAGGGTCGTTTCTAGATCCTCTATTATGGGCAGCCAAACCTGCCATTTTTGGCCCAGTGGTAAAGGTCCGACCAAGGTCGTGGGCTCGAGCCCCATTGCACACGTCAAGCACCTGAATAGAGATTGAGTTCCCTTAGGGTGCTATACAAATAAATTATCTTCAAAGAAGTTTAAAGGGGTTGTGGCTAATTGTATGTTTTTCCCCCCGAAAATTTGCCCAAGTATAAAAGCACTTTGCTAATCAAGCAAATCTAGACCGTCCAATTACTTTGGTGTGAGTATATGTACACAAAGTAAGTATAAGTCACAAAAAGTCCTCACAATATGGCCGCCGCTGTTGCGGCTTTAAATTCGCTTGGGTAATAAGAGGGTTTTCTACGATGCTAGGCATACTAAAGTTATTCGAAGCATGGGAAAATATTTAGCGATATCACAAAAACCATCAAATATGCTGCTGGTATGCATGTGTTTAGTATAACTTTGGCCCGTCACGATTCTTTATGGCATCCCTTGTCTGGCCGGGCATAAAGGCCACAAGCTTCTGCATCGTCTGTTCTGCTGCCGAAGATGCCACTGAGTTTTACTGAAAAGGTCGGCTACTAATGTAGGCCGAACACCCAGCCTCAGTCGCCTATCGGTATCACCCCATAGTCGTTCAATGGGGCCACTGGCTGGGGCAACTGCATCAGCACCAAACAAGGATTTGTGAAAAAATACTCCACTCATATGGAAGTTTGCATAAGGTATCTATATCTTGGCTGTCAAATCTAACGACCCTCAACAGAGTAACTGAGCTTTGAAATAATCTAACTTGCTTGACCAACAATGACTTAAATAAAGTACTTTTTGACGAACCCTTGTTTGGTGCTAGTTTAACAGGCCTAGCCAGTGGCCTGAATTGAACCCCATAGAACGACTATGGAGCGATACAAATATGTGCCTGAGGCTGGGTGTACTGTCTACTCCAGTAGCCGACCTTTTCGTTAGAACTCAGGAACAGTGGATTGTTCGGTGGTAGGACAGACGATGTAGAAGCTTGTGACCTTTATGTCTAGCCAGACAAGGAAGGTCATACAGAATCGTGACGGGTTTCTACATACTAAACTTATTCCTACCAACAGTATATTTGAAGTTTTTTGTGCTGTCGATAAACAATGTCTCTTTCTTCTTATGGGGATTAATTGAAAATAAATTTGCTATTATCAAAACCTGCATTTGACAAGACAGCCGTGATTATGTACTGGAACCGTCTGGGCTGCTACTAGCCGGATGATCGGGCGTGAAGAGGCTGGCTCTTCCGGTGACGGGGCCAGATGCATTTGACAAGACAGCCGTGATTATGTACTGGAACCGTCTGGGCTGCTACTAGCCGGATGATCGGGCGTGAAGAGGCTGGCTCTTCCGGTGACGGGGCCAGATGGGTGGAACACATGGAAGGTTGGGGCATTCTTTTGCTTGCTACCTGCACCAAGAGTACTCTGATAGCTTTGTGTCCTTGCCATCTAAAAAAAAAAGTGGCAGGCCCCTTTCGTATACGTTTATCGCTGGCATCTAATAAAGGTAGGCTCTTACCAAAAGTTAGCATCTCATAATTAAAACAATATACCTACGCTATGGGTCACATGACCCTGCCACGCTATGGCATCACAGCTGCCAGTTCATGTGAACGTTTCTGACAAGTGACGAAACGACCAGTGGTGGCCTTCCATTCACATCGAGAGGTGGGTACACAGAAGTTCTTGTTCTCTTGAGTTTTGCCTAAATATTTAACCATGCAAGAGAGGCTCTTTCTGGAGAGGGGATGAGAGCATGGTTTTGAATGGCAGCAGCATTTGTTATGCACAAAATGCAACCCCGTACAGTGCAAGCAAGAAACAATTAAGAACCATGGGAATGTTATGAGCGAGGGGGCTAATAAAACATGAATAGAATGTAAGGTTCACACGAGTTGACAATACTGCTAACAACTGGTACAGGCTAATAGTCCAGGAGGTAAGGTGATCCTTTATTGCCACTGCAACAAGGTGGTGATTAGCTGATTTTAAATGCCTCATTTGTATAGTAGCCAAAGAGCCTAAACGGCTATCACCACTGCTTGCAGCTGGCAATAAAGAATCGCCTACTGAAGGATTCGAACTCACGACCTTGGTCGTGAAGAGTGAGGCAAGAAACCGTTAAGGTCCTTCTGCGGCTATACAAATGAGGCTGCTAAATCAGCTAATTTTTTTTTGATTTCCTTACCGGGTGCAAAAAATATGCAAAATGACCCTGTTTTGCAGTTTCTGAAACAACTTCCCGCTTCCGACATAATAGCCGTTTTCGAAGGATATCTTTTTTGTAACGCCGGCATGGCACTACCTAGTAAGGTTTACTGGATAAGCTAAGCGGTCCCTCACAAAAAATATATCGCACGATCCATCTGACACATTCTCAGCAAAATCGAATGTTTGGAAATAGGCCATTTCGTGCAAGGTCAGCAATTTATGCCAGACATAGCTCATAACTACACGAGAAATCGATTCAGTCAATAATCACAAGGAAAGACTCACAAGGAAAGATACAGTTAAGTAGAAAGAGTGAGAAACCACCCAAAAGTGTTTTGGAATAAGGAAGCAGTTAAAGAACTGCTATACAATGTTTCTTAGATATGTGACTCGCTAGGTCTGCCAAATTGTGAATAGACTGAACTTCCATCTCATAATCTTAAGAGACACTTCCTAACATTGCAGATTAACTTTTTGGCATCTCACATGTCCACCAAGACTTGTGTAACAGTTTTAAATGATTTATATCTTGTTTTTGCTATAACAAAACATAGTTTGGAGGATATTTCCTCTAACTTTGTCATTGATTCCTTGAACGCTCACATGTCATGTCCAGCCTACATCTATGTACACGAGGGCTCAAACCATGACTATTTCCAAAGCAGAACCGAGAGGTGAGATCTACATTCCTCAAAAGTTCAGCTGCACGAGCACAAATGCATGCATCGGTCAAAAAGAGCCAGAGATCCAAGCAAAGCAACAGGATCCAGTAAACGATAACTGCTGCAGTCATAATAGAGTAGCAGTCACTTATAGTTAGTGCATTGTGTATGCTAAAACTGCAAAAACAATATAGTTTCTATGCAGTTTGAGTAGTTAAACATGGCGCTTTCTCAGGACTGACAAGTTAGCAGTTTTGTTTTAGCATTTTTCTCCATATGAGTTCTCATTGGTCTATGTATCTCCGTCAGTAACTCCACAAAGTCATAAAGACCATGTGGGTGTTGCGAAGGAGAGTTTTGTATGGCGCACTCACAGCCTACACAGCTTTCGGTACGCATTCGGTAGCCAACAGACTTCGTCTCACGCAACAAAGAGAAAGCGGGAAGCATAGCAGAGTTAGGAGAGCAGTTGAGGTAGTGAGTAGCATAGAAGTAGCAGTTCAGGACCGCTGAAAAAGATGTGCCATAGTCGGCAGTTGGAGAGTAGATGTCGTTGCGTAAGAATTGTGGAAGCGAGTTCCACAGTCTAGGACCTGCAGAGCTAAAGCTTCTGTCGCCAAATGTCTTTAAGTGGAGGAATGGGACAACTAATTTATTGTCCACACAGGACCTGAGGGCGCGAACAGGCTGAAACTGATGCAGCAGTTCAGCTAGGTATGAAGGAGCCAAGCCGTGGCGGGCCTTGTGGGTCAGCGTAAGAACTTTGCTCTGTATCCTTTGCTCAACCGGCAACCATCCTAGCTCTTTCAGCAGAGGTGACACGTGTTCAAACCGCTGGGACTTGAAGACCAGCCTTGCAGCCATATTCATAGTCCGCTGTAGTGGCATAATAGCTTTCTTTGGTAGCCCAGCCAAAAGGGAATTACAATAATCAAGCCGAGACAGAACTAAAGAACTAGTTAAATTTTTTACAAGCCACTGTGGGAGACAGCTTCTAATCTTGGATAGGGATCGGATGTGATGGCTAGCTGTAGAGGCAGTCTTCTGAATGAAGTTTTTGAAATTGAGGCAGCTGTCTAACACGACACCTAGATTACGAGCACGTGGTGAAGGTCGCACAATAGCATCACCTAGTAGAACAGCAAAGCCTTTTAATCCAGCCACACGCTTAGGGTGTCGTATGAGCAGCAGTTCGGTTTTATCGTCATTTAATTTCAGGAAGTTTTCCGACATCCAGGATCGAATATCGGCAAGGCAAGCATTCAGTTTCTCAGTTGCTGCAGCAGATTCCGACGGCTTAAATGACAAATACAACTGAGTATCGTCAGCATAGAAGTGATATCCTATTCCATGGGCCTTAATCACTTTTCCCAGAGGTTGCGTATAAATGGAGAACAGCAAGGGACCAAGTACAGACCCTTGAGGGACTCCACAGGTGACCCTTCTCATGTCTGAGACCTGACCCCCACACGACACGGTTTGTACACGATCAGACAAGTATGATTTAAACCACACCAGTGCTTCGTCTGCCAGACCGATCGTTGTTATCAATCGTTCAAGGCAGCCGCTGTGGGTTTGAGGGGAAGGTTTTTCTACTTATCGACCGTGGACTGGCATCTTACGATTTGTTTTTTGTGCCCAGTCCAACATAGCTAGGAGGACATTGCTCGACGGACAGCACGAGATAGGACGACTGAAGGCCTTCTATGAAATGGGCCTAAAAACAAGAGATGTGGCACTTAAAATCAGTAATTCAGCTATTAGCTACAATCTTAAAAAGCTTCAAACATATGGCAGCGTGTCTAATAGACCAAGCTCAGATCGGCCAAGGAAGATGACCCGGCAGGACGACCTCCACCTGAAAGTGCTGGCTTCCAGCGACCGAAGGCATCACTCCCGAAGCTGTCTCACTTGCTGACAACCACTATTGTTGAGGTCATAAACCCAAAGACAGTGTGCCGTCAAGTTGCCAGACATGGCATATTGAAAAGGGTAGCCGAACGCAAGCATTTGCTCACCGAGCGACACAGAAGAGATCGTCTTTAGATGAATCTTGCTCTGTGCCCACTACGAGGCAGAGCACTGGAGTTGAGCTTTGTTAACCGGCGAGTCAAAATACATGCTTTTTTATATCAGCAAACGAGGAACACTAGTAAGTCGATGAAAAGATTACCGCCTTGACTGTCTCCAGTCAACAAACAAAGAACAGAGTGGAGCCAGACTTTTGAGATGGAGTGTACATGCTGGGCTCTAGCTTTGCAGTCTACTCAATCCTTAAACCCGTCCTCCTGTTCTCTTGCTACTTCTTCAGCTCTCCTGCTATTCTTCCACTCTGGTAACGTTCCTATTCCAATACTCCGTATTAACCTGCTCCACTCGACTATCTCTATTCTACTGCAGAAGCAGAAATGGCAACTCGAACACACTCACTGCTATTGCACGGGGTAGCACAGTAAGAGCATCTTCAGTTTGCACCAAGCCCATACGAGCGCTTTCGTCTAGCAGCCATCGATAGTCTGAGATGCATGTGTGTGAGTGCATGCATAGGCTCACACCTTCATGGCCGCTGGGACGTGGGTCAACACGGTTCATAGCAAGTCATACCGTGCTAACGACCATGAGACAGCAATGCTCAGACAGTGACAACACTGCGAGCAACAATCGATCGTAGTGGTGGCCTTAAGCTCAAGCTCAGCTTGTCTGGCTAACACTACAGATCTGCCTGCAGCCGTGCGGCTTTAAAACGAGGTCAAAATAAAGTTCCACTGCCAGCGATGCGAGATAATAATAATAATAATACATTTTTCATAGCGCCCTCAGGGAACCCAATCTCTTTCTGGGCACTTTACATTTGCTGCAAAGGAAGCACGATCATATGGTTAGCGGTCACGACCCGAACTGTCACGACTCGAACTGCTGTCCAATTTACCTTGGCTTGTGTGAGCCTTTTGGCAATTGTCTTTCGCATGCTAGTCAGCTCGATGTCAGTGTACGATGCCAAGCCCAGCGGTACTGCAGTCAGCGGCAACGGCCCGGCGGTCGGCTGGTTCTTTCCAACAGCCGCTTGCCTTTCCGAAGCAGACAGCTGCTGGGAAGGGCCGGTGGCAGTTCCGGCCTCGGCAGCGACGACGAGCGATGGAGGCTCCGCCACCTGCACCGCCCGCGGCTGGAGTCGGTTAAAGGCTACGTAGCTCAGCACATCCCTAGGCGGGCGGCGAATAAAAGAAAAGCGAACGCTGGCTGCATCGTAATGTGGTGCATTCGCGGAGAGGGCGGAGCCGCCGCTCCCAGCGATACGAACTAATCGTGATATTCGGAAAATAACGTGCCTAGTACAAACAGAAAAGGCCTTTTAGGAGCGGGACTGTTATAAGCACGCATACTCTGAACGGGCAGGCAATATGGGTACACACAGCAAGGAGGAGCACACAGCAAGTGTGCACCTGATAAGGCTCGACATGTCAGATCTGGCAGCACGGACGACTGAGAGCTAAGCAGCTATCGAGGACGCTCGCTGTACTCCGGTCAAGCTGCATGCCTTCTGCAAGCCATACCCTTTGAGTAGCCGCCCGTGAGGTCCACTGGGCTTCACTTCACCGTTGCGAAGGCCGTACAATTCGAGCAAGAGTTTAACTGCGGGTCCGAACTTCCCCGAAGAAAGACTGCAAACATTCCTTGAGTTACTGTCCCTAACATTATTATCATCACGTCGCAGTTGGCGCAACACGCCCGAAGAGTGCAAATACGATCCCTGAGTTACGTATGTACCTGCCAACGCCGGCTGCAGCCGATAGTTGCCTCGTCAGACCAATCTCTCCGGCCACGCCAGATGTAACGCGTAAGCGACTAACCACTTCGCATCCGAGAGCACCGCTGCGTTGCTCCCATCTTCTGCCAAACTGCATTGGCCGCAGCAGCGACACCGGGCAACGGCTACAGGCGGCCATCGCCGGCCCGGGCGAACAGGAACCGGAAACCGATAGTTCCAGACGCAGAGTAAGGGTCAAACTTGCCAAACGGCCCAGATCAGCCCCGCCAAATCCAAAATTGTCCTTCACATCGTTCCATTCGGCCCGGTAAAACTGCCTTCAAGCCGTAAAACCCGGGTTCGCATAACGTGGGCTCGCCCTCCTCTTCCCCAGCCCGTTCAGGCCGCTCACCTTCTGCACCACCTATTTAGAGCGCCAGCCGAACAAAAATGGGTTCCCATTTAATTAAAAATAGTAGCCAATCAATCTTTCAATTCTTTTTCGAAAGCTTAAATTTGTAAAAAAAAGTGTCCTACCGTTTTCAGTGAAGCGCAAGCCCGCAGCTCTGCCCAAAGCTCAATCCATTCTATAGAGTGGTTTAGTGTCGCAGAATGGCTCGGAAGTTCTCCTTCTCTTGCTAGAACCAATGTAAATTAATAATGAATACACGCATACAAGTGTAATTTGGCAGCGCATTTGCGTAAAGAAATCAAAACTTGTTATTGAGGGCCGTGGGAATACTACCTTCAGCATGGTTCAAGTAAGATTAATACAAAAGTTCGGGCTTGCTTGATAAGTAAATACATTTTCAAGAGATGGTAATTTATAAAAAAAAATCATTCCTCACATTTCTAAAATAAGGATTGGTTTATGCCTCCGTTAATTATTTTCTTCCGGCGTGGGCTTCGGATTGTTTTATTCCAGTGTCTCCGGCGGGGGGGGGGGCAATTCTGCACTGGTGCAGCTCTCAGCTTAGCCGCGATGGGAGCCCTTGCCTTAGAGGGGGGGGGGGGTCGACTAGGGCGCCTAGTACAGACCCAGCTCCTGACTCACCTAGCTCAGGTTAGAATGGAGCTTTATGCAGGCGATGCGGTTAGGAGATGGAGCGACTAATGTGGTTGTCTTAGCGGGTTCGACTTGGACAGCTAGTACAAGCCCGACTCCTGGTCTACCCGCTAAAGTTAGAATGAAGCCTGGTGCAGACGTTGCGGTCAGGATGTGCACCGACTAATATGCTGAAGTAGAAATAGCAGCGGCGCGCGAGGTCAGGAGTGGAAAGGAGAGAGAATATAATGAGACGAGTGAGAGCTTACTCGGACAGCTTGGGTAGTCGAGAGAGACTACGCCCCGAGAGCTGAGAGAGCTTGGGTAGTCGAGAGAGACTACGCCCCGAGAGCTCAGGGCTGCAGCTGGGGTAGTCGAGCAGAGACTACGCCCCGAGAGCTCAGGGCTGCAGCTTGGTAGTCGAGGCGAGACTACGCTTCAAGAGCACGAGAGGCAAACCTACGGCGACGAACAGCTAAGTGCAACTTAGACTGCGCAGTTGTGTTCTGCCGGCTACTCAGTTAGCTGCTCGTATCTTGGGGTGCTGTAGCAACCCGCCTTCGCAATTGCTAGCGACGCGCGCATAGGTTAGTGTATTATACCCGGGCTTCGGGAGTTTGCGCAGTTAACTCCGTCGGTCCGGTACGCGCCGCGTAAACGCACAGGGTAGTTGGTTATACTCGGGCTTCGGGAGTTCGCGCAGTTAACTCCGTCGGTCCGGTACGCGCCGCGTAAAGCGCTTGCGCCGGCGCGTAACCACTACTAACAGGCCCACAATAAACTGTTGCTTTCGGCACCCAGCTGTGGCCGCCTGTGTTTTAACCGCACTGCAGCACTGCATCACACAGTCCACCGGTAGAGAACCGGGGGACGAACCTCTACGCGGTTACAATTCTAGTGGTCTCACGGAGACACAGCGCGGCCATGAGCGATAAACGAGATTCTCCTTTATTTCTTTCAAGGCGTACATATAAGAGAGCTCGATTAATCAAAGCAGACGCCAAGATGTATAGCATACATTCATGGCCTGACGCTGCTCTGCGTCAATGGCTTAACTATTGGCCACAGGTGAGGCGTGTGCATTAGTATCAGGGTGCTTCGCTAATTACAACAGCAGAAGCTGCAGGCACGCACAACAGGATCAAGTGATATCTTCAGCATTTAATAATAATAATATTGCACTTGATAAAGCGCCCTCAGAGAACTTAATCTCTTTCTAGGCGCTTTACATTTGCATTTGATGTTAAAATAGCACGAATCTTTAATATAATTATGGAAGTTACTTAGAGAATACACGTGCATGCGGAACCAGCACTTCCGTATTAATCGGAGAATCATCGCCCGGCCCGCGAAAACGCTCAGAATGCTAGGCGATTTGTAGTTGTTACTTCGTCAATTATGCATCTGTACTGTAGTTCTGAACCATTCAGCCGCAGAAAACGTTAGCGTTTAGAGCGAGCCGGAGATTTTTCTATGCCTGTTGGGGCAAAAATAAAAGCCTTCCGTGTTTGAGTGGTCTCGTAGACTGAGTCGCAGGCAGAAAGCATACCGTATCGTGAAGAGATAAAACCACAATACAATAATTGTTTTCAGTCTTCGATTTGTCTCTGGACGGTAGATCGGCCATCGAAAAGAGACAAGCCAAATCAGCTGCAAGCGATGTCATTTCGCTCGGTTGCTAGAACAGTTTGCCTACATTACACTCGCATGACCCGTGGCTGTGTTGCGAGCTCGAACCCGAAGGCTCTCTAGATTACTGCAATTGTTTACGAAATAACTGTCCAAGCAAAACATTACGCCGGAGAAAATACAAAATATTTAAGATAGCTGTTTTTAGCGCGGCAGCTCGTTGAGCTAGATTCGCTGAGGGGCTTTGCGAATGTGAAGCGAAACAAAGATTTCTATTACTGCCGGATTCATGATAAACATAGAATTGCTTTGCACCGCCAACTCATTCTTTGCGTATAATGAATGTACTCCCAGTGCATAAGTGCCGGCGCACAGGGCGGAAGAAAGTGCAATACAAACTGCGTATAATAATAATAATAATATTAATGCACTTGATAAAGCGCCCTCAGAGAACTTAATCTCGCTCTAGGCGCTTTACATTTGCTGCAAAGGGAAATGCAATTGAATGGTGAGTAAAGTCATGCTTGATAAACAAACAAAATGAATAACATGGTTAGGGGTGACATGCACAGGGTCAGCATGCAAATGTGGTTAGTGGCAGCATGGACAGTATCAGCACGCGTATCAGTATAAGCGTAGAAGTCCGTTATGAGAACATGCGCTCAATCCTCACAAATAAATACTCTAGATTAATTTATCGTGGGAACTTTTGTGAAGTTAAAATAAAACAGGCTACTGTCAACGGGGAGGCAAAGCCCGATTGGCTCTTTCTGTATCTCGGTCACTGACTCCACCATGGGACAGCGGTTAAATAGTGTTACTCCAGATAGTTTTCTCCGGAGTGCATTCAAAGTGTAGGCAGTTTTCGGTGCGCACAAGCTAGCTAAAGTACTCCATCACATGCAATATCGAGAAATTGAGAAGCGGCGCCGTATACGCCGGAAGTGAGCTCCACACTCTAGGACCTACACAGCTAAAAAGCTGCGGTCGCCGACGGTAATTTATTATTGCTAATTGTGTTGAGAGGACGTGGAGACACGATGAGGCTGCAATTAGTGCTGTAGTTCAGCTAGGTATGAAGGAGCCAAGCAATTGGAAGCTTAGTTAGAGTAAATAAAAATTTGGATCTGCTGATCCACCTGTAGCCATTGCCCGTCACTCGGAAAATCGACACGTGGCTGAAATGTTTTGAATTATTAACCTGACTTTCAGCCGTATTCATTATCAACTATAGGCGCTTGCTTTTTGATAGCCCAGACGATACCGAATCGCAGGATTCAAGCTTTCTTTCAGCATGCATAAGAAAACTAGAAAGAGTCAAGGTTCTCGGGACGTACTATACAAATGTGTATTATTATTATTTGAACAAATTGGTCTAAGCATTTGTGACATCCCATCTAGATTTTTGTAACTCGCTGCTCGCAGGTCTACTGGCCTATGCAATCAGGCGCTTACAGTTGTTGTTGTAAACCTCTGCAGCTACGCTTGTCTATCGTGAGCGGCGCAGTTGCAACATCACCCCACTTCTCGCCGACCTGCACTGGCTCCTAATAACGTTGCGTATCGACTTCAATGTTATATCACTCACACTGAGGTTCCTTTTATCCCTGGCTCCACCAGCCTGCCTCGCAGAACTACTCCCCAAGCATGCGAAGCATTCTATCGCCGTATCTTCCGACTCGATTAGTTTAGCTTTGCCGCGAACCAACGTAACACCCCATGAAGACCATGACGGCCTATGGTTTACCACAGACATTAAGCTAGCCAAGTCTACTAAACGAAAGCTTGAAAAAGCATACAAAAGATCCGGACTAACAGTCCATCGACAGGCATATGAAGACTACTGTAGGTCGTACCAATCGATCCTAGCAAAGGCTAAGTCTAGTTTTTATAAAAACATTGTTGAATCATAAATGCACAATCCAAAAATGCTGATGTCGACGATAAACCATCTCCTCAACCGTTCCCAGATTAGCTCCTTACCTGATGATCCTAATGATGATCTAGCCGATCGCTTCTCTCGATTCTTTATGCAGAAGATAGACAAGATCAGGGAATCCATCCCTGCGATGACAACCTACCCACTAGAATGCTGTTCCTCGGTTCCTGGCTGCACCTCAATGTCTGCATTTAAGCAGGTCACTAGTGATCTAGTCCTAAAGTTCGTCTCTCAATCAAAGAAGACAACAAGTCCTCTGGACCCTATTCCCACTGTCCTGCTCCTACGTTGCATTGATCTGCTGCTGCCATGCATAACTAACATCATTAATATGTCATTAGCCTCAGGTTATGTCCCAACACCTTTCAAAAAAGCTGTAGTCAGGCCACTTCTCAAGAAAGCTACACTTGACCAAGAGAACTTGAGCGACTACTACCCAGTCTCCCTTCTACCACTCCTATCAAAGGCACTGGGACGAGTCAGGCAGACCGGCTGAATACATATATTGAAACTCCAGACCTTGCTAGTAAGCTCCAGTCTGGCTTTAGAGCTAATCACTCCACAGAGTCAGCATTGCTTCGGGTATACAACGACCTACTTAGGAATGCAGACATGGGTAGAGTGTCTCTGCTTGTTTTGCTCGATCTTTCGGCTGCTTTTGATACCATCGATCACAAAGTTCTTCTAGAGCGCCTCTCATCTCGCCTGGGCATCACTGGCACTGCTCTGCAGTGGTTCAGGTCCTATCTCAGTGGGAGACTCCAGAGTATTGACGTGAATGGACAAAGATCATCTGAAGTACCTCTGAAATATGGAGTACCTCAGTGCTAGGTCCGGTTCTTTTCACGGTTTATACTCTGCCTCTTGCTGATGTGATTGCCAAGCACAATCTAGGCTTTCACTTCTATGCAGATGACACTCAGTTGTACCTTTGCTTTGATTCCTCCCAGCCTTCGAGCACCTCAAATTCTCTCAACTCACTAGCTGCATGCATTGATGATATCCGCACATGGATGGCAGAAAGTTTTTTAAAACTTAACGATGATAAAACTAACTTACTAGTTATGGGCAAACCCAGTGTGATCCAGAGATTGGAAAGGCTGACTCTCAAAATTGGCTCTGCCAGCATATCTCCAGTTGAATCAGCTCGAAATCTAGGTGTCATATTCCAAAGCGACCTCTCGTTAGACGACCATATCAGCGCCACAGTCAAATCTGCCTATTTTCAGCTTCATAACATTGCTAAAATTCGGGCTTGTTTAGATAAAGATACCACGTCCAAGTTGGTCCATGCATTCGTGACATCCCGTCTCGACTTCTGCAACTCACTGCTTACTGTCCTACCAGCATGTGCGATCAGCATAGGCGATTGCAGCTGGTGCAAAACTCTGCAGCTAGGCTTGTCTGTCGTGAGCGTCGCAGCTGGCACATTACTCCACTTCTCGCCGACCTGCACTGGCTACCAGTCAAGCAACGGATTGACTTCAAGGTTTTGTCACTCACTTTTAGGTCCCTTAATTCCATGGCTCCAACCTATCTGTCAGATATACTACCCCATCAGGCTAAGCATCGTACCACCCGCTCTTCGGAATCGAACAGTCTAGAAATACCTCATACAAACCTTAAATCCTTTGGAGACCGTGCATTTAGTTCATATGCTCCCAAAGCCTGGAACTCCCTCCCGACCTGCGTCAGAACATCCCCTGACCTGACCACATTTAAAAGAAACCTAAAAACACACCTATTTAGGACAGCATTTAGTGGGTCCCTGTGATTCGTCCTTGATGTGCTTATGCGTGCTGACACTGTGCATGCTGCCACTAACCACATTTGTATGCTGACCCTGTGCATGTCACCCCTAACCATATTATTCATTTCGTTTGTTTTTCCAAGCATGATTTTACTTACCATTCAATTGCATTTCACTTTACAGCAAATGTAAAGCGCCTAGAGAGAGATTAAGTTCTCTGAGGGCGCTTTATCAAGTGAATTATTATTATTATTATTATTATTATGCCTCTAGTTTGTGTGTTATCAAAGCCTGGAACTCACTCCTGACTGACGTCATGACATTCCCTGACTTGGTGACATTAAAAAAATAAATTAAAACGCACCTGTTCCTCACACAATATTTCGGGTGATCGGTCATTTTTTATGCTGACTCGTGTTGACGTGGCACGTTGCCATTAATCATACTAAGCTTGATGACGTGGTGCATGTTACCACTGAGAACGTGTTCATGTTTCTCTTGCTGCAGCATATATAAGTACCTAGAAAGAGATTAAGTTCTCCGAGGGTGGTAAACAATGTTAATTTTATTATTATAAAAGACCGAACTGTAGAGCTAATAAGATCACTACCTAGCCACAGCGGCAAGTCATCCACAGTCGTGTGAGGGATCTTCGGTCTTCTGAATAGAAAATTAACCTTTGAATAGTAGTCACAGAAGGCGCCTAAATTCCGAGCACTCGATGATGGATGCACAATGACAACACCTATTAGACTATAAAGTCTCTTGTTAAGGCTATACGTTCGGACTGTCGTATTGTGAGGCGCTCGGTTTTATGGAGTTTATTGGTTGACATCCAGGATTCAATATCTGCCAGGTAGGCTCCTCGATTCTGCAGCAAAAAAGTTTGCTCCTTTTCCCTAAAAACAGTGTCAAAAGCACAATTAAAAACTACAGAAGTGACAGAAACAATTGAAACAATTATGAATATTCCGAATAAATCAGTGCAGTGTTTTGATCTTGGGACAAGAATTAGTAGTCAACAGCTCCATTACCAGGCAGGTGGCATCCCGGTTGCTAAATAATTTACGGTAAAGTTTGAGCTAGCATTGTTGAGTTCGCAAGTAAATAACAGAAGATTGTCCATATTTTAAAAACTATGTCTGGAAGAAACGGTGGATCGGTGGAAGCAAACAGCAGACACTGGCTGAAAAACTCTGTCTAGCTAGAATGACATCCTGAATGGCAACCAAAGCATGGTAGAGCATCTACATTCCAGAAGATGAATCAGTGAAGGAGGGAGCCTGATCCTTATAAGTGCTCGAGGCAGCCAATCATAGAAGGGCTAATGGGACGACGCAACCCTTCGCGTGGGTCCAATGAAGGGGTCTGAGCCCGTCGCACACACTTTTACGATGATATCAACCCGTGTTACTTAATTCCAGTGCATCGCGAATAGACTTATGATGGGTTCCATCCTTAATTTGGATACACACAGGTTACCTAATAGCAAAAATGTGCCACGAATCTTCAGTAATTTTTGTGACACTCAGGCGCGTTCAAATCTTCGTCACTCTGGCCCTGCCTTGCTTATGGACCTACATCGAATTAATAGAAATCGAAGTAATAGATGCCTATAAAGTGCCAGGAAAGATCAATTCAGAAAAGGACAAGAAGTGCGTTTTAGGCAATCGAATAGCCAGCCTTTAGCGAGCTAGTGCACATTTATACGAGAACGTTTAAGTAATTAGAAATATGCTGTCCTAGGACTTAATTCCGAAACTGTTCGGCTCTGTCGGCATGAAATAAGAGATTAATATCTTACTTAAAAGCTGCAGCTCTGACGTTCGTTCGATTCTAAGGGGCTAAATATGAAATCTTTTTAGAGAGTCTACGATGCTCTAATTCGCGCTCATCAATACCAATGTGACTTGTATAGTATTGGATATCCGAATCTTATTATTAGTGATTGCTGTGAGTAGAAGCCGTGGAGTAGCTTAGTTTTTTTGAATATCTCCATTTAGAGATGGGGCATTAACCAAAAACGGGTTCAGCTGGCGGTCTGCTAAAGGTTATCGAGTAAGAAATTGATTTTAAAGACGACAGAGGCCGTAGAAAATCATTTTTCAAAACCAAAGTAACAGTACAAAGAACAAAATAACCTAGGAACCTATATTATTCGTTTCCCCTTTCATACGATGGCTAATGTGCAACTTCATCTCCGTATATTAACTCAATGGGAGAGCCGGAGTACAATGCCGTGATATATTGCTCAGTCAGATATACCTGAAATCTTTTTGATGAGGTGAGATTTAATATTTTGGTATACTATTTCGTAGCAGAAAGTTACCAGGGAGACCATTAAGAATTTCCTCTCTTTTCATCCAATATTTTAGGCATTAATTACAATAATAAGACATTGGTATAGCGCCTAAAGAGAACTACGTTTCTTCCTCGGTACTTTACATAGGCTGCAAAGGAAGCATGTCAATAATTTATTAATATCCTGCACAGCGTGAGCATGCGTGTGTACGCCAAGCAATATTCACACAGACTCAGCAAACTGCGAGATACACGTGGGTTTTAGCTCCTTTAAAATGTCGTCAAGTCAGGCAATGTCGTCACTTCAGCTGGGAGTGAGTTCCAGGCTCTGGGGAACATACAAACTAAATGCATGGTCTTCAGAGGAATTGAGGTTTGTTCGAGGCACTTCTAAACGACTTGAGACAGAAGAGCTGGTGGCGCGATAACTAGACTGATGTACTTTGGACAGTTAGACAGTGCAAGAGTATGAGGGGCTATAAAGGTGAGCGAAAAATCTCGCAGTCGACACGCTGCTTGATGGGGAGCCACTGTAGTTCTGCAAGAAGTGTTTATATGTGGAATTTGCAGTATTCATGAGAGCCTAGATGCAGAGTTTTGCACCAGCTGCAAGTGCCTGATTATACAAGCCGGAAGACGTGCGAGTAGTGAGTTAAGATAGTCGAAAATTGTTACACATGCAAGGATCGACATGGATGTGGTCTCCCTGTCTAAGTAGGCCCGACTTTTGCAATGTTATATAGCCGAATGTACTGCTTCCTCTGCAGCAAATGCAAAGTGTCTAGAAAGAGATTGAGTTCTCTGAGGGCGCAAAATCCAATTTATTATTATTCTTATTTCTTATTATTGTAAGGTCGAATTGGCTGTGGAGTTAGTTTGGAAGTCTAGTGAATAGCTGGATTGATCCAGCGGTTAAGGTGCTCGTACCGACCAAGGTCTGTCTGAGGTCTTGGGCTCGAGCCGTGAGGCATATGTGAAGCACCTGAATAGAGATTAAGTTCTCTTGGGGCGCTATACAAATAAATTATATTTATTTAAATGAATTAAAAGTCACTTAGGAATTGGACTCCCATATTGGAAGCAGATACCGCAGGAACAATGCTGCCCGAGCCCATTTTGAGGATTAGTTACCCAATTTCTATGTAAAACTAGGTTTGTTCACATCTAGTCAGTTGATTTTATTGTCGCGCGATTCTGCATGCGTGAGGTGGGTATTATGTGACATTACCTTGACAAATGTTGTTTATTGGGACGACATACGTCTGCATGCTTATTAATATATATAAGATGGAATAAGGAATGCAGAAGCTAAAATGACGGCAACTGATTAGCAGGTAAACGAATTTAGCTCAACTTTCCGGTCGGCCGCATATACAGTTAAATAATATGATACTATAGCACTCCAACTGATAACATGTTGCTATAAGGAAAGAAGCAGTGTTTTGTGTTATCCTCGGTTCTAGAGTAGAGGATAGCTTTTGCACTCTCCCCAAGCCCCCATGCCCCCTCTCTCCGACTCTCTCTCCCTCTCTCTCTCTCTCTCTCTCTCCCTCTCTCTCCCCCCCCCTCTCTCTCTCTCTCTCTCTCTCTCTCTCTCTCTCTCTCCTCTCTCTCCTCTCTCTCTCTCTCTCTCTCCCTCTCTCTCTCTCTCCTCTCTCTCTCTCCCCTCTCTCTCCCCCTCTCTCTCTCCCCTCTCTCTCTCCCCTCTCTCTCCCCTCTTTCTCTTCCCTCTCCCTATCCCTCCTTCCTCTCACCTTCTCTGAGTAGATATACAGTTATGTAAATCTAAACTGATATATACGCCGGTGTATAATATATTTATACGTGCATGACTTATAAAGTAACCTGTCTCCTCGTGCGAGCCATTTCTACACATCTTGAACGACACTTTCAGAATAGGCCAATTTAAGTATTATCATATAAATGTTTCAGGTACATGCGTGGCTGTAATACAGAGAAAGAGCAAGAGGGTCAAGAGTGGCAATGGTCACCGCGATAGGTCAAGGACTCTACCAGGCCGCTTTTGAGGAGAAATTCCCGCGCCTACTAAAGGTCATGACCGAGAACATAGATATATTTGCGGCTTCGTGCCTGCGGGCCGTCCCCTCCCCTTCTACGTAGTTCATCCGGTTCGTGGCGCTGCTTGCAGTTGTCTGCTGTTGACACTCAGCGCTACTTTCATGGAATCGGAGTTGGATCCGGTACGACCTTTTGGATGAGCCCTCGCGCAGACTGTGCTACATGGACTTTGCTGAGTTTGCTTATTCGAGGAAGTTAACCCTAACACGCCGTCGGAGCTACGTAGGGGGAGGGGGTTGCAATAAACGCTCGATTTGTCGTGTCTACACTGAGGTGCGCTTGTGTGCAGGGCGTGCCATTCGCTATTGAGTCTCAGTGGCGTACACAGTGACGACTGTTTTTTTTGCACCTGTCCGCGATCGATGAGGCCTCTCGTGGCAAAGCTGCAGCCTTCGGCCGGTTCTGGACATCGAGCTCTTAATAACGCACGCACACCAACACTGACGCCATACACACAACGCATACGCCAAGCGCGAGCACCTGGCAGCACCTCCCATTGTGGCGAGCAAGATACTGTAAGCTCTAAATTTGAAGCACGGAAAAAATTAATGACTTATTTGCTTGGTAGGCAGTCATAAAGTCCAAAAACCAACTACTCGGAAAGTATGCAACAGGCTTTGCTTGCTTCAAAAGCATTCGTCGAAAGCGGCTTTGCGTCTTGCTTTAATACTAGTCGGCGAGGCGCTTCAGGTACGAGAGGGTACGCTGCATAGGGCTTGAATAGAGCACTATCAGACTGGTCGTTTGATCATAGCTCACTTGCATACTGTGAAAAAAAATTTAGATAAGTGCCTACCAGCCTTTAGGTCAAGCGTTTTGTTAATGTCTCAACTAGAGCAGAGCCATCTCAAAAATAAGATGCGCGTGTATGTGTGTGCTCACGTGCGTGCGTGTGTGTTTATGTACAATATGTGTGAGTGTCTGGGTTAAGATCTGATGATTTGACAGCCTGATTTCTAAAGTGGCCTAAGAGCCATAGCAGCTATCACCTCTGCTTACAGTGGACAACAAAGGATTGCCTAACTGCGTATTGCAGGACTTGAACCCACGGTCTGGGTCATGAAGTTCGAGCACCTTACCTCTGTGTTAATCTCCTGGTAGCGAGTATGTGTACGTGTGTGTGTGCTTGTGTTTGTGTGAGAGCTATAGTCCTGTCTATTGGGTAGCTCACGGTGATGTTAGCGACGATGAGATCATGATTCGGATGGAGAATTGATGACTCGTACATTGCTAAACTGTATGTATAAGATGACCTGGCTTAGAGTTGGTAAGCTCACTAGAGTGTTTTATGGCACGTGATATGGCTCTTGCAATCACTACTCTGTCTTAGCCAGGAATGAAGGTCATTCAATTCGTATGCTCATTTTTTAGAAAGGATTATTGTGAGTGGATACTGTATTACCAGTTGGGAGTGACAGTGAGGCTAACGATACGGCATCGTCTTTGCAAGTACTCCTAGACCTTTTCAGTCGAATAACGATTAACAGAATAGACTAGCACATTTAGAACATGCCAAGCATTTGTTACTGATGGTAGCCATCTTTATAGGCTATGAAGTGATGTCAACTCGGACAACATCAATATTGCCAAGCAGATAAGTGGCTAGAAAGTGACCCCAATAGGCATGTATCCATCTCACAGATATGAAATCAACGATTTAGAGTAAAGTTTAGTATTCCTGTCAGTATTTGACAAGCTCGGGATAACAGCACGACTTGCCACGATAGCATTAGATTGAGCCGTTTAGGGATGTGTTTTGAGTTCTAAGCCAGTCACATCAGTGCGTTGCATAGGTATGGGTTTTAAAAACTTGCATTGTTTCAGCAGTGTTATCATCACCTAATAGTAGTCTCAGTCAGCACAGAGCAGATCAGAAGGTGGCAGAGAAATTGGCAGCTGCTGGCTACTAATGTGTTTATTCGTGCGTGGTGTCTGTCTGTGATTGTATATGTGGGCGATGGGAAAGTAAGCCTATGCACTGGGCTGTTTTTGCTGATCTGATCGGCTGTGCTAAATGGGCATTGGACAAGCTAAATTTGCAAGACAAGCAAAATTAGCAACATAAATGAAACGAGGCACCGTATAATTCCTCTCTCTCTCTCTCTCTCTCTCTCTCTCTCTCTCTCTCTCTCTCTCTCTCTCTCTCTCTCTCTCCCTCTGTCCCTCTCTGTCTGTCTGTCTCTCTTTATATCTCTCTTCGCAGACCTCGGCTTTCCACGTGTCCTCTGCTCATTCACAGGAGCATCCGAGAAAGTTGATTCCTGAGCTGTGCAAATTGTTCTACAATCTTGGATGGGTGACTGGTACTGGAGGAGGAGTCAGCATCAAGTTCCAGTGAGTAGCCGTGCTTTGTCGTAGAGCAGCTGGCTAGTGGCTCACACCTGCATCGAGCCTTTTGTAAGACCGCTGCTACTACCTTTGACTACTCGTTGCCATGCATACCCTGTACTGCAGGGGGGACATCTACATTGCGCCCTCTGGCGTTCAAAAGGAGCGAATGGAGGTAAGCACTGGCTTTGCTGCATGCGCTGCACATGCCAGTACACTGCTGCAGTACGCAGCACGCAGCAGGGTCTGCGGAGCCGTGAATATACCTATGAGCTGGCTTGCATCACTGGCATTGCACTGCCGCCGTGTCACTGGCATGGTGGCAATGGGGCTGTGAGTGACAGGGCAGCTCCGGACAAGGTGGCTGCCGGCACGCCAGTTGAAATAGGGTCCGAGCCCAGCACAAACTCAGCTCAGTGCTCTGTTCTCCTTGGTACGTTTACCTGTGCTGCGCCACGCTCTCGTCATAGCCACGTGGAGCCTTCGTAGGAAAGCACCCCTCAGGTTAAGTGTGTAAGCAGTTTTTCCACGTTAGCAGCTACTAGTGGTATAATTGAGTTGCATCCTAGCTCTGCTCATAATGCTACCAAATGTCGGGACTGTAACGTTGTTTCAGCCCGAGGATATGTTTGTCCAAACAATAGAAGGCAACGAGCTGTGTAGTCCACCGACAGCAAAGAAATACAAAAAAAGCCAGTGCACTCCACTGTTTATGAATGCCTACACGATGCGAGGTAAGTATAAGACTTCAAAACCACTCCTTGGACTAGATGTCGTCATGTATTTCTGGCAGTCGCCTTTTTTTGACAGCACACTTATGCGATCCTGAGCGCTATGTCTATGGTGCTACTGGCAACTTGGCAGTGTTTACTATTTCATTAGCTAGCAGTGGCCCGAGCAGTGGCCATGCCACCGCGCTAGGCAAGCATGTCAGTGGGCCAGCCAATGTGTGCGCTGATTTGCTGACTAACTGATCGTGCCTTCTGACGGCCCAGAGGGCAGTCGGAGGTGGTGCTTGATTTCATTGACAAACGTTCGAGGCTCTACTAGTAAGCGTGACAGGGTCCTTCAGATCGGTGTCGTGTGATCTGGTTCCAGCCTCGCTATGAAGAAGACATAGCCGAGCTCTTTCGCTCAGCTCTTTTAGTTCGTGTTCAATAGACTGTGCGTATCGGTCCTTGTGCAGAACATTGGTGACTTGCCGTGCATGTACCTGCTTACACTATGTCTGCTGCTGGTGAATGTTACCACCAATCATTTGGCAATGCTTTCTGTACAGCATCTGTAAAGTGCCTAGAAAGAGATTCAGGTCTCTGAAGGTGCCATACACATGTATTATTATTATTATTATTATTTGTGTGTGTGTGTAAGTTCCTTTGCCAGCTCAGCCAAAGTGGCTTGCTTGCATTAGGCGCAGTCATTCTGCTTCCGCCTGGGCAACAACACAAGTAATTACCAGACCCGGGAAACAGCTATGAAAATAATGAAAACAGCCAAGGTTTATAATCCGTGGCTATTGTCGTGACTGGGATCAAAGATGCCGCAGCCCGAGGTCCAGGGCGATCAGCTTCCTTGTCAGACACCGCGACTGCACTACCACTGGGTGGTCCAAAAAGTGGTAGCTTTTGCAGCTTTGGGTGCGACCTCCACGTTGCCCACACGATGCCTTTCGAGGTAATATTTCTGCAGGCTGCATGGATGAGTATGGGACGATCCGGTAGCCTGCGGTGGCAGTAGCTGCAGAGGGTGCTATAATAATCAGGCACAGGCACGCTGCCACGTGGCTCACCCTGGCGTGGGGAGGACACTAGAAAGCCTGGAGCCCAGTGTCGCTCGTTTGTAAGGTTGTGGCAGCCAGGGAGTCGAGCATCGGGTGGCGAGCTCCTTCTTGTCCCAGTCGGCTGCATCTGTGCTGTCCTCGCTATAGGCTGGCGATTACCGTTAGAAGGTGGACTACTATCCCATCCTTCAATGCAGTGAATGCCACCATGCATGTATGCCTGGCTTACTGTTTAGAAAATATCATGGCTCAAAAAGCACTTACATAAATCCGTTTTGAGTGCGCAGTCCACTCTGGATCAAGCAAATCGATCAGAGCGAAGCCTTTAGTGATTAGGTAGAGCAGGTATCTCTTCAGCTTTTAATGCTCACACTTGTGCCTGTTGATCACATCGTAGCTCTGTGCTGCAGTCTATCCGACAGCCCCGGATCCACCTGGTTAACAATCGATGCACGTAGGCATTTTATTGCAGTCAATGGTGATTACAGTCAATGCACGTTGGCATCGCGTTCGTGCTAATGTTTTTACGGCTGAAACAACTTCGCTTGACGAAAAGTATCCAACAACTAGATTTCTCCGCTAGCTACGTATGTCACTACTAATCACAAATTGAATCGTAATATCGCTGGCCTCTTACCTGCAACTAAATGCTGGTGTGGCAAAAAACACCGACCCTGAAGAAATACCCCATGTACGTGTTCGTGCCAAAACTGCTGTTCCTGAACGCAGTACAGCGTATTGCAGAAATAAGCAGTCTTATTCATCACTTAACTTTACGTGTAAAAGAAGCTATGATTGCTAGTAGACGTAACCGGCAGAAGTAAGCTTTGTTTGGCCGGCTCATCTGAATTACTTCTTTTGGGTATAAACTAGCAAGGTAATGGATATGGTCATAACTTATTTCTACTGTACTTAATTCAGAAATAGCTGTGCTAATACCGGTGCTTTTATGCAGACTCTGAAAATAACTGCGAATTGTGGTCGGGATAGCGCCTAGAAAGAGATTGCGTTCTCTGAGGGCGCTTTATCAAGTGCATTATTATTATTATTATTATTATTATTCCGGCAGGGTCTCTTTTCGGCGAACCGTAGCGACCGCATGCTTTTAGCTGGCCAAGGATCCCGAGCTTTTGAGCACCGGCTAAATAGCACGACTTAAGCACCGACACAAGCACCGAAGCGAAGCTCCTGCAAACGTGTATTCTCCTTAAAGCCCCCAGCGCAGCAGCTGACGACCGCCCAGCCCTGCGTTGGCGTTGCGTCACTCTTGTCCTCTCGATCTTCTAACCCCGCCCCTACTCCATTGAAGGCGTACCCTAGCTACTGGCTCGGGAGCGTTCGGATGGCGTGAACCCCTGGTTCGCTGACTTGGGCGATATCAACAGCCAAGACTTGCTTGTTAGCCGCAAGCGGCGATATTTTCAACTCACGGGGGTTCAATGGCTCGCCAAAACTAATATCAAGTGATACAAAATTAATGGTTAAAGGCTGGAAGAATTTAAATAGGCTGAATAGGCACAGTAGTATATATGGGGGTGTAGCTCAGTGGTAGAGCGTCCGCTTTGCATGTGAAAGGCCCCGGGTTCGATCCCCGGCTCCTCCATGTGTTTTTCTTTTTCTACTCCGAAGCGAACGTACGAACGTGATGCAGGCAAGCATACAGGTCCATGTCATCAAGACATCTAGCCAAGTAATACTGAATTAATTAGTAATATGCATTGTAGTGTAGCGATAATAGGCCAGAATATTTGACTAGCTTTGGCTAGTGACACAATATGTTTTAAAACAGTTTTTGTATGTCTTAAAACAGTTCGTAGTGGCTCAGAAAGCTTGCCGGCATTGCAGATTCAAAGTGTTTCACCAAAAGAGGCAACTATCTTTTCTGATGGGTTTGAGAGGTTATGACAGCTCCCTTCAGTGTCGCTTCCAAAGGAGCTAGTTTTTTTAGGGGAATCATATGCTGAATTTAATAATTTTTAATTTCTGGAGGTGTAAAGAACCTGCCAATCGGCACGCTACCCAGGCCCTAGAAAACGAGATACGAATTTTTTAATGTTTTAAAAGAGGCTTCAACAAGTTTCTAGATGGCTAATAGATAATGACGTCTCTGTGCTAGATATTAAGTTGTTATTTTAAGCTATGAGCTAACTTCATTGCTGCCGTGTTTCGTTACTGTCGGCATACTTACGTGCATTGGTGCTGCACCTAATGCAACGTAAATCCGTCTGTAACTTCACAAAGCCACAAAGACTATGTTGGTGTTACGAAGGAGAGTTTTGTGTAGCATATAATTCAGCATATGATTCCCCTGAAGCTAGTACAGAAGCCACTTCGCAGCACGTTTTAAGTAATGTATTACCCTTTGTAAGTGCATGCAGCCACAAGGACTAAGTGGAAATGTTAAGCAGGAGTTCTCTGCAGATAACTCAAAGTCTATGGCAACTGTCGTTCTGCGTAGTACAGCCTCTGTCCATATCTAAAGCTTAGCGTGCAACTTTAAAGCCTGATCCTAGTTTGAATGCTAGTCGGCAATGAACTGTGATTTCAAAATGAAGGATTTTCGAGTAGGGGGGGTCTTCCATCTAGCCAGGTGTCAAGGCTTAGCGATTCCGTCTTGACTGAAGATAAAGGGGTCTGAAACTGTCTCTGCCTCGTTATAGAAGCATACGTACATATTTGGCAGCAGGATTGACTTGAACGGCTGAAACTGCAAAGGCTTCTTATCGTGACTGTGACTCGGTCGCATGAGCGTTGATGGCCAGCCAAGAATTATTTTTTTGAAAGCCTTTGATCGCCGAAGGTGCTCACCGTCAACGTCGGAGGTCAAGGTCATTCCTTTTGAGACCGAGGTCGTAGGCTCGAGTCTTGTGGCATGAAAAGAGCGCCTTGATAGAGTTTCAGTTCTCTGAGGGCGCTATACAAGGGAATTATATTGTTTGCCTATTATTTTTTAAATGAGCTTTGCATTCTCTACCCGCTGCCTGTCTATCAGTAGCTAAGCTCCTCTTGCTTGATTCAATTCTTCCGAATCAATTTCGCTTCGTCATCGGTTCGCTTTGCCTACTTTTGTTTTCTCTAGCATTTTTTTACACAAGTAGGATATCTCTAATAATTTTTGAGTCCTGGTAGCGCCTATCACTGATATCCATCTATCCACTTCGTCTTTTTGAAAGCCGCAAAGTTCAGGAGTAGCCCATGCTGCATTTTGTTTTGGAGATTCGAACAATTCAGTAGGTGTATGGCCTCCAGATTTTTTCGGAGGTGCACTATTGGTTGGGCATGGCTGCGTATTGATAATTTTTGGCACCTGAAGAGTGGATATGGACAGCGAGGATGTAATGCTACTAAACTCATAAAGACGCCTTCTGTCGATCCAACACGACGTCATTTCTTATAGAAAAGCTACCTTTCTGCGTTGGGGACTGTGCCTGTCGCAGAAAGTTCAACATGGTAGCCAACAGCTGTAAACCATAAACTCTAAAATTTATACAATAAAACATAAACTGTGATCCTTAAAAGCATATAACCCTAAACACGAAAGGTTAAATCCTAAACCAAAAATCCTAAGCCCTAGATCTTAAACCCTAGATCTCAAACCCTAGATCTCAAACCCTGGATCTCAAACCCTAGATCCCAAATTCTAGATCTCAAACCCTAGATCTCAAACCCTAGATCCCAAAGCCTAAATCCCAACCCTACAACAAAAACATATCTCAAAGCATGCCTCTAATATGTATATATGCATCTATGAACATGTTTTACGATGCATATAGATCTACAGAAATTATAAGACCCATTATTGCTATGGGCACACTGACAGAGCAGGATCCGCATGACAGCTTAGTGACATGTATAGATGTGTTAGTTGTTCAGTCTGCCGAGCAAGGAGCAACTACTGTAACATGCTGTTGTCACTCTCTTCTTTTCCTCCATTGCAGACGCTGGTGCTGTCATACACACACACTCGAAGAGTGCAGTGCTTGCCACGCTTCTCTACCCCGGCAGAGAGTTTCGGATCACCCACCAGGAGATGATCAAGGGAATCATGAAGTGCTCCTCAGGTGCAATGGCTGATGACAAACTCATGTCAGCACTGAGATTCAGTGCACAAAGACCCACTGCACAGAGATTCAGTGCAAGCGCACTGCTACTAGAGCCGGTTACTTGCGTTTATGTTTGTCAATCAACGACGGCTGAACTGGCTGTGTCTTAGTGCGATAGCAACAGTCAGAGTTAAATTATGTTAGAGCATGACATTTAGCCATTCCAAAATTACGCAATAGGCAGATTCTCAGCGTGTTCATGTTCACCAGACACCTAGCATAATTTATGTCTTGCCTTTACAGCTGCTGATCAAGAAGCATGATTTTAGTATCTTTTCACATCACACGTATCGCCCTGGTTGGCCAAGGGGGTAAGGTACTGGCCTTAAACGACCACGGTCCTTGGGCTTTAGCCCTTCGGCATACGGCCACTTAGATGGAGATGGAGACAAGTTCTCTTAGGGTGCCACACAAAAAAAGCATATTTATTATTAGTGGTTAAAACGAATTTAGTGGCGTTCTCCATGCACGCTTTTTAGTGCAGGCGTTGTCTTATTTCATGCTTTTTTGGCCTGGGCTGTGATACAGAAACTGCTAATGTAAAAAGATAACGGCCACCACTAAAGATAATCATCAGGCACGCTTCTTGTAGGGTCGATTCATTTCTACTGGTTGCCATTGGCGAATATTCCATGCTTATTTTCACAACAATGGAAGTCAGCTACTGTCAAGGAGAGCTGTGCGACATGCCTGCTGCATGCTTTTGTTTCGCCGGTTAATGGCAATATGGAAATCTGCCGGCTTGCATTAGAAAACGGAATGCTCCGTTAGTTGCCTTAAAGTCCAACTCATCGGGACTCGTTTTAATTTTTTCCGGGTGAATTTGCCTGGCTATCTTAACGCTACGGGCTGACCACTGGCTAATGGTGCGTTAGTCATTGCGAAGTGTAAAAGCCTAGCGTGAATAATACAGAAGATACAGTCGCGAGCCCATTTGTACAATGTAAGTGCTCAATGTAATGCAGACTATTACCATTTACCTTCCACGGTGGTCGTAGCTGCTATCGATCCGCAGAAGTTCGATCAGCAGGAGCTGCCTGTCAAGGAGCTGTCTCTTTCCTGCGGCTGCTCATTCAGGTTGAAAGTTGTCCGATTTCCTGTTTTTTGAGCCTGCTGCTCGTGCCTCACCCTCGAGCGCTGCTTTCCGATGTCTCCGCTTCTACATCTGCCCATTGGTAGCTACGTCGAATTCCCCTTTGATGTTCTGCAGGCAGCTACTATCGCTTTGACGAGGAACTCGTGGTGCCAATAATTGAAAACACCTGCTTCGAAGAAGACTTGAAGGTAGTTTTGCTTGCTGATCTACATATGACCGTTGCTGTATTGCTAAACGATTGCTATTCACCTTGATTCTGCCTGATTCGGTGGCACGAGAGCTGCCGAGTACATTTTTACATTTTTAGTACATTTTTTCTAGATGGTTTTCATGCAGGCAGCTGATAATGTCTGTATCTTGGTGCTGAGGCACTGCAAAGCTCTGCTCTATCTGCCATGACAGTAGGATATATTTTATCTACCAAGCAGTTTACTTTTTACTTTTGGATAGGAGGATGCACCAACAACTAACTGTAATGCAGAACTGCCGCGAATATGAGAAACAGAAGGTTTCTAGTTTTAGCCCGATTGACGTCTGACGTTTTAGGATGATAAAAGTTTTGCTATTAATTATATAATCAAATCACATTTAGGATCGAGAGAAAAAGTCACAAAACCCTCAAAAAGTCGGGGGGGGGGCTGTTAGAATCGAGATTCGCAGGGTACTGCATTGCTAACGTACTCCCGAGCCAAGCCGCCGAGACAGTATTGATCTGAAGACCAGATCCGCAGTTATTCTACGTATGTCAACTGTGAATTATATTTCTATTATGCTTAAGTTCTGTACAGCTTGCAGACATCACAGAATTCACGTGCTAAGCCTGCAAAACCTGTTTTCTTGGCTGTACTCATAGATCAGAATTAGAAATTTGCCAAGGAACTCAGTGACAGGCACGGACGCTAGCCTTGGATGCAGGCAGGCAGGCATCTAGCTGTGAGTTCCATATACAATTTTGAATCTTTGACATCCCAAGCACCGAAGCCCTGCTGAGCTGTTGTCCTAATAAACCCCTGGCTGACATGGGTGCACAGCTGCACAACCTGTAACAACTTTGCTCATTTGAAAAAAGTCTGATTTGGTCATGTTCGCTGTTGTATAGAATTTGCAAGCCATATCTTGGCCAATATAAAAAAGTTACAACTTGCTTGCTTTTGACACATTGCTCTCAGGGCCAGGGATACACTGAGGCGGACAGATTTTTGTGGCAGTTCAACCTTCTAATATTGCTTGAATGCATGCACACACACACACACACACACACACACACACACACACACACACACACACACACACACACACACACACACACACACACACACACACACACACACACGTGCGAACATGCACTGACATATCTGCTTATACCATCTGCATGTGCATACATCTGAACACTGTCTAATGGCCCAGTTTTTCTGGATTAATTAATTACGTAGTTACGTAGAGTTCTTGACGCTTTGCTCTTTCACGGTAGATTCTCGTTATCCGACAGCACTTTTCCTTATTTAGAGCTCGAAGTTCTGACTGCAACGTTGATAGATAAATTATTTACCAACGTATGCACTTGCTGGTCCCGTCTGCCATCCACATCTTATGCTTTTGTGGTTCATGTTCGGCTTGCTACATGCTTCTGCTGGTCTTTGGCGATGCAAGCTGTCCACGGCCTTACAGTGCAGGGAACCAAGGGTAACCAAGGCTTGCCGTGGAACAATTTAATTACATTAATTTAATTGTTATAATAATAATAATGCACTTGATAAAGCGCCCTCAGAGAACTCAATCTCTTTCTAGGCGCTTTACATTTGCTGCAAAGGAAAATGCAATTGAATGGTGAGTAAAATCATGCTTGATAAACAAACAAAATGAATAAAATGGTTAGGGGTGACATGCACAGGGTCAGAATGCAAATGTGGTTAGTGGCAGCATGCACAGTGTCAGCACGCATAAGCATTGTTGCTCGAGTGTAATATAAAGGTATGTGCAGGTCTGATTGAAGTTTTGACACTTGCCACCATGCAGTCAGAAAGTAGTTTGCCTTCCAATAGCAACCCAAAAAGACCATCTGCTCTGGCTCCAAGCTTCCCTCGATTGTTGACTTAAGTTGTGTAATGATGCATTGATTTTTCATTATGACGAAAGTATTGTGACTCTAGTAACTTGGTTCCTTCTGACTGCAGGAATCTATGGCTCAGGCCATGACCGAGTATCCGGATGCTTGCGCTGTACTCGTCAGACGGCATGGCGTTTACGTCTGGGGTCCGACTTGGCAAAAGGCTAAAACCATGTAAGAAGCTTGAAATGTTCTGTTTTCATATCTGTGTGTGTGTTTTTGAAAGAAAATGGTCCATGCAATACGTGTAACCTACACGTGTCGGAGACCCTATTAACTACTGAAGGTGCAATTTTACCGTGCTTGGTTAATGCTGTGAACGTTACTGCCTGGTTAGCAGTTTAACACTTATTTGACTGCAAGCCTAGGTTATGCACCATGTTATGTCAAATTGGGAAGAGTGCGGTTCTAACTACACTAATCACAAGAGATGTTTGGTATTGTGCCCCAATAGAACCAACTCCCTGTACAGGTGGCTTACAGCTCGCTTCGAGAGAATCAACAACCAACGGGTCAGTGACACGCACGTTATTATGCTTGACAAAATGATTAGCTGATTACCAGCCTCATTTGTATAGCAGCAGAAGAACCTTACTGGCTATCGCCACCACGCAGTTGGCAATAAAGGATCGCCAACTGCAGCATTTGAACCTACGACATCGGTCGTGAAGAGCGAGCAATTTACGTCCTGGGCTACCACGGCCTGTAAGGATGCAAAAGCAAACAAGTATCATGCTTAGGTCAGCTAAAGCACATAGGAAGACACTAAATGCGAGACTTCGAGACTTACGACAGACAAGCCTTACTGCACAGGCCGATTGACCGGCAAGCAGTGTCACAAATGCATGGATCACTTTGGACGTTGTATATCTGCCTAAGCAAACTCGAATTTTAGCAAAGTAATGTAGCTGAAAGTAGACAGATTTGACTTCGGAGCTGATGCGGTCGTCTAGTGCAAGGTGTCTTTGGAACAGGACACCTAGGTTTCGTGCAGGTGCTACAGGAGATATGCTGGCAGAAAAGAATGCAGTGCAAATCACTTTGTTGTTTAAACGAAAGTACATTTCTTTATTTGATCTTTTTTTAGGTGTGAGTGCTACGACTATCTATTTGATATGGCAGTGCAAATGAAAACACTCGGACTCGATCCAAACGAGGTTCCGGGTCGACCAGCAACTTCTGATACGAATGACAATTTGCATAATTAATGGCCCTATATATTTATGAACTCAGATATTGATGAGTTCATTTATAATATTGAATGGCTGATTCGCAGTGGCTGTCAGCTTGCTTAGCTTCAGTATAGGCACAGATATATACAATACACGTATTCAGTCATCTGTTTTGACGATTATTTCAATAACACAATTAAGGTTGCAAAACTAATGCACAGCCATACAAAGCTGAGCGTTAACCCAGCGCAGTGACCGACTTTCGGGAGATGACAGTTTACCAGCTCATTGGAATACATTTTCAAAGGAGCCAGATTAGAAAAACTGATACCATAGTTTGCACTTCCGTTTTTACGTGGAGTTACATCTGTTAAAGATATTCCGCCCGCTGTGGTGGTATAAAGCACGAAACAAGACCCTTGACATCGATGCTGTCCGTGCGAGAATATCTGCTTCACCTCTGCTGCTCAGTCCTCCCTCCGATCTGTCATCATTGGTAGATAGCTACAACACGACACTAGCTGACACGCTCGATGAGTTTGCACCTCTGACAAAGCGCACTGTGCGCCCCCGCCGAGACGGCCTATGGTTTACCACAGACATTAAACTATCCAGGTCTACTAAGCGAAAGCTTGAAAAATTATACTTAAGATCTGGACTGACTGTCCATCGACAGGCATATGAAGCCCTGGACTAAGACCACCGACAGAACTGAGATTTATTGTAGCCATGATTACAAGATTCTTCAGAATTTTGTTGAAATGAATGTCAAAGTGTTCTTACACGTAGATGCTGCGCTTCCAAGACAGCATTTTATGAGGTAATGCAACACACGACGTAGCTAGAGGCAGCTATTAATTTCAACGTACTTCACCAAACTGGAGAGGTTCATCGAGGGTGCTAAAATGGCTGCCTACACATGCCATCGGTCTCCCAGACGTTAGACTACTTGCTGTTCTTGGGGGGGCCTCCATTTTAGTGCAGAGACTTGAGCGATGGCTTTTGCAAACGAGCATGCACACAGACAGAAGTGACTATGTAAGCACGCACTTAACACACAAACAAACAAACACATATAAACAAGCACAGACACGTGTGTGCACAGATAAAAGTGTGTGAGCAAGCGTATAACACAGGAATAGGATATCACTTTTATGCTGACGATACTCAGCTGTATTTGTCATTCAAACCGTCGAAATCTGCTGCAGCAACTGAGAAACTGAATGCTTGCCTTGCCGATATTCGATCCTGGATGTTGGAAAACTTCTTGAAACTAAATGATGATAAAACCGAACTGCTGCTCATAGGACACCCTAAGCCTGTGGCTGGATTAAAAGGCTTTGGTCTTCTAACAGGTGATGCTGTTGTGCGACCATCACAGCGTTCTCGAAATTTAGGTGTCGTTTTCGACAGCTGCCCAAATCTAGCTTCTATAGAAACATTGTTGAATCACAGATGCACAATCCAAAAATGCTGATGTCGACGATTAACCATCTCCTCAACCGCTCCCAGGTTAGCTCCTTACCTGATGATCCTTGTGATGATCTAGCCGATCGCTTCTCTCGATTCTTTGTCCAGAAGATAGACAAGATCAGGGAATCCATCCCTGCGATGACAACGTCTCCACTAGAATGCTGTTCCCTCGATTCCTGGCTGAACCTCAATGTCTACATTTAAGCAGGTCACTAGTGATCTAGTCCTAAAGTTCGTCTCTCAATCAAAGAAGACAACAAGTCCTCTGGACCCTATTCCCACTGTCCTGCTCATACGTTGCATTGATCTGCTGCTGCCATGCATAACTAACATCATTAATATGTCATTAGCCTCAGGTCATGTCCCAGCACCTTTCAAAAAACCTGTAGTCAGGCCACTTCTCAAGAAATCAACACTAGACCAAGAAAACTTGAGCGACTACTACCCAGTCTCCCTTCTACCACTCCTATCAAAGGCACTGGGACGAGTCAGGCAGACCGGCTGAATACATATATTGAAACTCCAGACCTTGCTAGTAAGCTCCAGTCTGGCTTTAGAGCTAATCACTCTGCAGAGTCAGCATTGCTTAGGGTGTACAACGACCTACTTAGGAATGCAGACATGGGTAGAGTCTCTGCTTGTTTTGCTCGATCTTTCGGCTGCTTTTGATACCATCGATCACAAAGTTCTTCTAGAGCGCCTCTCATCTCGCCTGGGCATCACTGGCACTGCTCTGCAGTGGTTCAGGTCCTATCTCAGTGGGAGACTCCAGAGTATTGACGTGAATGGACAAAGATCATCTGAGGTACCTCTGAAATATGGCGTACCTCAGGGCTCCGTGCTAGGTCCGGGTCTTTTCACGGTTTATACTCTGCCTCTTGCTGATGTGATTGCCAAGCACAATCTAGGCTTTCACTTCTTTGCAGATGACACTGAGTTGTACCTTTGCTTTGATTCCTCCCAGCCTTCGAGCACCTCAAATTCTCTCAACTCACTAGCTGCATGCATTGATGATATCCGCACATGGATGGCAGCAAATTTTCTAAAACTTAACGATGATAAAACTAACTTACTAGTTATGGGCAAACCCAGTGTGATCCAGAGATTGGAAAGGCTGACTCTCAAAATTGGCTCTGCCAGCATATCTCCAGTTGAATCAGCTCGAAATCTAGGTGTCATATTCCAAAGCGACCTCTCGTTAGACGACCATATCAGCGCCACAGTCAAATCTGCCTATTTTCAACTTCATAACATTGCTAAAATTCGGGCTTGTTTAGATAAAGATACCACGTCCAAGTTGGTCCATGCATTCGTGACATCCCGTCTCGACTTCTGCAACTCACTGCTTACTGTCCTACCAGCATGTGCGATCAGCATAGGCGATTGCAGCTGGTGCAAAACTCTGCAGCTAGACTTGTCTGTCGTGAGCGTCGCAGCTGGCACATTACTCCACTTCTCGCCGATCTGCACTGGCTACCAGTCAAGCAACGGATTGACTTCAAGGTTTTGTCACTCACTTTTACGTCACTTCATTCTTTGGCTCCAGCCTATCTGTCAGATATACTACCCCATCAGGCCAAGCATCGTACCACCCGCTTTTCGGAATCGAACAGTCTACAAATACCTCGTACAAACCTCAAATCCTTTGGAGACCGTGCATTTAGTTCGTAAGCTCCCAAAGCCTGAAACTTCTTCCCGACCTGTGTCAGAACATCCCCTGGCCTGACTACATTTAAAAAGAATTTAAAAACACACCTATTTAGGACAGCATTTAGTGGGTCCCTGTGATTCGTCCTTGATGTGCTTATGCGTGCTGACACTGTGCATGCTGCCACTAACCGCATTTGCACACTGACCCTGTGCATGTCACCCCTAACCATGTTATTCATTTTGTTTGTTTGTCATGCATGATTTTACTTACCATTCAATTGCATTTCCCTTTGCAGCAAATGTAAAGTGCCTAGAGAGAGAGATTGAGTTCTCTGTGGGCGCTTTATCAAGTGTATTACTATTATTATTATTATTATTACAGACCTTACGGCTCCTCAATTCTCTTGCTCCGGCCTACGTATCTGAAATATTTCCCAAAAATACATCACGTTGCATCTCCTGCTCCTCTGACTCTTATAGTTTTGCCTTTATCAAACTTTAAATTCGTTGGAGACCGTGACATCAGTTCCTGTGCTCCCAAGCCTGGAACTCAACACTGTCTGACACCATATCATCTGCTTATTTTTTTAAATTCAAAAGAAGTTAATACCCCACGTGTTCCCCGCAGGAAGGATTTATCCAGTCAGAGATAATTTTCTTCACTGGTTCCTGGATGTTCTTTTATTGTGTACGGCATAGCTTATTAATTGATCTGCTTCCTTTTCAGCGTATGGAAAGTACCTGGAAAGAGATTTTGTTCTCACGGAGTGCTCTATAATACCCTATTATCATAAACATTTTTATATTTACGGTTTCATCTGTAATCCAGATTACCGTGTAATAATATAATTAATGGTCCGTGGAAGCTTTGAGGATATTATTAGCTCTTCGAAGCTCTTCCTGCACTTTGCTCAAAATGTAGGACACGTTGTGCAACAGTAGTTACATGTACGTATATACACGCATACATGTGCTGTAAATCTCTGTATACTACCCTAACCATGTTATGCTTGTTGTCATTGAGCATGCTACCACTAACCATTCGATCGTGCTTCCTTTGCAGCAAATATAAAGTGTTTAGAAAGAGATTGAGTTCTCTGAGGGCACTATATCAAATGTATGATTATTATTATACAGGTATCAATACACATACACACACGTATGCCTACATCCTTCTGTAGCTTCAAAAAGCCAAAAATAACCACTGAAGCTCCTTTACGAAATCAGTAGTAAAATTGGAGAAATTAAATTGAAAAGATCATCCGATTATTCATATTTATTATTTTTCCTAGAGGTTTGTCAGGAAAAATGTCAAGTTGGAAGCCTAATTCGAGCTCCCAAAGAAAGAGAGAGAGAGAGAGAGAGAGAGAGAGAGAGAGAGAGAGAGAGAGAGAGAGAGAGAGAGAGAGAGAGCAGGAGCAAGTCAATTCTTTTTTCCCTTTGCCCTTTGCCAAATACACTTTGCATTCTCTGAAGATTTACAGCTTGAAAAATTGATAGCCGTACAATATTAAATTATTAATCAGTTCCGAAGTCAAGTCTGCCTACTTTCACCTCCATAAAGTTTCTGAAATTCGATTCGGGTCTGTTTACACATTGATACCAAATCTAAATTGACCTCTAAAACCTCACCACAACTTCATAAGTTTCAAGTTTGGGTTTGTCACAGACTTTTAGGTTCCTTCATTCTTTGGCTCCAGCCTACCTATCAGTTCTACTGCCCTACTAGGCTGAGCATCAAGCCTGGAACTCCCTCCCGGCTTGCATCACAACATCCCCTGACCTGACCACATTTAAAAATAACTTAAAAACACCTATTTAGGACAGCATTTAGTGGGTCCCTGTGATTCGTCCTTGATGTGCTTATGCGTGCTGACACTGTGCATGCTGCCACTAACCACATTTGCATGCTGACCCTGTGTATGTCACCCCTAAGCAGGTTATTCATGTTGTTTGTTTATCAAGCATCATATTACTCACCATTCAATTACATTTCCCTTTGCAGCAAATGTAAAGCGCCTAGAAAGAGATTGAGTTCTCTGAGGGCGCTTTATCAAGTGCGTTATTATTATTATTATTATTATTATTATTATTCTTTGAAGGCACAACACATCTTAAGAGACGCTTTCACGGAGTCCTTCTTTCGATTGTCTTGATAAAGTGCCCATAAAAGAAACAAAACGCATTTTTATGGGTGTAAGCAAGCTCGTGATGTCTTTTAAGTCAAATATAGCTATTCACTGCACTTTTATTCTCCAGTAAAACAAGCAAAAATGGTCGTTTAATGCACCTGTGCTGGTACACTTCTATGGATGCTACTCTATAATTTGGTGTCCGCCAAACCCTCACTACATTGGGTAGCCACGCAAAAGTGGCTATAAATGTGATTCTGACATCCGGAATGTGCCTACCTGCAAAAGTGGAGAATTTCAAAATATCCATGTAGAGTTAAGAAGTAGAGTTTAATAGAGAAGTAGTCCATTCAGAAGTAACGTTTTGGGTAAAAATTGCTATTTTGCACCACGTAGCTTAGGCGTAAGAGATTACGAAAACACTGTATAACAGAGGGCAAAACATTAAAGGTGTTTAATAGTGCAATTCTCTATCTCGAAGAAACTCGTCGATATATTTCATCTATTATTTAGTCTCGGATATGTGTGTTTTCGTGACGAAAATGTAGCAAGCATAACTCACACTAGTGCTCTAAGAGTGGAGCATTAAAAGCGATAGCACTGACACCGGAACTGTGTAGATATGAATATATAGCTATATTTAAACGGAGCAATGCTTCCTCTCCTACCTGCATACGTCCTTGACCTCGCATGACCTACTTAACCTCCTACGTCCAGTGGCATTGCTCTTCGGCAGCTCGTATCTGTGCGCATGTGCATTATCCTTCTGACTAAATAAATTAAATTTTATTTACTTTAAGTTACCGGGCAACGCGAATTGACGCCTCGTAGCCAGGAAGAGGCACCTGCACGAGCATCTGATCACAGTACCTGTGCGTTCATTGCAACATCCAACGAAGAAATCCAACCGGGGGGGGGGGGGCGGCTGCGAGAAATTGCATTAGAGCTACAGCGAGGCACGCAGTGCATTAGGTTTTTCGGCTCAACAAGCCGTTGCCTTCGTTAAACTTCTGCCAACGGCTGCTCATGAATGGTTCAGTCCTTGTCCAAAGCTGAGGACATGGCCGTGAGAGGCACAGTTATGTCATCAAGAAACTTGACGAACTTGGCTGCGACAATGTCAATAAAAGACTGTGGCAGCTCCTGCTGGCGATGCTCGTACTGGAAATACTTTGCTGGATCGGCGGTGACCTCCAGCAGAAGAGCAAGCATTCTCGGGTCCTGCAAACAGCAGTATGAAATATGCGTATATACCGCTTAGCATGACTTTAGCATACTTTAACACCGTCCGAGCTGTCGGTTTCTGCCTTTTAAAGTCCTAAATACATCGAACTTGTGCAAGCATGTCAGCCTTGGCAAGTTCTGCCCCGCTTCAGCAGCAAGCACAGAACTTACACTAACTCAGTCCCTCGAATTACGGTAGTCGGTAGTTTTTTGTAATAATACTAGTTTGTAATGTTAATTTATCTGCCAATTCAGTCAGGAGAGAGTCTAAGGCTGTAGATGCTGATGGATTGGAAGCCATCGTCTTTCAAGGATCTGAGCATGGATGAGGGGGCGCTATTGTTCGACCAAAGTAGTAATTAGAGCAGATGGTGTCTGAGATGGAGAGGGTCGGAAGAAAGTGTTACAGAGAGGCAAGACGGGAAACAACATGACGGAACCTAAAAGTGAGTTAAAAGGGGCATTGAAGTCGATGCGCTGCCGATGGAGAGCCGATGCAGATCAGATAGCAGCGGTAGATAACATGTTAGTTCACGGCAGACAAGCAACCATAGCCGCCGAGTTTTGCATCCATCAATAAACGTCTTATTGAATAGGCAGGAAGATTTGATAGGCGAGAGTCGCAGAAGTCTAAAATTGGAAACTTAATTTACACAGGGCCCGAGGGAGCTCGATCCAGGTGCTTTACATATGCCGCAGGGCTCGAGCCCATGACACTAGTTGTTATAGGCGAGCATTATAGGCGAGCACCTTGCCCCTTCGCCAAACAAGTGCGGCACTAAACGAAACTTAACAAATGCGCCGACTAACTTGGCTGCGGTAGCCTTATCTAAGCTCACCCGAATAACTAACTGTACGATCATCTTTTGCAATTTACCTCATAGCTCCTCTTTATTACCCACAACTTCATTGTATACACCGGCAGGCTCTCAAAGTGGCTGCTTAGAACGTACCTTGAGTATTTCCTGATGCTTGGGAGAGCTGTACAGGCGGCCGTCGCGTACAATGTCTTCAATCAATTCCTGGTACTCGGCTACAGCGATCAAACCACAGCATGTACATAAACATCAGGCGACTTGCAAGCTGTTTGTTACATACTCTTCTTAACTTTTTCTATTATGCTACGTATCTCTCGGGTTGTTTAACCGCTTTCAAAATACACACGTCTGACGGTACAGATAGCTATTTTTGCGAGACAATTTTCTTACTTGCTGGCTTTCAAAAGCTCAACAACCCTACTGCATGACAGACTCCAGTGTCATACACATGAAAAGTCTAAGATGTTGTAAAAAAGCTAGAAACAAATCTGCAAGATTAGCTAGGCATGGTGTTGACCTGGGAGTAGCTAAGATGATTGATGTAATGCATCTCCATTTGTAACTCCACAAAGTCACAAAGACTAAGTGGGTGTTACACAGGAGCGTTTTATACAGAGCACTGAAATTGAGCGGTTTTCGGTATGCATGCGATAGCCAACAGACTTTCGGATAGTGAACCAAGGAATCCGCTAGATTCTCGTAGAAGCAAGACTTTTGTCCTCACTTGAATGGATTGGTATAATCTGCAACAGTCCGATTGGCACTGCAGACCTCACGGAATAGAGAGGAGACAAGACCTTAAAATTAGTGTATCACACTTAGTCTTAATTCCCTACAGCAACCGAGACCCGAACGCAATCTACTAAAGCCAAGAAAAATTAGCTTAATCGTTGGGACCTAAAATAAGGGGCTGCGTGTTATCTCGGTCTCCAGTAGCATATCGTGATATATCGCATATAGAAAAATTAGAAGTGCAAAGTTATTTCTAACTAGTGACTGCATCTTAAAATGCGCCTTGTTAAGAGTGTATCGGAAAATTGTATCGGCGATTAGATTCTCGAGAAAATTGACTTTCGTGGTTTCGAAACAAGGGTTGAGTTATGGCTAGAGCGGATCAGCTGTCAATACCTTGAAATGTAGTAATAATTAACAGAATGCTCTTTAAATACGTCACGAGCACACATTATTTGTGCCAAGTGCAGCAGATGCCAGGAGTGTAGCCCATACTAAAACTACCAACGGGGCTAAAAAGAGCGTTTCCATCAATTTTCTTGAGAGCGAACATTCGAAATAGCCTAAGCATAGTGGCTCTTAATCAGCCTCGTTGGATGCCCATTATCGGCCGCTACCGCACGGCCAGTATAGCTGGCCGTGTATTGGAGAAAAAGCCACCGCTGGATACAGATCGTAAACCTCACGAAACACGAGGGGCTCTGGAACTGTTTGATTCAAGCACAACTGCCTGCACCGGCGGCAAGGACGTTCTGTCAAGGTCCATCAGAAAGAACTCTGCCATCATCGTGCAGCGCTCGACCCACTCCTTCTGGCTGCCTTTTCTAAGACGGGAATATTCAAAGACGCTGTTACTTTCGGCCTCGCCTCATGCACACTTGCCGCCCAACCTGCACCGTGCGTCGTATATCGAACCTGCAAAATCCAATACCGGCAATCTTCACCAGCAGTCGTCGGCCTGCTTCATTTAGAGTTTTTAAATGCTCTTAATGATAAAAATTCGGAACTTTGACTATCCATATATGTAGATTTTTTCTTCTAATTTTCCACAAGTTTTGATCAGCCAGCCAGCAAGACCCGTGAGTTGCAGGATCGGCGGCGGCACGCTTGGGGCAGACAACGGACTGAGCCTCGGTGCTATCATACCGCCAGCAAGCTCATGAGAATACTCAGTTACTACTCAATCAAAGCACATTGCGTGCGCATGATTCATTTCATCTTGAAACACTAGAAGTAGTAGGTAGGAGATTGCCATGCGTTAGCAGCACTGTACCGAAGGTATTACAGCGGCAGTGCTTCATGAACAGACACATTAGAGCAAAGCTAGGGAGTCACACACTTGTTTCTAAAAAATATACCGGGCAGCATCAAACCCGAGATTTCTTTTCAAATTTAAAAAATAGCTTGCTTTGACATAAGGTTTAATCAAATTTTTAGAAATACATGGTAAATCCTCAGCGCGTGTGCTACAGAATCAAGCAGTTTCAGACCACGTTGTTCCTCCAGCGAACGTGCATTATAGGAGCTGCAGCAACTTTTGTTAGAGAGGGGCTCAACCGCAATTGCGACACATCACAAAGACTCCTACGGCAAACTTTGACACCTGCATGCTTTCTTAATGCTTAGAGATGTTACTTACCGTGAAAGGTAACAAAATGTATGGAGAAACCTTTAGCATAGTTCCGGGAGTTGGTCTTGAATTGGATCCACAGCTTTCTTGACTTCGCAGTGAATGCCGTTGGGCTCTGCACCGACTTGCAGGTCTCGTAGGTTAATGGTGAAAATGGAGATTCTGTTAAAGAAAGTATTGCAGCATGTAAGAGGCAATCGTTTGACACCGAGGTCATGTTCCAATATGCAAAAGGTAGATCGAGAGTGGAAGAACTCGTTACAATCGCGGTGTAGCCTCTTCTGCACTAATGTCCCAAGGCCAAAAATACAGTGCTCCCAGCCAAGCTAATCCGTGCCAACGCGTGAAGCAAATAACGATGAAACACTAAGAGCAGAGCTAATGACACGAAGGTGCAGCATCCTTACACGTGCGTAAACAGACGATGAGGGAAAGCGGCACAAACTAAGAGCGCTTATACCTCCAAATGACAAGTCCGTATCCGTTGCGAGGACTAGTCTATTCGACAGCCGTGGAGGGGTCGCACATGCTTTTAGAATAAGCCAAGTTGCTTACAAAAACATCAGCAGCCGCGTGGCTTACTCTTGCGTGGTGCCCATAGTGCCACTTAACTGCTTGAACCGTTGGAAAAAGCATCATACAAGTCCAGCCTCCTGCCTCAATGCCAAGAGTTCAAGTTTCGGCCCGATAGCTTTGGCTTTTATATTATGACTAAAAAAACCGAATTGCTGCTTATAGGACACCCTAAGCGTGTGGCTTGATTAAAAGGCTTTGCTCTTCCAATAGGTGATGCTCTTGTGCGACCATCACCACATGCTCGAAATTTTGGTGTCGTTTTCGACAGCTGCCTCAATTTTAGAAGTTCATTCAGAAGACTGCTTCTACAGCTAGCCATCACGTCCGATTCCTATCCAAGATTGGGAGCTGTCTTCCACAGTAGCTTGCAAAAAACATAACTAGCTCCTTAGTTATGTCTTGGCTTGATTATTACAATTCCCTTTTGGTTGGGCTACCAAAGAAAGCAACTAGGCCGCTGTAGCTGACAATGAATATGGCTGAAAGGCTAGTCTTCAAGTCCCAGAGGTTTGACTACGTGTCTCCTTTGCTAAAAGAGCTAGGGTGGATGCCGGTTGAGCAACGGATACAGAGCAAAGTTCTTACGCTGACCTACAAGGCCCGCCATGGCTTGGCTCCTTCGTACCTAGCTGAACTGCTGCACCAGTTTCAGCCACTTCGCGCCCTCAGGTCCTGTTTGGACAACAAATTAGCTGTTCCATTCCTCCGCTTAAAGACCGTTGGCGACAGAAGCTTTGGCTCTGCAGGTCCTAGACTGTGGATTTCGCTTCCACAATTCTTGAGCAACGACAACTACTCTTCTGCTGCCGACTATGGCTCATCCTTTTCAGCAGTCGTGAGCTTCTACTTCCATGCTACTCACTACCTCGACTGCTCTCCTGACTCTGCTATGCTTCCCACTTTCTGTGTTGCGTGAGACGAAGTCTGTTGGCTACCGAATGCGTACCGAAAGCCGCTTAGGCTGTGAGTGCGCTATACAAAACTCTCCTGCGTAACACCCACATAGTCTTTATGACTTTGTGGAGTTACAGACGGAGACACATACATACCAAGCCACGGCTCGTGACACGATCGGTTCGCAAACCTTACAACTCAGGAGCCGCGTATAATATTTCGATAGCCACAATCCGGTGGATGTAATACACCCCTGAACTCAATATCTGAAACTCAGATTTAGCCATCCCCCACAAAGCGCTTTATCAAGTGCATTATTATTATTGCCGGGTGCAGAATTTATGGGCATTGGGGAAAGATGAAGAAAGCATGTGTGTGCATAGTGTCCGTCAAGCAGCCGGCGGCTGCACAGGCCGAAGGCGCAGTCCATCTGAGCTTGCCCGAGCGTGCCGCAGATGGTGCTAAAGTTCCTCCCGTCACCGGCAGAGGCCGACTGCAGTCTGCGCAGCACTGAATAGTGTGCCGTACCGATAGATCTTTGTGCCTATTGTGATCTCAATGTGAAATATAGACATAGCTTCAAATTGATAGCAGATGCTTGCAGCTAATCGAGGACTATACTTGCAATACGACAGTTCAGCACAAGTAAGCAACGGCATCCATTATCCAGCTGCCGACTGTGGCGCGGCATCCAATCCAGTTGTTCTGAGCTACCACTTCCATGCTACTCGCTTCCTCGACTTCCCTCCTGACTCTGCTATGCTTCCCACCTTCTCTTTGTTGCATAAGATGAAGTCTCTTGGCTACCTTATGCGTACCGAAAGCTGCACAGGCTTTGAGTGTGCTATACAAAACTCTCCTGCGAAATACCGACTTAGTCATGATTAGTCTTTGGCGTTACAGACAGAAATACATTAAATTACTCGCTACGACTAGCTGAGTGTTTAGGCGCTTCAAATTTACGGTAAACGAGCCAACAGAAGACCGCTCTTTCTTTGGGTGTTTTAGCAAGACTTTCGTGTGCTCTGTTCATTGTGGTAAATCAATATTTTAGTATTTCAATCTTAAGGATTCCTAACGATTAAGTAAATGAAATCGTACACTTATGTGTGTGTCAAGATAGTTAACGTTCGACCACTAGGTAGTTATGGTGTGTACAGTATCGGTGGCCAGCACCCATAACATCAAACGCACTCAGAATAAATGTTACGCGAACCAATTTAATAAACTGAGGATGTCAAAAGTGCCGACGAGGACGTTGTTACACGGGCGGCTACAGCATGTGTTCTGCGGTAGATCTGCTTGTGGAAACGTACATTAGGGGAGTCCAGACTAGCTGATCAGATACACTGGTAGCTAAATTAGCCAATGCATTGCTCCCTGAAATGGAGACATTCAAATTTTGATGCTAAGTTACCGATAAAAAATATTGTGATTTTAGAACGTATCTGATATTTAGGGCGTACTCCATAACACATAGTCGGAGCATACACTCTGTGCACTATGTTTCGTCAAATTTATGGTACACCCGTAGCTTGAAGATCGTTTCTAGCCGCTCTTTTGGCGGAAGATTCTCGGTGAGAGTACTCCCGATCGTGCGAACCCGGGGTATTCGCTCCGTCTAGTAAGTATGAATAGCAACTTATTAAAAATGGCTTGCTTAAGGCGGTAGATCATGGAACGATTGCCTAATGTATAAATGATGATTTTGTTTCACCCTTAAAAGGACCAAAGTTTTGTTTACCCTTGTGCCTGAATACAGCTTAGTGCAATGCAGTCCGCGTTTGCAAAAATCCATGCCTTCAATTTTTAGACTGTTTGAGAGTCAAGAATGCACAGCTGACCAGCGTAGAGCCTAGACCTTGACTGGAGAACTAGGGCTCCGCTTTCACCTTAACGGCAGGAATACCCCACACGCCACCTCAAGCACTCTTGCGGAGGAAACACGTCTGCACACTTAGGCTACCTGCGTCTCTAGGGGGAACAGCCCAAACAGACGAAGGAGCCCGAACCAACGGAATATCTCACCCACCACACCAACTACGTCTAGCTCGCACCGGCAAATCCTTATGCCAAGACCACGTGCGAGCACGCACACACAAAACACAAAAGAAATACAAAATGCTGGCTCGGGCGCGATACGACCGTATTCGGCGAAGTCCACCGAATCCTCCTAGCGCTGTCTCGTCCTGTCCCGTCAATCGACGGCGGACAGCCCGCCCTCCTCCCTCGCTAGCTTTATCGTAGTATCAGCTGAACCTGTTGCTTTCTAGCATCGAGTCGTAACCTCCACCTAGACTCTCTCTCTTTCTCTTTGTCACGCTAGCACTCGAATCTCAATTATTTTTCAATCGTCTTTGTGCTGACCCTGAGCCTCATCAATCGCAAAAAATTCCGAGACTGTAGATATTCCTACAATATGTAGGAGTAATTTGCGGCCCGGGTTTTAGCCCAGGGCTAAGGTGCTTTTTCTTCACGACCCAGGTCCGGTAGTGGGCAATCCACAGCAAGCGGTGGTGATTGCCGTTAAGGCTCTTCTGCAGCTACACAAATGAGGCTGTTAAATCAGCCAAGTTCTTTTTCAGCCCCATCGAACGCACGCAAGCAATCAGGCAAACTAGCAGAGCAAAAAGCATAAACAGTAATCACACAATTCATTTATATAAAATATTATTCATTTATATAGCGCCATAAGAGAACTTAATCTCTATTCAGGCGCTTCACATATGTCTCAGGGCTCAAACCCACGACCTTGGCCAGACCTTGGTCGGAGCGAGCACCTTACCTATTGGGCCAAACCGCTGAATATTTGGATGCAGAAAAGGTCCTGGAGTAACGTAAAAGGAAAGTGCTTACAATATATGAGATTTAGCTAAGTTTGGAAAATTTGTCTTGATTCACGCAGATGCACTTAATAAAAGCCCAGGCCATCTGCTTTTCCATGTTACATTGCGCCCTAAAAGTTATCCAATGTTACTCTCCATCCTTACCAGATTTCCTCATGATGAGAACGTCTTCACAGCTATCGTCAGCAGCCATTTCTACTTCAGGTATGACGACAAGAATGCGGCGATTCTCCTCGGCCTCTATCTGCCAGATGCAATTAACTCCGTTGGGGTATTCCCCGGGCCAATTGGGGCTTGTAATAACTCCACGACCTCCATGGAAACGACCTCCGCACCTGCGATCTGCAAGAAGAGCACCCGTCATTTCAAGTGCTACTGAACGTTTCGCCTGCCCGAGATGTCGCAGAACAAGTGCGTCGACGTCAGCGTGGCGACAGCTCGATTTCGTGCTGCACATGCCTTTGCAGTGGTCAACGCTGACTGCACCCTCCTCGTCTGTGGTGGTATTGCCCGGACAGTTGATGCAGTAGTTTTGGCCAGCTGCCGGTTGATATGTTCCTACTGAACACACCATGCATTCTTTGGCCATCACATTATAATACGAGCCTGCTGAGCAGACCTCCTCTGAAACGTAAATGAAGAGCATCTAATGCTTAGAGTGACAAAGCTAAAGAGCCCGATTTTAGATGTGCGGCAAATCTGGTCAGCGACGGATCAGTGAACATGAGTTTCCTCTATACGACCAGGATATAATAATGAAAATAAGTCTTCTGTAAAGTGCCGGAAGAGAGCTGAATCTTTATTCAGGCAATGTACAGCTCGCTGCATGAGAAGCGTTAACCAAGAGTTGATGAAAAGAAGCAAGGTATCATGCAAGTATTCAAAAGCTCCCGAGTATCATGCATAGACAAGCACGCAAAAGTTCTCTACAAGACAGTTGAGGCCGCTGGTTGTAAGAATCCTGGTTTGTAAATTGCACTGAGTCGTTCACAAGTAAGCGCGAAAAGCACAAACGAAAAGACTGATTCACTGGGGCAGCATAGAAAAGCACATCGCTGTTGCCCTTTATCACAAGCACAGCTTCGAGACATACACGCAAACAAAGTACAATTCACTCAGACTTAGCAAAGTTTGTGAGGAACAGATGTGTGTTTGCCTTCTTTTGAATGTCATCAAATCAGCAGGTGAAGTGATATTAATAGATAGTAATTTCGAAGCTTTGAGAGCATAGTGGTTGAAGGCAGGTCTTCAAGAGACATGAAGTTAGATAGGGGCATATCAGTAAGCAGTCAGTGAAGAATGGATACGTATATATTCTTAAGATGCCGGCAAATGGTAAGGGGTGTGGCACCGCCACCCATACAGAGGTGAATAGAAATCCTAAAAAGAGAAATCCTTAAAACGTAAAATTAATCGTAGAGCCGTGGCAAAAAGATGGTGCTCGCGAGTTCTCTTTGGTTGCAGATTAATTTTTGTGTGAGGAATTTTCCTTCGCAATTTGTGTGTGTGAGTATGACTAGCTTTTTTAGGACGCAGCCGAGTCTTTAAGAGGAACTAAATGGCAGAGATAAGCGCAGGGAAGGGCGGAATTTCTCGCTTTAACTAGTATATGTATATTAGTATATATAAATATATACTAATATATATATATATATAACTAATATATATTTATATATATGTGTGTGTGTGTGTGTGTGTGTGTGTGTGTAGTGCCTTGCTGGCCTTGGCTTAATTTTAGCGCGAACAAGAGCTGTTCTCCGGCGGGCAAGAACTCCTTTGTCCTGGAGCGGTGAGCCAGAGAGGAGCGCCAGTGCAGTTAGAGAGCTAGAGCTTAAGAGCAAGCCAGGAAGCTCTGAGACCAGCGGTGGCGATTCGGCCTTTAGAACTGGTCTGATATCCGCGGGAGCTGCTGATTGATGTTGGCTGGCCTGTCAACCTCGGCCATAGCTCTGTTCAAAAAGAATCGTCTGGAACCTATTCGATATTCAAGCTGGACAGGGGTGCCCTTCCAGTGACCTAGTGACAGTATTAATTCCGTACCGTGATGGGCCACGGTGTTGGGCCCAATGCCACTAAGCTCTTGCCCAATTGTCTCAGCTAGGTGTTTAAGAGTCGAGCGACGCTCGCTCTTGGTCTTTTGTTCGGCACCTCGCTTCGGCTTCGCTTCGACGCCGTCGGACTCGTTTCTCTGAATGCGAGGGAGGAGGGCGGGCTGTTCGCCGTCGATTGACGGGACAGGACGAGACAGCGCTAGGAGGATTCGGTGGACTTCGCCGAATACGGTCGTATCGCGCCCGAGCCAGCATTTTGTGTTTCTTTTGTGTTTTGTGTGTGCGCGCTCGCACGTGGTCTCGGCATAAGGATTTGCCGGTGCGAGCTAGACGTAGTTGGTGTGGTGGGTGAGATATTCCGTTGGTTCGGGCTCCTTCGTCTGTTTGGGCTGTTCCCCCTAGAGACGCAGGTAGCCTAAGTGTGCAGACGTGTTTCCTCCGTAAGAGTGCTTGAGGTGGCGTGTGGGGTATTCCTGTCATTAAGGTGGAAGCGGAGCCCTAGTTCTCCAGTCAAGGTCTAGGCTCCGGTTCGGGCTCTGTCTATTTGGGTCATTCTCCACTATAGACGAAAGTAGCCTACGTGTGGAGACATGTTTCCTCCGCAAGAGTGCTTGGTGTAATGCATGAGGTATTCCTGTCGAAGGTGGAAGCGGAGCACTAGTTCTCCGGTCAGAGTCTAGGCTCCGGTTCGGATTCCTCATCTCATTCGGATCGTTCCCCACAGTCTTAGGTAGCCTAAGTTCGGGGACGTATTCCCTCCGCAAGAGTGCTTGTGCTGTTGAAAGCGTGTGAGGAGTGTGGAGATAAAACTGAGCTAGACACGCAGCGACTTTGTGCGCGTGCTAATAAAGCTCAGTAAAATCCCCAGTTTGTGTCTCGCTTTCCAATTCACGCCTCAGACTCACGACCCCCTATAGTAACGGTAAGTAGGTCAGCGCCAGAAGCGCTTGTTTCGTGGCGGCTAGCTTTTTCGCGTAGGCACGAACCGAACACGGGATTAGGCAGTAGGTTACGCCGCTAGGTAAGCGGCAGGTTAAGCCTTCGGCGTTTCACACACACACACACACACACGCACACGCGCACGCACGCACACGCACGCACGCACGCACACACACGCACACACACGCACACACACACACACGCACACACACACACGCACACACACACACACACACACACACACACACACACACACACACACACACACGCACACGCACGCACACACACACACACGCACGCACACGCACACACACACACAGGTATATATTTAGGGTCCTAATATTGTGATTGTGTCAGCGTTTGCACGAGATGGGCACGTGCACGACCTGAAAATCACGAACCCACTCCAACTGCCCCTGCAAATGGTAGTAAGCGGCATAGTCGCCGGAAGTGTTCCACATTTGCTGGCCCGAAAGCATCGCGCCGACCGACGATCTTGGGCGGCACTTGGGCAGGCACTCACCCGCTGCGCAGTCGCTGAAGCTAGTCGCCCCCGGAGCATAGGTGCTGATGCCGGCGCCGCACGGCCGGCAAGTCGTTCTGCCGGTGCCACTCTGGTAGGTGCCCACCGGGCACGGCTGACACGGCTTTTGGCCGGTGAATGAGTAGTGGCCCGACTCACACACGCCTGCAGCAAAACAAGCGACGCTCTTTCGGGTTATGGGACTGGAAGGCTTTGGAAGCGGCAGCAGGAAATCTTAGTGATGCGATTATAGACACACGACAGCTCCACACGAGGTAAGCAGCCTTGCGTAAATAGAATGGCGTAGGCAAGGAGCAGGCACAGACTGCGAACGCGTCCGTCGGGTTTCATACCTCGCTCGTCCTGCGAAATGTTGTCGGCACATTTTTTGCTATTACCTCCACGGCTTCCACTGCATCCAGCTGCGATAAAAAAGCAAAGCAATATAAGCCGTTGCAGAGACGTAAAAACAGAAACAGTTGCTACTGAAAGTACAGCCAAACGTGTGTCAAGAGAGTGAGCAAAAATGAAAACTAGCAAAAGTCACAAAGTTTGAGATAGCAAGAACCCGTAAGTGCCACTAAAAATGAGAAAACAAGCAGGAAACTGGACAAGAAAGAGGCCATTTGTGTAGACAGGAGCAAGAAACTGGCTAGAGCACGCATTTTGCTTTTCCATTTCAGGGTGATGTGTCAGTAGGAGTCGATCAATTTCGGCAAGCGCCCCTTGAGAGAATCTGTGCAGTTTTGAAGACCAGGAAAAATCACTGATTCGACTTTAGCTTGGTAAGCAGTGCATTTGCCGCAATTACGATATCAGCTCTCTACGAGAGCCAAGATTTAAAAAACCTTATTGTTTTGGCGCTAAATGACGCTTCACTCTAATCCCGAGTGGCTTTCTGAAAGAATTTGGTCTCTAGCAAAGTTCATCCACAGGCTCGATGGCCCATTGCGCTATGCTTGGTGCTGTGCAGGACTGTTTTATTGATCTCACACAAAATAGCAGAAGGTTGGGGAAGGCACAAGGAAGTAAGTGGCTAAAAAGTAGCAAGGAAGCCTGCTAGAAAACAATGACAGAATCCATAGTCAACATTTCAGAGACGCAGTACTTTTTCTTTTATGATTGAAAATGCCGTTACAACGAGTAACCAAGTGACGGCATGATTCTACCCATATATACCTATAATTAATTAATGTATATCACTCTTAAAGAACTTAATCCTATGTGCTTATGCGTGCTGACACTGTGCATGCTGCCACTAACCAAACTTGCATGCTGACCCAATGATTGTCACCAGTAACAATGTTATTCTTGTTGTTTATCTTCCGAGCTGGTTTGGTCTATCGGTTAAGGTGCTCGCCCCAACCAAGGTCTGACTGAGGTCGTGGGCTCGAGCCCCGAGGCATATGTGTAGCGCCTGAATATAAATTAAGTTCTCTTGGGCGTTATATAAACGAATTATATATATATATTTTATCGAGCATATTACCACTAACCATTTGATCGTGCTTCCTTTATAGAAAATTTAAAGTGCATACAAAAATACTGAGTTCTCTGAGGACGCTATATCAAGTGAATTATTATTATTTTTATTATTATCTCTATCTAGGAGCTTCATATATGCCACAGGACTCAAGCCCACAACATTGGTGGTCTAATGCGAGCACCTTAACCCAGGACCAAACCATCGTTTGTGAGTCGCTCAGGTTGTTTGTCTCTTAAAGTACTGAAGACTGCCCGGTTGTGGTACGGTGTCAATCGATGAGCGAAATTCTTACTGCTAGTTGGCTTTAAATCGAGATCGCGGAGTCAAGAGTTTGCCATTAACTTCTGGGCAATCGGCAATGCCCATGACAAGCAGTCAACCGTGCTAAAGATTTGCATAGCATGCTGACAGTACTTGAAGAAAACGACAATAGATGGGCAAGTTGCTTGCACAAGCTTTCCCTGTATATGAGTGCATTTCAGGTATTCGTTAAAAAGTACATTACCTCGATCGACATAGCGGATGGGAGTCATTGCTAGGGACATTTCGAGACTTTGGTGGATGAACTGGTTATGCTGCTTCGGTTCAGATAGCTCACTAATCATCCTAAATTAGTTACTTGATGACAGATATTTTTCATGTCTTTAAAAAAAGTGTTGCCAGAATTATTCTAGAGTGTAGTCGAGGTTTGAACCGTTCTGATAGCACCCCCCCCCCCGCGGTCTTCTGACATATTTAAAATAAATCTGAAAAGGTATATAGAACTTCTACAAGAAACAACGTATCCCTTGAAAGATACATAGAAAGCCTGATAGTCGTCAGATCAGTTTGCCTCTATTAACCCTCTCGTTGGCAGTCCCACCTCGGCGCTTTTTACAGATTAATAGCACATTTTTGACAGAAATTCTAGCTGTGCCCCATCTCTATCACAGGCTTTGTTTTTGCAAGAGTTGCATTGCAGGGGATAGCCTTTACAGCCGCAGATGACAATCGTGTGCCGCGTTGGCATTATTTCTGTATGCATCTTCATGAGTTCTTAATGAATAAGTGAGTGCATATGTATTTTCATTTATAGTTTGCATTAACCTTAAATAAGTTGTAGAGCAAAGTTAACTATACCAAATGGAAACGGCACGAACGGAGCCGGGAGTGGCGAATGAAAGTACTATGTCAAAAAGCACGAAAATTGGTTTTGATTAAGAGTTGTCAAGAAAAAAAGCACACAGCCTTCAATGCTCTCAACACAAGTTGCATTGAAGCTTTTTCTGACTCATGCACACCGATGGATAAACTCCTTTCATCTTATGTAATCAAGCTTTTACTGCCTTTGATCGCAAGCAAGCCCAATAACTATCCAAGGGTGCTGAACCTTGGCTGAATCTTAGGGTGGCTGAAGGGGCATGCCGGACGACTAGCCTTTCCGGTCAAACACAGAGGGAAGCTGAACAGCATGCCTATGCCAATGACTGCGCCTTTTCTCTTGAGCCGTGTGGGCGTACTGCATTAATCAAAAGGCTTGAGCATTTGACAGCTTTAGTTGCTCTGTTGAAGCTATGTAACCTTTTCAATTGCTAGCAAGAATAGCTTGACGTAAGCAGAAACTTACCTGACAAGCTTTTTGCAGGTTTTGAAGGTGGCTCGAATGGCACAGGCGGCTGGTACCTACAACAAATAGGCAGAGTGACATCAAACAGTGGTACTGATATGTATGTATATATGGGAGTTTAAACACGAACTGGCTTGAAGGTTGACTGCTGAAAATAGTTATTCCAGATCAGTGATTCGGATTATGAAACGTAAACGTTTCAACTCTATTTGCTACTCGGACTTTGATCTCTAAACTCCTGAATTTTGGAATAGTGAAACCAACACTTCCTCACCACCACCAGTAATTTCTGATGGTGGCCAGAGCGCTTGTATTTTTTCTAATTAGATTGTTATACAGATCGCATGTCATGGTACAATTTAATAATAAGAGCAGCGTTTAGTTATAGGGTAATTAATATTTTAATAGTACTGCCAGTTGTATCAATCATAGAGCCCTAACGTTAAATACCAAGAGCTAATAAAATGCAGACAACTTAATTTGAGGCGTATACATAATGTGCTGCTGACATAATTGAGGCATAACTCATCTATTTTCCTATGAAACTTGGGATAGTGCTAATTGGCTCCCTATTATGACGGCTACAGAAATTCAACCCACTTGCGAAACGTGAGTATTAAGACCACTGATTTCATAGTCTTGCGCGTTCTTTCTCATGTTAATACAAGCTAATACAATTTGAGATTTCGGTCAGATAGTACGAGTAAATCTTTCGAGAGAGGTTGGTATAGCGTCGGTGCATAGATTGACGTGTAAGACATACTAGCTGCAACAAAGTGAGCATAAGCAGCTAGAACAGCATGCAATAGCTTAAAAGAAAAGTCAGGAAAGATACACGGGCAGCACCAGCAATGGCTTGTGCTAAATGAGGTCATACTCCGCAGCCAGGTTCTTGCCGCTTCCATCGGCGTGGACAAGCTTCGCCAGTCTCTTAACCAGTTTCTCAGCCTTGGATTGATGACAAGCTTCGTCACATTTCTCTGGAAAGAATGATGCAGAGGCCTCGTCTACTGTATCGCAGAATGCAAACAGATGCCTGCAGTAAACGTCCTCAAGCATGCTTTGGCATGTAGTATCGCAAATGCACCAATAGCTGTAAAACATGGCTCCTCGAGAAACGAGGGCACGAATACTACTATGGCACACTGCGCAGGCTGTAGTCACATCCTCGTGCAGTCCAGCAAGTGTGTTCGCCTCATATGTTACCGAAGAACTCCACTGGTCCACAGGGATTGCCATTTATTTACTATAACCCACTACTCTCTTTATCTTGCCACGATTCAACCAGAAGCCTTCATTTTTGGTTGAGATAGAATATTCAGCTTGCATCCTCGTGCGTGCATATCCAGCTTATCTTCATTAAAAAATTCTTGTTACCTTTATGCTAATAAATACTCGCGCATCAAACTTCATGCCTTGATTCTACCATTCGTTGATGTAATTCGATGTTTTAACTTATCCAGTTATTCAAGCTTTCAAAGGATTTCAAAATTTCAATTAGGGCCATGCATACAAGGCCTTAATCTTCATTGAAGATACTTCTTGACATACCTCACTCATTTCTAAAGGTTTTAATTCCTTCTGTTGTTACAGTCACAACAGTTTTACTGCTTTAAACATTTATGCTGAAAGGCTAACTATGACAGGTAAGAGAAACAGCTTGTTCAAGCTGTAGCAGTATCGTGTAGAATATGCATAAGCAAAAAAACACACTTTATTCAGCTTGAATGACGAGTATGCACTGATATATCGCATCTATCATATGAAATATAATTGCCGTTAAATAAAAACAGGACTGCGAATGTTAACATATGTTCTGTGCATATGTAGCATACCTCCGTCTGTAACTCCACAAACCATAAAGACTATGTGGGTGTTACGTAGGAGAGTTTTGTATGGCGCACTCACAGCCTAAGCGGCTTCGGTACGCATTCGGCAGCCAACAGACTTCATCTAACGCAACAAAGAGAAAGTGGGAAGGATAGCAGAGTCAAGACAGCAGTTGAGTTAGTGAGTAACGTAAAAGTAGCAGCTCAGGGCCACTAGAAAGGGTGAGCCATAGTCGGCCGCAGGAGAGTAATTGTCGTTGCGTAAGAATCGTGGAAGCGAGTTCCACAGTCTAGGATCTACAGAGCTAAAGCTTCTGTCGCCAACGGTCTTTAAGCGGAGGAATGGAGCAGCTAATTTATTGTCCATGCAGAACCTGAAGGAACGAGGAGGTTGAAACTGGCGCAGCATTTGAGCTAGGTAGGAATGAACCAAGCCGTAGCGGGCCTTGTGGGTCAGCATCAGACGTGGCAGTTAGAAATGCTACTTTCATAAAGAGCTCCACATCATTCGCTAGGTTAAAGTGATAATAATAATAATATATTTGTATAGTGCCCTCAGATACATTAATCTCTTTTTAGGCAATTTACAGATACCAAAGAAAGCATGACCAAATGATTAGTGGCAACATTTCCATTGTCATTAAGAATAAAGTTTCTACCGTGATAGCTCAGGAGGTAAGGTGCTTGCTCTTCACGACCAAGATCGTGGGTTCGAATCCTGCAGTTGAAGTGATCCTTTATTTGCAACTGCAAGCGGTGGTGATAGCCAATAAGGCTTTTCTGTGGCTTTACAAATGAGGTTTTTTAATTAGTTAATATTTTTGTAAGATTGTTAGGTGGGAAATGCACAGGGTCAATACGTAGGTTCTTCACAGCCATTCAAAATGAGCTTTCCTTACCTGCTCCGGCCACCTGTGCAGTTAGATCAAGTTCAAATGAGACTACCATTAGGCTGGAGTATTTTCTGTGTAGATGACGGAAGTTTCTTCGCTGACCCCTAAGGCCACCACAGCTGGTAGATAATGACACTATCTTGCATTGGTTGCAACTTATCCTTCGATCTGGAAATTTGAGCAGGTTGCACACACACACAAGTGGTTATAAATTTCATGGTACAAAAACGAACGTAGGTAAAGAACTATTTTTTTTGCTCAATAGTTCAGCATTCGTCTAGGATTTTATTTTATGCAGACTAAAAACAAGTCCTTAGCAGGAAATCTCATCCACAAACGGGTTGCTGATCAAACTCGTTGCGATATGATACCAGTACAAATGCAACTCAGTTTTGTTGTCATACAACTTCATAAGAATTCATATTGGATAAATATGCTGCTACCATAAAGAATAAAGGGGTCTAGTTCTGCACACAAATTGGTTAACGTGACATGGCACTATAGAGAGTGGCTATATATTTACAATGATTCTCTAGGGTATTCAGACTTTAAGGATCATCGAGAGAGTTTCATTTCTTGAGCAATATTTCTTTTAGCCCACCTGCCAGTTGCATAAAAATTCACCCTGTGAATTCATAACAGCATAATACCATGTACTAATATAAAAAGCGTCACTAAGAATAGCGTCTCAAGGAATGACTGGAATTATATAGAATAATGAGCAAGCTGTCTCTGATATATCCTGATTATTCCTAATTTTTGTATTTGTAATCTTGCCAAGGCAGAGGAAGTGCCACACGAGTAGAGACATTGTCTAAATTACAATGAGTGACAATGGCATAAATAAAACAAACAATAAAAGAACAAATGCAGATGCATAGTTTATGAGGAACGAAAAATGTGTTTAGTACCGGTTTCATTAAGCACGTAAACCAAAGCGACACAAGGAGCACAGATTGATTCCAGAAATGCAAGTAATAGTGCACTGATGATCTGAGATCTGATTCAGTGGGATGAATTGCGGATAAGTTTGGAAGTTCTTATACGATTTGTCTTACTTTTTAGCGATAAACTATAGTCAGCGACAAGCAATTTGTAGTCGAACTGCCTTCTATTCATCAATAGTTGCACTGGGTGCAAGACTTGATGCCGAGGCCATGCTACTCCGTAGTGTAAAAAATCAAGCAGGTTCCTAGGTGGGGGAATGGAGTAAACCCCCATCCCACCCCACAAGGAATGGAGAACTACTTTTACATCTGTCCCTCCAAAATGAGAGCCATGATGGCCTGAAAGAGGCGAGAGTTAGCGAGATATTGCTGAGCTTTGCCTGAGACGCCTGACCGACCGAGCTATCGGCTAGCCATTCCTCGCCTCTTTGTGGGAAGCGGGACACCTACAAGATGGCTGGAAAGCAGCCTGGCTTGGTAGCCATGTGTGGAGCATAAGTCCAGCAGCCAGTAAACTGCGTTAGCCAAATAAGCCCAGCTCTAACCAGCTAGCTTGTATGCGCCTAATCCAGAGTATCAAGTCAGGCACTACCCAGAACTGCTCAGCAGCAGAAATGAAGCCGGAAGACGGAAAGTGCGGTCAAAGTGTGAGGGTCTTACTGGCGAGACCGTTAGAAGCAGCGTCACTTTGACACTTTGTAGTGATAGCTAGCAGTCAGTCCAGAGTGTCAAGAATGGCACGACCGAATCTGTTTCTAGCAATAATCTTCTGCAAACCTTTTGAAGAATATAATTCATAGTTTGGAGTTGACGTTTTCTAACAAACAATTTCATATCTGAATATCCAGGTTTTTTAACATAGGACTTCATAGCCCTTTGAACGCTCTCTGAAATTTTTAAATGTTTATCGGGCGGACTGAACATAGGGACAGGCCATGCAGACGTTAGAAGGGACACATGAACCGAGGCTGAAGGCCTATGGATCCGATATGCAAGAAGGACATACATGCAATAGTTATTTTAGGGGTTATAGTGAGTTCGTAGGCTGACATATGTTCTACTATCCATAACATTTCTAGTGCAGGGGCTGACCTTGGAGAAGCTTAGTTATGTTGCTTTGTATGGATTGTGTAACCTGTGGAGTTACTGAACAGTTTTCCGATGGAATCGCTAGCTGCAATGCCTTGATGACGGGCACCGATGACGTTCCATCTGCAACGTAGATGTGCACATAGCTCAATTCCCTGGCACGAATCATTAGAACAATTCAGACCGTCTGCATCTCTAGGTTCAAAGCCATAGTCGACAGTCACCAGCCATTGCTTGCAGCAGTGAGGGAGCTATGATGTTTGTACTTGCTGTTTGAAGAATGCCGTTTTCCAACCATGGACGCAAATGCATGCATATGAATACAGGTGTTGCCAATAGATTCTGGAGACCGGATTGCAGCTTATCACATATAGTGTACGCACCAACACACACGCATGCGCACATGCACACTCACTCTCGCGTGCACACACACACGCACGCACGTGCTCACGCATGCACACACACACACACACACACACACACACACATGCACACACATACACACATACGCATGCACATGCGCACGAACGCACACACACACACACACACACACACACACACGCATGCAGGCACACACATAGACTCACATGTACACACAAACGTACATACACACACACAGACATGCACATTAGCCTACAAACCTAGTTGGCATTTTTAGCCTAATGTTTTATTTTTGGCCCACAGAGCTTCAGCAGATAATTTCCATTGGGACACCTCCCCGAAGAGCAAACGAAGTAGACCTGCAATGCTGTTTCAAGCAAGGAATTGAAGTATAATTAAAGAAGAATGAACATTGTGTACCTGGTAAAACTGAAACAGAATCGTTGCTTTAAATCCCACATCCAGCATACCCGAGCTGCCAAAATGTGCAACCTGAAGAGGGAGCTTCGGCATATCTATATTTGCAATAATGGCATGGCCTTAAAAAAAAATTAACAAAAGGTCAGAGGAAATATGCACCAATTGCATTAAAAATGGTTTCCACCCTACCATCGATTTTTAGCAAAACGGCTGTGAGAAGCATCATGCCTAGTGAACATGAATGTGTGCATGTATCCGTCTGTATAAACCACCAAACCCTAGTACTTGGCGGGGATTCAGTGCATATCAGTGAAAAGTGGTGTAATGTGGCCTTTTGCAACTTTCACCACATACTAGCCTAGCTGCAAAGTTCTGCACTAACTGTAAGCGACATTTCGCAGGCTGGAAGGCTGCGAGTAGTGAGCTACTGAAATCGAGAAGGGATGTCACAAATAAATGGACCGACTGGGTTGTGGTATATCCCTCTGTAAGCATTTTTTGCAATGTTACGTAGCTGAAAGTAGGCAGACTTGACGGGGAGCTGATGTGATTTCTTGCAAATACTTCAGACGTGCTTGCTGACCTCATTTTGAGGAATAGGTTATCCCATTTCTGATTAGCACTCATTTGCCCATAACTACCAAGTTAGTGTTATCGTGTTGCCGTCATTCAATTTGAGAAATTTGTTGCCATCAAAGTGCAAATGTCAGCAATACATACAGCAAGTGAGTTGAGAGAGTTTGAAGTGCTGAAAGGCAAGGAGGGATCAAAGCAAAAGTACAGGCCGTATGTCGTCCACCTAAAAATTAAAGCCTACACTGTGCTTGGCGATTAAATCGGCAAGAAGGAGAACATAAAGAGTTGTCATAGTCTAGTATAGATATAACTAGTGAGCTTGTGAAATCTAGCTAATCGTGGCCCCTGGACTCTGGAATCTGGATCGAAGAGGATCCAAGTGCGAGCTGGATGCAGCAAAGAGGACACATAGCATTATGAGCATTCGACGAAGCTACTACTTTGGCATCTCCGACTAAGATTGCAGATACTGATTTCAGCATGCATCTAGAGCAGCGGTTCTCAACCTGCGGGTCGCGATCCTCTTTGGTCAGACCAATCATTTTCTCAATCTCGCACGAAGGATTTTGTGATCGAAAGTGTAAATGTCGGAGCTTCCAGCAGGTACGACATGAAAAATGCAGTAACGTTACCACAATGATTGCACACTAGAATGATAATGATTTCAAGGAGGAGTGCAGTTTCAGTAGAATGGTGTCGTTGGAAACTTTTCTTACAAGCCATTCTTATCTATGTGTTCCATGCCTTGTTTGTCTAGCGACATATTGAAATAATATATTGAACGGGACAGAAAAATGGGAGGCTGGGCAGCAGTTAGGCAGAGCGGTAGAATCCAATCGAAGAAACTGTTTGAAACATACTTTCACATAGCACAAATGTCGTCCTTGGATTTTTACAAACGATGCGTCCGCGGCTACAAAGTGCGCTACTGTGTTGCAGTGCAGTGGAGTCTAAAACTAAGAATTTTTTATCGAGTGTTTGTGTGTGAGCAGCGTATATACTTTCTATTCATCTGAAATAGCATGCTGCAATTTGCTGAATGATTTTGAAGTTATCCTTTCATAATAACTACCATGATACCAGGGATGTATATCACAGTCAATATGTCTGATTTAATCTTAACGTGGACTGACACGTGAATGCTATCCCGTTCTGCCCACATTTCCTGTGTATGCACGACTAGCTCACTGCTAAACTATTACATGTATACACTATGTTTCCTGTTTTCGTGCATGCACCACTCGCATGCTTTCTGGCAGCAAGAATTTTCCCTAGACGCAAGATGATCGTTGACGTTGTCAGATGCCTCATGAAAAATCGTCGGAGCAGGTAGTCCGACTTACTTAAAATCTTGCCAGTGTGCAGAGCATGGAGTACCTCAAAAGAGGCACGCTCTACTTCAGACGAGCGACAGTAAGGACGTGCATGCACGAGTAGGATAGACATTAGCAGGTCGCTGCTTGCCTGCCAACGGGCAGCTCTTTGACACTACTCACCAGGAGCTAAGCAGTCTTTGCCATTAGGATGAAGCCTGGTGCCAGGTCGGCACGTGCAGTAATAACTTCCTTCAGTGTTGACACAGTTATGCGTACAGTCTCCATTGTTAATAGAGCATTCCTGGGTATCTAGAATAGTGCGAGTGACACACACTCGATAAAAAATTCTTAGTTTTAGACTCCACAGGACTGCAACACAGTAGCGCACTTTGTAGCCGCAGGCGCATTGTTTGACGACGCTGCTGGTACCTGCGCAGTGAGAGCCTCCGTAAAGGGTGTAGCCCTCGTTGCAGCGGCACTGGTAGCTGCCCGGCGTGTTGGTGCAAACGAAATCGCACGTATCATTGAACGCACACTCGTCTACGTCTGAAGACAAGGAGGAAAATATTGTCAACATGGTTCTGTTCGTAGACGATACCCAAAGGATCGCATGCAATGCGCCATGCAACGCGGCACACCGATTCACTTGGTGTCTCAACAGCACCGAACCTCGGCCTCCTGGCTAATGCATTAACCTACCAGCCTCACCTTATGATTCCTCTCTTCGCTCGCTTATATATATATATATATATATATATATATATATACATATATATATATATATATATATATATATATATATATATATATATATATATATATATATATATCGCTGACGTAATCGCCAAGCACAATTTGGGCTTTCAATTCTACGCCAATGACACAGCTATACCTATGCTTTGATTTTTCCAAGACCTGTCCAAGCACGGCAACTCTCTCAACTCTCTTGCTGCTGGCGTCCGCTGTGCATATTGCTGATGTCCGCACTCGGAAGGCAACAAACTTTCACACATTGAACGACGATAAAACTAACTTACTAGTTATGGGAAAACCTAGTATGACTCAGAAATAGGAAAAGTTAACGCTCAAATTCGGCTCCACCAGCATATCACCCAAAGCATCTGCTTGAAATCTATATGTACTCTTGAAAAATGACCTTTCACTAGACAACAACATCTGCTCCACAGTCAAGTCTGCCTACTTTCAGCTATGTAACATAGGAAAAATTCGGGCCGGCTTAGACAAGTATTCCACATCCAAGTTGGTCCATGCATTTTTCACATCCCATGTCGACATCTGTAACTCACTACTTGCTGGTCTTACAGCCTGTGCAATAAGGTGCTTAAAGTTGGCAAAAAAACTCTGCAGCAAAGCTTGTCTGTAGTAAAACATTTAAGCAAGTGCCAAAAATGATGATATATATATATATATATATATATATATATATATATACACACACATATTTCTGCTGTGCTTCTAAAAAATCTTAGCGACAGAAAGCGTCTACGTATAGACAATGCTGTCAATGGTTCTGCTCCTGGCTCACGAATGTTGAAAGTGGTAAGCGGTAGGAGGACATGCAAGCTACCATAGGGGTGGTACAGCACGATTTGACCGAGGGAACCGACTGATCCTCTCGACACGGACTGTATAATTGTTCTTGTTCACAAAGACTTAAAAGTTAAGTTGACTTAAGATTGATGAATTTCTGAATTGCGGAAAGGCTGGTGATCCGCCGTTCCTGAGATGTTGTAGGATGGCTCCAGCTATCTCAGTTCCTCCACCTCGATAGCCAGCCCTTTAAGAGACCGATTGCATTCGGGTGCCGTGATGGCGGTCGCGCGGCGGTAGCAGTTCCAGCCTAACTTGCCTTTACTATACCAAATCCAGTACAAGGAGCTGCGGACTTTCGACCGTCTCTTTCTTTGAGTATCTTTGCCTTAAGTTCCTCAGAAATCCCTCGGCAGGTGTGTGAATGTTCACGAGTGCACTCTCGGCTTTCTTCCGAACCCGAGCCCCTTGCCGTACCATGCAGCAATCGAAGGAGGAGCTGCCCCTTGCAATACCATGCTGCCTCTGCCTCGAGATACATCTCGAGGCATCTCGACGCCCTCTGGAAGCGCTAGGTGCGGGTCGGTAGTGTAAGTCGCATTCTCGGGTATTTAGCTGCTCTTGCTTTCACTCTTGGCTAGCTCTCACTGGTAAGAGTGCATTCCACCCACACGGTCGGTTACCCTGGGAATGGCCGCAAGCCTCGCGAGCTACGCAAGGCATGCTGTCTTCAGCTACACGACTTTCGATCCACGAGATCCTCTCGTTTTCTCACCGCCGGCTTGGTCACTTGTCGTCGCTTATTCACCCAGTGCACCCTACTGTAAATTGCTCCTGCCAAGCTGCAAGGTTTTGCCATTTGTCATTGTCAGTTTCTGCTATAAAACAGTTCAGTTGTTCACACACTGCCACTCCGGCTTCATCCATACGTAAATCATTGTGGCAGGCCTCGTGAACCTAATCGAGCGCATAGCAAAGTGAAATCGCTAGAAGGGCTGAATGAGAGACGAACTCAGGCTTCCAGCAGAGCGTCAGGCCTAACGTCTGCTCTCGGCGTGGAAGGCTGGCTGACAGCCTGTGCGCTACCTGTACACTACCTGTGCACTCCTTTTTCCTTGGGTCTGCTCTAAAGCCGGTGGGACAGATGCAGTCATAGCTGCCCTCGGTGTTGATGCACTGATGCGAGCACCCGCCGTTCCGCACTTCGCACTCGTCGATATCTGCAAATATTCGGGACACTGCTGGCCCGAGGCAACGACGACATTCGGTGCAGCCACAGCAGAAATAATTGCAAGTAATGCATACCGATGGCCTTTTTCATTAGAAATCTTTCGGAGCTGTTTCTTACTAGGCGCCCTCACTTAAAGATCAGCTACCCCTACCAAGTTTTTCTATGGTATGCCGCAGCAGGAACGACTCACCAGCATGCACTGGCATTTGCTTACACCACACGCTCTCGTTCGTGACTAATCTAAAAGCAAGACCCCATAGAAAACTCCTGGTTTTTATTCGATTGTTCAGATGTAAGTTTTTCAAGATCGTCATACATTTTCCATTTTCAACTACAGCTCTCACGTAGACGAGCAGCAGAGGCTTCACGGGTTGCCAGATTGTCTTCTTTTGCATATTTGTTTGATTGTTTATTTTTGTTCACACACTTGTTTAGATTACGCGTGCATTAACTGCAGAACTAATTTTCCTATTCAAGGGCACAGGGATAAGGATGGAAACTGAATAAATAATAATTGGCCTATAAAACTTTGAAGCTATGTATTCCGGAGCATCTGTATGTTCCGTAAGCGAAGTCAATGTTGATTAATTTGCCGGTTTTGACCAATGAGAAGACAGCCTGCACTATTTGCACACATACATGCAAATTAAAAAATTAATCTCCCAGTTTAAATTTAAAATTGCATACTGAAGAATATAATTTCAAAGTTGCCTGTACGTCTCGTAAATGGAAAAACCCTGTTACCTCGCTAGCCGCACTGACCATTAGGAAGAGATCGGACGAGATTATAAGTGGGAATTAAAAAATGCACTCTCATAGATGAAAATTAAATTTCATTAGAGAAAGGCCAAAAATAGGAAATTAATAAAAGTGATAAATTACCAAATTTTGACAGCAATGGATCTGGAACGAAAAAGGTCAAAACGAGTGGAGTGCATGCTTAACAAGCGCAGACAACGAGAAAAACGAGCAACAGAGAAAGCCACTCATCTTTGCACTGCCGAAATTCAACGGAAGCAAGATTTTCGTCAAACTCAACAATGGGAATAGACAAAAAGAAGCCAACAAGCGTCGTGCTTTCAAAGCTCAACGAATCTGTCACTTATGACAAATTCAACACCGGAAAGAGCCTGAAAAAATGCCTTGCAATTTCGCACTGCGAAACTCAAGGAAAACGTTTCATCCACAACTAGGGGATTACATTACGAACAATTAAGTCTTATTACTTTATTAATAACTAATTTGAATGAAGACAGCTGTAATACAGAATGTTGTCCTTAAATCAATAATGGGATGAAAAAATTACATTATTCTTAAATACATATGATAATAAAATTATGGCAAATTATTTGGAATTCTTTTTTATTTTTCATTTTTTATCCTATTAAGATTTAGGACATCAATAGCTGCTGGATTGCCCTTCAGTACGAAGGACTTACTTTCTAGGTCAGCCTTCACTCGGGCCCGTCTTCTAAAGTAAAGAATGAGTTTTCTAGGATTTTCACGGCTATCGGCTAGTGATAATAATAACAATAATAAAGAATTCGCATATTCCCCTTTAAAGAACTAAACCTCTTTATTAGGCACTTAAAATAGTCCGGAAATGAACATCTCCATAAATAGTGATACCAAGCACAATTTTAGCAGGTTTAAGCACAAAAAAGAACAACTGAGACTACTGGAGTAATTGCTGCGAGGAATATAAATTTGTGGATTCCTTTGAGATGCCGTCAATCAAAGAGGGGCTGTAATATCAATTGTCAGTGAGTTTCAGGCTTTGGAAGCAAGGGAATTCAAGGCAGAATCTCCATTTGAGGAGTTTTTCAAAGTTTTTGAAATCTGTTTCTGGTGCAGGTCTTCTTGATCTGCATTCAGACTCGACCGGCAGCCTCGACACCCTCACTGATGCCCTGAACATGACACTCAGGAGTGCTCTTGGCAAGCATGCTCCCATTCATTCTATCCGTGTACAAAGTCGTGGAGATTCCTTTCAATTTACAAAAAACTCCTAAAGTTTTTTTGTAGATTGAAAGGCGAGGCTGTCGATCGAGTCTGGGTGCAGATCAAAAAGACCTACATCGCAAACAGATTTACAAAATGTGTCTATGTCAATGCTCTAAAGTTCCGTCGCTTGACAAGTTCGAAATTACCCTGTACGTACAAGGAAGCAGGAACAGTAAACGAGACCGAACAATGATCTGAGAGGGTGAGTGGGCACACCACAAGGTCAGTGGGGAGGACATCCTTAGTGATCACGAGATCTAGAATATGGCCACCGACGTGGGTGGTGAGATTAAAGTGTTGGACCAAACCAAAATTCTTCAGACAGTCAAAAATGAGCGGAACTGGTTGTTGATAGGGTTGTCAATGTAGCTATAGAATTATGCACCGACTCAAACACCTTATTGCACAGGTCAGAATATCTGCGAGTCGGGTTCTCTAAATAGGGCTTACAAGTTTCGTTTTTAAATGTCAAACGAGTCATCCTGGTGGCTCAACTGTAGCAAGGAGGTGCAGGGTCTCGCAAAATTGAGAGTTTTGTTAGAGAGGCTTTTGTTAGAGAGGCCGGAGAACCCTTCCGGGCTAATTTCCAAGAGAAAGCATTGACCCTGTGCTACGCTCCTCACGGTTGAGATTTTACCCCCTGCCAAAATCCTGGCTACACTCTTAGGTGTATACCATGAATTGCACCTCGGTTCAGCCGGCTATATAGTCTCGGATCCTTCGTCAACTGATTGATATAGGGAGTCTTTTGTAAAATTTAAGCGCCAGTTTTTTCATAGTAATGCAAAGCGATTTACAGAATGGTCTCAGGAACCCCTTTTCAGAGAACAATGCGCGCATTAAACGAAAGAAACGTGTTTAGACATGATTGACAACTTTCGCGGCCTTATAAAAAAGAAAACCTGTGACTGTTTATGTACCCGAATCGATCACGATTTTTCCGACATAACTATAAATAAATATAAAAAGAATATAAAGGGGAATAAGCAGCCAAATCCACGATAAGAAAAGAAAAGCTAAGATATGTACAAAGTGATAATGCATACATAATAATAGGATAAAGTCTTGAATGGAGTACTATCGTCATAAGGACGATTCAGTAGGCAAATAATGTGCCCTGCGAGCATTTTTCAAGCTGGTATTGTTACAAAAGTTGTTCGGACTGCTGTTAGTCACCGCAATCAGCTAATGGAATCTAGAGAGATCAGAATCTGAACTCTTCGAAAGATTAGGGTTTCCTTAGAATAAAAAAAATTCATTTAACAGCAACAGATTGGCCAGAACGTCATGGTCAGCGCGTTTAACCAGGAATGCGAATGCTGGCCTCGAGTTTTTGTTCATGTAGTATAAAGGGGGTGTGAGACAAAGAGATCACGACAAAGGGTACTTAAGTACTGAATTCAAGTCAGCTCAATAATTTGGTTCCAACTTCCGAATATAAAACATGGCGACACATCAGAATGGCAGACAAATACAGGTACGCTACAGCAACTTACAACGAAGCACAGCTCGAATATTTATTCCGATCGAACCACATCGCTTACCTAAGCAGGTCTTTCCATCTCTATGCAACACAAAACCTTTTGGGCAAGCACATCTTGGGCCTTCGCTCGTGTCAACGCATTGCCGATCGCATCCGCCATTGTTAAGCTCGCACGTGGCTGCCGGAAGAGAGAGAGAGACAGAGGCATATTTTTTCGAGACAGCTTGAAAGCGACCTCTCAGCGGAGAGTGCCAGCGAAGCCAAATAAACAACACACTCTATAAGTAGCCGCTCATAGCTCAACTTTGGAAGTTCCTGCTCGCACGAGCTACTCACGGACGCAAGACTTTCTGTCGCCCATAAGGATATACTTCGGGGCGCATGAGCAATCTACCCCGCCTCCGAGGCGATTTTTGCATTTGTGATGGCAGCCTCCGTTGCCGATCCGACAAGTAACTGCAACGCAAAAACCAGGCCCTACTTACAAAAACAGTGCAGACGTGACAAGAAAAGATGGCATCCTCTGCATGGTTCGTGCTAAAATAATCTGCATCATTCGCACTGCATTCAGTGTGGTTTGACCTCTCCACAATATTATTAGCAATAGCTTAAAGCTAAGGCAACACATTCAATTGCGCTTATCATTAAACCAGCTCGGAAGTATGCGAACTATTTCAGACGCAGCTGCTTGCATGTTGGCAACGATGCACTTGTTGCAGTTGCTAATTTCGTATCCTATTCAAAATCATAAGTAGAGTACTTTCGACGGATGTAGGCTTAAATAGAAACAGAACTGACTGAAATCGGCAGAAATGAACCTGTAAGAGTTTGGATTTGGGTAGGCAAAGTCGGGAGTCCGTTTTGAGCGAAATGAAAATAAGATAAAAACGAGATACGATGCTGTGGCTGGAAATTGTCAAGGGACTGCTAATGTAAGCTCAAATGTGGCATATTAGGGTTTAAAAACGTACTTCGTTCGACGGAAAATGAGCAGATTTTCTTTTATTACAATCAGCTGAAAGGTTGCATCGTCGATAAAGACTATCCGTTCCGGCCACGGTAAGGCAGTGTGGCGGTGGCGACGAGTAGTACGCGTAAACGACGATCGAGCGACTGCATCGTGAGCCTTTCTAGAAATCGGGGGAGGGGAGCTGGAAAGCGAAGGCGACTGAGCGGTTGCAAGGTCTGCATCGAACGGTGAGAATTTCCTCTGCTGACCTCTAAGAGCCATCCGGAGACGACGACTCCGGTTTGCACGGGCTTGAAAATCACTGGCCACATGTGCCAGTGCAAATTCTGCCTAGCCTAGTGCGTCGTGCACCTGCAGGAAGCGCTTGGCAAGTAGCCGCAGCACTTCCGACGCATCTGCGCTCGGTAGCTTCGTTTCCCACCTGGTGGTCTGCGTAGCCGCAGAGACCCGGTGTTTTTCGTGCACCGCCCTTGCATTCTTGGGGGCGGGGCGGGGGGAGGGCTCGACGAAGGGGGCTGAATTAGCCGAGCCTAGTGGATCGTGTTGCTCCTCAGAGCCTGGACAGGAGCTTCGAGCTGCTGTTAGCTCCTCACAACCGGGATTTCTGTCTTGGGGCACGAACGTCGGCGTGAAGAAGACGCGCCCAATTGGAGCAATTTTCGTTCATTTTTACTCGGGAGGCAGCAGCTTTGCTCTTTCTGCTCCAAGCCTGTCGGCGTGACGAAGCCACGGGCTACTAAGGAAGATGACGACCACGCTAATTGACAGCTAAATCAACATTCAGGATTATTTCTGGCTGAAGCGTCCTGATTACATCTTCTCTCGGCACTCACTTCGAGCCTCCAGCGACAGCGGCGGCCGTCTGAGATACCGGTCAAGGTCGTAAAGTCACTGCGCCTGATGGGTTGCTGTTGGCAAATAAGTTCTAAGTATAAGCAATTAGATGGCATTATTAAAGCCCAGGTTATGTTGCCAAGTGCAATTAGAGGTATCCACTCTCCTGCACCCGGTTGCTGTGGCACATATTTTCCAGCCGTCCTGAGATGCAATTTTTATGCTAATCAATTTTTCAACTGCCCTTCTAACTCAGCTATGCCCCGAACTTTATATTTGTTTCGTGTGATAAAGTCTCTTAGCTATCATATGCGAACCGAAAGCCTCTACGGGTTTGGGAAAGCTGTAGAAATCTCTCGAGCGTTACATCCAGTTAGTTCATGCGGCTCTGTGGAATTACAGACGGAGATGCATTTCCATGTCTTTTAAGACTTTGCATCAGGTGGCTATATACGCAATACAAATGACCGTTAGCTGCCACTGTATTTAAAACTAGAAGCAAAAAAACACATGCTACGAGGAACTCAGTACCATAGTATAAATGAGGTTACTGCATTTACAAATTGTAGTTACATTAAGATCATGGAATACAATCGAGTTTAATAGTTGTGTGCAGGTTACAGCTTGCTTCTGAGCACCCCAAATTCACAAATTTCTCGACTGAAGTGCTCCTAATATCGTTATGAGTACGATAAAGAATAATCCTTCTTACCAAGGCTGCCTTTGCAACTCCATTACTTTAAATAGACTCTACCCGTCAAACAAGAGCAGCCCTAGCCTCAAGATGGATGAGCAAATAAACACGCCCAGCTAAATATCTGCATGCAGATACGAAATTCGAGAAAACCGTGAGGAAAGCAAAGTAATCTCATGAAGAAAGAGTTTGCTATTGGTATTTATATTTCTACTAAAAAGGTGTGGAGACACTGCCTTTTTATATCTGAGATTTTGTGGCGGATTTATGTTCATACATTGATGTACTTGTTTTTGCTAAAGTACACGTCGAGGCACTAGCATGATGTCGGTTACATATGAACAGTTATCAGGACTGGTATCGTCAAAACACGAACTCTCAACCTAATCTATCTAACCAGCTTGGACGAAGTCCGTGACAAATCGTTGGATTGTATTGCTTACTTGCGATTCTGTTCTGCGTTTTTGGATTTATAAGACTTTTTATCTAGTCAGCTGCAATTGATGCTAAAACAGAAGTGTCTGCTATGCAATTAGACCACGAAAGTAGGTGAACCAACTAATATAATTAAAATTATATGGATGCTAAGGAATATTAATAAGTTAATGTGCGTATACATTTTATATAAACATGTACTGTCTGTAGCTATGTAATCCCAAGTGCATATAACTGCTAATGCTTCTAGTCCATATATATATATATATATATATATATATTTATATAATATATACATGTATATATACGCTATATGCAGTATATATACTGTATATAGCATTTAAATACAAGTTCATATATATATATATATATATATATATATATATTGAACAGTTGGAATTCTGTATCGGCCAGATTAGGACAGTCCTAGAGATAATTAGCGGTTCTTGAATTACAACCTAGAGGAATATAATATGTACAAAGTAATAAGTAGTCAGTGGTACTTTAGGCATCGAACGCAAGTTGTGTACTCAGTGGCTGGTGCTGGACACCTGTAGCTCTATGTGGCAGTCGAATAGACTATTCTATGCTAAGGGCATGGGCTTGTTATATTAAGGCATAGACACTCCGTCGCGTACTGCAGCCTCGCCCTGCTGCCACCACCATACCTGCGTACATCGAGGCAGCATCTGCGACTTAAGAGCTGAACTTCCAGGCATCAGCTTAATTGGTACGCTTAAGCATAGGCAAGGACTGGCATAGTTACGGGCGCTGTATTTGTGGCAAAGCACTTCCATTCAGAAATCGCTAAACCTTATTTGTAACAATATACAGACACCCGTATATATGAACTTACATCAGTGTATATCAACCAAAATATTTGCTTGGGCAGCCGTGTATGACTCACGTAGATGTGGGTTTTTATATCTGAGCACAATGCACGTGCATTGTGCATTCCGTATAAGTAAATTATGACACAATGTACTTGATCTATCAATGTTTCAATATTTTCTAGATACCCAGGCCCTAAGAAATTGGGCATTGATAGCATAATGATTTCCTAGAAAATTGATGACGCCTGCCAGATCGCCTCGAGGCTTCCGAGACTTGCGAATGCAAGATTGCACGACGCCGATCGAAAAAATGCTGCCGGTATGCAAAGATAGGACTGAATTGTACCGCTAATAAAGTTTGCGCTTTAGTCGCTTACTAGCTTACACAGCATGAAACCGTGCCTTTATTTCCTATGCTCGAAAAGCCTGGAGCTCACTGCCGACGCACGTCACAACGTCCTTTGATATGAAGACATTTAAAATGAAGCTTGAAACTCACCTATTTATTACAGCATTTGGCGGCTTGTTGTGATTCGTCATTCATGTGCATGTAAGTACTTACACTATGCCTGCTTCTTGCCGATGTTACCACCAACCATTTGGTAATGCTTTATATGCAGCATCTGTACAGTACCTAGAGAGAGATTCAGTTCTCTGTGGAAGCTATACACATTTATTATTATTATTCTTATTATTAAAGCAATGCATTTTAAATTTTGCTTATTTCATACATATGAGTAATTGGATATATGTGGCTTCTGAAGTCTCCATAGCTTGTAAGCGACCTAACAGGCGAATTGTGTATGTGGCATGGTAGAATGCAGAATTGCAACAAATGAGAGAAGCCTTGAACCCTTAGGGCAGAAATAACCGTTAGTCGGGGACAGCTTCCGGATAGAATTGTGGGTGAAGAAATAATGACCCGACAACAGCTGTCGCGCAGAACGTCTATTCCTCCAAAAACTACTGGCTCTAGCTAGCTAGCAGTGTTCGAAGAGTCTCTTAGCACACGGTCATCGACATTGATTGCGTATCGACATGTCAAGTTGATTGAGGTGGGAAAGGAATGAGTTTAATGCTGAAGCCTAGCATTCAAAACGGCCGGGCGGCCTTCTATTTTGATTCTATATCCGCCAGCCGTGCGAAGAAAGCTCAGCTGCAGCTTCTGAAAAAGCGGCTGGCAGAAAGATATGCACGGCACATATACTCGAGTTCACGAACCCCGACATTCCTTTCCGTTGACAAGCTCGTAGCCCGGGTAGCACTGGCACGCGAAGCCATTGGCGGTTTCGATGCAGTAGTGGTCGCAGCTCCTGTTTGAGGGACACCGACCGTGCGCCGTGGCGAAAGCTGCAAAGAGATGCGCCGCCGCCGCAGTAGATGATTGGCAATCACCAATCACCAATCATTGGCAATCACCTGGTCGCGTCAGTCACGGCCTGCGACGCAGTACGCCGCCAAAGTAGACAAAACGAATCTCCCCGACGGAAAAAGCCACGAACAGCTTCGCCCCGACCTAAACGGGTTGGAAAGCGGAATACAAGCTCCGAGCAGCGAGAAAAGCGGCTCGTGCGGCCGCACGTGCGGCTGCACGCGCGGCCGCACGAGCGGCTGCACGCGATCGTTCGACGAAGGATCGGCGAAGACCAGCCAGCAACCAGCTTAGATCGATTTAAACGAGACCCATAGGCAATCGAGGAGTGAAAGGAAAAATTTGTCACGATAGAGAACGATAGTGCGAAATTTTCGAGGCAGTCGCATGGACCGTGGCTAAAAACACTTAATTGAAGAGTCGGCCGTTGCTGTGCGACGGATGCCGGCTTTAGAAGCTTTGAAGCCTTTTTTGGATGGCGGCTGTGCTTGAAAATATGCATAAAAAACCTACTGAGCTATTTAACGAGCCGGTATATACGATCGACTGGAGCCTGAAGCAAGACCAGGATATCCCCCAGGTCACGGTACGAGAGCAGAAGTATCGCGTAAGAAATAAATACAATTCGTGACAGGAATGAGGCGTTTCGTTGAACACCGAGCTCGACTAACAAGGTAGCCGCTTATTCTGCTGGTCGCTGATGTCCGAGCGACGCCGCAAGTTGGAGACACCTTAGTTTAAGACGCTTTTAAAGGGCGCACAGTGTGCTGCAGGTGCGCCTGCCGCGCCTGCTGAGCCTGCGTATCGCCTGCATCGTTTCAGGCTGCGTGCAATTTTTCAGTGGGAACTTGCGAGCACCGTCGGCAAGTGCACAGCCGTGCAGCTCCTAGCGTTCGTAGGGAAAGATATTGCCGTGTGCGGACTTTTCGAATGCTTATCAGCGCTGCTGTAGAGTGAAGGGTAGTTCTTTGCTGGTGCGCTGTAAAGGGAGCCCGAGACAATGCTAAATCTCCCTACTGGCTAGCTGCGCAGTGGATCCTCGATTGAGCGTGCACCATTCTGCTACATTAGACAAGGTCAGGGTCGTACCTCTACCAAGGTCGTCACGATGACGTTATTGCAGAGCTGGACAGTTTTCTATAGCTAGCACACTCAAAATTCGCCTAGGTGACTTTCGGTTCGAAGTCGGCATTTAACGTCTTTCGAAAGCAGCGGCAGAGAAAAATAGATGAGCAGCTGCGATGACTCATACAGGCAAAAGGTGCACGGCAACCTTAGACTGGGCTTTTCAGAAGAACCAAACGTACCGTGCGACACGAGCGCCGGCCGTCGATATTCTCAGTACCTACCTTTCTCCGCAGGCTCGCACGTGCTTCGGTCGGAGCCCAAGGCGAAGCCGCCCTTACACGAGCACTCGAAGCTTCCTAGCGTGTTAATGCACTGCTGCTGACAGCCGCCGTTGTCGTCTAGACATTCGTTTACATCTAGAAAAACGGGCCATGTTTCACGAGAAAACATTTCGCTTCATTTCTGACAAAAGAGTGCGCAGCCAAGCGCGATATCGCTAGCGTAACTCAGACAACTGACCCCCTGAGGTCACGTGAATCCATTCGTAGGCGCTGCCGAGTGCAGCTCCCAGCCAAGCGAAACTACTTTGGCAGCAAGTGGTACTATTTGAAAATCGTCATTTTGGTACGCTCAACCTTACTGATATTTGGCTGTTTTGAGCATTTCCTGCCTGCTCACTTACCGGGTCACCGTTTTCTCTTTATAAATGTCCGAGCCAAACCAACGACTGTCGTTTCAAGTTTTTAAGTTTATCTCTTTATGGCACTAGCTCAAAAGCTCATTACATATTCATTCAAAATTTTTCGAAACATTAATGATTCTTAACGTAACCATATTGTTCTACCACTTCACCTGTTTGCGGTCTTTTCATTGCTGAAAATGCCATATATCATTATGAGAAATTAAGTCACCGGTCTTAGCGAAGTGATTAGGTGCTCGTAGTTCATCACCCATGCCGAGGGTTCGAGTTCTGCATCTGGAGATCATTTGTAGCCCATAGCAAGCGAAAGTGATAACCACTAGAGCTCTGATGCAGCTTATAATGAGGCTGTTGAATGAGCTAACCTTTTGCGTAATAGAGCTTCGGTTTATCTGGGTTTCTAGCCGCGTCGGGCAGGCTAGGCGTTTGATTCAAATGACCCCAATAATTTCCTTGCTATTGAAATAACGCTACACCGATCGTCTACATCAAGCATAGATTTCGTCAAACAGGTCATAACATGCCGCAAAACTGATAGAAGCGCGATCAAATGTGATTAGCTTAGCGGGTTATTTAAAGCACTGATTAAAGGAGAATTAATAGACCATCTTATGCGCTGAAACTGCAGCCAGAGTTTAGGCGGGAACGAGAAAGAAAAACGCATGGAAGTGATCAGAGATGGCCCAAGCAAAGAGTTGTGGATGTAAGCTGATCTAGGAAGGAGAAAGGAAGTGAACAGTGTACACAGGCTTAGGACTTGACTTCACTCTTGCAGCAGTAGGTAATTTCATGCATAATTTCATGCTGCATTGTGGAGAGATGGAAAGAAACTACAAGCTACGATGGTGCCACATTACAGCTAACTACTGGGCCCGTTAGCCTTGCCGGCTAAAATATGCAGACAATTCGCATAACCAAACTGTTTCACTATTCAATCACTTCGAGATTGAAGCTCCCATAAATAACTATCGAGCTAGACTTCACGATCCGGCGCACCTACCCACAATGCGGAATTATTCCTTCCAGAAAAATACTTTGCACTCGATTTGGAGCAGCTCCTTCGCTCAACTGCGTTTGGTCTCATCTCTCACCTCAGTGAGACATCTGATGTAAATAGTTATAAATAGCAGATGTAAATAGTTGTCGCCCATCGTGGTAGCCCTTACAGGAGGAAGTACCGCGGGGGGGGGGTGGCGGTCATATGCTACCGTCTTATATACCTATACTCTTCCTCTGGCCGACGTGTCATCTTCAAGCGAATCTTAGCTTTTGTTCCAACGAATGATGACTCTTATTATCTCGGTTTATCCTTAAGCCCTTCTCAGCGTTTCTCTATGTATGACTCGTTTATTCCTTTTAGCCTGCATCGAAGACAGTCGTGCTTGGATGGCCGCCAACCTCCTAAAGCTGAATGACGATAAAAACAATCTAATACTTATGCACAAGCCCAGCGCCTCAATCAAGTGGGAATAACTCTAGCGTCACCCGTGACCTCCGCCAGTAATCGTGCTGGCGTGCTGTTACACAACGACTTGCCATTGGATGAGCAGATTGCCTCCACTACCAGGTTGCCTAAATTTCAGCCGAGGAACAAATTTAGCGGCCTGCTTAGACATGACTGCGTGAGCCAAACTAAATCGTGCAATGTCGCATCGCGTCTAAAATAATGCAATTTCCTTTTACTAGAGACAATCGGACCATGCTCTTAATCGTCTGCGACCGGACAGCACTCATCACCTCGTCGGGTCTGTCGTCAACCACGTAGCTGCCACATCGCACCACTTCTGTCTATGTTTCCCGGGCTCGGTATCAAGCATCGAATCGAATTAAAGATCCTCTCTCTGAGGGGCCGAGGGGTCGCTTCGCTTCCTTTCGCCAGCCTACCATTGCCAGACCTCCATGTTTTATCAGCTTGCACGTAAAAACATTACGCAAGATGAAAAGCATGCATGATCGTGAAATAACCGATTGACACGCAAGAGCTCAGCTGAGTGCTCTCTCTCTCTCTCTTTCTCTCGCTCTCTCCTCTCCCCTCTCCCTCTCCCTCCCTCTCCACTCTCTCTCTCTCTCTCTCTCTCCTCTCCTCCACTCCCTCCCTCCCTCTCCCCTTCTCCTCTCTCTATCTCCCTCGCTCACTACCTATCTCTCTTTCTATCTGCTTGTCTCTATCTCCCTCTCGGCCTCTCCCTCTCTGTCTGTGTGTCTCTCTCTCATCCCTCTCGCTCTCATCTCTCTCTCTCTCCTTCTCTCTCTCTCTCTCTCTCTCTCTCTCTCTCTCTCTCTCTCTCTCTCTCTCTCTCTCTCTCTCTCTGGGCCTCTTTCTGGGCCTCTTTCTCTGCCTCTCTCTCTCTCTCTCTCTCTCTCTCTCTCTCTCTCTCTCTCTCTCTCTCTCTCTCTCTCTCTCTCTCTCTCTCTCTCTCTCTGCCTCTCACCGCCTGCCTCTCTCTCCATCTCTCTCTTTCTCTCTCCCTACCTCCCTCTCTCTCCCCCCTCTCTATCTCGTTCTCTTTCTCGATCTCTCACTTTGATATGCTGCACTCGGTAAGCTCAGGAAGCCGGTGGCAACTTCCTATGTTTGGAAGTCGCTATTGGATTAGCAGTAGGCGCGTCGGACCAGAGCTTGTTAAACACTTAGCACTTGCCATTCACGAACGGTCTGGGTCATGCTAATCCCATTTGGAGGCGGCAAAGCAAAGCTGGCAGCAAGGAAAGAAAACAGGCGCCCTGGCTAGCAAAATGCGAGATAGAGAGCCCTGGGTAGCACTAGATCCAACACGCAGCACCAGCCGACTCCATTAAACTGATCGCCAACTGCGCCTCAACGGCTAGATCAATGGCAAGCCTGCAGAGATACTGTGCATGAATAATCGATGTCCACGCAGCATCGCATGGCTGCGTTGCGTCAGCAGCCAGCTGCTGCGAAGTAAACCTAGTCCTACCGGCACAGCAAGTGCCGGGCAGCCACCATTACCTGCATTCCTGTTAAATACCAATAAATACGATAATAAGGATAGACCTTTATTATAACGCCGCGAGAGAACTAGATCTCTGTCAGGGCGCTTTACAGCTTGCTGCAAGAGAATCAATTACCAAGGGTGAATGTCATACATGATGTCCTCATGCTTAGACAAGAATGCAAGAGCATACGTCTGCAGCTGCAGAGCCAGGGGGCAGGTAGCATCCCCCCGTACAGAAGGACAGCGATCTGGGCTGCCCGTATTCATACACTCTCTTCCTTCACGACAGTCAACTCGCCATGAAATTATTCTTGACTTTATTCCACTCGATGAGCATTCGCAGAGTTAGTCTCAAATAGACACAGTGATTTTTCACTGTAATTTTCCTTAATTATGGGTCTAGCCCAGCCTACGAGGAAAATCTTTCGGCTTTCGCACCATACATAGAAATTCTGCAGGTCGTGCCCCCCCCCCCAGATAAAAATCCTGCCTTCACCACTGCAGAAAAGCATCATGCTTGGGCAAGCATGCAAAGGACACAAGCAGGCAGTCGTGGTCAAATTTAATAGGACCCACTGTAATTATGAACGTGCACAGAGTCATGTATGTACAGACAGGCAGGCACGCAAATCAAATAGAAACAAAAGCTTAAAGTTCACAAAGTCGCAGGGACATATGCATCTTTAGCGTATGATGCGTAGTCACTGCTGGTAGTGACCGCAGCTGGATGTGAACTCCAGATAGTCGGTCAATGTGACCTGAAGGCTCGATCACCAAAATATTTCAATTTAGTGCTATGAACTGTGAGGCGACTAGAAGCCGAGGGGCGAGTGGTCCTAGAGCACGTTGGAGTGGCTAGAAGGTGGGATTGGTAGGCTGGCGAAAGGGAAGGATGCGACCTGGAAGCAAAGAAGTCTATTTAGAGTCTATTGGGAACTAGGAGTCGATTCAATTGTTAATAGGGAGCCAGTGCCGCTCAGTCACAAATGCTGCGATGCGGTAGCTGCGCCTTTGACGACAGTCCGGCCAAGTTGCCGAGTGTTGCTGCTGCTTAGGCGATGCTATCACCTAACCCTTGGAACGGGGAGGCGATATTGTTGTCGCTGCGTCAACTCACCAATGCAGTTGTAGCGATCAAACGGCCGAAAGCCAGGCATGCACTGACAGTGCGAGCTGCCCTCCTCGTCGACGCACAGTTGAACGCAGCCGCCATTCTGGTATTCGCACTCATTGAAGTCTGAAACAGGCAGCGTTGAGTGTGTGCTGATCCCTGCTTGAGATCTGCAGACGCCTTGTGCAGTGCGTAGCACAGAGCAGCATGCACTTTTTCTCAAGGATGCACATGTTTGCAAACGCGCGCCTCCTTATGGCAGCGCTCGACGCTACGTGTGCCAGAAGGCTTTGCAAGCCACTTGACCTTCAATCTCACTCTCAGCTGCACGGATAAAACGCCGGGCCGTTGCTGTACTTTTGAATGATGTCTGCGGCTTCCAGGCGGTGCACCAGGCCGGTACCGATAGCCAAAAGCAAACTAAAATGGGCAACTAATCGCCGGCTGCTGCAGCAGCTGCTGCAGTGTGTTTCTTTTAAGTTCTGGCTTAATTACTCGGCTATGCGATCTCTTATTTGGAAACCATCATCTAGTGTGCCCTGTTAAAGGCACTTTAACCAGTTCAGCGAGGAGCCGTCTGCTCCCCGTGTTTGCTAAGCGAGTTGGCTCCTCGTCTCCTCCTCGTCTCCTTCTCCTTCTCCTCCTCCTCCTCTCCTCTCCCCCTTCTCCCTTTCCTTCTCCGTCTGCTCCTCCTCTCCTTTCCTTCACAATGGCCTCAGAGCCTTGCTGTCTCAGCCACCGAGGCAACGCGGTTAGTAGTTGGCATGTTAATAGATGCTACTTTAGGCGCCGACTTACCGTGGCAGACTTTGCCGTCGCCGTAGAATCCCGTCTTGCACTTGCACCTGTAAGATCTTCTAGAGTTGATGCACACTGCGTTCTTATGGCAATTGTGGCTTGCCTTCTCGCATTCATTCTCTGAAAAAAACGCTCGAAGAGTCAGTCAAGACACGGACGAGATTTCGCGGATTAGCGCAGGAAGCAGCCGGCACTCGACGATTAACAGGAGGAGCCTCTGAAGAGAGGGCGAAAGCGGTGCTCGTGCATCGAGAATAGCGGGCTGGCTTTGCTAGCGACGACGCTTTAGATTTGCGTCCTTGGGACTAGAAAGGAGAGGGTCGCAGGTTAATATCGAGCGTATTGGAAAAAGAGATGAGCAAAGATGAGCAAAGCAGAACACGAGCGGCAGGAGCCGCGAGCGGCAGTCCCCTCGGCCGTCGTCGCCGCCGCGGAGAGGATACGGCTCCGCGGGAGGTTTTGCGTCGGCTCAAGCAGCTTCTTGCATTTTTAATTTGTACGGCTGTTCGGGGATGCCCGCGAAGAGCGAAGAGTGGACACCAAAGAGGCCTGGGTCTGTCGGCCTATAAGATTGCATTGAAATGCAGCGAAGAAATGAATCCAAGCGACGCCGATCATCTTAGGCTTTACACTTTACAAGCTTCGACGCACAAGTCGAAGCGACCGCTCCGAGTTCGACGCGGTTACGAGAGCTAAAGAGGCACGCCTGCGGCAACGATCGATCCGGCTCAGCCACCGAGACGACGTATAGAGAGCCGATTTAAGGAAATTAAAACATCCCATCTACAGCAGCGAGCGGCGAGGAGCTCCGCGGGCGGGCGACTCAGAACGCGACGTCGCTCGAGACGGCAGCACTACGCAAATCCATCGGTTACTGTCAGCATTGGAATGCGGCACACCGTTTCAACTAGGCCGACACCCGCGCCCGGCAACTGAGCTCGCTTCGCTGCGCGCGCATTAATTAAATAATTCTCTGCTATTATTCCAGATCCGCTCTTCCCTTTCAGCCGCAGGCAGGATGTTTGCGCACCTGCTGGCCGATTTCTATTTGATACTGTGCAAGTGAGCTCGAGTGCGGCGCTCGCATCCGGTCGAGCGGGCACTAGCGAGCGTTCGCGCTTTTGCTCACCAGGGCAGCAGCTACCTGACTCGACTGCTCCACTAAACGTTGCCATTTTTTCGCAGCTTCGCGACGCTGACTGCTCTTCCTAACAAATCTCCTTGCTGCTTCCTTTCTCTTTACTTTCTTGGTATCTGCTTCCTTCTTCAATTTTTCTTTCGCCTCCGCTTCCTTCCGCCCTTCCTTTATTTCTGCTTCCTTTCCAGCTGCTTCCTCCTTCTAACTAGGACAAGCGATTGGTTGCTCCTGTCCTGTCCTTTTGGAGATCCGCCAGTAGCTGCGCTGGCTGCGTACCTCATGGCCTCGTTGTAACAGATTAGTCGTGTGCTGACGGACTGCTTTATTTAGTCCTGCATTTTTAATATCAAACTGGAAACATTTTTCCAAAATTGTGCGTGCAATCTTTATACCGACTTCTTTGCCCTAGGCACAACCGGAAAATCATCCTCAAAAAGGCTCTGAATTTTGAGCTTTTGAGCCGAGTGCAAAGCGCGGCGACGTGTCCGTCGGTTGTCCGGGGGTTAGCGTTGCTATTGGACCTACCACTGAATTACCGAGAAAAATTTCAACAAAAAGCGCTAGCCAATAGATATGGGTCAATCGGTCATCCCTCTAATGAATGAAGAAGCAGCACAATTGAATAGGAAATGCAGCAGTTACCTGGTTTCTTACTTTTACCGATGTCCTTAATGAGGGAGCGTAAGAGAGTGAGAGATGCACCAAACTATTTTCATCAGGTAAGCCGGAGCTTTGCAACGAAGCAGGTACGTAACAGTCAACAGCAGTTCTTCCCCCCCCCGTATCGCGGTGGGTCATCAAAGAAAAAAAAAGAAAAAAGAAATTAAGAGGCAGGGGAAAAGGTTGAAGACAAAAGTGCGAGTGAGACAGGGGGAGACAGAGGGGGAGAGAGAGAGAGAGAGAGAGAGAGAGAGAGAGAGAGAGAGAGAGAGAGAGAGAGAGAGAGAGAGAGAGAGAGAGAGAGAGAGAGAGAGAGAGAGAGAGAGAGAGAGAGAGAGAGAGAAAGTGAGACAGGTTGAGAGAATAAATTGAAAAACTTAACATCTACTAAAGATGGGCTAAGAGCCTGGAGCGAGAGAGACTAGCGAATGAGCCAGTGAGAGAGACAGGCTGAGCGAGAGCCTGCCTCTCTCTCTTTCTGAGAAATAGAAATGGAGGGAGAGAGATTGAGATAGGGAGGCGGAGAGAGAGAAAGGGAGAAAGAGATGGAGAGAGAGGAAGAGAGAGGGAGAGAAAGTGTAGGAGAGAGAGAGGGAAAGAGAGAGAGGGAGAGAGAGAGAGAGAGGAGAGAGAGAGAGAGAGAGAGAGAGAGAGAGAGAGAGAGAGAGAGAGAGAGATAGATAGAGGAGGTTGAGTGAGACCCCACCCAGCTCTCGAGAGATGGGACTCGTGCAGACCACAGCGGCGGCAACAGCGTTCCGCAAACTGTGGTGCGGACTTCCTGCTTGTAGCTGAACGAATTATTCACCGCTATCTTGGTATTCGTAGTCAAGTAACAAAAGCACCAACAGTACACTCAGACCAAGAGGGTGACGGTCGGAGTTTCTCTACCAGGAAGGCCTGTTAGAGGCAATTGAGGTAAGTACACCAAAAACTGCGAAATCAGTGCTCCTAGTTTCTTGTTTTCCCTGTGCACTGTTTCGGTTTGATAAAAAATGCCCGGATATGATACATATTGATCACAATGCCAAAACGTCCGTGCCAGCAAAATTTCAGAGACGGTAAGCAACGGTAAGCTAATCAGGTTTAAACCCAGGGCAGCCACGTACTGGCCTAACAAATAGGATCAACTGACTCCTAGCTTCTATCGCATCGAAAGTACAGAGTCGCACACTGGAGCGACTCACGATAGTACCATGTACGACAAAAGTATTACCAACAGCAGAAGAACTAAGACGCAAAATCTTTAAATACCTTTAATGCGACTAGATCAGAAGCCTAAATCTCGTCAAAACAGCTACCGTCGTGGCGCGAAGCCAATTAACGAGCTACTACTCTGAGCATATAAAATTTATTGTGGAACTGTTGTAGCGCTTGCTCTTCCGCAAACCGTGTCCTTTACTTAGTTGCGCCGGTTAACACTCCATAAATAATAAATAGCAAATTTAATTCGTTTGTATAGCGCAGTGAGAGAACTTAATCTCTTTTTAGGCGCTTCACATACGTCATGGGGCTCGAGCGCACGACCTTGGCCGGACCGTTAGGTTGGGGCGAGCACCTTAACCGCTGGGCCAAACCGTGTGCGGTGATAAGAGAGCCGCAGACGCCTATTCGGCCAATACGTAGGACGGCACTGTTTATTCCAACCGTTGGCGCTCCGCCACCGTTTGCCATATTGTCTTTGGGGAATGGCCGCCGAAGACGAGGCGTGCGGGCGTTGTGCATGCCAGCGCGGACCGATGGCGACCGGATGCTCGCTCCACAACGAATCTCGGCAGCGAAGGTCTCTAGGCTTAAATCCTGAGCGATTACGCCGCGCTGCCGAAACAAGTCTGCGTGAAGATGCTTGCAGGGCTGCCCCGTGAGCCGGCCCACCCGCTAATGTAGGGACTCGGCTGGGGCGTTTTGGAGCGTCAGGAACATGACAACCTTTGGGGCTTTGAAAAGCGTCGCGGCTGCTAATGATAGCTCAGACGATACAATTCTCTCACGCGTACACCGCACTCTTCGGAAGCTGTAGCCCGCCGGAGGCGCTCCGCAGAGCACGACGGAAGTAGCGTGGTGGAAATAGCTTTTACCCGGCTCGCCTAGGCCGGGCGCAGGCGGAACGCAACACACCTCGGCAGCTTCGAGCGACGCGAGAATTCAGAAGCTAGGCACAAGCCGAACCGCACGCACACAGACGCCCGAAGCCAAGTTCACGCTCCGCGGGCTGCACCGTAATCCTGTTTAAACGGTTGAAATGTGTTCTGCGAATTGGCGAGTCGCTCTCGTGACGTAACAGCCATCTTAGCGCATCGGTTGGCATAAGGCCGGCTTCTTGCGCGAATTCTTCGCTTAAGCAAAATTTGATCAGATTCGCGAAAAAATCCCCTAAATGTCGAGATGCTTGCTGCGCACGAACTTCGCTATCATTTACCGCCAGCCGTAGTGGAATTTCCTTAAGAGCCGCGGAGCAACGAGTAAAGTGAAGTTAAGGTAATCTGATTCAACAGCCTCATTTATATGGCGGCAGAAGTACCTGAGCGGCAGCCGTTCCCGCGTGCAGGGAGTAGCTCGTAGCGGACGCGAGAAAGGGAGCCAAGGGCCTCGCGGAGTCAAAGCGTGGGCGGCGATAACGCCGCCGCAGCACCGGCATCGATGCAGCCTCCGCAGCAGCCCCTGTCAACGCATACCCGGCGGTCGGCCGGGCGCGACTCCTTACTTCCGGCGGCGACGAGAGCCGGCGGGTGGAATGGCCGTAAACACGCGCACTCGCTGATCGCGAGCGAGCGCGGTGAGGTTAATTGCTTTTAATGCGCTGTCCACGTTCCTACGGTTCTCGGTTACTGCCCTAACCCAAGTAATCGACGTCGGAAATTGGCTGACACCTCGTTCGGTAGCGCGGCGCTCACTTTCCTTTTTTCCCCGACTGCACGAACGCAGGTCACGTGCTCTCAGCTGCGCGTCCGCCAACGACTCGGTCGCTAGCGCTAACTACTGAAGCGTAATCCGCTTTACCTGCATGAGTGTAAAGAAATTAGGCTAGTGCGCCGTACTCAGCTGTTTAGCAGCGCCGCTTGGCGCTCAGGAGAGAGTGAGGAGAGAGAGAGGAGAGAGAAAGAGAAGAGAGAAAGAGGAGAGGAGAGGAGAGGAGAGGAGAGGAGAGGAGAGGAGAGGAGAGGAGAGGAGAGGAGAGGAGAGGAGAGGAGAGAGAGAGAGGGGAGAGAGAGAGAGAGAGAAAGAGAAGAGAGAAAGAGGAAAGGAGAGGAGAGGAGATTAGAGGAGAGCAGAGAGAGAGAGGGAAGAGAGAGAGAGAGAGAGAAAGAGAAGAGAGAAAGAGGAAAGGAGAGGAGAGGAGAGGAGAGGAGAGGAGAGAGAGAGAGGGAAGAGAGAGAGAGAGAGAGAGAGAGAGAGAGAGAGAGAGAGAGAGAGAACGCCGGTTCGGCGTTGTCGGTCCACGCAATGATGAAGCCGTCAGCCGAGTTGGGCCCTGCGGGAGTGACCTTGAGCGAAAGTAAGCTCCCACCGTCTGCGTCGACTGTCCATCTCATCAGTACGGCTCCGGTGCAGAAAAAGCTGAGTGCATTTTACGCAGGAGCCGCCGGACGCACGCGAATGAGAGCGGCGGCGGCGGCGGCGGCTACTGCGGGCGTGGGGGGGGGGCGGCAAGACAGCTGCTGAGCGTGGCACTCCGCCGGAGGCGAGCACTCCCCGATTACATATGTCTGAAGGCCGACTGGAGACACTCAGCGGTGTCAGTGGCCAGCGGGCCTCGGTGAACGCCGAAGCGCTCGACGTTATAGGACCTGACCACTGACTCGCTGCCAGGGGTCTGCCGCTTGCGACCGTGGCGACGAGTCGTCGGCGCCGCTCGCTATACCGATACTGACCCCAACTGGCTAGACGAGCTTTAACTGATGCCGCTAGGATTTCAGAGGTCTTCTGTACAATCAAAGAACCAACCCGAAGGTGCCCAACGAAGAGCGGAACAGAGAGGCAGAGAGAGAGACAGAGAGAGAGACAGAGACAGAGAGAGAGACAGAGAGAGAGACAGAGAGAGAGAGAGAGAGAGAGAGAGAGAGAGAGAGAGAGAGAGAGAGAGAGAGAGAGAGAGAGAGAGAGAGAGAGAGAGAGGGTAGAGAGAGGGGAGAGAGGAGAGAGAGAGCAGAGAGAGACAGAGACAGAGACAGAGACAGAGGCAGACAGAGAGAGACAGAGACAGAGACAGAGACAAGAGACAAGAGACAGAGACAGAGACAGAGACAGAGACAGAGACAGAGACAGAAGAGAGAGACAGAGAGAGAGAGAGAGAGAGAGAGAGACAGAGAGAGAGAGAGAGAGAGAGAGAGAGAGAGAGAGAGAGAGAGAGAGAGAGAGAGAGAGAGAGAGAGAGAGAGAGAGAGAGAGAGACAGAGACAGAGACAGAGACAGAGACAGAGACAGAGACAGAGACAGGGACAGAGACAGAGACAGGGACAGGGATAGGGAGAGAGAGAGAGAGAGAGAGAGGAGAGAGAAAGAGAGAGAGAGAGAGCAGTGATCAGGGAAATTCATGTGGGGTGGGGCGATTGTGCAAATCGACAGACTTAGCTGCTGCCTACCGGCCAGCTTGAATCAGCGCGACCGGTTGGCGGCGACGCAACCAAATGGGTGAACCGCGCTAGGCTGAAAGAGCCGGGAGAACAGCGAGCGCCGCGCGCGTGCGCACGCATGTCACGCACCTGACTCACTTTCACCGTCGTTACGGAACGTTCGTAGGCGCTTATAATCGTGGGCCTGCACGCCGCCGACGAGCAGAGTCGCGCCAGCGACTGCGACGAGGGCTAGCGCCGGCAGCGCAGCCCTCATGGCTGGCTGCAGACGGCGGCGGCGGCGGCGGCGGCGGCGGCGGCGGCGGCGACGGTGACGGAGGAGTAGCGACAACGAGGCGCACCGCGCGCCGGCGCGGCGAGCGAGCTCTCGAGGGAGAGAGCGGCGGCCCGAGAGAAACCGCAACTCACGAGGAAAACCGTTCGCACGCTTGCGCTGGCACGACGCCGAAGTATCCGATCGGCGGCCGCGGCTCGACTGGCTAGCCGAGGCCGGTGGGCGCTTCGAATACGTCAACAGAGGGCGCTGTCGAAGCACCTCGCCGGGCGCGCACGCCTAGCTCGCGCGTTCGCCGACAGGCGAATTTGGAAGCGGGCGCCGCCTTACGAGCCCTTGCCTCCTGCCTGCCGCCGCACGCTGCTGCTGCTGCTTTGTTATCTTTGTGGCTCCGGGCGCTGCCGCCGCTCGCCCGGGACCCGGATGGGCTCGACTAGGTGGGCGGACCTCGGCGGCGGCCGAGCTAAGGCGAACGCGCGAGCTATCGCGGAGTGGGCGTTGCGGCGCAGGCGGCGGGCTTACTGCGACCAGCCGGCTAGCCGCGTCACCGCGCCCTTCAACTGGGCTATCGCTCGTACGACTAGTGAGCGCAGCGAGATTCCGCTTTATTTAAAGCAAACCGTCCAGCAGCCAGCGGGTGCTTGCTGCGACGGAGCGACCGGCCGTTTCAGCCTTGCGCCGTCTCTCTCGGAGCAGCGCCGCCTGCTTCCTGTGCGCTGCCACCGAGAAAGGGGTTTCGTCAGCAGCGCGTTTCCGGAGATTTAGCGTGACTTTCTCCTTTCGCTCTCCGCCGACTGAGGTCTGCACGCCGATGCCGCCGCCTACGAGTACACGCACCACGTTTTCTTTTTAAACGCCTTGACTTACAGGCTGTTGATTGGCAATTTCTACGCGATCGCTTTTAATTCTAATCGCCTTCATTTGAGCCATTCAAGTGCTCGCACTGCGCCTACTGGCTCGGACACTCCAAGCTGGTTGCGTTGCGAGACTCGTCGCTAGCGACAGAAGCGCACGGTTCAATTCGTCCGAGGCGACAGCTGCTACGTCTGCTTCGTCGGTTTGACGTGGCTAACCAACCAAGAAGCCTCAAAATCCTGTTAGCATTCTCCCCGAACCGAAACGCTTGCTGGTGATCTTAGCTGCGTTTCTGCAGAGCGACGCCGAAGCGTTCGGGATGTCTATAAATGCGCAATCTGCAAGCTGCTTTCACATTGGTCACTTATCGGCGAGCCATCGATACCCGACAGCTTCGATGGCCCGCTGTCTCTGACACACACAGTCTACGCAGCTATCTCTGTCGCATTCTCTTTCGCCCCTTTTTTTCTCCCCCCTCTCTCTCTCTCTCTCTCTCTCTCTCTCTCTCTCTCTCTCTACTCTCTCTCTCTCTCTCTCTCTCTCTCTCTCTCTCTCTCTCTCTCTCTCTCTCTCTCTCTCCTATCTCTCTCTCTCTCTCGTTTCCTTCTTTTCTCACTTCCTCTCTCTATCTCCTTTATTTTCTCCTTTCCCCTCCTTTCTCTCTCTCTCTCCCTCTCTCGTTTCTTTCTCCCCTCTTCTCCTTCCCTTCTCTCTCTCGCTCCTTAATTATTTCTTCTCACTCCCTTCTTTCTATTAGCTCTATCATCTTTTCTTCCTCTCCATCTGAAAGCAACACACTTTTACTACAGCTGTATTGTTCCCTACCTGAGGAGAGGCTAGCTTCGGGCTTTGTGAAACATTCTGTGTCGCGCTATACGGGAGGCAGAAAAGTCTTGCATGTAAAGCAAGCAAGCAAGATATATATATATATATATATATATATATATATAATCAGAAAATGGTAAGCGTGTGCACTTATCTTGCAGTTATTGACGCTTATTATATGGAAGCGCCGGTCAACAACGGCTTACCTCAGCACACAGCACCGGGCTCCGACAGTTATGTCGAGAGTTGAAAACGTCCGACTGCCGATCGGAAATCGGAAGCCAGATTTCCGCCCTGCCGCTTTACGCTTTCTAGCACAGCCGTAACCGTCTTTGAGCTCGGGCCTCAACGCGTCCTCGAGGGGAGCTAGACGCATTCGGGCGAATTCGTCGAAGCGTTCGCGATTCAGTTTCTGCTTGGCTGCGCTGCGCGCGCGCAGTCGCTCTCGGCTCTTCTTCGCCGAGCGCTGAGCGGCAGCTCAGGGCGACAGTCGAACGCTTCCATCGCAGCGTTATGTAAAATGAGTTCTCTCTGCTACACGAATCTATTATCATTAGTAGTCACAGTTGGAGTTGCGCTGTCCGCTTGCATCCGACGAGCCTCGCTCTCAGTAGCTTTCAAACTGTGAGCCGGACACCAATGAACTTGCACCTAGCTGTGTCGCAGCCGCCGCTCGAGCGATGCGCTCCAGAGCCGACCGCGTCGACGCACTAATATGCCGCTAGTCTTGCGGCATCCCATTAATCGTGGCGATGCCGTCACGTCTTTTTGTAACCTCCGCGGCAGTGCGAGTCTACCGACTTGACGACCCAAAGGCGAAGACGCCGCCACCTTCAGAGCCGCGAGCGGGGTAGAGGGAGTGGTGGCGCGAAATTAATCGCGCATCGCATGCTAGCGCTCCGCCTAATCGTAGCACCCAATTTCTTATTTTTGCCCGCGCGATTTCTTTTTCAGGGTCGAATCTCGAGTGGTGGCTGAGTTGTGGAACAACTGCCTTCCGTGTCTTAATATACCGGGTTTAACTTCAAGAGGGCTATACGACATTAAAGTCTGTTTTTCGCTGGTACTACAATTTCTCCTCGAGCTATTTTTCGCTTCATAAATATGGCTGATGGCTAAATCGCACTGTCACGCGCCCGGTAATTCAAAATGTGCCGCAGTTACTAAACAAGTAATAATAAATAATAAATATTTCAGAGATTTAGCCTGACTTCTGTCATTGAACGATTCGCAGAAAATTAAGCATCAATTTGAAATCCAATTAAAAAAAATTTGAATTCACAAACGCGGGCGTATACATAATGCCGCCAAATGTTTGGTACTTTCAGCGGCCATCCAATTTGTTGCCGTAAGCGCTAGGCAGAACTTGTAACGAAACAATAGCTACTCCGCGTCCTTCCACAGTCGTTCAATTCAAGCGTTGTCTGAAAGCTTTGCCACAATTGCGAATACTAAGAATAGTAAGACATGTATATGCGTCCCAAAGGAATTTGATCTCTTTTTTATAGCAATTAAATATTCTATCATGAAAGCATGTCAATTCGTTAGCTATACCACGCGCAGATGTCAGCACGCGCGAGCACAAACAGGAAAATGCACTCAGACCCAGCAAATGCTGTGAGGAACCGGTGAGTTTACAGTGTTTTTATGTCATGTTAGGGAATTCTGTGATTTCACTTGGGTGTGAGTTCCAGGCTTTGGGAGCACACGAGCTTAGGGCGCGGTCTCCAAAAGGCTTAGCTTGGTTAGAGGTGCAGGCAGGCGACCAGAGTCAGAAGAGTGTGTGATGCCCTGTGCAGCCTGACTAAGAAGTATTTCGGATAGTATTCCAGAGCAGAATGAAAGGATCTAAAAGTGAGTAACAGAACCTCGAGTTCGATGCAAGGCATTATGAGGACCAATTGCTGGTCGGTGAGAGCTGCGGTGTAATTAATGTGGCAGCTGCGACGTTCACAACAAACTTTTGAGCACAGGACACTCTTCCATGTAAAAGCTACAGAAAACTGTTCCACGTTAAAGCTACCCAGTCTTTGTAGATTCGCGAAGTTACTGGCAAAAATGCATTCGCTAAATTATAAAAGCCTAGCCATAGGATCTTGAACCAACAGCAGCGAGAGTATTCTTTCTCACGCAGAAAGACCAAGTAGTGGTTATACAGGTTACAGAGTGGTTAAAAAGTTACAGAGGTCTCGACGAAGTGTCGCGAATAATGCTAGGAGCAGCCTGGCGAGGACCGACCGCTTTCGTTCGGCACGTGACACGCTGGGATCTCTTTGCTTCTGTCTCACACAACGCATTTGACGAGTGCACGTCTGTCATTTGATGCCATCACCAGCATCAAAAGCGCGCGTATATGAACTCGCATTCTGTCGATGCACAGGCGCTTAACTGTCAATCGCGGTCCTGTGCTCGGTAACATAGCGGCGTCCATATAAGCCCGCGGTTAGTCACGGCGCCACATATACCTGTATATCCCACGAAAGAAATCCTTCTCGAACATGCACACGTATGCGCGTATGAATTTTAACACCACTACGTCTTGCGATTTGGACGATGGGGGCAGATTTTGGACAGATTCTTACATTCCTGTAAGGCCAGAGGCCTCTGAATCATATCCGTTTTAAACCGGTAGTGGATTGTAAATTGATCTTTGCAAAGGGGCCAATACATATACCTGAAACCCGGAAGCGCTTGTTTAGGTATTATCACCAAGCTATTTATGCTAAAAATGATATCACCCTCCGACTTCAAAGGACAATCCAAAGTATTTGCCGCCATTCTTCAGGCCGTACTAATTAACTCTCAGGCAAAGTTAACTTTACACAGGGAATTTATCGTTGATCCTATAATATTGACTAGGCAAACAATCAGTCAACGAAGAAGTCTAATGAATCAAAATAATTATTTAATTCACATATCGACTCCACTACTTTCGTTTGCGTACCCCATTTTGGGACACTCTAAATTCAAGAGAGACCCCCCCGACTGTCTATGCAAGCCGACTTTAGATTCGCTGCCTGCGTGCGCTCCACTTGGCAGCCAGATTGCAATCTGCAATAATCTTATATCGGTAAGTAGAGAAGAGACGATCTCTCAAAAAACACGTCACAGTGGGACTGGGCGCGACGTGCTTTGTTCCGCTGGCTTATCGGGTAGCCATTCGGACGGCGGACGTATCTTCGTTCCAGCATGGCGACAGCTGGCTGAAACCGCGGCACGCCGCTCCGACGAGCACAGTCAAGCGCTCGCCTGGCCATCGCCGCTCAGGGCCCGCGTCGCAGTCAGACGCCGCTTAACCGTGCTCCTCCCGACCCCTCCCGCCCGCCCGCCCGCCCGAAGGAACGCAAGGCTCGGCTCGGCTCGGCTCGGCTCAGTAGGCCGGGTGGCCGCTCCGAGTAGCTGGCCAATATAATTGGCACAGCCTAGCCGGCTAAATTCGCTGTCACTTATCTATCAGCCGGCGGTACGACGAATCCCGCTGGGTTGCTGGCTTCCCCAAGCAACTCGCTGCGCCTCGTCGCACCGCGAGCGCCTCGTCCACTCGCGGCGGCGGCGGCGGCGGCGGCGGCGGCGGCGGCGGCGGCGGCGGCGGCGGCGGCGGCGGCGGCGGCGGCGGCGGCGGCGGCGGCGGCGGCGGCGGCGGCGGCGGCGGCGGCGGCGGCGGAGCTCTGCGGCTGCCGCCGCCCTGCTGCTGCCGCAGTGCGGAGCCCGGCGACGCGGTCGGATGTAGGCAGCGCTCTGTAGGGTCGGCTGCGACAGCCACGGAGCGCTGGGCGGACGGCGGCGGCCCCGCCCTGCGCTCCTGCCCGGCACTTACGCCCGGAGCTTCTGCCAAGCGAGGTGGCCGCCCAGCGCTTCTGCCGGGCGGTCTAGCGCGGCGGCGGCGGCGGCGGCGCCAGACCTTAGTTGGAGCGGTATTCGGCCCCGGTCAGTGCGACATTGCAGCCGCTGCTCCAGCGCTCGACGACGCGCGGCTAGGCGAGCGCTGGAGCGACGGCTGGGAGTAGCGATTGGCCGGCGCTCGTCTGGGGCGATTGGCATCCTATGGGTACGCCAGCAAGAGAATGAATATGGCCGCAGCTTGCCCCCTCCCGATACCATCCTCGAATAAGGGGAGCGCACCCGTCGCTCGCGATGGGCGGTCGCACCTCTTCGCGAAGGAAACCCGCTGGTCGCGTTATGGAGACGCTAAATGGCGGCTCGCTTATAGCGGGCTTCAATCGCACAATGGCAGGAGAGCCGTAGCGGCTATCGCTTCCGCTTGCAGCGGGTAATAAGAGATCGCCCGCAGCGCGGCTCAAACGCACGACCCGGATCGTGAGGTGTGGGCATCTTATTCCGGAAGTGCATCGGCTGCAGCATGCTATATAGACGAGGTCGCGCATCGGTGAAACGGCGCGCGCCGCCGCTTAAACGTAAAAAGCCAATGGCGGCAGTGACGGCAGCGAAGAGGAGGCCCGTTCTCCAGGGTCGGGGCCGCACTGACGATTAGAGACGACGGCTCCCGTCAAATGAATCGGAGCACATTTAAAGCGCTAAATTACTTTGTTCGGCCAGCTGTCCCTCTTAAAAACCAATTTAAACTCAAGGACGCTTGATATGAGATCAAGAACCTGTAATGCACCAGTCGCACAAACGCTTTTAAGCACACTTCGGGCAGTCTCGCAGTACCACGCGCCGCTGCGAAGTGCGAGAGAAAACAGGTAGCATCAGAGAGCGGCCTCCCAATGCCGACACCGCTCCACTAAGCTGGCGAGTCTTTGCCCTGTGTCGTCAAATGTCGCACGATTCATGCGCGGCGTATACGTTCGCGCGCGCGCGAAATAACTCATGCCCGGCCCGAGTTCGTGCGCTGCCGCCGCCGCGAGCTGTTGACGCCCGGGTTCTTACAAGGGTGAGAAGGCGATTGGGTAAAGGAAAAAGAAAAAGCAGCCGGTAATGCGAGCGACGCGGCGGATGTATCGAGGGGCCGGAGCCCGGCTGCCCGAGCTGCTCGCAGCGCCGGACGGATGGAAAGAAACAAAAAGAGAGAGAGTGAGAGGAGAGAGTGAGAGAGAGAAAGGGGGAGAGAGAGGGAGAGAGAGGGAGGGAGAGAGAGAGAGAGAGAGAGAGAGAGAGAGAGAGAGAGAGAGAGAGAGAGGGAGGGATGGAGGGAGAGAGAGGGAGAGAGAGGGAGAGAGAGAGAAGGAGGTAAAGAGAAAGAGAGAAAGAGAGAGAGAGAGAGAGAGAGAGAGAGAGAGAGAGAGAGAGAGAGAGAGAGAGAGGGAAAGAGAGAAGGAAAGAGAGGCAGAGCCGTCGACTATGACCCCGAGAGTTGACCCAGCCAAAAGCAGACGTCTCGGCTATGAGCATCGCCCGGAAAGAAATAGCACCTGCCAAGATTTTAAAGGGACACAATTTAACGCTAGCCTCATCGTGCCTAGTTTTTATGCTCACGAAGCAAGATGCGGTGATTCTGCGTCTCAGAATCACCGCATCTTGCTTCGCGAGCATAAAAACTAGGCACGATATACTCCCCCATCAGGCCAAGCATCGTACCACCCGCTTTTCGCTTTTTTTTTCACCCGAGTTCTCTGAGGGCGCTTTATCAAGTGAATTATTATTATTATTATTATTGTCTTTACTATTATTACGCGTCAGCTTCAGTGTCCCAGCTCTGCGAAGGTGAGGCTTTTTTCACAGAGCAGTGTTATCTTTGCTTTGATCTCTTCCAGCGTCCTCCAGGGCGTCGAATTCTCTCAACTCTCCGCGTATTGCGTGTCTTGCTGACATGAGCACATGTATGACAGCAAACTTTCTCCGACCGAATGACGATAAAAACCAACTTACTAATTATGGGCAAACCGAGAACGACTCAGAAATTGGAAACATTAACGCTCAAAATTGGCTGTGCGAGCATATCTCCGGTTTCATCTGCGTGAAATCTAGGTGTTCTGTTCCAAAGAGACCTTTCATAGAAGATCACATCAGCTCGACAGCCAAGACTTCTCACTTTCCGCTACGTGCCATTGCTAAAATTCGGATCCGCTCAGACCTGGATACCACACCCAAGTAGCGCCTTGCTCTAGTGACATTCCGTGTAGACTTCTGCAACTCACCACTCGCAGGTCTTCCTGTCTGTCTGTGCTCGCAATTAATGTGAAAGTCTTTAGCCAGGCTTGTCTGTTGTGAGCGTCGGAACTGCTACATTACTCCACTTCTCACCGACATACAACCCCGTATGTATACTTGCAATTTCGATGGAAAAGCTCATAAACGACGGTTTTGCCCTAGGAACTGGTTGTGGAAGTTGCAACTTGGAAGAATGGGTTCACGAACACATATCGACAGGCCTTCATAAAGAGCGAGCTTCCGGCGCCCGCTGAGCACCGCCGTAGTTCGTTGAAAATATCGCAAGACAGCGGTTACATCGTTTGGGTTCACGAACACATATCGACAGGCCTTCATAAAGAGCGAGCTTCCGGCGCCCGCTGAGCACCGCCGTAGTTCGTTGAAAATATCGCAAGACAGCGGTTACATCGCGCTGAGGCGACTAAAGAAAGTTAATTCTAATCGTACTGTGACAGAGACGGAATGCAGCTTCTTAATTTGGTTTGCCGCTACCGAGTACCGAAACGTGGTCAATAACGAAAGCTTAACAAACTAGTCTGCTTTGCTGTCCCGCCAGCCCCGCTCATTACGAGCCGGTGGCAGAGCGGTGCGCGCGGGCCGGCGCCGCGCCGCGCTCAGGGATCGAGCAGCCGGCATGCCAGTCGGCCGGCCTGCCCGCGGCGCGGGGGCTGGCCGAGGCCGCGCTGCGGTGCACTTGTCAGCGCGAATGTCGGTGCAACCTGAGCATCTGTTTGTCCAGAAGGTGCCAGAACCACTTCGCCGGTCGGCCGATGAGATGTAGTTTCCCTCCCCCCCCCCGAACCCGTCGGTGTCGCGTTGCAAGCAACAACACGACCAAGAAGAGCGGAGCAGCTGGGCAGGAATGCACCGAGCGTGTCAAACGGCGACTATGACGTGGCGCCGCCGCCAACACCTCGGTGCGGCGCTCGCCAAGCCAGCCGCGAGAGCGCTCGGGCGATGAGCTCACGGCGACGGCTGCGGCCGCGGCTCAAGCGGGGTGCTCGCGGAACTCATCGAAAGCGCCCTCATCGAAAGCGGGGTGCTCGCGGAACTGCGGCATCCCGTGTGCCGCCGCGGCTCAAGCCCTACAGCCGGGTTGGCTCATTTAGTGCTCGCTGCAAGCGGATTTAGAAATATAATTCATTTGTTTAGCTCAATAAGAGAACTTAACCTCTATTCAGGCGCTTTGCATACGCCACGGGGCTCGAGCCCATGACCTCGGACGTCAAATGCATTCACCTTGACCGCGGTCGAGGTGAACACCATAACCACCGGACCAAACCAGCGCCGCTAGGACTCTTCTGCAGCTGCACAAATGAGGCTGTCGAATCGGACGGCCTGGATTTTGCCTTGTTTACTTTAATAAAAGAAATTTGAAAGAAATCTTAGCGCGTAAATACGTTGCTGTCAAGCTGACAGCGACGGGTTATAGAGCACAGACACCAAATTGTACCCACTTCTGGCATTCAACGAGATTTCAATGACAATGGAATATAGTGACTACGAGCAAACTCGTCCACGCCGACGGGAATCTTGCGTCGGCATTTGTGACACATCATGTCGCATAAATATAACAAAGACTAAGTACAGTAAATACGTACGGTATATAATCGTTCGTATTAAAATGCTAACAGATATAATAAGGATAGCATCAAAGTAGCACGTTCTGGCTGCTCTGTGGAGTTCTCAAGTGAAACTAAACAGGTGAAGAAGCAACAAAGCTGAGAGCGAACTCAGCGCACGACAAGCGCGAAAGACCGCAAGCGGTCAAATGTCTCGCCTGGCAGTCAGCAGCTCATTGAATTCAAGATTCCGTCATTCACTTTTAACTCACTCCATTCTCTGGCTCCAGATTACCTATCAGAACTACTCGCCCAGCAGGCTTGGCATCGTACTACCCACTTTTCTAACTCAAACAATTTATCTGTGCCTCGCACGAACCTCAAATCCTTTGGCAACCGTGCCTTTAGTATGTGCGTTCTCAAAGCCTGGAGCTCACTCCTGACTGACGTTACATCCCCTGGCTTGACATTTAAGAAGAAGCTTAAAACGCACCTGTTTATCGCGGCATTTAGTGGGTTCTTGCGATTCGTTCTTTGTGTGTTTATGCATGTTGACACTGTGCATGTTACCACTAACCATGTTTTACATGTTGTCACTGTGCATATCACCTCCAACCATTTTATGCTTGTTGACATTGTGCATGTTACTACTAATCATTTGATCATGCTAATTTAAAGCATGTGTAAAGAGCCTAGAAAGAGATTACGTTCTCTGAGGGTGCTATACAAATTTATAGTAACTATTACTAATATTATTATTATTTGCCTACAACTACCATCGGTAAATACTTCTACGTTGTACGAGCTCTAATACTTCCTAGATTTAACATATTGTGGGTCCAAATACGGGGTCTAAGTTTACTAATGGATCAAAAATATGTTGAAGCAAAGTAGGTGCGCGTCATCTGCCCATTTTTAGGTAACCTTTTTTGCTGGAGCTGGATTCGGCGGTAGCTGGTCTGACTAAGAAAATGGCGGTAGCTGGTCTGACCAAAACATGACGATAGCTATTCTGATCGAGAAAATAGCCAAGCACGAATCCGCAGTTCGAGACGCTCCGTCCTTATGACTGTCTTATATTTGCTTATTCGGTAAGCTCTGCCGTCAGAAGTCCGAAATTTTCATTATCGCGGGGGGGGGGCACTTCGCCGGGTCGTGCGGCGAACGAATACATGCGCGATGCCACGTCTTGTTCGGAGCGACGCCGACGTTCGGTGCGCACTAGCAGACGAGCGACGGGCTTCGGCTCTGCACTTTTCTGCCTGTCTGCGTATCCTCTACTGTTTGCCTTTCTCATTACGTTACACCATATAAACGCGAAGAGCGCCGGCCATACCTCGAGCGAAAGGCCGAGCCGTGCGAGGAGGCGAGCGCGAGCGAGAGTGACGTAGAGCCGGCTCGGTGCGTGGCGGGGTTGCACGCTCGCCGCCGTCTGCACGTCAGACTTGCGCCGGCCGATCTCCGCTAAACGGCCGGGGCAACGCAAAAAAAAGCTCCCGCTAATTGCGCGGGCTCGCGGGTTCGCTCGGTCGGGTAATGGCCAACCAACACCTAAAAGTGTTCATCGGAGCCCATCCGGCGGTCTTCGCGGCCGCGGGCCTGCGGTATGCCGCGTCAAATTGACCTTTGAGGCTTGCGCACCTGCCGGCCGCCGAGCTCTCGCGGAGAAAGCCGATTCTGCGGGAGCTCGGCGCGTCTTCGGCGCCTCGCTCGATACGCCTCTTCCTAGCCTGCTCGTGCTTCGCCGCGCGAGCGCGCGGCGGGCAGCTCGTCAGGCTCGACCCCGCCAGATCGAGCACGTTGGCACCGTAAAGCTTTCCGGTTATCGAGGATTGGAGAGGTGCATTTTAACATGAACTACAGAGGCTTGCCTCAATTGTGGCGAGCCTCTCTACGCTGTTTCTCACGACGCAACTCAATAAGCCACGCGCCGTTGAACGATCAGGCTCACTACTGCCTGGCTGCCCTCTCGCAAGCACGAACGCTGTCCTGCGCCAGCCTCCCGCTGATAACTGGCAGCAGAAATCTAAGCCGTAGATACGTCTACGTCTCAGCAATGCACGAGAGCGCTTCTCGCAGGTCGAGGTGCTAGGGACGCGAAGTTCGCAACGAAAGAATCTGTTTGCGAGCACTCAAGAGATGGATCAGAATAAAAGTAACAGCACGCAGGCCGAATTTTGTCCTCAATTGCCCAGCAATGCTCGTTTGCCGAATCGTTGGACAAAAGAAATCTGCAGTGGCTACCGATTGGCTATTAGCACGACCAGCAAGCCTAAACGCAGGCGACCCTCAACAGCTAGGCAATATTTGACGGTACGCTTGGTGCTGCGAGGACTAAACTGTGAGCTGGCTGCTCTTGTAAATCTTCGCACAGGGGCTTAGATACTACTTGAAAAATTATCTACCTTAGATGCATACATCAGATTTAGGATCTTTAGATGGCCGCACTCAATGAAACAGCTTGGCCTAACAGCAGCCCCTGAATCTTAGCCTTAGGATAAGGTGCTCGCACTTAACGACCCAGGTCGCGCGCTCGAGTCCTTCAGAAGACACTCCTTTATCGCTCGCTTCAAGCAGGGTGATTGCCTCAAAGGCTCCTCTGCCGCTATATAAACGAGGCTGCTGAACAGGCTAAATGCTACTTTTTGTCCTTTAGGTAAAAATTGCTTCAATTAAGAGGGCGTTAACATGATAATAATAATAATAATAATGATAATGCACTCGATAAAGCGCCTTCAGAGAACTCAATCTCTTTCTAGGCACTTTGCGTTTGCTGCAAAGGGATACGCGGCACATTTAAGGAGATTCTTGATATGGCCACCTATCGAACGTGCCCCTCTTCATGCTCGTCTTTGCTATGCAGCAATAGTTCTGGATGACCCGAAAAATGAAAAGCGGTAGTATTGGGATAGACAGGCTGGAACGCTGTGCATTCTGAGTTAATCGGTTTCTTATTTTACAGGCGGCAACCGCTTTGCGGCCATTTTTGCTAGGAGACAAATGCATGTCCTGCCCAGCAGTGAGAGTTGTGATGACAACCACCTGATACAGAAATTTTCCTCGGTTACTTGATCTACTGTTACTGCGATCTAGTCTGCACACAAATAATCGAAGTAAAAGGAGGAGGAGGATGAGCTGCTTTTAATTTTAAGGTTGTGAAGGTAGCAAGCCACCCGTGTCGGCTCTCGCACTGGGCTCGCGCGTTTTGAGGCGTGAGCTAAACTCAAGAGCGTACCAGATGTCATTCCTGGCGGGCATGACCGGCTCTCTGCATTTCTGTAGCCCGTGCAGTGCGGTGGAACTTTCTTGCCAAAAAACAAGCTCTTGCCCCGCGGCTGGTATTCTGATTACTTAGCAGCTAAATACCTTACTTGGCGTAGGTCAACTTCCTTGAAATGATCTTCTTTCAATTCACGGCAGGCTAGCGGCCCTGCTTGGAACGAGAACGAGGGCTACCAGCTGTACGGGTTCTACAGCTCCAGCTGTCATGCGATGATCTTCAATGAGCTCCTGGGCCGCACTGGCGCTAGTCCGTCCAAGCCATAAGAAACGAAGTAAATACAAAAATAAATAGGTCTACAGGAAAAAATGACTGGTACCGCGTTTTTCACCAGATCGAATCGCACAGTTACGAATACGAATAGCTGCGTTCGGTATGTAGAAATAAATCCAAACTCCTAACGACTTCTCTCCCAAGGTGCTTGAATTTCATACCAATGTCCTCTTTCTTGCCCAAGGAGTGGGGCTGGTAAGGTAGCGAACACTGCACTTGCCAAGACTTTACTAAGTCAGGAAGTTTCAATTACGGCAGCTTTTTAAAATGCGTACCCTAATAGTGCCCATAGTGTGTGAGCATATGATACTTTTCAAATGTCGCTCCAATGCAGTCCATGAACAGTCACCCCGGTGGAAACGGGGAAAGTTTGGATCGCTATGTAGATAAGCCGATTGAGTCGTGTAGGCGTTTTTTCAAGAGGGATAAGAAGAAAAATCAGCGAAGTAATGCAGGCAGATCACTTAGCACAATTCTCGCTGAAAGACTGCTATTTGCCGCAGCTACTACCAACAGTGTGCCCGCACCGACACGGCAGCATGCGTAAAGGCAATGGCAAGTGCTAAAAAAGTCATATCTAGCAAACAGGAGTGTTAGAATAATAATAGTAGTAACAATGACAATGGCGTTTTTTATTGGGCGGTAAGAGAACTGTGTCTATATTCAACTGCTTTACAAATCGCTACAAGAAAAGTAATAGCGAAGCGTGAGGAATATGGTGTCGATATGTATGGTGTCGGGCTCTTTTGACAAGTATGCAAAAGAGCACAAGTTTCATGCTGAGGCCAGCAGGCAAAAGCAGGCAAGAATCTCGGGACACCGGTTAGCATGAGCTCTGGTCTAACGGTCGCTGAATCATGCTCAGGTAGGCGCACAATGAACAAGTAGACACGAGCAGGGTAGTTTACTGGGGCGCAGGAAGAGCTGAGCATAGCAGCGTGAGTCTGCAGCCGAGGCTTTTTAATTGAAGCTTTAATTCGTGAAGCGGACCTAGGGAATTTCGGTCCCACACGTTTTAGCAGTTCCTGATAAAGCCGGAAAACGTTGCTTAGCCCACTACCATTGTCAGGAGTCGAATGTAAACCAGAGATCCGATCATCTCAGGCGAGGTCAGGTCGCAGCTTTTCACCTCCGATTTAGATCTTGAGCGTGATGAACAGACACAAATTCTAAAGCCCCTATCTTTCTAGCCGACGATCTCGGGATACAGATTCGTGGCATTACATGACCACCGGTTGGAAGAACCCGTTCAAGGCTTTTCACCCGGTAAAGTACCCTCGTTCCAACGCAGACAACCATATTTTCTTCCGGTAAACATGAAGCGGGTACGATTGGTGCCATTGCAGCGGATATACACGTGGGCTACAATTAGTGCCGTATAGTATCGCTGCTGTCGTTTAAGCTGTAGGGACAGCGTGAGTGGTGAGCAAATCTGATAGACCTACCGAGCGTAGCATTTGTGGAGGCAACGAGAGGCTATAGCACTCTTTTGCACGCATTTGCTAAACTATCTTTGCAGGGGCAGTTGGCGCCTAAAATACTGCTGCCTCATCTTCCTAAACCTGACAGTTAGCAAACAATGCTATCGTATTCGCTTCTTGATTTATAAGAAAGAGTCGCCGGGGATGGATTCCCGTTGTAAGCTGTTTTTTGCTTGTTACTCCTTTACTTGCTACTTGTTACTTTGTTACTCCGACTTCGGCCCGAAAGGCCGAGTATGAGAATGAGCTTCGGTGTCTACTTTGAGCTAGTGCACGTCACTTTCTTGACATCTGCCGCAGTCTTTTCTCATCCAAATTACGGTGAAGCCAACCGCGAAGACGTTGATAAAACTTTGCTTCTTCATTCTGGCATTCTGCGAATCCCTTAGCTCGCCATCGGCAAAGATTCACTGGTCGGTCGCGGTATTGGGTCCGCATCCTTGGTCCGCATCCTGGGTGTCGGGTGAGCGATGTAGTCAAACAGTGAACAGCCGCAATACCGCTAACTGCTGCCTCAGACTACACCACCGTCTACTAATGCTGACACTGCGGCGGCAGAGGCAGCATTCTCTCTCTCACGGCTATAGTAGCACTAATCATGGTTTGGTCCAGCGGTTAAGGTGCTCACCCCGACCAAGGTCTAACTGAGGTCGTGGGCTCGAGCCCCGAGGCATATGTGAAGCGCCTGAATAGAGATTAAGTTCTCTCGGGGCGCTATATAAATGAATTATATATATATATATATATATATATATATATATATATATATTAATGAATTATAAATAATCATTAAAATAGTAATTAATACATTTTTATAGCGCCTAATAAACTTTCTATAGACTTCACGCAGGTAATTAAGTATTCATTTGAACCTATTGGAAACCAGCGATAGCATTGCTTCTAGCATGTGCACAAGCAGGAGGTGTCGCATTCGGTGAAGAACAGGTCGCTAAAAATATTCCTATGGCTGGAGCTAGATCATACTTCGAATTAACGCACTCGGGATATTTCAGTGCAAATTGATAAGATTTCACCTCTCACTAAAAATCTTAGTTCATGTTCCGTTGGATTTCTATCTCTAGCTACTATCGACGAGCATTTTTTTCTTTTCCTCCGACGAAGACCGTTAGATGCAGATAATTCTGCCCCATTTATTGTCACGGACTCCATCTATCCCAAGCTCTGCGACAGAACCACTCAGTTCATGAATTACCTGAAATAGGGCATAAAGATGATATTTTGGCTATGATACTAGGAACAAAGGTTACTAGCGTCTGTTCCTTTGGCTACGTTGTTCATGGCTTGTTATATATTGATGGCATGTTAACACACAGCAACAGGAGATATATTTTGTGTTACAACTTTGAGTCCTTCGTTCCAAAGCCAGAGAAACACAAAGCGAAACAGCGGCAGAAGGCGTCTGTTCTGCTCAGCTTTCCCTTCACTCCAGGAGAGTTGTCTCCTCTTGTATCTGTCTACTATTCGTGTTTTCCTGTTCATGAATAAGCGTATTCTGGTACTTTCCATAGATCTTATCAACCGATGGCCCCTAGTGCCTTCCCGTGGACTTAAGCACACTGGCCTAGGCATGATGCTTGCTTGCTTTTGCACGCTTGTCTTAGCATGATACCGTGAATGTCATTAACCTGAATAGCACCTTAAATTCTCTCTCAACTCACAGGCTGCATGTATTGATGACATCCGCACATGGATGGCAGCAAATTTTCTAAAACTAAATGACGATAAAAATAACTTACTAGTTATGGGCAAACCCAATGTGATTCACAAATTGGAAAGGCTGAAGCTCAAAATGGGCTCTGCCAGCATATCTCCAGTTGAATCAGCTCGAAATCTAGGTGTCATATTCCAAAGCGACCTCTCGTTAGACGTCCATATTAGCCACAGTCAAGTCTGCCTATTTTCAGCTTCATAATATTGCTAAAATTCGGGCTTGTTTAGATAAGGATACCACATCTAAGTTGGTCCATGCATTCGTGACATCCCGTCTCGACTTCTGCAACTCGCTGCTTACTGGCCTACCAGCATGTGCAATCAGGCGATTGCAGCTGGTGCAAAACTCCGCAGCTAGGCGTTTCTGTCGTGAGCGTCGCAGTTGCCACATTACTCCACTTCTCGCCGACCTGCACTGGCTACCAGTCAAGCAACGGATTGACTTCAAGGTTTTGTCGCTCACTTTTAGGTCCCTTCATTCTTTGGCTCCAGCCTATCTCTCAGATATACTACCCCATCAGGCCAAGCATCGAACCACCCGATTTTCGGAATCCAACAGTCTACAAATACCCCGTACAAACCTCAAATCCTTTGGAGACTGTGCATATAGTTCGTAAGCTCCCAAAGCCTGGAACTCCCTCCCGACTTGCGTCAGAACATCCCCTGACTTGACCACATTTACGAAGAACTTAAAAACACACCTATTTAGGACAGCATTTAGTGGGTCCCTGTGATTCGTCCTTCACGTGCTTATACGTGCTGACACTGTGCATGCTGCCACTAACCACATTTGAATGCTGACCATGTGCATGTCACCCCCCCTAACCATGTTATTCATGTTGTTTGTTTATCAAGCATGATTTTACGTACCATTCAATTGCATTTCACTTTGCAGCAAATGTAAAGCGCCTAGAGAGAGAGATAAAGTTCTCTGATGGCGCTTTATCAAGTGCATTATTATTATTTTCATTGTTATAACCTTTGGTTATTGATTCATTTGCAAAGGTTTTTAAAGCTTCAGGACGGAGCTTTGGCTCTCTTAGGGCGATATGCATCGATCCATGTGTGGATGAATGCTGAATAGTATAGATTGTAGCTCTTTTTCACTGGGGTAAAGCTGCACAGAAGATGTTTTTTTTTTGAAAAGCAAGATCTGCTTATTCAGCCTTCTTATTTATCCAGCGGCAGAAAAGCCCTAGCGGCTGTCACCCTCGGTTGCCCGGTTGCAGTGAGCAATAATGGATAACCTGCTGCAATACTTGAACCCACGATCTGGGACGTAAAGTGGGAACACACCATGTCTCCGCGCCAAGAACAAGGTAGCATTATAATTCTAATAAGTTGACCGCAGAAGGAGAATCAAGGGACCTAGGAGTGTGTGGCAGGACCTTAAGGCCGATACGCTGCATGATGGGTAACCCGTGCAGGCCGGATAGAAGAGGTGCAATATGGCAGTTGGGATGATCACGAAAGACACGACCGGCTGCCGAGTTTAACGCCACATACAAGCATCTTGTACGATCGGTTCGAGCGCAGCGTGAATTACGTACCCGCGAAATTCTGCTTTATGGCAATAAATAAGTGCTACGAGTGTGGATATGATGTGCATCTCGGTGCAGCAAACGGTCAGGTATCCAGGTAAAAGCGCATGTATTACAGGATCAACCAAGCTCACGAACTGAGAAAAGATTAGCTTGTTTATAACAGGAAAACAATTTTGTAAGGCTCCGAGTGTTTGAATTGAGCAAATTGATAGCAACCACCAGCTAATAGTACCGTCAACCACAACTACGAGGAATTCTGCTTTCTCTAAATATCAGCTGCGGGGAAAGATGAAGTGCTGATGCTGCAGATCCTACAGCACCAATCTCTACAGCGCATGGATTCTCGTGTCAGTCAGTGAAAACCCGTACCGATCACATATGCTCGTCTCGTCTCTAATTTTTATTAATCAGGTTTTGGCCCGACCAAGCGGTATTTCTAGGAAAACGGCTACCGTTGCTCGAGGCGGCCCAGATGAGAGACCCACCGAAAAACCGATTACAATTAAATGTTTTCAAAGTGATCGGCCATCTCTGTTCATGGGCACTTTCCCAGACGCTGCCATTGTCCGCATGGATTGCAATGGATCCGCAATTGTTTGCACTTGCATGCGAAATTGTCCACATGTGACTATTTATAGGCTCCAGCTCGTTTCCTATTATTCACGCTGCAACAGATGCAGCTTGCTGTCTTGATGGAGATTCCACCAGTGCTTGCCCTTCTTTACAAATTCGTGCTTCCAACAAGATGTGCAATTTCGCACTATAAAAATCTATTAGTCTTATAGCGCTCTCGCGCTTTTAAATGCTAATAATGAAGCTGCTTTCAAATTCTGGCTCGCACGTATCCTAATCAAGCCCACCGCCTTGTTTTTTCCAGGGTCAAGGTGCTCCCCTTGGGCGTCGTGGGCTCAAGCCCTGCCGCACATGCGAAGCGTTCGGGATAGATGGTAGGTTCGCCTAGGACGTTACACGGATGAGATATAGTTTTGTCCTTACTAGGGATTTCTGTAGTGGATCAGTGAGATCAGCTTTTGCTTTGTTCCGTGTCTCATCGAGTAAAAGAACGATCGCACATGCTTTCGGTTAGATATAAATAGGGCTTTATCTCCCGATGAGACTAAGCCTTGGTACAGAAATACAAGATATATATCAGAACCAATGTTAGATATGAACATCGTCGCATGACAGACACGCACGCACATGCAAAATGTGAGTGTTGAGACGCGTGCACAAACTCACACACACACACACACACACACACACTCGCACACACACTCGCACACACACACGCACATATATATATATATATATATATAAATTAATACGTGAATATATACATACATGTGCAACTGCATTTTCACATTATTTATATATATATAACCCTTAGTGTACATTTAAATATAACCCATACAAACCTAACATGTATACTGTATAGGTATTTTCACACCTACCAAAACACTCGCTTCATAATTTTTTTAAAGCAGTACCACCATTCTAGTTTGGAAATGACTGTGGCCAGTGCCTGATTCCAGTCTTTAAGCGTTTGGCTGCCCATTAGCAAATGTTGCACTCTCTTTTTAATAATCCTTTAAATTTGTGAAAATTTAGCAGCGATTCATACAAAGAATATGTAATGTATCTCCGTCTGTAACTCCACAAAGTGATAAAGACCATATGGGTGTTACGCAGGAGAGTTAGCTGCTATGTATGAGTTAACTTATATGTTTGAGCTCTAAAAGAGCTTAAATCGTAGCTATAGCTGTAAATGTGAAGTACTAGTAAATATACAATGATGCGTTGCGTCTAGAGAGTGACTACTGCTAGATTCACAACTCTTAGAATCTTGTTGTCAGTTTCAAATTTTGAAAGCGATAAAGTTTAATTCTCACTGTACGACAACCACGCAGTCCAACGTGCCTGTGCGGAAATATGCACTTGATTTAAAAGGTTTCCTACCATACTATGTCACCACGTTCCCATGAAACGTCGATACAATACTCAGCTCGGTGAATAGCAGAACAAATATACTGCGGCCAGACATTCCGATTGTTTTTTCCCAAAGTCACTTGTTCCTTGCTATGCTTCGTATCTGTTGCCACTCAGACCCCGAACTCAAGAGCTTTGTGCTAGTATCAGAGACTTAAAATTCACCTGAAAGTTCAGACTAGCACCACGAAACCACTCTGTGTAACTTGTCATAATCTGTGCAACTTCAACTAGATGGTTTGCTCTTTTTAAAGTCTGCGTTATAACTCATGCTATTAAGAAGACCTCCGGGCAATAAAAATTTAGCCGTTTACCAGTTCTACTACCCTAATACAATTATAAGTCTCCCCATAAAGGTTCTACAGTAATTTATTTGATATACCGCCCAGACAGATGGAAATAACTAATGTGAAGACTGAAGCAACTCAAATTTTACAGAGTTAATCATGCATGTAGTATTTTAATGTCAGAGCTTCTCTTGCGAACTGACTGTATCTAGCTAGACAATGTGTGTAAGATCAGACAATAACCGTAAGCTGCATAAAAATTAGAGCATTGCAATCTTACTGCTTATGCTCACGCAGCAGATATTATATATATATATATATACATATATATATATATATTTATATATTAGATAAAGGTAAACATGCTAGATTAGAGAGATTTGAACCTGTACAATAGGTCTTATGCTTGTATTATAATTTCTATTATATTTTATATATTGCTTAATTGCATCATAATTTTTTTATGAACTTGTGTTCGCCATAGCTGAAACGCCTTCTGAGACTGTCTTACAAGCCATTCAGGTAGCGCATGGAATTATTAATTATTAATTAATTATTAATATATAGGTTAAGCGCCTAGAGAGAGATTAAGTTCTCTGAGGGCGCTTTATCAAGTGAATTATTATTATTATGGAAATTATTCATGCATAGTTAAACGCCGCAAAAAATCAAAGGGTATACACATTGGATCTGGAAAGCTAAAGCCGTGCTGCTATTTCCCAGCGTTTAAGAGGCCCACCTATAATTACCGAGGTCAAGGAGAATGTATTCAATGGCCGAGGTCGCGGACTCAAGCCCTGTGGCGCGTGTGAAGCGCCTGAATACAGATTAAGTGCCCTTAGGGTTCTGCAGAAAATGTATTTATATGTATACATTTTCTAAAGCTTTGAAATTATTAAATCTCGTTCAAATTCGAGACAGTTGTTCGCTGATTTCTACAAGACGCATATTCCTTTCGCTGACGCACTCTGGCAAAACATATTATGAAACATTTAATTAATCTTGCCCAGAAACTGGAAGACTCTAAGAGCATTTGCTTCTTCTTGAATTTTTGGATCAAAATAATGCATCACAGTCAAAAGGTAACATATACCGGTGAAACCGCCATAGTGCATCTATTGTCAGGCATCTCTAGAGCGCCTGGACACCAGCCTCTAATTGCAATGCCCTCGAGCACCGTTCTTTGATTTCCCTCGGGACATAATTCCATTACACCGTGCGTTCACAAAGAGACTAACATTATGCTGTTGCTTCAGAACCGTGAGCAAAACGAAGGATTATTATTAGACTTGCCTTATTAGGCGACAGCTTGATTAGCTAGTATTGCGATTCATTTTTAACTGGTAGTTCAATATAAGAATAAAATGTCAGAAACATTTCAATCTGGGTTCAAGAGGCAGTACTGCTTTGAAACTGCTATCCTCCGTGTTCAATGATAATGACATTCTACGTGGCAACGATGATGGAATGGCACTGCCCTAGCTCTGCTAAATCTGTCAGCTGCCTTCGACACCATTGATCACGAAGTTCTGCTTGAACGATTGAGAACAACGATCGGTCTGGCAGACGAAGCACTGGCGTGGTTTCAATCGTATGTGTCTGATCGTGTTCAATCCATGTCGTGCGGGGGTCAGATCTCACAGACGATACGTGTCACCCGTGGAGTCCCTCAAGGGTCTGTCCTCGGTCCCTTGCTGTTCTCCATTTATACTCAACCTCTGGTAAAGGTAATTAAGGCCCGTGGAATAGGATATCCCTTTTATTCTGCCGATACTCAGCTGTTTTTTTTCATTCAAATCGTCAGAGTCTGGTGCAGCAACTGATAAACTGAATGCTTGCCTTGCTGACATTTGATCCTGGATGTCGGAAAACTTCTGAAACTAAATGAGATAGGACCGAACTGCTGCTCATAGGACACCCTAAGCGTGTGGCTGGATTAAAAGGCTTTGCTCTTCTAATAGGTGATGCTGTTGTGCGACCAACACCACGTGCTCGAAATTTAGGTGTTGTCTTCGACAGCTGCCTCAATTTTAAAAGCCTCATTCAGAAGACTGCTTCTGCAGCTAGCCATCACGTCTGATCCCTATCTAAGATTAGGAGCTGTCTTCCACAGTGGCTGGCAAAAAATTTAACTAGCTCATTCGTTCTGTCTCGGCTTGATTATTGTAATTCCCTTTTGGCTGGGCTACCATGGAAAGCAACTAGGCCCCTGCAGCTGGCTATGAATGTGGCTGCAAGGTGGTCTTCAAGTCCCAGCGGTTTGAGCACGTGTCTCCTTTGCTAAAAGAGCTAGGATGAATGCCGGTTGATCAAAGGACACAGAGCAAAGTTCTTACGCTGACCCACGAGGCCCGCCACGGCTTGGCTCTTTCGTACCTAGCTGAACTGCTGCGCTAGTGTCAGCCTCTTCGCGCCCTCAGGTCCTGTGTGGACAATAAATTAGCTGTCCCATTCCTCAGCCTAAAGACCGTTGGCGACAGAAGCTTTAGCTCTGCAGGTCCTAGACTGTGGAACTCGCTTCCACAACTCTTACGGCACGGCAACTATTCTCCTGCTGCCGGCTATGACTCATCCTCTTCAGCGGTCCTGAGCTGCTACTTCCATGCTACTCACTACCTCAAATGCTCTCCTGACTCTGCTATGCTTCCCACTCTCTCTTTGTTGCGTGAGACGAAGTCAGTTAGCTACCGAATGCATACCGAAAGCCGCTTAGGCTGTGGGTGCGCTATGCAAAACTCTCCTGCGTAACACTCACGTAGTCTTTTGGCTTTGTGGAGTTACAGACGGAGATACATTACATTACATTAAATAAGTAACCATAAAAAACCTATTACATAAAACTAAAACTGCCTACAGACTGGAAGACTTTCAGTTGAACCTGAAAAACGAATCGAAAAAGCCGATAAAGTTTAACTGACGTAAATTATTCATAGCACGAGAGACGACGAGACCACGTTGCTCTTATGGGGAGGATTTCACATGGGTGTAATTAAGCAGCGCTATCTCTGACGAGAGTTGTTTGTAATGTAACGTAGTTAGCAGTCGGGTTATAATCTGCAATTTTCAACGGACTTGCACGATCACTTCTATAGCATGGCGAAAAGTCACATGTCCAGGAAGGGATCGAAGCATGCGCCACGACTAACGCGACAGGCGTAACTCATCAAAGGAAAGAAGTAGGGCGAAAAAAGGAGGGCGTAAGGAAAGATCGGTGGCGATATAAACCTTAGTTGCTACTCCGTCTCCCTAAACGCATCTCTTTACGCCTTGGTTTTCTGAATATGAGGGTCGATCCCTCATTCTTGAAAGTCCGTATGCTTATGCGTGCTGACACTGTGCATGCTGCCACTAACCACATTTGCATGCTGACCCTATGCATGTCACCCCTAACCACGTTGTTCATGTTGTTTATCAAGCATGATATAACTCACGATTCAATCGCATTTCCCTTTGCAGCAAATGTAAAACGCCTAGGAAGAGATTGAGTTCTCTGAGGGCGCTTTATCAAGTGCATTATTATTATTATTATTAAAGTCATCCTCTGATTTATGGCGAACCTTGAATGAACTTAGTCTCAACTCATAATGATAAATGCCACCGTAAAATAATTTTCTGCAACCTCCAATCATGGCAGCTTGTAAGAATAGGAATATCAGACAAACAAGGTCGCAGTCGACCAGTACCTTCGTTACAGGGGGGGTCCTATTAACCGAAATATAATAAATCTCAAGCGAATGCCGTTGGGTTTTAGCGCTCCATTGTCCGACTCTAAGTAATTCCGCAACGGCTCTCATCGGTAGAACAACGAGTTACGATTTCAAGCCGCTAATCAATGAGATCCCGCGTTAGCGTAATTGGAAACTCGCAAACGTGAAGCCGTTGCGATTGCAATACTTTCTGTCGCCGTTCGCTGCAGCTCCTGTAGGCTGAGGAAACGTGATCGTTAAGGCACGGCCGCATATTGCTGTCGATGGTCTCGCAGTGAGCTCTCAATTGTTTCTGAAGATTACCCTTACTGCGTACATTCGTGAATGCATGCGATATGTGGAAGTTCAGTTTTGATCAATTGAGAAGAAAATAAATCTTGGCTATCATCCTGATGACAGTCGACGGGTGCGATTGCTGACAGATTTCGGGTTAGAGTAGTTGCCGGAAACCATCTACGGCTACACAGAGTGCTCTGGATAAACCAACGGTGCTGTTGAAGGCTGAACAACGGCAGCTCTTTACCCGAGCCTGTCTCACAGGAGCTTCTGCTATTGGGCAACACGCATAATAATAATATTTTATATAGCGCCTTGGGAGGAGATAGTCCCTATTCAGGCACTTTAAAAAGTACTGAAAATGAATAGAGAACCCACGATTAATGAAAAGCAAGGTATCCTTTTTGGACAGGCATGCAAAAGCACACGAAAGACTCACAGCCGCTGGTTTGTAGGACCCCCGCTAGTAGCACTCAAGCATGCACAGATAAGCAAAGCACACAGGAAAAGGGTCTACTGGGGACAGGCCTGCTAGGGCACTCTACACGTGTGTCGCCTGTCACTTTTGCCCTTTGACCTGACAAACTCAGCATATAGCTTAGAGCCACCCTATCATGACATCAATTAATTCAGATTCGCGATAAACTACTTCAGCAATAGGTAACCAGGAAGGAGGCAGAGGGGCCAAGGCCCACTCAGTGACGGCTCGGAAAAGTTTTTAGAACCAGGCAGTTGCATAGCAGAATAACATCATTAGCTACTTCTGGAACATATCCGTAGCCATTGCATAATCGGACTCCGAGATTTTCGGGAAATACAAATTCGCATCCGGCAATGCTTAAATGAACGCCAATGTCAAAAGAAGGTCGACAGCTCTAGCCGTAGCGATTGGGTAGCTCGGTGCGAGGCTTTCGCATTCCACGACTTTTCGCAGGGCAGCAAAAAACGTGCATCGCCCTGCCGGCAAAGCGATCAAGTCGGGGCGTTTCTTCTGGCATTACCTTAAATCTGCTAAGATCGCTATGTCGAAATGCCAGCACAAAGCACCACTAAAGGTTGTAAATAATCGATTTCACAGGCCAATTGGCCAATGAACTTGAAAATGTCTGTGCTTGACTGCCGGCTCTTGCGGCACGAGCTTGGGGCGGTAGAGAAGCCTCATTGCCCCTACGCGCATTCTCTTCGGTCTAAAGAAGTGGAAATGTCAGGCTCGCTGTTTTCTGGCCGACCACTCAAAACGCACAGCTGCACTACTCATTTCGGCAGCCGCGCCGAGACTTGGCTCAGCTGCTGCTGCCGCTGCTGCTGGCAATGCACCAGTGAGCCAGCAGCAGCAGCGGCGGCGGAGGCTACCTTTACCGCTTCGGCTAGAGGAGGAGTACGGCAAATCTGCTCTTTGGCAGCAGGGAACCCACAAAATATATTGCACAGTGGATGCAGCTACGAAGAGCCGTCATCGTGCGATAGCCATTCGGAGCCAGCTGCCCTTGAGTATAAAATTGCTGCCCCTCGGAGACTAGCAGTACTAGCGAATGGACCATGACCTGTAACCTGCTAAGGTTGTACTTCGGTTGAGTAAAAACGCGACCAGCGCAATCCTGTTAGCGAATTTGTCTTCCAATGGACTACTGCAATGCGAAAAGGTGACGAATGAAACTGCCTTGAAGCGCCGTGCGCCGAAGATTACAGAGCGTGAAACTATTGATACGATCGCGACCGCACGCATGCGCTCTGACTGGTGCACTGCGGCTTCTGTAGGAGGCCAGAGGGGCAGCGAGGTTAACGAGGCTGCCGTCTGGTGTCTGCTAGTGAACTTTCGGCTCCATTTCTGTATCCAAGTCAGGAGACACACCCAACTCATTAGAGCAATTTCGAGCGCTTTAACCGTAGGAGACAAGAACTTCCAGCAGACTGTCAGTTGGCAATCGCTCGTCGAAGGGTATTTTAGGTTTGCTTGCTTGCAGTAGTGTGAATCGCGCTCTGAGCGTGCGAGCTTTGAGCGACACGTCATTCCAGTCAGCCGTCCAGTCATCGTGTCTACGGCAATGGACACTAGCGTTTGGTTCGCTGCTAAGATCGAGTGTAACTTTGGGACTGTAGTTAAAACAGTGACAGTCTTGCGGCTTATGCTATAATGAGACGGCGGTATCGGGTCGCCGAACTTTGATTGAATAGGACGGGCCGAGACCAACTCAAAGCTCGAGAACCGGCTTTTTGCAAGCAATTCTCTTCGCCCGGCGACTGCTGCGAGCGTTTAAAACAAGCCGAGTGGCTCTCGGATACCCGTTCTCGCCCGGACGGAAGAGCGGTAGGGTAGCTTGATTAACGAAAGAAGTAGCCCTATTCCTCCCTCGTTGGCAGGCCAAAGTGGCGGCGATGTGAAGTAAACAGCCGCAGGCAAATGCCCGGAATGACGGACGGACAAACGCCCGCAGGCGCGGATGTAGGTCATCAAAAGGAACTCACCGTTGGTGACGTAGAGAGTAATGTTGACTCGGCACACACCTGTGCCCGTTCGCGTAGCCGATCCGACGACCCGGTTCAACCCGACATAGATGTAGCCGTCCGTCTCGCCGTACGTGGGCTTCTGGCCCTCTAGCGCAAAGAGAAACCGCGACTCGATCGAGTCCTTCACCGAAGGCGCACCGCCACTGGCTGTTGAGCTGGACCACTGAAGACGCTCGTCGCTGACGTCAAACGTGACGACAGACCCTCTGGCCACTATGTCGTCCGCAGTCTTCATTAGCAGGTCTCCGTTGATTGTTGCGCCGAGGTAGCCTCTCTGGTTGTTGGTAAACACGCGCAGCTGCCGATTGTGCACCACCATCTCGGCCATGTTGCCAGTGGTGCCGTTGTCGCCGCCGCTGCCGACGCAGCCAGGGGAGTCAGCCACGTTTAGTGTCCACAGCCTCGGCTGCTCGCCGTACGTCGCATGAATGCGCGCGGCGTTGAAGGGCTTAGATGACAGGTCCAGCCGAAGCACCGCCTGGGTCGCACAAATGGCCTTGTCGTACTGCGTGTCCTCGAGAGCTGGCAAGTAAGGCTTTGCGATGAAGTCGATGTATCGACTGTAGCCCTTGACGACACCAGTTCGGAGGTCCACGGATATGCTTTCTTCGACTCTCCTACCAGGAGCAGTAGCAACCTGCTGAGCTGGCGCCGAATGTCGTGACCCGGTTGCTAAAACGTGGACAAAGTTCTGGAGCCTCTGAAATCTATCATCAGATCAGCAAAGCCACAATAACTCGTGCTTTGAGTTGCCGCAGGCTCACGCCACGAGCTTGTTCGCGAAGTGGCAGGGGCGCAAAGTACTTGATATGACCAAGTATATCCTTACCGTTTGTTGATTGAAATTTACTTTGAAATAAACGTAGTCGCACAAAGCTGAAATGGCTAATGTCATAAATCGATGAATGGAGAAAAGAAGAAACCGTTTGGTCAGCTTTAAACTTTAAAAGCCCATGACAAAATCTCACTGAACTATGTCAGATAGCGTGCATACAATAACCGAATGCCACCGGGACAGAAAGCTGGATGGCAACCGACAGCCAAGGGTTTTTAAATCGAGGCAACCGATATTTTGAGACCGGTACTTGCAATATTGTTAAGATTCGGCCTCTACCCGGCAGCTGACAGCATCCGCGTTTCTGGAGATTTTTTTTTATCAGTATTAGTCTTTAAATGATTGCACACTTTAACGGCGAACGCTTTTCTCACTACTGGCATCCTTTCACTCCGTTTGGAACTCCACCAAACTGGAAAGGTCCAATGGACGGTGCGCTGGAGACACAAGACCGGCACGTTTTCTAGAGCACTCTTATACCAAGGCTTTCGGAGCGCATTCGGTAGCCAAGTGACTTCATACGACCCAAATCAGAAGAGGGCGGAGAGGGTGGCAGAGGAAGAATACGAATTGCACCTCAGGACGGATTTCCACGGCACGGCCGGCCTGAAAGGGGATAGATGCAGCTAGTTTGGAGCCAGCATGGCGATGCCCGGAGACGCTGATGGCTGTCCGCAGTCCAGCGCTAGGCGGAAACCGTAGGACGACGGACTAAACCGGCCGCCGCCACAGATCGTCAGAAGCCTCACCCGAGCGGCCAACGCGGGTCGCGTCTTGCAGGTGCGCGCGGTGCGCTCTCGTGGCGGCGGCGGCACTGCTGTGCGGCAATGTGCCGCGCCGCAGTGACTGGCGCTCGCCCGTGCTCGCCTGCGGGCTCTCGTCGCCGCTGCTACTCGTCGCCGCCGAAGCCGGCGTAGATACCCGTAGATACCCGGTCGCCTGACGGCCGGAAAGATGCGCGCCCCCAGTCACCAGCAGGCGAGACGTCGCTGCGTAAGAATTGAGGAAGAATGTAAAGCGCCTAGAAAGAGATTGAGTTCTCTGAGGGCGCTATATCAAATGTATCATTATTATCATTAAGCGATTTCCACAGTCTCTGGCACCTGCAGAGCAATAGCTACTACTGCAACGAGTCTTCGAAGAAACGAAGAGCATAGCTACTTTGTTATTGTAAAATTATTAGAGGATTCGAGCGCACGAGGAGGCTGAAACTGGTGCCGTAGTTTAGATTTACCCGGAGGAGCCAAGCCGCGGCAAGCCGTGTAGGACAAATTAGGACAAATTTGGCAGTGCATCGTTCGATCTGCACGGAACCGTCGACACTCCTCTAGCAGAGGATGCTCGTGGTCTGGGAATTAAATACCAACCGGGCGGCCATTGTCATTACAAATTATAGCTTTTTAATTATTTTCTTTTAGGCAGTTCTACCAATGAGTTGCAGTCGTCTAATTCAGAGAGATTCAGTCAGATAGAAAGGTACCTAGCCATTGACTCCGTTAGCAGTCCCTAATCCTGGACAGCGATAAAAATTAGGACTCTCTTTCGAAACGGACGTTTCCGCAAATGTCAAGCGGTCGTCAGACAGGACCCCTGAATTATGGCATCTCCAGCTGGGAGAGAAAAGTCATGTACTCCTCTATTGCGTTTAGTTTGAATTTTAAACGAACAAGAGTTCGGTATTCATCATCATTTCGTTTTTTTTTTTGTCTGCGCGCCACATCTCCGCTTCCGACTAATTGCTCGCTTCCTCTATCGCTGCAGTTTGCTTAGACACGTTTCTCGAACGCATCTTTACTCTTCGTAATTAGATCAGTACGATGAGTGCGTAATTCACCGAAGAATACTCGAAAAATACTCCAGAAGACATGACGCCGGATTCATTTTTCAGAGTCTGCTGGCTTACCGCGACAGTGCCTACTGAAGCTTCCTCCGCGGAATTTTGGCATTAAAGCGCTGAAGTAAGCCACAGAATCACGACGTCGCGGGGGTAAAAAGACCACGCCGTTCTCTATGACTGAGCTACTGACTGCTAGCACAGGACTGCGCTCTCCTGCGATCCGCACGTCACCGCCTCGACCGAGCCGTCGCCAGCTTGGATGGCACGCCGTCGTCCGACGAGGACCGCGCTCGCGTTACCTGAGCCCAGCAGCATTCGGCCCCTGGCAACAGGATCCCGAGGCCCGGTCTCACTGCGGTCGAACGCACGCAAGCGAACGCACTCTTGCCGCCTCTCGCTGGCAGCTCGCCCCGCAGTGCTGGCGGTGTCTCCAGACCCTGACGGCATCGAGCACTCGGTCGCGCCACGAGTGGTGATCGCGGAGTTCTGCGGGAGTTCGCTAGGCTTACGGAAGGCCTGGCTTGGGCGGCCGCTGCCTGGCCTGCACAGGGAGCAGATTCGCGACCCAGCCACTTTCAGACCACGGGTCTTGGCCTGTCGTTCCGGGCCTGGCGGTTCGTTCACCGAGCCAACGACTCGCGCAATCGAGGCCGACGTAACCCGGCTCTGGGCCGCCTAATCGGAGCTCTATCGGCCATTGCGCTCGCCAGCATGTCGGTAAGCCGCACACTTCCGCTTGTCGGCGGTCCTAACAGCGGCACCTATATGGTAATCGTTGATTCGACGGCGCCGTTCGTCGGCAGCGAGGGCCCCCTGGTGGTTGCGGTGGCCCGGAACAAAGCCGATAAATATGCAGCCGTTGCCCGGTCTTTCCTGGCCGCAGGCTACTGGTGAGGCTCGCTGTCAGAGGGGCTCTAGGCAGCTGGTGGCTAAACAATGAAGCTTGCCTGGTGGATCTCGGTATTCCACGCACGGAGCGAACGGCATTGCAGCGGCTGTGCGTCTCTGACACCATTATAGGCTCGGCAGTCGTGTGGTCCTGAACTCGGAGGTGCGGCAGGGGTACCACCGGCTAGTGTACATATATATGTTCAATATTTTAATACATCTTTAATATATATACTAATATATATATATATATATATATATATATATATATATATATTAGTATACATATTAGCCATCCGGCGCGCATGGTTTACGCGCGTTTAGCCGCCACGAGGACGAAAGATTGCTTGCAATGTGGGCCCTCCTCACGTTACTCAATTCTCCGCAGCTGGATTATATTTCCGGCAAATGAAGATCCTTAGAAAATCGAGCCTCTATCCAGGGAATGCTCAACTGTTTGGCATACAAAAGCGACCATCCCTTGATAGTAAAAGTGCTGCGAGCAGCACTCACTATTCCAAGTAAAGGGAATAAATAAATAACAAATAAATCCTAGCTGATTAAACAGCCTCGTTTTGTATAGCGACAGTAGAGCCTTTGTGGCTATCACCACCGCTTGCAGGAGTGATAAAGAATCGCCCACCGCAAGAATTGAAGCCACGACCTCGGGATCGAGGTCGTGAAAGCAACTGCCTTACCTAGTGTGCCATCACCGCTCACAGTAACTGAACCAATTTAAAGTCAGCAAGTAGGCTACCGAGAATTTACGCGGCCGCGCCTCTTTTTACTAGCACGCAGTTTTACGAATGAGACAGCAGTTTCAGGGCTGCCACAACACCGGGGAATGGGAATTCGCAGTCCGTCTGCGCTCGATTCTAAACAAACGGTTTCCCCGCGGCGACGTGCAGGAGCGCGGCCTCCGCGCATCAATGCCATTTCGACCGCAAGCGAGCATCCGTCTTCCAGTCCCGGGCTAATGCTCAGTTTGATGCAAGTAGACGCTAGCGTAAGGAAAGCGCGCATTGCTCTCTCGGATTCCACCCGATCGCGGCCGGAGCTTAGCGAAGCATTGCGGTCGGCAGGTTACGCTGCCTGCGCGTTGAACCTGCCGCTCCTATTTGCGAACAAAGTCGCGCCGGCAGCTCGCAGCAACCACCGCCGCCGCTGCGGTGGGTTAGCTTCTTTCTTAGCGACCTTTTTGCAAACCGGAAGCTTCGAAAGCTTCGGTGGACCAACTGAAACCGATGCCTAAGCCTACGCTCTCCCCCCCCCCCTTCAGACGTCGGAAGACTTCTCTGGGGCGGAAACGGGCTTAGGCTGGAACGCTCCGCTCGGCCGCAGCGACGTCGGGCTGTCGTAAGATTTCGGTGCGAAACAATCGCGCTTCGATCGACGGAACAGTTCACGATCGACAGTTCAGCCCCTCCTTTCATTCTTCCCTCTCTCTCTTCTTCTCTCCCTTCCTTCCTCGCTCTCTTCCTCTCTCTATCCCCCTTCTCTCTCTCTCGCTCTCTCTCTCTCTCTCTCTCTCTCTCTCTCTCTCTCTCTCTCTCTCTCTCTCTCTCTCTCTCTCTCTCTCTCTCTCTCTCTCTCTCTCTCTCTCTCTCCCTCCATGTCTCTCTCTCTTTCTGCTTCCGGCTACGAGTCACTCAGAGAGAGCGAGAGAGAGAGAGAGAGAGAGAGAGAGAGAGAGAGAGAGAGAGAGAGAGAGAGAGAGAGAGACAGAGAGAGACAGAGAGAGACAGAGAGACAGAGAGAGACAGAGAGACAGAGAGACAGAGAGACAGAGACAGAGACAGAGCGGAGAGAGAGAGTCCTCGACCCGTCGTGCGGCTAATTGCGAGTCTCTCGTGCCTTGGGATGCTATTAGCCTCCTTAAAATGCTATCCGGCGAACACCTTTAGGATACTGCATCCTTTATCGCGTTTCGGCGGCGTCGCTCCAAGAAAATTCGACCGCTAATTGGAATTTCCTTGTTTTTGTTACGCGGAAATTCGTCACCCGATGGGTCGCTTCGCAGCTGACAGCTGTGCTCCTTCATTGTCTGCTACCGCAGCACGCAAGTCCGGGACTGGGAGCTGCGTGCGGACGCAGAGAGGGCGAGTCCCATCCATCTCCACCAGGTTTGACTCATCTAGGACTGGGTGGGTGGCGACCAAGGGTCGGTAGCTGCTTGCGCACGTCGCTCGCTCGCAGCGCATGGGAAGAGGAACTCGCGGAACGATGCAGCCGTAACGGCGCAATGCCGCCGTAAGGGCTCACTGCCGCCCGAGCGCAGCGGCGAGGTTGTGGCGGTGCAGCGACCCTTCGTCCAACTGGCGACGGCGAGCAGCTGCCACGACGACATTGGACCATGACGAAACGGCCGAGGCTGCTGTCGGACCTCCCGTTCCCTACCGCCACGGCCGTGCGGCGGCGGCGCAGAGCCGCAACGACCGAATGCCGCCCTGCCGCTCCCGCTGCGATCCAAACGGATGACGGAGATGGTTAAGCGATTAGCGTCGCAGTTACGGCCAGCTGAGGGCGTGGGGCTCGAATCCGCCTTTCTCGTCTGACATTTGGCAAGTGCAACTGCTGGGCGCGACGGATGCACTGGATTTTGACAGAGACGAGGGGTTGCAGTCGATGCGGCGTCGTTGGGTCACAAGACAGCGCGTGCGTAATGTAATGCGAGGCAATGTAGCGTATCTCCATTTGTAGCTCCACAAAGCCACAAAGACCGTGCGGGTGTTACGCAGGAGAGTTTTACATAGTGCACTCAAAGCCTAAGTGGCTGTCGGTTTGCATTTGATACCCAACTGACTTTGTCTCAGGCAAAAAGAGAAAGCGAGAAACGTAGCTGAGTCATGAGAGCAGTCGAGGCTGTGAGTAGCATGGAAGTAGCAGCTCAAGACGGCTAAAAAGGATTCGGCAGCAGGAAATTTGATGTCGTTGCGTAAGAATTGTGAAAGCGAGTTCCACAGTCTAGGACCTGCAGAGCAAAACCTAATATGCCCACCTATCCTAACTTATTCCCAATCTGGCCAGGCATCGTACTATCCGCTCGCCAGACTCGAGTCATATAGACGTGCCTCGAACAGCCGCAAATCCTATGGAGACCGTGCCTTTAGTTCAAAGCACGGCACTCACTTCCGACTATCGTCACGACATCCTCTGACTTAACGACGTTTAAGACGAAGCTAACAGCGTACCTGCTCGTCGCAAAATTTCGTAGGTTCGTGTGCACTTTTCTTTGCCGAACTGATTTAGTCCAGTGGCTAAGGTGCTCGCCCTAACCAAGTCTAGCCGAGGTCGTGGGCTTGAGCCCTGGGGCACATGTGAAACGCCTAAATAGAGATTAAGTTCTCTTGGGGCGCTATACACATGAATGAATTATTTAACCAGCTTCTCCCCATTTGACACTTTGCCAATAGGAGGATAAGAGCTTGGGTTCGGTCAATGCTAGTTCGTATATATAAGGCCACTAGTGCAGTGAGCATGAAGGTCAGCCAAGACGATAGCTGGAGCGAGATAGGCTGAATAGAGATTAAGTTCTGTTAGGGTGCTATACAAATGAATTATATTTTGCTATGCTTAAGCGTGCTGCTGCTTTGCATGCTATCAATAGCCGTTTACACACGCTTCCCTCACAACATGTGCTAAGTCCCTATCACGAGACGAAGCTCTCTGATGGCGCTATAACAATGTCTCATTATAAATATTATTATTTTTCAGGTAGCGACGAAAAAATAACTGCGTTCGATGAGGTTTTTATAGTTTTACGTAGCCGGAGGACCTTTCTATGGGAAGGCAATTACTAAAAGGCAAAAATGTTCTTAGTCTACGTCTACAAATTAAGGACAGTCGTTTTACGTTATGACATGGGCGGCACTTCAAACGCAATGCTCATAAGTTAGCGAGAAGATTAGGGTGGCATCTACTGGTCAGTAGTATTATTTTCGTCTTTGACTGCGGAATGCAGTTTACCTTATTTCCTGTAGGCTTGCAGCCTTTTTTAAATGTTGATTGTCTTGGCTATTGATGTTGCTCTAACTGACCAAACTCAATTTTCGCTTTATTTACAGTGGGCAAAGTACAGAGAGTTTTATTGTACCTGTACACATACATAGGTGTCTAACACACAGCGGCTGACCAACAATTTCAATTTGACCAATGACTGCCGGAGAGCAATGTCATTCTAACGTCTCTTGTGCATGCAAGCAGATCTGCTTCGACCAGTAATGGAGTCTTCATTTTTGTTTGACCTGTACGTTTAAGTGATTCTTCTCAATTCTCAGACCCATAATTTGTGAATTTGCGATGCAGTCTGTCAACACTGCACTTGTCTCGGAAGGAATTTGTTCTCTGCAGATTTAGAAATAGGGAAGAGGCCAATGGCCCCTGGCCAATCTCGAACCAACCTGACGTGGCGTGTTGATCGGCTTGGCCCCTAAGCGTTCCCTCGAGCATTTGCTCAGATCGTAGCATCTAGCGGGTCGAAGGTATGATACTATCACCGTCTTAATCCTGGCCACAGACTCAATATATATGGTTAGCCACCTGGCTTTTTATTCCATTCTAAGCATGGCGCTTGGCTCCGATCAGTAGACGAAGCTTCTCCTCTCTCTCTCTCTCTCTCTCTCTCTCTCTCTCTCTCTCTCTCTCTCTCACTCTCCTGTCTCTCTCTCTCACTCTCCTGTCTCTCTCTCACTCTCTTGTCTCTCTCCTCTCTCTCTCTCTCTCTGTCCTTGACAAAAATATTTGCGCTCTCCATCGTGGCCACAAGGACCCAGTCAGAAACCTTCTCGACGCTTTGTAAATCGGGTCGAAAGTTGTGCCAGTATAACTCTGCTCTCCGCGCTCGGCGCCAGCATTCTTCAGAGAGACAGCAGAGCTACGACGCTACGTCCGAAACGCGAATAGCGACCGGAGCCGATGCAGCCGTGCGAATCTACGCGCTGGCGAGAGCGAGGCTTCAGCCGAAGAACGGAAGGGTTGAATAGGCGGGTCAAATCTACAGCCGTCCCTGCGGTCTATTTACAGCGTTGACGACGTGCATGCGTTGGTGACCGCTTTTTTCAGCGACGTGCATGTACAGTAGCTTTCCTAGCTGAATTAAAAGGGCACGAGGCGACCCCGCCCGGTCTGGCAGAGTTAGGAAACGAGATGACATCGCTGAATCAGTGGCATCGTGCATCTCTTTTTTGGCTTTTTATGTTTTGAGTCCCACGCGGTTGCTGTGAAGCCGCAGTAGCTTTATGCAGGTTCGCATCGGCTGTAGTCCGTGTAGAGCTCCGAGCTCGCATCGACTGTTCCAGACGATGCCAAAGCGGGATTAAAGTTTGCCTCCAAAAAATGCGTCAGACATGACGTAGGCACACAGCGAAGAACTGGAAACGTAAGGCTTACGGATGCTTTGGTTTTGCAGTTGGGCCGCGCGATTATTACTAGCAGCACGCGACCCAAAAATGTTTTTGAATCAGCGCGGCATACGGACGACGTTCAAAAACTGAATGTGTCGTTACTCTAGGGGCAGAACTGAAATCAAACTATCTGCTTGAAGGTAACCTACAAGTATCTGTTTGAAATTTTTTGATCGGTGCCCCTTCCCCCAGCTCTGAAGCTCAGGCCACGAATCCAACTCAAATCTGGTCGACTCTGGTAATAATCTCATTAACTTTTTTGAGTGCTAGGTATTTCATGCTCAGCAATAGTGATGCCAGCATATATATTTATTGTGTGACGGGAGGAGTTAAAGGGAGTAGAAAATAAGCTTAAAACGCAAGACGAGAAAGACCGTTCAAGATGAGCATTTACTAAATCTCAAACTTGCAGAGAGTGCTAATGTTCGAGCGAACGTACAAAAAATCCGGATACAAAATAGATAGTAGATGATAGTAGAGACACCGGTGTACTGACGGTGGCTAATTGTCGCAGACACCCGCCAATCGAACTGAAAGATCAGCCCCAAAGCCTACCAAGGTCAAGGTTCGGCCCCCTTAGAAACTTTGGGTGCCCCTGAACGCTAGTGTAAGCAGGCACCAACCGTAGCGTAATCGCTTAGGAACGAGCGGGCGAATACATGAACGCAGAGACTACATGGTGACCCGTGAGTTTAGTGCAGTAGGCCTCACAGAGCAGTCGGTTACCCAGAGAGCTTCGCGAGGAACATCTAGGCGACGAGGTGCCGCTGACTGCCCGCAGGACCAGATGCTGGGGCGGGGCGGGCGGAGACTGAAGACGGCCGCCTGAATCATAGGCATTATTAAGCTTAAAAAAGGAAAACAATTAGCACGGTACCACGACGACCGTCTTAAATTGACGAGCCTGCTTCGGTGCGGCGGTAGACTACTCGGCAGTCTGTATTTGGTCGCGGGCCAACTGGAGATACGAAAGCTGAGTCGCCCAGATGCTGCAGAAATCTTTGAGAAAGAAGAGTCACTTCGCTACCAATGAGTCATCAGGGAGGTGCGAATCCGCAATTTTAAGCAGCCGCATCTCAAATTTCAACGAGAAAACTAGCCCCATTTCTTCACTATATCCGCAGTCTGTTGATGGAAGTGGCACGTGCAATTAAAAAAAACACGCATTCGGGTGTTACCCTAGCTAGACGCCAGATGGTTGTCTTGACGTCGCCGACTTCAGCTTTATCTGGCTTCAATAGGTTTCTGACTGTTTGCTTTGCTCAGATTCTGATCTGTCAGTTTGCAAGCCAAAACAAGGCCTCCGAGGGTTTCTGAATGAAAAGGTCTTAGAGACGCTCTTTTTCCTAAGCAAGGTGACGTTCCGCCCAGGGCACCTGTTCCAGAAGCAGACGCTCCTTCTTATCTTGTCGGTTTCCCGAATTCGCCATAGTCGGACTGCTTCTCCTACTCTTAAAGCTGCATTAGCGGTGACTGACAAGCCGTAGTGGCAAGTCTGTTGAGCCAACACAATTATTACTGAGACCACTGTGCTGCCGCTTGGAAGGTGAAGTATGACCACACTTTCGACGCCTTCGCTGGCCTCGAAAGAGACACACGGGTGCACTTCATCACTAGGTCGAAGTATCGATGAGTTCAAGATCACAACCTAACTCAGGCACATAGACACACGCAACCAACCACCTCATAGGAGTGGCACGACAATGTGTTCGTTCCAGTGTCACAAGGGAAGAGACGGAGTTATTCGCATGTGGTTTACGGCATGCTTTATAGCACTCGTATCCATTCGATCAATCTCAACATACAATTTTGGGTGCATGCATTTCTGCACATCGTGCTTGCGCCGGCCACTGTGACGCTCGTCGCCGAATGCATCCAGTCAGTTTCCTCGGTGATCGGCTACTGGCGCTGCCTTCTTCGAAGGCCGGCTTTCCCTATGGGTCGCCGCTTCGTAGCCTCTCTCCCGATAGCAGCCGTGCATTAGTCTCTAACTTGTTTTTGTTTATTTCCGAGACCTCAGCCTAAATTGAAAGGGTCACAGGGAGCTCGCTGGCGGACAGACTGTGCACGCTTTGTGGAAGCCACTAATTGATTCATAAAATGCCACTGAAGCTATAAAAATAATAATAGCAATAGTTTCTCTTTGCAAGAACAGTCACGAGGACCGCAAAGACAAAAAGACAGAACGCTCTACTTCAAGTTTCACCCGTTGAAAGCGTGATCATTCAATGTCACTAGAAAATGTTTTAGCCACTCAGCGAATGGTGAAGCACTTGCTCGATTGCAGCAGAACGACGTCGAGCAGCAGGATTTTATGACTTAAGGCCAGATGCACATATCGGTAGGCAGGCAGGCAGGCAGACCTTTCGCCGCTTATTTTTTGGTTCCATCGTCGGAGCTACTACTCCGTTTTCATTTCGTTGCTGCATGAATAAGCACATTTCTGTCAACCTTAGATATGTGCGTTTTCTATCTTAGTATATTAGACATAACGTTGCCGTGACTGTCGTACTAAACTGAAAGTTTTTCAGATATCCAGACTGCTGAAAGCAAGTCTACGCCTTCTCTTACGTTTCGCTCTCGCTCTTTCAAATGTGCTCTAGATTCGCTAGAATAATTGGGCGGGCAAAATGCAGTCGAAATCCAAGTTATCCGAGCATTTCTTCTATTCCTGACCGAACTTCCGCCGGACCATTGCAGCCTTACCGAGTCCCATTTTCGCGTTTAACAGCAACTTGCTTCTCTGGCAAAGCAACTTAAACGACGAACGAATTACTAGCTTTCAGCTCAGCCTTCCAAACAGCTGAATACTTTGCCCGGTCCTGTTGAAGGCTCTGGTATGTGAAATTTCATGGGCTTAGCCACGGACGAGTCTTGCTATTTTAGTGAGAAATCGCCAATTCGACTTTTCCGCAAACGACCGTACTGAAGTACCACTTCGAGATGGCATCAGTGCGAAACGGAGCCAGCCTTGTTTTCTGTCAAGGTGAATGCGTGAATGGCAATATCTGTCAGGGTATATGTGAATGACAATATGTCGGCTGCCTACGCTGAGAAGCTGACAAAACTAGAGACCTGTTTCATGCGCCACCAATGACGCTTTTCGTGCTTAGTGTGACAAACAGGACAGAAAAGGGCGAGGGTAAGAAATGATGTCGCTACTTTCTAACAAGCAACAACAGCAAGTCGTCACACAGTTCAGACTCATGGTATGCTAGCGTAGCAATGCAATGAGTACGCCTTACGAGATGCGCCAGTATAACAAACGCAACGCTACCTTCGCTTGACATCCTGCGTATCCATCCGAATGCAGCCAAATGGAAACTCGGTACCCGTTGATAAAGGGAAAAGTCCCAATTTGGGCTGCTGCCAATGGTGCGTGTGCAAGGAACTTTATCTTGGCTGTATTGAGGAGCTTAATCGTGAAAGAGGGTGGAAGGCTCCCGCACGCACGTGGGCTAGGCAACGCTTTCAATTGTGCTCGGACAAAAAGTTTGGACTGGCTGCGAAATGCATAATTGTCAGTGCTTGCCATTCAGGTGGACCCTCATTTTCGAAAGTTGACTTGTATGCTGCTAAGACAAGGACAGAAAATCTTAATCAATAATCAGAGACTGATTAGACGCGGGTGCGGGGTGCCTAACTTTGAATTATAGCTAGCACGAATACGTGCAAAGTATCGAACAGAGTCGTAGTTCAGCGGACGTGCTAATAACTACTCGTAACGAGAGGCTGAGGTTAAGCGGCTTCTTCCGGTTGTAAACAGTAGCGTTTTATAATCCCAATGCATGTTATTAGAAATTACTTCAAGAAAGTAAGCGATTAACTAGCCGGTAGGGACAGACGGTGAGCTGGCATATAAATGGTCAACTTCCTAACAAAAGGCAATTGTTTTCATTGCAAAAGCGCGCCTGCTTCGTTTTGCAGTCACGTGATGCTTTGCTGAGTTTCTAAACCTGGCAAGACTGATTTCGGTGATAACAAAAATTCAATACTTCGACTAAAAACAATTTCATAGTGAAGGCTGCACACTTTGAAAATAAAGTTATATCTGCGACGTCGAGTAATTCGTTATAGCTAAAGCTTAGTTGCTCCAAGTTTCTTGAAAATAAAAACCGGCTCGTGGTTCGGTGATCAATCTGTTGATTTCAAGTGAGGTGATTACTTGGAGCGCGAACATCCAGCGAGAAGACCTTACTTGTGTGCGTGCTTAGAGAAATACCCAATTCCCACGACGACGGGCCTATTCTAAATAGACTAAAGCTGCCACGCCCAACAGTCGTGGGTAAAAACCGAGGGTTTCTGCAAATTTATTACCTGCAATTAGCTGTAAATTTGAAAGCCACCCAACGAATGATCGTGCTGTCCGTGGAACAGCGAACTATTTTTCCTGGGACTATGAAACATAACGATCCACCACATAAAGTTAAATGATGTGAGGTCTTTTTTATTCACATCTAGCAGGAATTGGGCCCGCATTTTCCTCATCGAATAAATCCTGAACACTCTATGAATTTTACGGAAATCCCTTTGAACGCACTAAAGCTACTTAATAATTCCAGTTGAATCTATTCTACGCCACCTAATTTCGGCAAGGGTCTCGCTATGCGTAAGTTTTCATAGACAATAAGCCACAACGAGATATCGGTCGACAAAGTTTTCCTGTTATGACTGTCAGCTACTTTTATTAAATGAATGTTCTTCTAATGGCGTATGGGCGCAGTCTAAAGCCATCTACATGGACTGAGTATACAAAAAAGAAATTTCAAACTACATAGCACTGCCGTTGAAAAGAACTACTCAGTCAATTAGCGCTGGGGTTGAGCAGGAGGTCTCAACTAATGTGAATTGTATTTAGGCACGTGTGAGTGTCAGGCAGGCAGAAAAAATACACAAAACGAACCAAAATATTGTTTACAACAATGACCAAGAATCTTGCAAGTAATGTAAAATATCTAAAGACATTTCACCTACTGCCTATTTTAAGCTACTTGGGATAGAAAATATTCGGGGCAGCTTAGAAGGCTGAAATACTACATCAAAGCTACCTCGTGCATTTGGGACAGCATTTTACACCTTTTGTAACTCAATAGTCACTGGTCTTTCGGATCAAGCAATAAGCCACTTGCAGCTGGCGCAGAACTCTGAAGCTATGCCTGTGGACTCTGCATAGCTGCAGAAAGCCTATGGTGAAAAGAGCAGTTTCCACATGACTTCATTTCTCACAGACCTCCCCATTATGCAGCGTATCGACTTTAAGAGTTTTTCACTCACGTTTCCGTCTCTTCCTTCTCTTACACTGCCTATAGGTCCCAATTAATTCCCAAACAGACTGAGCATCGTTCTACCCAGCCTTCTGACTCAAATGGCGTAGCTGTGTCTCGACCAAATCTCAGATCCGTTGGAGATCGTGCCTTTAGTTAGTCAAAACATGGAGCACACTTGCAACTGACGTCACGACATCCCCTGACTTCACGACATTTACAAAAATCCGATAACGCACGTGTTCTTGACACCGTTTCATGGGTCCGTATGAATGGCACTTTTCGTGCTTATGCGTGCTGACTCTGTGCATGTTAACATTAAGCAACTGGCATGTTTACTTTACGGCATATGCAATGGGCCTAGAAAGAGATGTAGTTATCTTAGGGCAATATAACTATATCAAAATATTATTATTCTTATTACATCAAATGTCCTACGTTCGAAAAATTTGACGCTACGATGGCAGATATATTCCATTCATGTTACGGGTTTCACCTCTTTTATAAGGTAATAAGATAAGCTGATTTAACAGCCTCATTTTATAGAGCGGCAGATGAGCCTTCATGGCTATCAACACCGCTTCCAGCGGTCAATAAAAGATCAATCACTGAAGGACTCAAACCCACGACCCCGATGGTGAAGAGCGAGCACCTTACCCTTGGGCCGAGACCCAGGGGCCATTTTTACTCGACGATGTCAGTTGCGTGCTTTTTGTATATCATTAGCCTCATTTTTAAAGCCTGGCATCTACTAAATTGAGCATTTGCTTACTCGCAGAGATTTTAGTAAAGGCAGCACACATCGAGCACCAGCCCACAATAATGTAACTACCTAGTAGTTTTGAAAAACTGCCCACGAGACAAGGAAAGACTGACGAGTTTCTTCAGCTAGGACAATTTTAAAATCCAGGCGATCAAGAGATTTAATAGCGTCACTTTAGTATCCCTGGGGGCCTAGTTAGCTCCGGCCACCCAAGAGTCGACTTGGAATGAGAATTTTCGGCCCTGCCAGACACCCCTTTTACATCGAATAGGATTGGCCGGTCTGGCTAGGCGAGGACTAGCCGTCAACAGGAGCTAGACTGAGTATGCATGTAGAAGCGGTCGCTAAAAATGCACAAATCGTAAAATAAAATGGAATAGTCGCGTCTGGTAATATGCAAGCAATCAAGCTTAAAGCATCCAAAGACGTACATATTAAGAGAATGTTTCTGATAGTCGTGCAGGAAAAGGAGGCCTATGAAAGTTTGTACATGAGTAGAAAATAAACTGACTGGAATCACAATTGTGATCGTGAAATTTAACTAGCCTAGGTATTTAAGGGCTTAATTGGCGGTAAATACTTGTATAAGATTAAGGTTATCTGAAAGTATGTGTATCACGTTATTTAGAGCTTTTCGTCTGTACACAGTCTAGAGATAGTGACGCCCACGTGGCCTATTTTATAAGCAAGGCGGCACGTAGCCGATCCTGAGGCTAGATGACTCAACGTCCACGTTGCAGTCATCACTCTGGTGTTATATTGGCTCGTGGACAGCAGGGTTGTGGCTAGTGTAGGTTGACTGATGAAAATGCCTACTATCAGTGAATTTGAACCCCGAACGGGTAGCGAATCAGCGAAATTTAAAACTAAGCCACCATTTTTCAATTTTGGGTACAGTAGAGACGCTATTAATACATTTTCTTGAGAGTATCTGAGAGTTGATTTTTGTGAGATTACAAAAGCTTGTGGTCGTGCTGGTTCGTGCTAACCTCGAGGAATCAGTTCTTGGAATTGGGGTGCATATCGTTTAGCTAGTCACGTAGCCGGAAAGCAGGGTATTCGGCACTGTACGGATTTCGTGGAATAGCTAGTAAACTTTCCTTACAAGGCTGATGTTGATCGCAACCAGAAAGGTTGTCCCCTTGATTGAATTGCAGTAGCCCCTAGTCCAGGTAACTTCATTCAGTGTAAGGTTTGTCCCCATTCAAAGAGAGAGGCTACGGCTAAGAAATCCCGATGCGTTTTGACAAATTTCAGAGCTGAAAGAGAGGCTGCTTTAAGTTTGTGGTGGCAGCGTATTGAAACCGCTGGCAGAAACGTAGACATGTCAGTATACCTACCCACCACCTTGAGCTAGAGATAAAGATCTAGTAGATTTTAGCTGGAAAGTATCACTCACAAAACTCTTTACTTCTAGTAAATAGTAAATTACAATTGGCTGCAATAGCTAATAAGGCATCATGGGTGAGAGTTCACGGTGTTCAGCTCAGCTCCGAAATTCGCTAAACAAGTGATGAGCCCTCGAATTACAGCAAACCATGATCAGCACCGTTCCTCAGGAGATCAGAAACATCAGCAGATTTGTGGGAGGCGAGCAATTCTTGAATAAGCCCGAATACGCTTGATTTTGAAATAGATTAGCCTTGAGCCAGTCGGGTTAAAGAGACCATTACAGTGTTTAGCCCAAGTGTTAAGGTGCTCGCCTCTAACAACCGAGGTCAATGGCTCAAGCACTGTGGCATATGTTAAACGCCTGAATATAGATTAAGTTATCTATGTACGATATGCAAATGAATTATATATATATATATATATATATATTACTGTCAAAAATGGACCTGCTTCATAAAAATGGATGCGGTCACAAACTAACCTTTTGATTACCACGGAAAAATGTATCTGCTGAGCTCATCAACGCTGACAAGTGCAAAATGACCCGCCCAGCATTGTTTAGCATCAATTTACCACCAAAAGCCCCGCTGATAGAATTAAGAATAATAATTGTTATTTTAATAAGAAAATTATGTTGTGCGCTTGGAAAATTTAATATCTTTTTAGGTACTTTAATTATGCTGCAAGGAAAGCATGTGCATATCGTTCGCGATGAGATGCACATCCTCAGCCTCACCAGCCTTCACCTTCAACAAATCAGACAAAAGACTATTTACAAGTACCCAGAAAATCCTGCTTGGAATAGGTGCGTTTTCAGCTTCTTTTTTAAATGTCGTCAATTCAAGGGATGTCGTGATGTCAGTGAGAGGTGAGTTCTGCGAGTGGGTGGTAAGTTGCCGAAACTGATTTGGAAGTAGCTCGTATAGGTAAGGTGGAATAACAGAAATCAGGAACATAAAAGCGTGAGGCAAAATAGTAAATTGCAACGGCCGCTAGGTGGGTAGCCAGTGCAGGTCGGTGAGAAGCGGTACAATGCGGCACTTGTGACGTTCAAGACAGACCGGCCGAGCTGCCAAGTTGAACCAAATGTAAATATAGAACCAACTGTAAATATAATATGATCCATTTGTATGGCGTCACAAGAGAACTTAATCTCTATTCAAGCTCTTCATAAAGGCCACGGGGCTCAAGCACATCTTGGTCATCAAATACGTTCACCTTGACCTCGGTCGTTAAAGGCGAGTACCTTAACTGCTGGGCCAAACCAACGCGGCTGTAAGCACCTTATTGCACTGACAGAGCTGTGAGGATTTAAACTCAATATCGCAAGATTAAAGCTCAAAAAACTGTCCACAATGCCACCGGGACAGAATTTTTACAGTAATAACTTGTTTATTCTCACCCTAATGTTGAGATATAATTCATCTATATAAATGAATTATATTTTTAATGTTGAGATCATTGGCTTTTAAAATATATCGGCGCTCAAGGGGCTGAAGATTTTGCTGTTCATTTCCTTCTAGTCACGACAGCTTTGTAAGCTGGCTTTCATTAAGCAGCAGGATTTGGTCGACATCTTCAGGAACCCGGCCGTGAGGAATCCACAAGACCATATGGGTGACGTTGATGACTCAAAAAATGGGTGGGAACCACAAGCACTAGACAATATGCCCCCAACATGGAGGGCGATTGCAGTTCAGCAGTCACGTGCTTTGATTGTGTAACTAGGCAGAAGAAACAGGGCTTGATGCGTCATTTCCGCATAAGCTAATATAAGCATGAATGTATTTTAATAAAAGCTTGAATAATCCCAGACAAGGAACTCCTCAGAATTTTAGGGTAAACGGTGATTAAAGGAGCTTTTCACGTGTCCAAGTTTGCAGACGCAACTGCTCCTACAATAATACTGAACTGTAGTCAAAATTTTGAAGCTTTTAGAATATAAAACAGCAATTGCCTATTTTTCCGCTTTGTTTTTAATGCCATCCAATTAGATCAAGAGAAAGTGTAGGCTTTTCAGTGGGTGCTGAATTATACCGAAATCGTAGTGAGTCAACGTCGATGAAAGATCATGCTTGGTGTTAGCAAAGCCAAGTTCACGTAAGGATAAAAAATGATCAAACAAGGCATAAAATTATAGAGTGGAAGTTAATGGCATCAAACTTTAGAGCGCCCTAATGGCTCAGTGATGCAGCTATTACCGCGAAAATCGACACTCCTTGTAGGGGCACCTGCTAGTTGAAAACGCATGTCTCAATCAGCACATTGGTATAGATTATGAAAATCTATCGGAGGGATGTAAGTCCCGCTGTCAATTTAACTACATCTACGTTTCGCATTTATACGCGCCACTAGCATTAGGGTAAGGCTAAGACAGACATAACGCATTAGGATGCTGCCGCTTCTAGAGGCAAATCGCTAAAGGCAAGGAATGTGGGCCATAAAGGTTTCGCACGGCAAGTGGCAGAATGTTTATCGGGTTCTGCTTCGTCACCCAACAGCTGACAGTCGAGCAGCCGCCTCATCCAAGAGAATGTGAGCTGGCTTTCACGCTTCGGAAAGGATTGCTAAAATAATGAATCAGCCACCAGGCTGCATCATTTTCTCAGGGCCGGTTTGCGTTAGGGTATCGTTTCCTGCAGTCGCCCCTTTGTTTGGGTACCGCTGGGGAAGACAGATGTAGCTACTTCCCACTGATTCCTTTTTCATTGGCATCACCATTGCTGGGACCTCGCATAGGCCATCAAACTGTGATGAAGCAGCCTGCCTGCCTCTCCTCTGTTTATAGATCCAATTGGTGGACTCTGGCAATTCAGGTTGAATTACTGCACCGAGACAAACTGGACGACAGCTAGAGCAAGTGCTCGGACGACTGTGCATACATCGGTAGTGACAGTCTCAAACCAGACAGCCTGTAACCCTAGTTTGAGTTGTTTTGCGTCATTAAGCGCCCAGCCCAACGTTAAAGGCGTGTACCTGGACCGGCGTGGCCCCACGACATTTCAATAAGGGGGCGATAAGCGCTACAAATGAGCAATATGTAAATACTAAAATGGATCTTATTGTTACATAAGTGAATAGCTATTATAAGGTCGGCGGTTTAAATGTCGCGAACATACTTTCTCTGGTCATTCGCTGTCGGGTCCCGAGGTAAACTCGCATGCAGAAAGGTTTTCTTCTGGTACGTTTTACCAAGCAGCTAGCACATCAGGGCTATGGGATTACTTAGCCACTTCTAAAGTGAGAATACCATGAACAAGTATCTTACCGTATGAATCAGTCGATGTAACAGCTGGCTTTGTAAGAAACTACGCTTGGAGAGCTCTGCCCCCGAGCTCTGCCCCCGAGCTCTGCCCCCGAGCTCTGCCCCCGAGCTCTGCCCCCCGAGCTCTGCCCCCCGAGCTCTGCCCCCGAGCTCTGCCTCGGCGAGAGGAGCAAAGCAAAAGGAAGCAGGGAGCCGTGCGGAGCGTCGACCTGGAAGCGCCGAAACCTGTGGCCACAAACAAAATGACGGAACAAAGTCATTTTAAAGTCTTAAATAGCGAGGATTCGACTGAGAGGCAGAGCCGTGACGTATGCACACCGACCCCGCATCCTGCCAAGGCTTTCCTTACCAGCCTGCGGTTCGAGCTCTGCGGCTTTGATGGCTTGCAATATGCTGTGCGCGCTTGAGAAAGCGAGGCAGAAATGCAAAAACACTCGTCCCATTATGCGCTTTAGCACCATCTTCAGCGAATGCTTGAAACAATCTGTCCTAGTAGTGCGCAACTAAATCGAGAGAGCGCTTGTCGAGAGTCGCGCTCACCATCATGCATGCCAGTAAATTCACACCAGCACACCCCAATGTGCTCAGTTTCTTGTGGTAGTATGCACCCGAGAAACAAGGTCTAGTGATCAATGGGCTACTGCTGCGCCCAGCGGCAGAGCTCGAGAGGAGCGTCAGAGGGGCCATTTGCCCCCTCCTCCACAGCAGGGCACCGACGTGGGCTACCACCTATTTCTCCCCCCACCCCGACCGTCGCCGATGACACATTTATGTCTTAATTCCGCTCGATGAGCAATCATCAAGTTTGTGTCGAATAAACACTACAATACATTTAAAGCTATAATTTTTCATCGATTGCGAGTCTAGCCCGACCTACAAGAGAGTCTTACGGGTCTTGCCCACTACATAAGCAGTTTGCTGGTCTTGCCCGTCGAGGATGAAAATCCTGGCTCCGCCACTGGTTGCGTCAGCCATCTATATCAGAGGGCTTGCAGCCTCCGATGACTTCATCGTGCCGTTATTTGCCTGAAAAGCATTACGCCATTCTAGCAAGTCACTGCACCCTGCGTCTTTCTTGCACTTCAGGCCTAATAGTGTAGCCTAATACGATTTCACTGAAAATTACTAAGTAAACAGCGCAATGGACTGAGCAACTCATTGGGCGGCCGCCTGCTGCGTGCCCATCTGGGCCAGCGATCCCTATTATGACCCGGTAGAAGTGTAAGCCCCTAGGTACTGACGGCGAGGCCTCCAATGCAAAGACTGGGCTCAACTGAGGACTAACTCAACGTTCTCGGAGCGATCTCGAAGTCGTCGCATTGCGCTGCAAACAGCGAGCCTCGGCACACTTGGCACGATACTAGCGGAATGCAAGGGTCAGAGTGACGCATCTAAAAACCCTCTCTACTAACTCCAGTCGTCGGAGCGTTTCGCACGCTGACCTAGCCTTCCGAGAAATTGATATTATTCTGCAATACCGCGCAGAGCTTCCACTGTGCTTCCCAGCTTGGGGCATCGCAGGTCGGGGCAGGCCAAGGAAGTCCTGCCGGTTCCTTTCAGTTGTTCGGAAGCGATCCGTATTTGAATCGACGGTGGCGGCTGAAGTAGGCAGTGCAGTCTGACCAGCAGCTGTAAGGTGGCTGCAATAGACGACAAGACAGGACGCGGCCGGTAGAGAGCTCACCTGCGGCTCCTCCGGCGGTGCAGAGCAGGAGCACGTCGGCGGCGGCAGCAGCCAGAGCGGCGAGGAGCCCAAGCCACTGCATGGTATTTCCACTGCCGAGAAACTGCGCCTAATGGCAGTTCTATCGGCTCGTCGGCGATGTTGTGATACCGGGTACATGTGACATGCGCTGGCCGGCGTCTAGGGTGTCAGGAGGCCACTAATGTATTGGGGGTGGGGAGGGGGGGCCCGTACATATATCCGCCTCAACCGCGCGGGGATGCCCGCTAACAGTGAGAAGGCCAGGCGGCCTCACCCAGCCTGGTCGCCGCCACCGCCGTCCGTCAGTCAGTCAGCCAACCAGTCAGCAGACGGTGCACAGCAGCTCGAGCCCCGTGAGTGGCAGCTGCTGCCCCGGAGGAGGCATGTCAAGGCTGGCGATGCAGGCCAAGGTGGTTATCTTGTCGTCTCGTTGCTTTCTTTGAAACCAATACTCAGGATGCTCTTTCTCTCTTTCTCTCTCTCTCTCTCTCTCTCTCTCTCTCTCTCTCTCTCTCTCTCTCTCTCTCTCTCTCTCTCTTTCTCTCTCTCTCTCTCTCTCTCTCTCTCTCTCTCTCTCTCTCTCTCTCTCTCTCTCTCTCTCTCTCTCTCTCTCTCTCTCTCTCTCTCTCTCTCTCTCTCTCTCTCTCTTCCTCCCTCCCTCCCGATGCTGACGGCTGCATTCGGAAAAGCGATCGTGCCCCACCCCCAACCCGGACAATGATGTGTATGCCTGACACCCCCGCTCCTGATCTTTGAGCCGAGGTTCTTCGCTTGCTCGTAAGCTTCCTCTTCTCTATTTCAGCTGAGATCATTTTCGGTTAGTTCTGCTTTCGTTCTTTGCACAGCAGTGCTTCGTCCACCGACCCACGGCCAGAGCATACCGTCACTTCGAGGGGTGCCAATGTTAGGAGACGGGTAATGTAGCCAGAATTGTGCCAAGAATGGGCCAAACCTCGACCTTTCCAGAGGCAGGAAGGCTGGCAAGACGTGACGAACGGCTAAGTCGCCCGGCTCACCAGGTCAGGTCAGTCAAGGGAGCAGGATCGTTGTGACCCCTTTAGAATGTCAACTGGCACTATAATATCCATTGAGTTCCCTCGAATGCTTTGTACCTATAGACTAGCTTGGTAAAGCCATAGGATTGCATGTCTGCTGACAGACTCTTAGCAGAATGGTGGCCGTGGGCTGACTGCACGAGCACGCTCTCAGCCGCTCTATTTTTCTCTGCCCATTGCATCGTTGTTGAGTCTGTCTTTCCAATTCACACCATAGATACTCACTGGCTGATCTTTAAGAGAAAATAAGAGTGAGATGCAGTGGCACAGTCTGTCAATCGTCTTCCCATAGTGTGTGCAAAAACTCTGAAAAATATCGACATGATCCAGTCGTTCAAAAGTAGGCGTACAGTGCAATTAGGAAAAAATCAGAGCCATGCGTTGTAGCTGTCAAAAATCTGCTACAACTCTTCTGGCTTTGCTTTGGCAGCCATGGGCAATGTAAGCTTTTATATTGTAGATTACAAACATCAGATCCTATCCCGATGCTCGGCAGCATTTCGAACAGTTGAAAGCGGTTGACCTCACGGCGATGCCGGAGCTTCGGCGGCAGTAGCGCACACGGGCTCGCTTCCGGGCACGGGGCTCTCTGAGCCTCGCCGGCCGATCCCTATGGCTACACCTCGGCCGCTCGCGCGCCGGCGGACGCCTTTGGTTTTCGAGGGAGGGGGCAACGCCCACAATCGACGCACTAAAAACCACCAGGTTGCCAGCAAAGCGCTCCCGCCACGTCCGGCTCCGGCAGCCGGGCTCAAAGGTCCGCTGCTACGGTCACGCCCTTACTCCCCCCCCCGCCAGATATTCCCGCGTGTCCAGTAAGATGCTTAGAGTTGATGCAGAATTGTGCAGCTAGGCTTGTTTGTTGTGAACGTCCCAACTACCTACCACAGTGCACCACTGACCAGCGCTGGCTTTCTATCGAACAAAGCGCTGACTGAGAAGATCCTTCCACTCACTTTTTGTCTCTTCACTTACTCGTGAATATCTATCTAAAATACTAATGGGGCCTCCCCTCGCCCTATACCTTCTTCCGACTCCAGTCTATTAGTTATTTCTAACCAACCTCAAGGCCTTCGAAGAACCCGCCTTCAGGTTCTATGCACCTAAAGCCTGGAAATCTCTAATGGCTGACTTAACTAGTTGACGTAATTCTTTTCCAGCGTTTCTTCAATTTCCAGATGGATTTATAGTTCTCTTAAGTCCCTAAGAAAATAAATTATTGTTATTATTATCGCTGTTATCCCCGCTAATTAAAGCGAGAAAGTCTGTCCGTCATGCGGCATTCACGTACAGTATTGCACCATGACTCAGCCAAGAGAGTCCACAGGTAGTGAGCTCTAGTTATTATCATACCCAATATTATTACTATCCTGGAAAGGCCTACTCTGCTATTTGCTTGGCCCCAGCACCTGCCTTGACCGCAAATTTATAATACTGGTTCAACATCGGATGTCGACAGCTAATGTCCCCCCTTTTAAGCAGTAAATTATCAATGCGGTATATAATAGCAAGACTTTAAGACTTTAAGAGACTCTAGTACTTCTCATTTGACTCACAACAGGACCTACCCGTACTGTGCTCAACCAGCTGTAGCAATGAATATTCTTTCATGGTGCGACTATACTTGAATGGACGTGACCGGAAGACACTTAAGCATGCCCTCATGATACACTCCTAGTTGATTAGAATGTCGACCAGTGACGTCTTTTCTCCTAAATGCGCCCAATTTAATTTAAGAAAATCGGCGGCTTCGTGCCACCCGGAAGTCATACATACGCAGTTGACTTATTTTAGGAATGCTCTGATAAACCAATAATAACTTGTTCGGCAGAGCCAAATAGTAAATCTTTATGAAGCTATAGGCCGTCAACAGATAGACGCGGCATGAACTCTTAGCGAAGGCCGTTTGCAGCTTATTAAAGAATTACCATCTTGTTACACAGCGCGTCATTCTAGAGCAATTCCAGGAGCAATGCTGAATTTTAAGATCCCTTGGCGACTTTAAACGGTAGTAGCGGTAGGTCGCGTGTGTTTACCTGGTTATAAAGCCGACACTTGAAGACTAAAGATACTGGCAGTTTCTTAGCCGGAGGGCTTTAGAAAGGCCCGAGTCCGCTCTCCAGAAATTGACACGGAACTAGAGCTCTCCTGGACACCTCCTGGAACGCCGCCCGTGCTCTCGCCTTTTTGTAGCCAGCGTAGCCAGCTGCAGATACGCAGCTAGATACTCTGCCTATCCAGCCGCGTGTCAGCACGCCGAAGATGCGGCGCCCGGCCCGGCTCTTTAGCCGCTCTAAAATGTATTACCTACCGCATTTTCCAAACGCTTGTGGCCGCAAAACATTTTCAGAACCTAACTAAAATCTACACTAAAAATCCTAACTAAAAATAGAACCGAGCTAAATAAGATTGGTGCTATCATTTGGAGCTGAGCCCCGAATACTCGCACGCGCACGCTACCGTACGGCATCATCGATTGGAGTTTCGCACCGATTCGACACACCCACGGACTGAGCGAGCTGTTCTAAGTGCTCGGTTCAGCGCTATCCATAGAAAAATGGGGCGCCTCATTTCTGGAGGGCTCGAAGCAGAGGCTTCGAGCAGAAGATTTAAAAGACGGTGAGCATTTTACTTGACAACTCTAAGAGGTCTTGCTTCCCCGATATTTACCGCTCGGCTGAAAAGTTTTCAGCCTTCTTTACAGAAACAATTGCACACATTCATGACTCCTATAGTCCCCGCCGACTAAAGCAATTGTTAAGTCGTAATCTGTGACATTCCTCAAATTATTTTCCGAGGTTACTCCATGCAATGTGGCAACCTTAATAAAGTCTAGTGAAAAGACCTCCTCCTGAAGACCGTGTACCATCTTCCTCGGCAGCCGAACAATGTAGCCCAGCTGTAACTGATATTTTTAATGCTTCTCTTATAAAGGGGATCGCACCCAAGTCCTTCAAATCGGCCGTCGTTAAACCGATTAATAAAAAGCCTGAATTAGATTCAGAAGTGCTAGCAAACTATCAGCCATTTTCCCTTCTTCCTTTTTTGTCAAAGAATCATTGAAAATTTTGTCGCATAGCAGCTTGTAGCGTGAATTAAAAGCATAAAGTTTTAGAATAGCTTCAGTCAATTCAAGCGACACCACTACACTGATACTATTCTCCTCCACGTAACCAATGTAATCCTCTGCAGCCATGGCGGCAGGAATGTCCCTGGCCTAGCGCTGCTGGATCTATCAGCTGCCTTCGATATTATTGATTACGATATCCTACTTGAACGATTAAGAGCAACAATAAGTCTATGAGACGAAGCACTGGCATGGTTCAAATCGTACTTGTCCGATCGTGTTTAATCCGTGTCGTGTGAGGGTCAGCTCTCCTCCACCAGACCGGTCACCCATAAGGGTTCATCCTCCGTCCTTTGCTTTTCTTTATTTATACTGAACCTCTGAGGAAAAGTGATTCGGGCCAAATGAATTGGCTATCATTTTTATGCTGATGATACTCAGCTGTATTTGTTATAAAAACCGTCGGAATCTGCTGCAGCGACTGGTACGCAGAATGTTTGCCTAAAGACCCTTGATTCGATTCGATTCGATTCTATCCTGGATGTCTGTTAAATTTCGTTAAACTTAGTGACGATAAAACGGAATTGCAACTCATTTTACAAAACTCCGAGCTCAAAATGGTTTTTATTTGGACATACTGTACCGACCAAATCAATTATATATATATATATATATAATTTATTTGATTGCATATATATATATATGTATGTATGTATGTATGTGCATATATATAATGTATTTGATTATATATATATATATATATATATATATATATATATTATATTATATATCACACACACACTATATATATATATATATATATATATATATATATATATATAGTCCCCGTTTTGATAACTCCCTAAATTTTGAAAGTTTCAATAAGATGGCTGCCTCCAATGCTAGCCATGACGTCCGATCCATATCTAAGATTAGAGACTGTCTACCACAGTGGCATGCAAAAAATTTAACCTGCTCCCTAGTTTTGTCTCAGCTAGATTATTGCAATTCCATTTTGGCAAGGCTACCGAAAAAGCGACTAGGCCACTGCAGCGAATGATGAATATGGCTGCAAGGCTAGTTAAAAAATCCCAGAGGTTAGTCTACGCGTCTCCTTTGTTGAAGTAGCTTCGATGGCTTCCAGATAATCAGCGGATGCAGAGTAAAGCTCTTTCCCTGACACACAAGGCTCGGCACGGCTTGGTTCCTTAATACCTAGTTGAACTGCTGCACTGGCTTGAGCCTCCTCATGCCCTCAGCTCCTTTATGGGCACTAGGTTAACTGTTTCATTCGTCTACTTAAAGATCTTTGGCTACATAAACTTTTGTTCTGCAGGTCCTAGACTGTAGAACTCATTTCCACAATTCCTACGCGAAACGACATCTACTCTCTTGCCACCGACTATTGCACATCATTTCCAGCCATCCTGACCTGCTGCTGCCATGCTTCTCTTTTCCTTGACTGCCCTTCCGACTCAGCTTCTGACTCACCTCACTTTCTCTTTGCTGTGAGAGATGACGTCTGTTGGCTACCAGATGCGCACCAAAAGCTGCTTAGGCTTTGAGTGCGATATAGAAAACTCCCCTACGCAGAACCCACAATATCTGTGTGGCTTTAAATAAATTGCAGACGAAGATACATTATATTACTTTAGGCGTCTTTAAAGATTTCTAAGAAGCAATCTTTTCCCTTTTGATAGTTTGCTCCGCAGGCGCAGGTGGGCCACCCGGCAGTCTTCTCGGCGCCTTTCTAAAAGATTTACCTATGTATCCCCAGCACGATAGCTACTTCAAAAAAAAGATCTCCTCTAAAAAATGAGTAAACCCGAGAACCGAAAGCACTCCGTCCCAGCCTTTAAACTCATCTTCAAAAAAGTGTATGCCCTCCTGGAAAAAAGCATAAAATTGTCAGCTGCTTGGGCGTCGCCCGACACAACTCTCGATCCGAAATGCCGAAATCCGTCAGTTGATCCACTGCTTGGCAGCTCGGTAGTCACTGTTGAGGTTCAGCACGCTTTTCAAGGACTTCCTAGATTGAAGAGGGCGCTTCCTGCGGCGCTCGACTTCCACCCTGCCCTCCACTGGGGGGGGGGGTGATGGCTAAAGGCCTTCTAATCAGCGGGTCTGTGCTCAACTGTCCGAGCTCAGGCTGCCGGCAGTGTGAGCTCGTTCAGCTCGAGTTGCTCAAGTAAGAGTAATGGCCGACCGCGACAGGCACGGGTACGCAGAGAGAGGTCATATCCATCATACACTGCACAGCAAGAGCAATATCGTGCAGTGAGGGCAATATTTCATCACATTGCGCGCGTCTGGCAGACGCGACATTTCCGACTGATGACCTCCAGGAGATCTCACCATCAACTTTATAAGGCCACGAAAAGCAAGCGGTTGTTGTTACTCGGGGTTACTCAGGTTACTTAGGGAATTTTCTGTAGCACGGAAAGCCTCAGCCACTTTCACTGCGCCGTTGGAGGCCGACAGGATCATTCTCACACAGGTACAACATCCTATGTGAAGGTGCAGAAACATTAAGAAAGTTGGCGGAACTACAGTATTTTCAAAAAATGGGAAAACGGTAATTTATGAGTCAGCGTTATTTATGCAATGTTTGAAGTGAATTCTGCAGTTTGGGACAAGCAGATCAATGCACCAGTCGCCTGCCGTCTTAAACTAAAATAATTTAACATTCTTTCGTTAGTTCTACACTAAAATTCATCGATTAATCGTGCAGTACTTTTGCAATCATGTCCTACGGTTTAATTGGCGATCCATAGTACCGTAAAGTTATTGTTTGAGTCATTTGCATCAATTGATATTTATCTTCTAAACTGCATGGGTTCCATTAAAGGAATATAAGCGGCTGCTAAATATCTGCTAAATATGAGTACCTTCAGCGTTGATCAAAACAAGCCTGCCGCATCATTAATTAATACGAACAGCTAGGAAGTCGTGCGGTAGGGTGTGGAAGCTTGCAAAATCTCATTTAGGGTGTGTTCAAGGTCATGGTCAAAACTAAGCATACAGCAGGGTAGGTAGTGCGTCGGGGTAGTAACTTTGTTGCTCCATTAGACTTGGATGTGTACCGTGTGCCGTATGTTAATCTGGAGGTAAGCTAATTGTCAAGCTTTTTTGCCACGGCATCTAGCTCCGTTCGGGAAGGAAGAAGCGACTGGTTTTATTTTGCGAATTTCCATGGCCAGCTGCTGCCCTTGCTTCTGCTCGAGCTGCCGGAGCTGCTCTTATCTAGACCTCAAAGTGCAGTGCAGTCTATATTATGTGAGCTACTTCGATATGACTTTTTGGGCAGCAGCTTAGATAGGCAGGTTTTACACTTTACTGCTGTATCAACATGGATTCGTTGTTACTTGTAATTTTGAATCTAATAAGGAGTTCAGCCTGAAAGATTTTGGTTTAAGCCTGAAGCTTTTTTAGCTTGCAATTCATGTTTTTGCACGTGGAGGTTTCCCAATCTTCGTTCTTTGTCGAAGCCCGATTCTTCCCTGATCTACGGGTAAGTCAAATTGGAGAGTTCTGCTACAGAGTTCAATGTTACAAGCGCCGGCTGATTTACTCTGAATTTGAGGTCTTAGAAGCATCTAATCATGATAGCAATATAATAATAAAGACTGGTGTAGCACCCAAAGGAAATTAAATTTTTTAGTAATGATTTAAATGTACCTGAAAGCAAACACTTTCCTGAAACTCGGCGCCGCTGCCAGCTACGCATCAGACAGATAGTGGTCAGCAACAAATGTGGTCAGCAACAAATCCGCCTGGGGAACAAAGCGTTTGCCGACGCAAGCTCTTCCGGAGCTTGCAGAGACAGATTGAGGCAACGTCTAGCAGAAACTGGGTGGTTGACAAAGGTAGACGAACTGCTATAAGGCTAGTGTATATGGACACACTGCATAAGGTCGTAATAATTCCAGCAGATCGCACTGTCAGTGAACAGCTGATTTACATCTCCTTGTAACCGGCGCTCTCTACTCTATAAACCCTGGCGTTTCTCTTTACTTAAGCAATCAGCAAGGCTAGCTTTTCATTTTAGCATGGTATCTCCTTTCTTTCCGCGTTAAGAATCGCTCACCTAGTAGTCCAGTAGCATAAGACACGTGGGCCTTGGACTGTTTAATGATGACGCGCTCGAAAGACCGATTAAATAAATGCTGGAGAGCCCAGATACGTACACGATCGGTCTGGCGATGCCTACAATCAGTATCATAACACAACTTCTTGGTAGCACCCACTAAGTTGATAAAAGATTCTTTTTAAAATAGGCCTAATGGAAGAAATGCAAGAGGCACTCTCTCTAAGTGGCGTCATCTCGTTGTACTCGCAGACCATACTGCTGCAAACGTGTACAGCCTTCAGAGCTCATGCTGAGCACTGCTCGAGGGCTTGCTGAAATGGTCCATTGGGACATCAGCAGCTCTGAACAGTTGATCCGCAGCTGGGGGACTCAGTCTGAGCAATATATCCATTGCACGCACGACGAAGTATGAGCAATGCATACACCACAGTACACTGAGAGTGATATATTAGCGGCAGTTTTCATTTAGACCTATAGATCTACAGCGATTCATAACGAGAGTGATATATCAGGCAGCACAACGCAGTGTCTCTGGCTGTGTTACTCAGACTGCCTCTCCCCCTCAGTAAGATCTGGCCACTCCTCCACCTCCTCCGTAAGATCCGGTCACTCCTGCCCACAGGATCCCTTCACACGATCCGAACGCTCCTCACCCATAAGATCCAGCCGAATCCTCCACACAGCATCCGGCTACTAATCCTGGTTAAGATACAGCCGCTGTTTCCACACATGATTTGACAAGCCGGGTTTAATTGGATTCGGGGATCTTGAACCTGAGCCTATGACTGTTTGCAATATTATAGGCACTCTCCATGCCGATCAGCACTCGTCGCGTGTCCGCCGCATGTTCGGTGCCTGAACTCATGCTCATTCATGTCTTGTATGGAGCACAGCTCGAGCTGAAGTTCGAGGAAACTTCTTTGCAGTGACGGAGCCAACTCTCAGAGTCTGCATTCCCGGAGGTTGATAATAATGCATAAGAATCTATTATGGCTCGAGCAGACACTCAAATTGCACATAAGTCACGTAGTGCCATCTTCCTTACAACGCATGGCATCGTTTATTCATTACTGAAATATAAGGCTTATCGTAGCCTCCTTCATAGCGATGACGGCTGCATTTTTCATCAATTTATGGAGCATGCTGTGGTTTTTTTTTACCTGCATTCAGTTCTAAGCAATTGAGTTTATTCCCATTCCTGAGAATTTCAGACATGAATAAATTATTAGAATATTTTAGTGATAATTGTATGGGCTGATTTACCGACAAAAAAGCACTAAGCCGGCCCTTTCATCTGCAGACGACTTTGTTTGTGCATCCACACAGGCTGCTGTTTTATCCCAGTGCGACAGAAACACTGCAGACCACCCGAATACTGTGGGTGTCAATTGACTGTCGAAAATTGTTACCACTCACCTGATTTTGACAGAGGTGGCTTCTAATCTTTTTCGGGGATTGGTAATGGAAAGCTCCCTTCAAATCCTCGTTATGCTGTGCATCTATGTGTACTTAATTTTTTAATTTTTCTTTAACCACAAAAGCTTGGTTAAAATCAATATGTCACCGTGTCAACTGCAATAGCATGGGCTGTCACTCCAGAAGCTTTATGGTTGCCAAAAAAGAGCAACTGCCAATCTTGCTTATGCGAACCATGCCGAGCTGGTTTGGTCTAGCGGTTAACGTGCTCGCTCCGACCAAGGTCTGACTGAGGTCGTGGGCTCGAGCCCGAGGCATATGTGAAGCGCCTGAATAGAGATTAAGTTCTCTTAGGACGCTATATAAATGAATTATATATTTTATATATACTCTTCTCTGTTTCGGTCTTGTGTGGCTTTTCTCTTTGCGCATATCGGCATATCGCAGAGCTCGGTCTCGTTTCGCAGCCAGCGCACTCTTGCAGCTGGCTATACGTTCGCTGAACCGATGCCTGTTTCTCCAATCTTTGCCCGGGTCCATTTTTTGCGTTTGTGAAGGAAGCACGTCTCCGGTCACTCGGCGTAGCTCTCCTCTTACCGGCGGCAGTCTCGAAGTCAGTGGCAAGGCACGCTGTACGGCACCTGCCTGGAGAAAATGATCGCTGAGAGCACGTCTAGTTAATTTGTTTAATTGGTGTCAGATACCTGGGTGTTATTCTTTGGGATGAGCTCATATTCGGTTAATTTGAGGGTTGCGGTCGGTCGCAGACGTAAGCTAACACCTCGCCGACAAGGCCGCCACCTCAGCAGCCACCGCCTCTGCAGCCGCCGGCGCCTGTGCAGCCGCCGCCTCTGCCACCGCCGCCGCTACCGATCTCCGGCAGCTGGATCTGCGATTTTCTATTTTCCGTGTGTAGAGCTCCCGCTGCATGCACGACTCCGGTCACACCGAGTGCACTTGTGCAACCCAGCCGATGACGTCGACCCCGATGCCCATGGCCTCGGCGTCTCGCCAGGCTGCTCTTTGCGGCTCTCTCATTTCAACATCGATTGGCTGCTATTTGATCTGGATAGATGCCCGAACCGACCGCCGATCATATGCCTCTATATCCAATTAACTGGTACGAGATCTCGTCGTGCTGTCGTCGCCAGCCGACGCTGAAACCTTTCGGCTCTCACTCCGGACTGGAGTGCGTCGGCGCCTCTGGCCTCATTTCTTGGAGTATTTTGCACCTTGATTAATGCCTTTTTTTCTTGTGGCTCATGCGTTTGCAACACTCGCAGCACAGGTCGCATTCTCGATCAAATATTATCCCACGATTATATGCTTTCAACTCATTCGTATCACTATCATATTCTTCGCATCCGACCACATGCGGTTTTAAGTCATTCTACAGTTTGTGCATCCTTCTCTGACCAGAATTAGCTGCGAATCGTGAAACCTTAAGAACCTCGATATTGATAATGTCCCACATGAAATTTGACGCTGCTGCCCAGTCCTCCGTCCGACCTGTCTTCACTGATGAAATATTGTAACACGACTCTAGACGACGTTCTGGACAAAACTAATTCTCGGACAAAGCACATTGTACATCCTCGCCCAAGAAGGCCTACGGTTCACTCCAGACAATAAACTAGCTAGGAATACTAAGCGAAAGCTTGCAAAGGCATACCAAAGACAAGGACTGACTTTCAATCGACTGGCATCGAGGACTGTTGTAGATTGTACCCATCCATCCTGGCTACGACCGAGTCTAGCTTATCTAAAAGCATATTTGAATCATAGATGCACGATCCAAATATGCGGATGCCTATCAACCGTCTCCATAGCCGCTCTCATGTCAACACCTTGCATAGCGATCGTAGTGGGTTCTCTAGCTGCTTTGTCAGCAAGTTATATAAGATTAGAGAGCCCATCCCTAAGGTGACAACGTCCCGACTGGACTCTTCTTCTTCAGTCCCGTTCAGTGCCTCAATGTCCACCTTCAAGCCAGCCAAGCTGTTGCCTCATTTCTAAGTCCATCGCCCAGCCTAAGAGGAGTACAAGCCCTCTAAATCCAACACCCACTCCTCTCCTTTCCACGTGCGCTTTCCTGCTGCTTCCCTGCCTATTTAGCATATTTGATATTTCAGTTGCCTCAGGTCAAATCTCTGCATCTTTCAAAAGGGCTGTTATTAGGCCACTCATTATTAACGTAACTATAGATCAGGAGTACTTAAGCAACTTCCAACCAGTGTCCCCACTGCCGTTCTTATCAAAGAAACTTAAACGAGTAGTAGCGGACTATCTAAACTCTTACATTGAAACTTCAAACCTTGTAAGCAAGTTCCTACCAGGTTTTAGAGCTATTTACTCCACGGAGAGACGGCATTGCTGTCGGGGTATAATGACCTCAGAAATGTAGACTTACTAAAAGCCTCTCTGCTTGCTTCGCTAGATCTTTTGGCAGTGTTTGGTGCTATTGATCACGAGGCCCTTTTGAGAGCCTCCCATCTTGCTTGGGCATCACTGGTACTGCTTTATAATGATTTATGTCCAATTTTAGTGGGAGACTTCTGAGCATTTATATTAGTGGACAACGGTCCATCGAGGAGTTTCTAAAGTACTTGGTAACCCAGGTATCTGCGCTTGATCCACTTTTTTTTTACAATTTATACTCTCCAACTTGACGATATTATCGTCTAGCACAATCTGGGCTGTTATTTTAATGCAAATGACACGATGCGTACCTATGCTTTGATCCATCCAAATATTTCTGCCAAAGCCCTTGCTGCATGTATTGCTGACATCTTGGGTAGCAGCAAACCTCATGAAATTAAGTGACAATAAAACCAACTAGTAGTTGCTAGTTGGCTGTTAGTTGTGGGCAAACGTAGAACACAGAAGTCGGAAAACCTAACCCTCAAAATTGCGTTGGCAAGCATCGCTCGCGTAGCAATCTATATGCGATCTGAGTAGCCTGTTATAAAGGGTGTTATATAATGACCTTTCTATAGATGACCACATCAGTCAAGTCTGCTCAGCTCTAGCATAACGACAATTCGTGTGTCTGCTGAGACAGCGATACCTGTACGCTACCACTAACCGTTCGATCGTGCTTTCTTGGCAACAAATTTAAAAGTGCCTAGAAAGAGATTGAATTCTCTGAGGGCGCTATATCGAGTGCATTAGTATTATTTGTATTATTATTATTTTCTAAGCTGATACATACATTTGTGATATCCTATCTCAACTAGGGTAACTCACTGCTTACAGTTCTTCAGGCTAAGCAATAAGGCGCTTGCATTTGGCGCAAAACTCAGAAAATATGCCGTGTCTATCGTGAACGTCACACTTTCCAAATTACACCACTTATCACCTACCTGAACTGGCTCCCCATCAAGCAGCACTTCGAGTTCAAGGTTTTGTCATTCTTGCTTAGGTCCCTTCATTCTCTTGCTCTAGCCTATCTATACGAACTGCTTCCAAATCAGGTTAGGCAACGTACCACCCACCCACTCTTCAGACGACTTCTGCACGACGAAACGAGACTGGGTCGAGCTCGCCCGCCTCGCTGCTATTTGCCGCCCGCCAGTCGGTGCGGGCCATTCCCAAGGTAAATACTTTTAGGCGGTAGTGCTTTTTCCTATTGACTTCGCCCGGCTCCAGCCTATCTCTCAGATCTACTCCCCCACCAGGCCAAGCATTGTAACCGCCCGCTTTTCGGAATCCAAGAGTTTACCAATAACTCGTACAAACCTCAAATCCTTTGGAGACCGTGCATTTAGTTCGTATGCTCCCAAAGCCTGGAACTCCCTCCCGCCTTGCGTCAGAACATCGCCTGACTTGACCACATTTAAAAAGAACTTAAAAACACACCTATTTAGGACGGCATTTAGTGCGTCCTGTGATTCGTCCTTCATGTGCTTATGCGTGCTGACACTGTGCATGCTGCCCATAACCACACTTGCATACTGACCCTGTGCATGTCATCCCTAACCATGTTATTCATGTTGTTTATCAAGAATGATATTACGATTCAATCGCGTTTCCCTTTGCAGCAAATGTAAAGCGCCTGGGAAAAGATTGAGTTCTCTGAGGGCGCTTCATAAAGTGAATTATTATATTATTATTATTATTATCGCGGGCCTTACAGCTTCGAGTTTCAAGAAAAGGTGCACGATCCAAAAGACATGCCTCGCAGTTGGTTTCGCAACCCGCCGCAAAGCTGCTAGAGGAAATGCTTTCGACAAATGGAGTCTTTCCGACAGGTGAGTGCGTGCTCGCAGTGCGGAAAACACTGGGGCGTAGGCACCGCGATTCGCATCACATAACAGCTGCTAACTCAAGCTTTGTCAGCTGCAGATTAAGGTATAAATTCGTTTAACGAGAACGCCCGCCACCCTTGCAAAGAGAGCACTGAAGGAAACTGTAGAGGGCGCTGTAGGAGACTGTAGAGGGCGCTGTGGGGGACTATAGTGGGCGCTGTGGGGGACTATAGTGGGCTCTCTAGGGGGCTCAACTTCTGGCCGTTCTCTCAGCACCTGCCAGTGACTACGTGGAAGCAGTCAGGATCTCGGTATGGTGGGAGGGGGGCTAAACCTCAAACACGAAAGGCGTAGCACCGGAACTTTTATTCGGATTCTTCTAAAAAAAAGTTTCGGAAGTAGCCATTATAATGACTGGCTATTTCCTTTGATTTTCATATTACCTGTTTATTTTTGCTGTTATTTTGACCCTTGACAATTTTTGGAAAGTCTGCAGCCTCCTGTCGAAGGCGAGCTCCGCGGAAGTCTCTTTTTGACGCACTGAATGGAAAATAAAATCCTACCCCTGTTTGGACAGCCTAAAGCAGCGCGAACTCTTTGCATCACTCTGTGTGCTTCTTTAAACTTGTCCAAGAACAAATATCTTGCAACTCTATAAAAAATATAATACTCTTAGAAAAGAATGATGCCACCATCGCAGACTTTCTAGTTTCAACTGAAACGAAATGGTTTACCCCGCTAAAAAAAACGCTTAGTTATGGGATGCCATCAAGCCTAAAAAGCTGGAAACCCCTTGCTGGAACCATGGTAGCAAACATTATGCATGCCAAATGGTTAGAATATGATCATCCTTGAGAACAGTAAGTGTGCCAAAAATTTTATCCAGGTAGTCGGTGTTATTTCTTAATTTATCAGGGAGAAAATTGGTATGATTTGCTAAAAGCTTTACTTGTGTGACCAGGACGTTGATTAACTTAATGTTAACCAATTTTCGACAAGAAAACTGACAAATTAAATTCGCGTCTAGTTGTTCACATAGAGTCGGAAAGAGTATCAAATGAATCAAAAAAGCATATATTTCTTCTAGCGTCGCACAACAATGGCCACTTGAAAAGGTTCAGGAATGATGTTCTAGATCTGTGATTGCATAACACATTACTTTCTCGCAGAAGTCCCCAAACACAGTCCCCACCACATTTCCGTTATGTTTCTCTTGGTTATGACGTTAAAAGTTCAGTATTTCCTGATGAAAGCACTCGCTTAGCTCCTCAGCTGATATATGGCGTCGTCGTTTATAAAGCCAGCTCACTTCCTGCTATGGCCGCAGTATATAGTCGATGGCATCTGTTTATATTTGCGATAAATAAACATTTTTTTGCGATAAAATATAATTCATTTATATAGCGCCCCAAGAGAACTTAATCTCTATTCAGGCGCTTCACATACGCCTCGAGGCTCGAGCCCACGACCTCAGTCAGACCGTGGTCGGGGCGAGCCCCTTAACCGCTAGACCAAACCAGCTCGGCGATGCCTAGAGCAGGAAGCGAGCTGGCTCTATGAGCAAAGAACGCGATATTAGCTGATCGGTGGTGAAAGCCGCTGAGGCTTTTTTTACCGCTACATAAATGAGGCTTTTACTTTTGTGTCTACATGCAAGGAGGCCACGAGTGATCTCATCCTCAAATGCATCTCCCAGTTAAAGAAGACTACTAGTTCTCTAGACCCTATTCTCACTCTCCTACTTTTAAAATGCATAGATCTGCTGCTGCCACGCATAACAACTTATATTGAAACCTCAAGCCTTGCAATTGAGTTCCAGTCTGGATTTAGAGCTACTCACCCCTTTGAGTCAGCATTGTTTAGGGTTTAAAACAACCTTCTCAGGAATGCAGACTTGGGTAAAGTCTCTCTGTTGGTTTTATTTGATCTTTCGGCAGCGTTTCATATATTTGATCACCAAGCCATTCTTAAGGACCTCTCTTCTGGCCTGGAAATCACTGGCACAGCATTGCAATGCTTCCGATCCTATCTCGTTGGAGACTCTCGTTGGAGTATTGATGCGAATGGACAAAGATCATCCGAAGAACCACTGAAGTCCTCCGTACCTTAGGGCTCGGTGCTAGGTCCATTTCCTTTAATCATAATAATAATTCATTTGTATACCCTCTCAGAGAAATTAATCTCCTTCTTGGTACTTTACATATGCTGTAAAGGAAGCATGGGCGAATGGTGAGTGGTAGCATGCTCAATGTCAACAAGCGCAACACAGAGGCGACATGCATTTGGTCAGCATGCAAATATCGTGAGTAGTAGCATGCAGTGTCAGCACGCATAAGCACAAAAAGGACGAATCACATGGTCCCACTAAATGCTATAATAAATAGATGCGAGATGCATTTGTAGCTTCTTTTTTAATGTCGTCAAGTCAGGTGACCGGACAAAGGTCATCCGAAAAAAAGTTGAGGCACTGTGTACCTCAGAGCTTTGTGCTCGGTCCGCTTCTTTTTGCAGTTTATACTCTGCCTCTTGCCGATGTGTTCACCAAGCACAATCTAGGCTTTCACTTGTATGAATATGATACTCGGTTTTACTTTTGCTTTGATCACACCCAGCCCTTCAGCTCGTCGAATTCTGTAAACAATCTTCTTTCGTGTATTGTTGACATCCACATATGGATTGCAGTAAATCACCATAATATCGGCAAACCGAGTGTGACTCAGAAGCTGGAAAGATTATTGCTCAAAATTGGCTCTGCCAGCATATCAATCTTTCCCAGCCGTCCTGAGCTGCTACTTCTATGCCACTTGCTACCTCATGCTCTCCTGACTCAATTCTGCTTCTCACTTTCTCTTTGCTGCGTGAGATGAAGTCTGTTGGCCACCGAATGCGTACCAAAAGCCTCTTAGGCTGTGAGTACACCATAGAAAACTCTCCTGCATAACATCTACATAGTCTTCGTGGCTTTGTGGAGTTACAGATGGAGACATATTGCATTGAATATCTCCTGTTGCATCTGCACGAGGTCTAGCTTGCTGTCCTGTTCCAAAGTAACCTTTCAGTAGATGACCACATCAGCTCTACCTGACAAGTCTGCCTACTTTTATCTGCATAACATTGCTTAAATTCGAGCTTGTTTAGACATGGATACTACATCCAAAATGGTTCATGCATTTATGACATCCCATCTTGACTCCTGAAACTCACTACGTACTGGTCTATCGGCCTGTGCAGTCAAGTACTTACAGTTGGTGCAAAACTCAGCAGCTTGGCTTGTCTGTCGTGAGCATCACAACTGCCACATCACACCACTTCTAACCGAAATGCACTGGCTCCTAATCAAGCAGCATATCGACTTCACAGTTTTGTCACTTACTTTTAGGTCCCTTCATTCTCTGGCTTCAGCCTACCTATAAAAACTACTCCCCCACCAGGCCAAGCATCGTACTACCCGTTGTTCTGAATCAAATCGTTTAGCTACACCTCGTTCGAACCTCAAATCCTTTGGAGGCCGTCCCTTTAGTTCCTACGCTCCCAAAGCCTGGAACTTACTCCCAACTGACGTCACGACATCCTCTGACATGACATCATTTAACAAGAAGCTTAAAACAGATTTGTTTATAACAGCATTTAGTGGGTCCTTGTGATTCGTCCTTTGTGTGCTTATGCACGCTGACACTATGCCTATTGCTAATAATCATATCTACATGTTGACCTTGTGCATGCCATATCTAAGAAGATTATGCTTGATGACATTTCGCAAGTTACTACTACTAATTTCTTTACAACATCCGTATAGTGCTTAAAAAAGATTCATTTTTCCGAGGGTCCAATACAAATATATTATTATTATAATTATTCGTATTAATTTAGCTAATATTTTTTTAAATAAAAAACGTCAAATTACACAACTTTCAATACATTTTTATGAAATTATTAGTAAATAACGCATACATTAAAAATAATTCCATAAAACACAATCTGCTCACTGCCCATTTGACTCGCTTTGCTGAGTCATAGTCGTTCCGTCCGAAGAACTCGGCACCATCTAGCCGCTTGATGGAAGTTTGCCATCTTGCCACGCGATACAAGTACACCATCTTGCGGCGTGACGGACTTTCTCGCTTTAATTAGTAGATTTTAGCATGTTTAGAGAAAATTGTTCATGGAATTCTGGGTAAATACTTCGCGTCTTGTCATTTTTCAAAAATGTTATGTTTCATCTATCTTCCTTACTAAGCAGTGCCAACTAGGTTTTTAAGGTTCATGCGGCTGGCTAGCTTGTGATTGCGATCTGGCACAAAGACTTTATGCACCCGGAGTACCAAAACTAACCGTAAAAACTACTGTATCTTAAAAACTTCTAGCAAAAAACTTTGGTAAAAATGTAGAAAGCAAATTTATAACAAACCATTGTGTGCATCAAAGTGAGCAAGCTATTACCTTCTAAGCTAGTCTATTGAATATGAAAAACATAAAAAGAACCTGTTTTTGAGGCTGCAAAAGCTACCTACGGTTTATGTCGTGTTTGCCATCTCTAAAGGATATTTTGTTCCAGCGCCATATAAAAATTCGGGCTAAGATATTCTGGGTGTACCAATAGTGTGTTTTGTAAAAAAAAATACATCTCCATGACTGTGCTGGCTACTTACTGAGCAATTGTCAACGTGCACTTTTTTGAATGCGGAACTCTGGGTAAATACGGCTTGACAAGATGCAAAAAGTCGGTGACTCGGTACACCCGAAATATCAGTGTAGACCACATATGATGAAAAAGAACTATTTTAAGAGGTTATGCAATTTTCAAACTGCTCGGTGTGCCAGCTGCTTGCACTATATTGGATCCTCTTATATTAATTTCAGAAGGCACTTTCAATACCTGTAAAATGTAATGTTTTGGTTTCTTTGAGGTCAAGAACGGCTGGCATAAAACTAAAAAGGCCCTTATTTGTTAGATAAAAAAAGATCGATGTTTTTAGTTCTCATCTATAATTACATTCTTGTATACTTTTGAGCAATGTTACCGATGTTCGTTGGCAAGGTTCATCTGAAAAACCACTCAAATGATGGGTACCTAAGGGCTCTGTGCTTGGTCCGCTTTTTTAAATTTATATTCTCCCTCTTGCTGATGTGATTACAAAGCCCAATCTAGGCTTTTCTCTCTATGCAAATGGCACAGCTATACTTATGCTTTGATCCATCCCAGCTCTCCAGCACCTCAAACTTTTTCAACTCCCTTGCTGCATGCACTGCTGACAACCGACGGTATGGTAAGATGCTCGCTCTTCACAATCCAAATATTGGGGTTGAGTCTGGAAGTGAGCAATCCTTTCTATTGCCCAGTGCGAGCAGTGATGATAGCCTAGCTCTACTGCCTGTGTATAAATGATACTAATAAATTAGCAAACCTTTCTTTGCCACATAATGCCAGTCCACGAAATCTGCACTGTCTCCCAATCAAGCAGTGCATCGACTTCAAGGTTTTGTTACTCCCTTTTAGGTCCCTTTATTCTCTCACTCCAGCCTATCTATCAGAACAACTCCTTAAGTAGGCTAGGCATTGTACCACCTGCTCTTTGACTCTATTCGTTTAGCTATACCTCGAACGAACCTTAAAAATCCTTTGGAGAAGCCACTTTAGTTTGTATGCTCCTAAAGCCTGGAGCTCACTCCCACCTGATGTCACGACATCCCATGAGTTAAAAACATTTATAAAGAAGCTCAAACATAAGCTGTTTCTTACAGCATTTACCGGGTCCTTGTGACGTCCTGTGTGTGCTTATGGTGCCGACACTAACCATGCTATATATGTTGGCACCATACATGTTAGCTGTAGCCATATGATCATGCTTCCTTTACAGCATATGTCAAGTGCCTAGAAACGGATTGAGCTCTCTGAGGGCACTATACAAATCTATTATTATTACCCCAAAAGGAAGTCAGTTTCACGCCATACTGATCGTGCAGCAATGATCCAGCAACACACATCAGCCCGCCCCATAGTAACGTCCTAATGCTCAACCGTAAATAAAGTTATAGCTAAGCAATCCCGTCTTTATTAAACTTGCCACACCCAACCAAGGGTGCTGATGCCTAAATTAGGAGTTGAAATGCGAAGCAAACCCTTATTTAGATCTAATGACCGGCTTGTCGTAGCAATATATTTAACAGTTAGTTGCTTAAGTACAACACGATGCTTCGCTAGTGTTAGCAGGGATGCTTGCATTGACCTAACTCCTCGTTAAGATCAGCCATGTTTGATGAGCGCTAAGTGCCCACAATTTTGGCAGTTTTGAGTTCGGGCAATGACTGCTTGATCTGCTGTCACAGTACTTCACGAACCGGGCCAGGTTCAAGACTTACCATCGAGTTCGACAACCACCAGGTTCCTGAAACCTCCGCCGGCTTGAACTATAGACTAAGTCGCAAGTACATTACACATTCTCAGCTGGATTCTTGTTCTGCCTTAGCTATGTCCTGGTGCCACTTACCGTTTGACCTAAAAGGCGATTTGCTGAACTCTAAATGCTTAACTAATCGTTTGTGCAGCAACATTTGTAGGATGCTGGGGTTTGGCTTAACAACTCAAGTTAGTAAGGCTGTTGCCGGATACTGCCAATGTCTGCCTCGAGCATCTACGGCAGCAGACTCACCTGTCCGTGTTGCATCTTCCACTTCTAGTCTACGATTGCTGGAAGCAAACGCTCATTTAAGCCAAATGACCATATAAGCTAACTGTGAATGACCAATCAATAGTAGCATCTTGAGATTTCCTACCTCTGATAGTGGGCAACTGAAATTACCAGCCTCATACTGCATGGGACCTGACCATTAAGGAAAGTCAATCGGGTTCAAACTCATAGTAAGTAAAACATGAGCAAAAGGTACTTCTTTATAATAAAATAAGTCCACTCTAGCAGCTTCGAATATCAAATGGTACAGTCAGCAGGATACAAAGTGTTATCTAAAGTGGAAGATAAGTCGATTCGCTAAACAGTGCTTCCGGCCAAATCAGAACAGAACTGCTTACAGCTGCTGGACCACTTCAAGGTTATAGCCTTTTATTTAGAGCAAGCGATGGGTCTATTTGACTAAATGATAGTTGCATTGAAATCAGAACAGACATAGTTACAGCTGCTGGACTACTTCAAGGCGCCTCTCAACAAAGTAGCGATGCCTCGTCGCAGTAGGTCTCGGCGGTACACTGAAACTAAGCTTCTTCTGTTTTGGATCGTCCTCGTCCTCGTCGTCCTCCCTACAACAAGAAAAACATACTAATGCAGCTGCGAAAAAAAGCCTTTCGAAGTTCACATAATCGGCTCGAAATGGGAAAGTTCCAAGCCAGCAACAGTAGCCTCCTTGTAGAAGTACGTTGATGTATCACGCCGCATACGTGCAAGAGGAAGTGCTGTCGGAGGGTTGCCTCTGCTCAGCTTCAGTCCTCTGCAAGCATTCAAGTCATCTGCACTCGTCTTCTGCACTAAAGCAACTGGTAATGTTCATATGGCCATCTGCATTCCATCTACACAAGTTCCATCTGCATTCCATCTACACCAGTTCCATCTGCATTCCATCTACACTAGTTCACTCTAAAAACACCACAAAACTGCATGTAGAGCCTTGTTCAGCTGCAGGATTGTCGGCTCCTTAACTTTTAAAGTTGTAATGGCCGTTTTTTAGTGTTACTATCGTACCCATATGAGCACGGAGCTTAGGGCAATCATTTACCTGAGTCAGGGCCTCATAGCTTTTGCCGGCTTCTGTATTATTATGATTTCCTTACATCACTTGCCTAAGAGCACAATGACATATGACAATGACATATAATGTGGAAAAGCTTGACGACCGAGTGAAGCAGAGAATCATCAATGCAACAAAACCATAGCGACGTCGAGTCATTAACATGGATGGGCTAACACTTGAGGATGCCAACAGCGAGTCTCAGTCTTCAAGAAACGACAGTTCACCTGCCAATGTAGATCCTTTTTTTGGAAGCAAACATGATTTAATCAAAACACTGAATATTGATAGCAGTCATGCTTCTAGCAGATTTTTGTCATGATCCTATATAACAGCCAGGTAAAAGACAACCATTTCGGATGCGCATGCAGAATGCCTGAAGAGGAGGCCCTGTGGATCACATTCGAGCAAGGTGATGTCCCTCACCATCGCACGACAGCGGCCTTTTCCTCCAGTATTTTGGAGCTCGTCTGCCAACTGAACCTTACGAATGAAGGGAACCCGAAAATGCTGTCAGTGTGGTTGATGAGAAACTTCTTTGTCTTTTCATCTGCAAAGAAAATAGTCAATGAGATGTGGCTAAACAAAGCGCAGGGTTATTTCAAACGGAAAACACACCACGAACTCGTCAACTGACACAACAAACGAATGACTGCATAGAAAGTGGGCAAACAGATTTTGGCAGGAAAAATCTAGCACACAAGTAAGAAAAAACGGTTCAATCAATGGCACAATGTATGCCTGCTGGGCCAAAGCACGGGTTTCACAGCACGCCGAGGTCATAGGCCGGCAAGCCTCGAAACATGAAGTGCTAGTGAGACCAAGCAACAATCGCGACAAATTCCCAGAAAAACATTGTTTAAGCTAAATAACTAGCTGCAGCTTCGGTAGTAAGCTAGCATAGAACATGCTCCCTACAAAGAAGCATGCCAGGCAGGGGGGCTGACCTCCTGGGTAACCAGAGCCATAGTCAACTGCTTCAATGCCTTCAGGAAATCTCCAATTCTTCACGGCAGCATCTCGTGATACCTAAAAATAAAAACATTGCAAGGAATGCAGGTAGCCTTTTGGCTACACAGCCATAGGAAATCAAGAGGCAAGCTTAAGACATACTAGTATGAATGTGTACATACTTAAGTGCAACTCTTGTGTGCATTCGCAAGTGCGAATGTACAGAATGTGAATGAGTCTGCATGGGTGTATATGGGTGCAGGTGCATGCATGTAAGAGTGTGTGAACCTGTGTGCTTGTGTGCAGCTGCATTCGGGAGTGTGTGGGGGGACAATAGCAAGGAAATTAAAAAGGAAAAGAAATTATGCTACCCTGCATAATATACAAATGATGCACCAAAAGGCACAGCAAACAAGTTGAGCCCGATAATAGCAGTCCACATTAAATTAAGACATATATTCAAACGGCCTTCAATATTCTATGCCTGCTGCTTGTGGATATTACCATCAATCGCTTGGTTTTGCTTTCTACACAGCATCTGTAAATTGCCTAGAAAGAGATTCAGTTCTCTGAGGGTGCTATACAAATGTATAATTATTATTATCATTATCATTCTTATTATCCTTGCCATTGTTTTCTTTCGAAGCCATTTATGATAGCACTCGACAGTGCCTGCGAGTGTGCTTTTAGAGAGAACTCGATACTAAATAGCAGCAATTAGCAATCCCATTGTTGTAAATATGATATCTGAGTCATTGCAACAAATGCTCACAATAATTGCAAACAAACACCATCCAGAGTAACCGCTACAATATATGCACAATGCCCTATGACTGAGCGAAGTATGGCTAACGACTTTCTCCTCACCCTACCGGCTTTCTCCTCACCCTACTAGGCAGCCTGTAAGGTGTGGCCAACTATGGGAGCTCGAGCAACCACAACCCAATCATGGTCAAAGAAAAAAGTACCTTGGTACCTTGTACGTAAGCAAAGTATAAATGTTAAAGCTGCTTCTAGGGCCTGAAAGCCAGAATGAAGCTTCTAGGGCCTGAAAGCCAGTATGAAGTCACAATACCAGCTTAAACCCTCATTGAGAAGAAGCATTAACTTATTAATGACTGCTAACTCATAAACCACGCTGCAAATTGAAAAGTGGCCATTTTACATCAGAATTCGACAGAGTAAAGAGTTAGTGTGCACGGAATGAACTGTCCTTTTGCCAATAGGCCGTAGGGGACTGCCGGGTTGAAGCTCAAGCCAGGCACCATGCCTCTGCTGGTTGGATCGGGCAAGGTCAAGACTAAGCCTTTCTTCTTAGAAGGTTCGGCCTCTTTCAAATTCTGACAGATTCCCTGCTATGCTCCAGGGCTGTGAAATCAAATGCCATCGGCGCAGTAGGAATCAATGCACATGCAAACAAATGCAGCATGCACATATGCGCATGATATCCCTATCATTAACATTTTCAAGGTTATGAAAGTAAAACGCTTCAGTTATTACGATCTAAGCTTAAGTGGCCTTTGGCATGTCCGCACAACAAGCTGACTGAAGCATGCCAAGTTGCATAGCAGCACGCAGGGCTCTTTACAGATGGCAGTGTCACTGTTATGCCATCTGATCACACCTTGGCGCATATGCTGGCAGCACTGACGATAGGATACGTTGAGTCGGCCTTCTTGGCTACAGTAATGCTGATATTAGGGAAGATCTGTGAAAGATTGTCTTGGTACTTTCCCGGGTCACCAACGGTGTCAACATAAACCTGAAAGCCAGAATACAAAGCTGGGGACATCATACGGCAAGAACTAGCTGTCGACAAAGAGCCTAATAGCCATACGCAAATGTGTATAGCATGTAATAAATGAATAAATAAATAAATCCTAGCTGATTAAACAGCCTCTTTTTGTATAGCGACAGAAGAACCTTGACGGCTGTCGCCACCGCCTGCAGTGGCGATAAAGAATCGCCCACAGCAGGAATCAAACCCACGACCTCGGGACCGAGGTCGTGAAAGCAACCGCCTTACCTAGTGTGCCATCACGGCAGCGGCACGTAACGCTGCCACTGACCACATTTGCATGCTGACCCTGTGCATGTCATCCCTAACCACAATGTTCATGTTGTTTATCATGCATGATATTACTCACGATTCAATTGTGTTTCCCTTTGCAACAAATGTAAAGTGCCTAGGAAGAGATTGAGTTCTCTGAGGGTGCTTTATCAAGTTCATTATTATTACTATTATTAATCAGTAGGCATCGAGTGTGCATAAAAGAACGCATCCAAACCCGATGTAAACAACGTTCATCAAAGTAATCACCGACACATACCTACCACCACGCATAACAGTTGTCTAAAAGTGACCGCGCACGCACGCACGCGCACACACGCACGCGCACACACACACACACACACACACACACACACACACACACAAAAGCACATGGGTGACCCAGATTTATGGTGCGACACGTAAGTGGCCCTTTAAGCAAGAAAGAGCTGTCACACGAATTATAGTAAGGAGAGGGTAATAGACAGGCCAGCTGTTGGAGTACATCTGATTGGCAAACATGCAAACAGCATGAGCACTGATGGTCTGTTTAGAAAAGGCCCGAGCGATTGTAGGAGGCCCAGTTGTGAGAGTAGTAGAAGCAGTAGTTATGTAACTAAGTTGATGTAGCATTGGCCTGGATCACTAAAGATTGCAGGCTGGTCTCCTGCCGGAGGTGAAAGCTTTTCCACAATTAGTTTTCCATATACTTCGGATCCTGTGTATTTAAATTTGGCCTAAACACGAAGGTCACAAAAGTGCAGCACAGCCTCAAATAAATTTACCTTAAGCCCCGAGACCGGGTTCAAATCAATTTAGTTTATCATTAAGGAGAAAAGCACAGCAAAGACCCCGTGAAGACCCGTGAGCCACAGATGCCAAGCAGTTAGCCTGGTCAGGATTTACATTATTTCCACAGACTGTAAATACATAAGAAATGCATATAACAATACATGCCTGGAACACTAAGTGTGACATCTTAGGATCACTAAACAGTTCATTCGACTTAATCATCCCAAAAAGATCTCACGATCTTTGCTGGCTCATTGTAAAGGTAAAAATGACTGGACCATCCCCACAGATACACAGAGCTGCAACAGCTCTCTTGGGCCAGCGCAGACGGCACATGATTTTAAACAAACCATGATTTTTTGTTATAGTGAAGGATTAGTGCAAAAGGCTCTGGCTGCCCTGGTTTGGCCCAGAATTAAGATGTTTGCCTTTAAAGACAAAGGTAGTGTGAGCTGGAGCCCCGTGGCACATGTAAAGCACTGGGAGAAGGATTAAGCTCCCCTGGCATGCTATACAAATGAATTACACAAATGAATTATTTAATTAGACCAGAGGCGAATCGTGAGCGGTTTTCCTTTTGATACACATTTGCAACACAATAATATGTTAACTAATCAATAGAGTTGCAAAAGCAATAAGTTAGCAAAATAACTATTATAGAAAAGAAGTCCATGGCTACAATCCAGGTTTCTATTTTTATACAAAAGACACAACTGTACCTGTGCTAACATTGCTGTCAAGGACCTGAGAAGAGGATTCGTTGCTGGTGACTCGAAAAACAATCCTCGTGAGACTGATACTTTTTATGCTCAGGTAAGTGTGCTTGCTGTGTCCTTCTCAGCACATTCTTTCAGCACAGAAAATCCTCTTAACTCCCTTGCAGCACGTTATGCTGACATTTGCAAATAAGCAGCAGAACATTTTCTCAAATTAAATAACGATAAAAGAAATCACTAGATATGGACAAGCCTGGTGTTACTCAGAAATGGGAATGCTTAACCCTCAAAATGGGCTAGGGCCAACGTATCTCGAATAGGGTCTACATGCAATCTGGGTGTCCTCTTCCAAAGTGAAAATTCACTAGACAAATTCATCAGCTGCACAGTCGAGTCTGCTTACTTTCAACTGCAAAACATTGCAAAATATGGGCCAAATTAGGATAATAAAAACCAATCTGGTCAATGCATTTGTGGGATCCTGACAAGACTTCTGTAGCTCACAACTCGCAAGTCTTCTTGCCTTTACAATACGATGCTTACAGCTCGAGAAAAAATTTGCAGTTAGGCAGGTCTGTGGTGAACATCACAAATGTCACAATATACCCCTTCTCACCTACCTGTACTGTCTCTCTATCAAGCAGCATATCGACTTCAAGTACTCTTGCTCAGACCTACTATCAGAAACACTTCCTAATCAGGCACCGAATAATATCATCTGTTCTTATGACCTGCCACGTATCTGTGCCCCTAGCCAACCTCAAATTATTTAGAGATCGTGCTTTAAGTTTGCATGCTCCTAAAGCCTAGTATTCATTACCGGCTGATACAACATCCCCTGATATTTAAAGGGCCAATATTATTTTTGGGTACAGGCTAGTAATAACAAATCATTTGTATAGCATCCTAAGAGAATTAAATTATTTTACTTCCGATATGCTAGAAAGGATGCAAGTCCATTAATTAGCAATAGCATGCACTATTTCAGCAGTCATAAGCACACAAAAGACAGTTCACAAGAACAGAGCAAATGCTGTGATGAACGGATGGATTTTTAGCTTCTTTTTAAATGTTGTCAAGTCAGCATACGTCGTTATGTCGGTCAGCAGTAAGTTCCACACTGTGCAACCATAGGAATTGAATGCATGGTCTAAAAACAATAATAATAATAACAATAATACATTTGTCTAGCACCCTCGGAGAACTAAATCTCTCCCTAGGCACTTTACAGATGCTGCATATAAAGCATTACCAAATGTTTGGTGATAACATAAGCAGAGTCTCACAAGCTGACCCAGATCTGCATGGCTCCTTAGCTTCAGATGCACAAGGTCAAGCAAGTCTTTTAGATCAATATTTTGCCAGTAGTACTTACACTTGAGGGGTTATATAGCTTGATCTACCATTTAATGAAGTGGCATGTTCCCTTAGTCAGTCCATAATAAACCGCCTCTTTAACTAGGCAGTCACTAAGCCTTTAATCAGAGCTTATTGTTCACTACTACGGCCTCAGCATTTGCATGGAATGTCAGCCATCCCACATTGTTAATAATAATAATAATAATAACAATGCAGTTGATAAAGTGCCCTCAGAGAACTCAATCTCTTTCTAGGCGCTTTACATTGGCTGCAAAGGGAAATGCAATTGGATGGTGAGTAATATCATGCTTGATAAACATGAATAACATGGTTAGGGGTGACATGCACAGGGTCAGCATGCAAATGTGGTTAGTGGCAGCATGCACAGTGTCAGCATGCATAAGCACATCAAGGAAGAATCCCAGGGACCCAGTAAATGCTGTCCTAAATAGGTGTGTTTTTAAGTTCTTTGTAAATGTGGTCAAGTCAGGGGATGTTCTGACGCAAGGCGGGAGGGAGTTCCAGGCTTTGGGAGCATACGAACTATATGCACGGTCTCCAAAGGGTTTGAGGTTTTTATAAGGTATTGGTAAACTGTTAGATTCCGAAAAGCGGGCGGTACGATGCTTGACCTTGTGGGGTAGTATTTCTGAGAGATAGGCTGGAGCCAAAGAATGAAGGGACCTAAAAGTGGGTGGCAAAACCACAGACAAGCCTAGCTGCAGAGTTTTGCACCAGCTGCAATCACCTCATCGCACATGCCGGTAGGCCAGTAAGCAGTGAGTTGCAGAAGTCGAGACGGGATGTCACGAATTCATGGACCAACTTGGACGTGGTATCCTTATCTGAACAAGCTCGAATTTTAGCAATGTTATGTAGCTGAAAGTCGGCAGATTTGACTGTGGAGCTGATGTGGTCGTCTAACGAGACGTCACTTTGGAACATGACACCTAGATTTCGAGCTGATTCAACTGGAGATATGCTGGCAGAGCCAATTTTGACCGTCAACCATTCCAATTTCTGAATCACACTGGGTTTGCCCATAACTAGTAAGTTAGTTTTATCGTCGTTTAGTTTTAGAAAACTTGCTGCCATCCATGTCCAGATGTCATCAATACATGCATCAAGTGAGTTGAGAGAATTCGAGGTGCTCGAAGGCTGGGAGGGATCAAAGCAAAGGTTCAACTGAGTGTCATCCGCATAGAAGTGAAAGCCTAGATTGTGCTTGACAATCACATCAGCAAGAGGGAGAGTATAAACCATGAAAAGAACCGGACCTAGCATGGAGCCCTGAGTACGCCATATTTCAGAGGTACCTCGGATGATCTTTGTCCATTCACGTCAATATTCTGGAGTCTCCCACTGAGATAGGACCTGAACTATTGCAGAGTAGTGTCAGTGATGCCCAGGCAAGATGAGAGGCGCTCTAGAAGAACTTTGTGATCGATGGTATCAAAAGCTGCCGAAAGATCGAGCAAAGCAAGCAGAGACACTCTACCCATGTCTGCATTCCTAAGTAGGTCGTTGTATACCCTAAGCAATGTTGACTCTGTGGAGTGATTAGCTCTAAAGCCAGACTGGAACTTACTAGCAAGGTTGGAAGTTTCGATATATGAGTTAAGCTGGTCCGCCACGACCCGTTCCAGTTTCTTTGATAGGAATGGTAAAAGTGAGACTGCGCGGTAGTTGCTCAAGTTCTCTTGGTCTAGTGTCGCTTTCTTGAGAAGTGGCCTGCGTACAGCTTTTTTGAAAGGTGCTGGGACATGACCTGAGGCTAATGACATATTAATGATGTTAGTTATGCATGGCAGCAGCAGGTCAATGCAACGTAAGAGCAGGACAGTGGGAATAGGGTCCAGAGGACATGTTGTCTTCTTTGATTGGGATACGAACTTCAGGACTACTAGATCACTAGTGACCTGCTTAAATGTAGACATTGGGGTACAGCCAGGAATCGGGGAACAGCATTCTAGGGGGGGGGGTGTTGTCATCGCAGGGATGGACTCCCTGATCTTGTCTATCTTCTGCACAAAGAATCGAGAGAAGCGATCGGCTAGATCATCACAAGGATCATCAGGTAAGGTGCTAATCTGGGAGCGGTTGAGGAGATGGTTAATCGTCGACATCAGCATTTTTGGATTGTGCATCTGTGATTCAAAATTCAACAATGTTTTTATAGAAGCTAGACTTGGCCTTTGCCAGGATCGATTAGTACGACCTACAGTAGTCTTCATGTGCCTGTCGTTTGACAGTCAGTCCTTTGTCTCATGCTGCCAACGTAAACCAATTTCCCCAGTATTTTGCATGGCTAAAGTGAAAAAAAAGTGTGACTAGGTTCTATAAAATTGCATGCAGCAAAATATAGCTCTACATTCACATCCAAGTCTCAGTCTGAGATGGCGTAACGGCTGCCCTAATCATGTAGACCACCAGTGGTAAATTAACCCCAATAGTAACAATAATAATACATTTGTATAGCACTCTCACAGAACTTAATCTCTTTCTAAGCACTTTACATATGTTGCATATTGGGATGCCAAGTTTCGGCAACATCCAAAACCCGACAGCACTCGGTTGCTGCCCCACCACAGCAGCGCACAGCCTCCAAAAGAGCATTGACATCAAAGCTACACACAAGTCACAACGAAAGTTCGACCAAAAGATTATTTTCGATCGGCAGGGTGGAATGTGACAGTCCGTGTTTCTGACCGACGACATGAGTACTATAATAAAGGCTCGGATAACAAACGCAGTTCTTATGGCCACATTCACAGAAGAGAGAACGAATTGCATCGAGACTTTGACCAACTGGTAGCATTTTGGAGCACCTTTCAGCAGTGACAGGATGGGAAGACCTGGTAAGAGCACTGACCTCTTTGACGTTTACTTTGTTCTCTATAATCCTCTTTAGTAAGCTGATTGCCGTGTCGTGTGATAATGCATTTAAATTGTACTTTGACCTGCAACATAACATCCATGATACAAGATACAACACAAGATATACACGTTTGTAAAGACTGCGTACACAACTCCTCGGCAGGATGGATGGCATCCAGCCAAAAAATTGTGCACACTAAAATAAACCTGATGAATGAAGACCGACAACCACGCTCTAGTGAAGATTCAGGAGATCAGCGAGGCCAGCTGAGATCCTCAACAGTATGTTTAAGGTACAGCAGTGCTCACTTGGCACCGGCTGACTGTCTAGTCACCGGCTGCCATCATTTCGATACTCTACGATGGCTCCTCAGAATTATGGCAGACGAGATTAAGTTGAAAAAAGGATTCACATTGCTAAGCCAACAGCAGGGCTTTTACAGTACGACCACTGGCAGTGTCGGCTTCCATTGTAGCTTCTTTCTTCGAAGACTGCTGTCTCTCTAAGTCGAAGAAGTGACACTGCGTGCAGACGAGCATTCCTGCTTGACAGTTGACCACAAGGATGAACTCAAGTCGATCAGTCAGCAACCAGGCGACATGCCACCAAGTCAGGATTACAGGCGGGCATAGTAAAAGGTTTCACCAGCACTGCAGTTGCTGCCAGTGACCCTGCATACAGGGGGGTAGAAGGTAGGATCCTAAAGACTGTGGGCTGGTATGCATGATGCTCGGACCTAGCGATCGTCGAGCACTATTGGTTGCCGGGGTGTAAGCTTTTTTTCCCCTAGCCTTCAGATATCAGTGAACGCAGCCGGTCGGAGTGCCGTGAGTAGGACGCAAGCAAGCTTTAAGGCCCACGCCCCACTATATCGGTTGGGAATCTAGAAATAAAAATGATAAACATGAGCTCAAGCTAACGGCAGAATGAACTTAGGGGGTGCACTCAGCATGCCACCACCATTCAGGCGATTGTTATGCAAATGCAGCCGACAGCTAAACAGGGTTTATAGTTGACATACCTTCGCAACATGCAGTTTGATATATAATTGGGAGACAAAATATCTACCGCCCAGCCTATACTTTCTGGAGTCGAGTTGATGGCTGCAAAAGCCGTGTCTCTTTTCTCCTCGTCCAGGGTCTTTGAATCTAAAAAAAGAGAGAAAAAGGAAAACAGCTCAGCATGCACTGCAATTGAACCAGTAGCTAAATGATTGCCGAAACTATGTACTTGTAATTCGTGCTAAGGACAGGCAGCAACTTAGCAGGAAAGTAGAACATTTGCAAAAAAGTTAAAACGATGTGCCAACAGGGACAGCCATACACAAAAATACTAGTTGATTAAACAGCCTCTCTTAGTATAGAGACAGGGGAGCCTTTACGGCTATCACTACCGCTTGCAGTGGCAATAAAGGATCGTCCACTGCAGGATTCGAACCTTACAGAAACCGCCTTACTTAGTGTGCCATCAAGTCACAGCCCTCCATTGCAGTTAATAGGCAATTCTGGTTAGATATTTTGGCAAGTTGGATAATCACACAAAACCCTGATGACATACCCTGGCTTCACAACCTTTAAATGGAAGCTGAAAACCCAACTAGTCATCACAGCACTGTAGGTGCGACTTGTCCTCTATGTGTTAATGTATGCTAACATTATGCACGTAATTTACTTCCTCTCCGGTATGCATCAAGTGCCCAGAAATAGATTTAATTCGTTTGGGGCACTATAGTAAATTTCAGCGATTACAAACTATTCTGCAGCACGAGACCTCCGAGGCTACATCGAGTTGGCAATAGAAAATCAGGGTGTCTCGCCTCTGTGGTCTTCCTTCTGCCGCGAGGTTCTTGAACAAAGTGACGAGAGCAAGTAACCACGCTATGTGCCTCGGGAGCCATCGGAGAGCCAGCCGTTCGCCGACCATTAGCAAGATATGCACTACGCCTTGTAACTTGGTTAAAGCCGCCTAACCAGCGCTCTTCCGTTGACAAACCACGGCACTACTGGCTCCGCATGCGGTCGGCAGAGCAGCATGCGGGCAAAGCAGCGACGGTAGCAGCAGCTGCAACATAACCAACCAACCTGCGAGTCCCATCTTCTTAAGGTCTTCATCGCAGGCTAGCGGACTGAAGCAGATGCCGTACACCATGGGTCCTGCAACGGCCGGCAGCAGCCGACGTACAGCTGAAGCTGCTCAAAATAAGCAGCCAGCTGTAAAGCCGAGGGCTTTCAAACACTCAGCGGCACCCATCCGTGGACGAATCGATTCGTGCCTTATAACAATCCTTGGCACAACGGCCTTCGTATCTATTTTTATTCCGGTCAAACTGAGGCTATAACTGTGTGTGGGGCCCCGGACCAGCACGCGAGAGCCGAACAGGGTGGCTGGCGAAGAGAAGACATGAAAGGCTAGAAACAGGCATGTCCGTCTCGAAGCGTTAATCGAATGACTCGACTCCGCTGCATGGCTATGCACCAGAGGCTAAATAGTGTCTCGCAGTTCCGGATGCACGCGGCTGTCGAATCGCTCTCGCTATCAGGTGGCCGGGCGGCGTCGCGCAGCCAGTCGCCACTTACACTAGAGCAATGAAACCTATCGCGTCTCGCGTCAGGCACAGCAGTCCCTTAATGAGGCGACAATGCGGAGAAATCGCCGCTCTAAGGTAAGAACACGCCGACAGGGAGTAGCGCCGGTCCGCGGCGAATTTACCGAGCACCGGTCCGCGGCCGGCTTCGTCGATTCCGACTCGACATGGCTCTACTTTGTGGATGTCCGCGACGACAGACTCGATACGGCAGTTCTTATGGTTTGAGCTGACGAAGTTCGATATGTCCATAGCGTTGGGGGAGTGAGGAGTGGGCTAATTCGCGCCGTTTTCGTAACGATGAAGAGTAAATAATGGGGTCGTTGAAGCAGCGCAAAGCCGGACGCCGCGAACACGCTCGCTGCCGGCCCGAGGACCCGAGCCGCGCTTGACATGCAGAGGCTAGAAGACATCTGCTTAAGACATATAGCATCAGACGTCAGAATGTACCCTTTGGAATGGATAGCCAGTAAGCTACCCGCTGTTCCGGTGCTTTTCGCGGAGCTGTAGTCTGCTAGTTCGTTGGCCCGTCCTATGCTGCACCGGGAGTGCCGTGCGATATATCCGTGAATTTGACCTGAACTCTCAAGACTTAAATTTGTTTTAAACATCTGGATGGTCTGTAGCACATGTTCGCCGCCGGCTTTTTTGGTCTACCGTCTTTCTTTTGGTGGTATAGTTTTCACTGTAAGATCGCAAGTTCGGAAGCCTGTCGCCGGTATGTCAACGGCGTTTATTTTGCGGCGCTATACCAGGCCGAATGTTCTCATTCATGTGTGGGCGTTCTTAACGCTTAAAACTGATTCTACAGGATCTGAGCGCGTCCAGGTCGCCGAGAATTCGCTCGGTAGGTTTACCCGTAGGCTACAATCGGCTGAACTAAGCAGTGCAAGCTGGGTCCTTGTGAAGCCGATGAGCCACTCGATGGCCTACGATCAAAGGAGAGGTTAGCGGGTTGACAGTGAGTTTGCAGTCCACTCCAGGTCTTTCTGAATGGGCAGACTGCTATGCAGACCCAAACCCGCTTGTTCGGTGCAGCATTTGCTCCAACCGCGTGAGCTGCCCGCTAACTTCATGCGTCAGTAGCTGCACAGTACATTGGTGGAACTCTTTTGAAAACCGCCGCAATACCAAATGCTAAATACTAAAGCAGCAAGCGTCTCAGTGTCTCGAATGTTTACCTTTCAAGCCGGGCAATTTAAAGTTAATTGAGCTTACCTGTTTAAAGAGCAACCCAAAAACACGTCACCAACATCGTTTAAGACCTGGCTCCAATGTCTGTGGTATAGGATTAGTTCATTAGGTAGCAGCCTCCAATTCTTGAACTGGCTATAGAACGGAATATTGAGCCCATCCTGACTGAACAAGGTTGTATCTCGGTCGTGTACTGGCAGATGTTTATGCCTATTACCAATACTGTAAAAAAATAACAATGAAATGGAAAGAACCAGCGAAGCTGTCAATGATGGTGACTTTCGCAGCCTAGTGGGCTCCATAGAGGTAGTGTAATGTGTCAGTGCCTGTGCCTGTGACTCCGCAAAGCCACAAGGACTAAGTGGGTGTTACTCTGGTTGAGTTACTCTATTCGAGTTTTCTGAAGCCCACTCAAAGCCTAAGTGGCTTTGGTTTCGCATACGGTAGCCAACAGACTCCATCTCACGCAGCAACTGAGCAGCATTGCTGAGTCAGAGGAGGACAGTCGAGGAAGTAAATACATAAAAGTATCGCTTCAGGTCGGCTGGAGAGAATATTCCACAGGAGGCAGCACCAGAGACGTTGTGTAAGAATTTGTTTATGTGAATTCGACCAGCTAGGACCTGCAAAGTAAATCTCGAGCCCAAGCCATTGTGCAATAGTGAGATTTGTTGTGACAAGGCACATAAACAGCATAAGTTATCGTGTGCAATGTTGTTTAATTAAAGTGTGAATCGTACTTATACCCATCCTTTCAATCCTGCCCGGTTTATCTGTTATGCAGCAGATTAAAGCCGTAGCACCATCAGTCATATTTGGCTCCCATCTCCATCCCAACGTGAATATTTTATTTCTCGTATTGATGCTGATTTCTCTTCTTACACAACGACAACTACTCTCCAACTGCCGACTATGGCACATCTTTTTCAGCGGTCCTGAACTGCTACTTCTATGCTACTCACTACCTCAACTGCTCTCCTGACTCTGCTATGCTTCCCACTTTCTCTTTGTTGCGTGAGACGAAGTCTGTTGGCTACCGAATGCATACCGAAAGCCGCTTAGGCTGTGAGTGCGCTATACGCTATACAAAACTCTCCTGCGTAACACGCACATGGTCTTTATGACTTTGTGGAGTTACTGACGGAGATACATTACATTCTCCATACAATTGACTTCCCATAACACAAGAGTGGATTAAATTATTTATTCTTTGGTGTAGGTTTGTTATAACTACAATTCAAATCATGCTTGTCTGATGCTTCGGTTTTGCAGGATCCACAATCTGATTTCATAACTATGTATGACAATTAGTTGTCCGGCAGGCAATAGAAGCACGATCGAATGGTTAGTGGTAGCATGCTCAATAAGCAACAAGAATAACAGTTTGGGGTGACATGCACAGGGTCATCATGCCTAGTGGCAGCAGGCACAGTTTCAGCATGCATAAGCACATAAAGGACGAATCACAGGGACCCACTAAATGCCGTGATGCGTTTTTAGTTTTTTTTAATGTGGAAAAGTCGGGGGGGGGGATATCGTGACGTCAGTCAGGAGTGAGTTCCAGGCTTTGGGAGCAAATGAACTAAAGGCACGGTCTCCAAACGATTTGAGGGTCGTACGAGGTATAGTATAGGTAAATATATTATGAAAAGCTGGCGGTACAATGCTTAGCACGGTGGGGAAGTAGATCTGATAGGTAGGCTGGAGCCAAAGAATGAAGAGACGTAAAAGTGAGTGGCAAAACCTTGAAGTCGATTTGTTGTTTGACTGGGAGTCGATGCAGGTCAGCGAGAAATGGTTTGATGTGGCAAGTGCACCACTCACGACCGACAAGCCTAGCTGCAGAGTTTTGCACCAGCTGTATGCGCCTGAGTGCACAGGCCAGTAGACCACCAAGCAGTGAGTTACAGCATAACTGGGCTTGACCAGCTGAGAAACATTGATCATTGAACTGGTGCTGTCTGCAGCCGGATCATACTGTAGCAGCTGCCTGTGGCTAGACAGTAGATTTCATTATGTGGTGGTGGGGATGTGTTAATTTTTTCCAATGGCTCTGAGACTGAGATTTGGCTTAGCATGTTGGTCTCACTTAAATCCTGAAGTTGTTAGCCGGCACACTAATCTGATATGTCTTAAAGAGATCAGCTGATAGCATCTTTAATAAGTTTTCTAAGTAAGCTCCCAAGAAGTAAAGTACAGGTTACCATTTCAAGCTGCTCTGGTGTAAAAGGGCTGTGATAGCTCAGGAGTTAAGGCTGTCGCTAGTCATGACCGACGTTATGGGATCCTTTATTGCCAACTGCAAGTGGTGGTGATAGTCATTTAAATCTCTTCTGCTGCTCTACGTGAGGCTATTAAATCAGCTAATATTAGTGAAACTAAAGTTGCTGGCATTCCCAGGTCATGAACATAATAGCACTTGATAGAAGTCACAGCCCTTAAGTGGTGGTCTTTGCTTAGATGCAAATACAGAAGGGTGCTCCATGACATCCATATCTCTGATGGTTTGAAAACCTTGTAAGAGCTATTGCTTTTAATGGTTGTCTGCCGCTTACAAGTGTGTGTGTGTGTGTGTGTGTGTGTGTGTGTGTGTGTGTGTGTGTGTGTGTGTGTGTGTGTGTGTGTGTGTGTGTGTGTGTGTGTGTGTGTGTACGTTTTTCTAGGACATGCAACACTTAATAGGCTGGCTGCCAGCCGCAGGCGGCAGGTCTTTTGCATCGTGCACATAGAAGCTGTTATGCTGTTGCTTCTGAGGGAAGGGACGTGGCAATTTCTAGTTCATAGAGCAAGTTCTTGTGATAATTTACTCGTGATCTCATACTAGAAACTGTGGAATTCTGCCTCCGTCCCGAATGCCTTTGTGATTTTCGGCTGACTTGATGATTCTCACTTCTACTGACAGTACAGTGAAGCCTAGCTAATTTAACAGCCTCGCGTATATAGCAGCAGGAGAGCCTTAATAGCTATAACCACCACTTGGAGTGGTTAATTAAGGATTGCCAGCAAGCACTTTATAAATGCTGGAAAGTAATGATGCCAACCCATGATATGTGTGTAGCAGTTGGGAAACCAGGATAGATGCTGCTGGAAACCAGGAAAAACGGTGCAAGACTTTCATCGAACGATCATTTATGCCAGGGGCATTTAATGCAAGACACTACACCAGCATATCTAATCCAGCATTGCCTGGCCTGTACTGCCATTTTTGTATACCCCTACATTGCCCTGAGTGCATGCCTATTACGGTAAGCATAGTTTCAAAAAAGCTAACATGTTATTTTAGCAGCACACAAGGCACCAATTGTCTGGTGTTTTTCTTGCCATCGTTGTTAATCGCTCGTTAATTGACCACCCAGTTAGATCCAATTGCGGTTTGCAAGTTGGCTAATTGTATTTGCCTATTTATGAAAATACCTTAGGGTTGGGTTGAACTTGTTTGTGAATCGTTGGAATCTATTTTCTTACCATTTTTGGACTTGCTACTGAAGCCGAAGGCCTGCCGTATACTCGAGAGCATGATGGGTTGCTCTCTCAAAAAGGGCATAAATATTGTTTATGCATGCAAGGGTCTGGAATCTTAAAAGCTGGCAGGATCAGTCTTTATATCTCATGAGCGTGCCAAAATAATGGAAGATTAGTCGGGTTCATTCTGATGCTACTTAGACAAGGATGCAGTCAAATATTACAAGCAAAGACAATTGTGCAGTTTGGGAGTATAAGGCAGATGTCATCTATATCGAATAGGAGGGATAAGCGGTGACTTTTTCTACTAACAAATGCGAGGGGTAGTGTGGCATGCATAGGGCGCTTTTGAAGTGGTGTTAGTTTGTTGGTTTGTTTGAAGTTAGCGAGGTGTACGCCGAGCCCATTTCCTTTTAGCTCTACTTCAGTCGAGCCTGCTGCAGCTTGTGAGAGAAAGTGGCCAACCGTGCACACATTAGTCAGCTCATACAGTCATGCATACACCGTGTGCTGCAACCAAAGCAGCAGATGATTATCAGATGAGCTCTGTACAAGATGCTGCTCTCTTATTTTTTTGCATTTAACATAGGCTATGTGAACCTGTGGAATTGCATGTCACCTAGGGAAATCGTATTTGATGTTAGTAGATGCAGACTTAGTGGTACTACAGCCATAAGATGGCAGCCGTCATGAAGTATGGTCATATTTTTTGGCATCGAGTACAGTTAGCTGTTGTTAATCAATGTGACACATGCAGAGCTGCACTTTTCCCGCTACACATGGGCTACAGCTGCTCTGAGTGCTACGATCGATGCGCTAGTCATGTCGAGTGTGCCAGCCAAGCTGCGTATGCTGCTGCTACTGCTTGACAAACTGTAGTGTCTTGCTGTGTGTTCGTGTGCTAAACACAAATGGACTGGCAATGTCAAATGCCTGCAGGTCTACCATCTCACGTCGTGACCCGGATGTATCCTTACCTGGATCCTCTCTGTCTTCACGTGGTTGAATGTGCATTAAACAGTAAGTAAGTGCTCGGTAGCTTATCTTTGCTTGCTTAATTTTTTCTTCTTTGTGTCTCTATTGTTGTTGCTCAATGGGGTCTGTCTGGTGGTGTCATCTGCTGTGTGTATGAAAGCTTTTTGTAATAAGGGATCATGTGCTCCACTCCCCGAGAATGACGAAGCATCTTATTTCACCCTAGCGCTGAATGTCCCTTACGTGTGCATTATGCAAAATCGGCTGTTGATTCTGAAGCGTGTACATTGCATGTGTTTTATGTCGTCCCTTGGGCTTTGTATAAAGCAAACGCATGATAGCTTCTTTGTGTTGTCACCAGACTGTGGTGGGGTGCATATTGACCCTGAACCGTGCAACCTGTTTTGGTGGTGATTGGTACCGTTTGTTGTTTATCCTCTTCAATTTGTTCTCGTTTTGCCGACTGGTTTACTAATGCCAAGAATGTCGAAACTCCACTGTGTTTGATGTCTTTTTTGCCGTGTCTCTTACACATAAAAATTGTTATCTGATCGTGGGTCGAGTAAGTAAAGCATTAGGAACGTTGTTCATCGCTGTGCCCTATCCATTTGCATTAGTCTATAACACCGGGAAGACTGTGCGGATACTGTGCTAGGAAGGAACTTCTATAGCGCATTGAAAGCTTGAGCGACTTTCAGCACATTCAGGTGTGCGTGCGTTGAGGCGCATTCAGATGTATATGTTGAGGCGTTGAGTATTCTGGTTTTACGGCACTGCAATACTGTATGGCGAGTTGGCAGATTCTTCGAGGCAACTTAGTGTGCCTGTGAAACTTAGCATCTGTAATAGTGATGCACGACTTCCTTGGGTGGCTTATGACGAGTCTCCCACACTCGGTTATTTTCAATGCAGGCCAGCTAGGGCCACGTGTATACAGTTGCTTGTAGAAGCATGATTCATCTGCCCCTTTTTTAAGTGCCAAAAGCTTGAGCAAATGAATAGTAGGAGGGAGAGATAAGGTCCAGAGTTGTGCATTTTTTGGGTTATTAACATGAAATTTGACATGATGGTTTATCTCGGTATTCAGAGTGCTTCGGTAGGATGGTACCTCGAAAATTCGACATAAGCCGAATTGTATGGTGCAATCCGATATGACTGCCAAGGTGCCGATTATGTGTTTGTAAAGCCTAGAAAAATGTGTGTGATGGAACCAAAAGTATACTATCAGTTGCAAAAACAATGCTTCTAGATATCTGGCTAAAAGATGACCAAGCGGTACTTGTAAATTCATCATGGAACTGGGTTGTGTTACGTAATCTAATGTGACCACCAAGCTGGCTCATTTTTTCTTTTGAGTTCCCGGCAAGACGAATTGATTGCTAAAACAAAATAGTCGTCAATGCGTTACAGCAATATCTGCACTTGATGCTTAGGTACCTTCCAAAGAAAAAATGCTTCCCACCTTAATAAAACCAATATTAGAGAAGTTGACACAAGAAAATTGTCTTTAGTGACTTACCGAATGCCCAGGTAAACATCGTGTAAAAGAACTCGTTTTTTCCTTGCATAAGTGAAACTCGATACAAAAAATTCAGTTCATAAATAAGAAAAGAAAGCTGCATCAAAAATTGCATTGCATAAATCTTTGCTAGCTTGGCCGTAGTCTATCAATAGAACCTGATTCCTTGGTGCATTCATCTATGCCAGTGACTGTGACATGCACATACATGCATGTGAGTTCCATGCCTGTGCATGTGCATATATGGCTGTGAATGCTATCCTTGGGTTTGTATTGCTTGCAGTTCCTCCGAATTATGACCTCTGGATGAAGCATTACAGAAATAAGTTCTATCTTCGATATGGTATCCTGCTTGACCGTATCCTTCGAGACTTGACTGGCGCTGCCAGCCTGTTCGGCTCTACAAGATGCCAGGATTTCCGTCTGCTCTATTTGCAGGACTGTTTTCACTCTATTATTGATGAGGTGGAATCCTTACTGGCCCCACTGAAAGTTGGTGAGTTGTGCTATGAACCGACCGTGGTTTGATAGCATTAGATTGTAATAGTCTAAAATTCTTCCGCGTTTACTTTAAGATACCTGCACTCGAGATTTTTGCATAGTTTATAACTTCTTTACGTGGGTAGATGCCACAGTCTGCTTGATCTGTTCTTAGTGGTGTGCATAATGATGTTACTATTCAATTCGCAGCTTTTTTTAATGTTTGCCATTATCTTTCATGGACACTGCCGTATTGTGCCTTTATTGTGATGCAGTAGTTCCAAGTGTCTACAAGTTACAGATGTCTTCAAATGTCTTTGCTGTTATGCATGAGCCAGGAGCATGCCACGTGCACACCTTTTGTTTATGGTTGCCTATCGGTTTTTATAGTGAGAATGTTTTTTAATGTACAGCTATCCACCTGTAGATCATGAAGGCACATGCCTTCTATTGGTCGTTACCTATCTTTTTATGGTGAAAATACTTGAAATAGCAATCTGCCTTGAGACCGTGCGGTTACTTGTTAGACTAATTCTGCTCCTTATGACCATCATCCTCATCTGTAGGCATCTAAGTGCTCCCTTCACAGACGTATGTGTCATCATTCCGGATTTATCTATTCTGTTGATATATCTATGTGGTGGCTGCAAAGCATATGCTTCGCTGACCTGTGCCATTCTCGTCGGGCGTCATGTTTTAGTATCATGTCTGATTATTATTTTAATAGCACTTTCTCTTTTCTCTCTCCTTTTTTGTTTCTCTCTTCCTTTCTGTTTTGCTAGCTTTTTGCCAGATCTTCAAGGTTGTATGTGTGTCTGCTCTTTTGTTGATGTCGTCTGCACTAGGAGTTTAAGCTTGTGTGCTGCTGCTTTAATTGTTGTTAAAGCACTACTGATGCAAATTATATATGCCACCTGCCTTCAGCTCTCCGACATGCCGCGGGGTCAAGGAATATATCACGTCCAGTGCCACTGCCTTCTTTAAATGCCTCAACGTACACTCTGGTCAAGCAGCGGCTTGCAGTGGCTGCCGAGTTGGGGTGCCACGTGCAATGTCTGTGCATCTGCCTGCCGAGAGCACTGTGGCTAGTCGGCGATGCTGGGAGCGGCATTACATTTGAGGACATCGATGCTGAGCTTGCTTTGGCAATGCGCCGTGTCCTTGATGCTCTACTGTGTTCAGTCACTTGGCTGCACGTGGTGAACCCCAGCAACTGCTCTCTGAGCACAGTGAAGCTGGTGAGAACGTTTGTTCTGGAAGGGCGGCTGCAACGTATCGACATTCCCCTAGCTACAAAGCTCACATCTTCTACAAGCGGCTATTGCCCAGTGACTGTTTTTACTATATCTAGTCAAGTCAGATTGCACGAATCGTGCACGGTTCACCACGGCAATTCAGAAGTCTCCCAAGTCAATCCGAGTCAGCTCCCAAGCAGTGAAAGTCACGAGAGGATGGTTCAGCGTAACACAGTCAACCGGTGCCTGCGTGATAAGCCAGTGCCTCCGCTTGGATCAGTGTGTCATCACTGTTTCGACAAGCTGGAGCAACAGCTGACACAGAATTGTCCATCTTTGCTGACGTCGCTGCGTGATTGGAAATGCGTTGAAAGAATCTCTTTAGTGTGCCAAGGTAAGCTCTCATGGGCATGCATTTGAGCATGATTACCTCTTCCTGTGAATGCCTCTGCTTGGCATTTGTACGTGCATTTCCTGCATCATTTAGGCCTGATTAAAGGCGTGAGCTGATCTCATGCTTTATAAACCTCTAAAGGAGGCGAGAGTAGGGCTGCCCCTCCTCAAGAATAGCAGTTTTTTATATGTACAGGAAAAAATCAAACAGATCGACGAGCAAGGATTTTGGCATAGTAGGACGTAGCTTGTCATACGAATGCAGGGATAGCATCAATGCCATGCCCACAATAACCGTGAGTGACTGATATGCAAGCATGTCCATGAGATGAAAATTAGACTGCTGTGCTTCTCTGTAAGACTCATTTGACCCTTCTCTTCCGATGTTGCTGTTGAGCTGTTGATGGGCATTGGGCAAACTTCTGAGAAAGGTTTCCTTTACATGCAGAGTCGGTAGTGTGCTTCTTGTTATGCAGAAGTGGCCCCTGCTGTTGCTATACGACCGAGAGGCTCAATTTATGTCCCTGTGTCTTAGCACAGGGGCAAGGTGCTCGCTCTTCACGACCCGGGTCGTGGGTTCAAGCCTTGCAGAGGCAATTCTTAATTGCCTGCTACTACCAGGGTGATAGCCACGAATGCCCTTCTCCCGCTATATTAATGAGGCTGTTGGATCGGCTGATCTGTACTTTAGGTTGTATGGCCTTTGCTTAAGTTTAACCCCATGCCAAGATGCAAAAGTCTCTGCATTTAGCTAGAGAGCTAATACTTTGCAATAAGGGCCATTTTTCAATTCCCTTGGCAAACGTGTTTCTAGGGGTTAGAGCACCAATGCTGTGGGGCAAGGTCACCCAGAGGCTCCTTGAGTGCTTATCAAAATAAATATTATAATCGGTGTAGAAGTGAACGCCTAGACTGTGCTTGGCGATTACATCGGCAAATGTGGGAGTATAAATTATGAGAAGTCGACCAAGCATGGATCCCTAGGGTACTTATGTAGTTCCTTGGGTATATTATTATACTTCAGTGGTTCTATTCGTATATTATTGTACTTTGGTGGTTTCTTGGGTATATTGTACTACAGTGGTTCATTGGGCATATTATTTCTCATTTATATCAATACCCTGGAGTCTCCACTGAGACAGAACCCAAACTATTGCGGTACTTTTCGAGTGATGCGTAGGCAGGAAGAGAGGCCTTCGAGAAGGACTTGAGGGGCAATAGTATCAAACCCTGCCAAAAGATAAAGCAAAACAACCAGAGAAACTTTACCTTAGTCTGCATTCCTGAGAAGGTTGATGTATACCCGAATCGAGGCTGACTCGGTGGAGGGATTAGTTCTAAAACCTGGCTGGAATTTACTTGCTAGGTTTTAAATTGTAATGTAAGAGTTTCGCTGGTTGGAAGGAAGATTGATCAGCAGGGTCGAGGGAGACAGTTTCGTGCAGGCAGCATCAATATCAAAGATCTTGAGGTTTTGCGATTCATATGGATGTATGATTCTGGATTCGGAGGGCACAAACTGTGATCAGATATGCAGAATGTGATTATATATATATATATATATATATATATATATGCTTCTGCAAGATAGAATACAAGAATACATTCATGCTTAAAGATCGGTTACTGGCTGTATTCAATTAAGAGCTCGTGCAGTATACATTACAACCCTTCTGTCTGAGCTTCAGTGGCTGGCTATCAAGCATCGAATCGACTTCTTCAAGATCCTCTCTCTAGCCTACAGGTTGCATCACATACTTTTCACTAGCCTACCACTGCGACCTTGTTGCTCCTCTGGTGTGCTCTCGAACCACCAGCTCCTTGGCTTCCTGTCGTCTAGCCTTTCCTCACACTAAATTAAAATCTTGTGGTTATTTGGGCCTTCAGTTCTAATACACCGAAAATCTGGGACTCAGCTTCTGTTACCAGTCAGACTTTCTGCTAACCGGTGACCCTATTTGTCTTCTTGTGTGCTTAAGCTTGCTGGTCTAAGAATTACACTTTTTGGCTTTTGCATGCTTGTGTAAGCATGATACCATGCATGTCAAGAGCTGTGTTGCGTGTTTCTGACATTGATTTAGCTCACTTAGAATGCTATACAAACGACCTATCATTTTTATAAGTAGTAGTAGTAGTAGTTGCAGCAGCAACAGTAGTAGCAGCAGCAGTTGTACTGATAAGTTGTACCTTGGCTATCCTTTCGTGAGTAGTGTCAGGAATGGGATGGTACACTTGTATACCTGGAAAACTCGTCATATTGAAAATAACTTGCTATTATAACCCAAGAAGAGAGCAGCATGGCATAAGATTTTCTCGATAAGTCAATCCATCTGCTTTTATCATAATACTGAGAACTCTAAGATCACATTGTAATACTGGCGGTGAGGCTCTGGCCTATCATAGGTATAGGTAGCCGATTGGATGGTTTTGTTAGACATCTGGAAAGGGTGGACTATGAGTTGACAAGGTTCTGAGATACAATCTGACGTCATCACACAAAAGAAATGCTTGGTTTCATCTTTTGGGCTTGACGGGTCACTAGTATTTGTGACCTTAAGCTTATGGCCAAGCAAGTTTTCCTACTCTCTGTCGAAAGTGTCCCTCAGTCGTGTAAGTTGTATTGCAAATTTTGGTCTGATGGGGAGGCAGGGTACACTCATATCGACTGGTATTTACACACCCCTACCGATATGGCAGATGAGGTCTGTCATAGGACTTTGAGAATAAAATTCTCCCATCCGCATGGACAAAAGCTGTGCTTGATGCGCAGCAATGTTAATTAAGCTCTCGAGAGAATATAAAACAGAAGTACCGAACTCTTTGGTCAGAAAGAAGTTTACCTACATTGGTTTGGGCATCAAGGCTTCCAGCTGCTCAACTGCATTGTGCAGTGTCACATTCACCGCATTCAAAGCCTCTTGAGAATATCGTCTGCTGGAGTAGGCTGATTGGCCTCTATGTGCTAATTTATTATTCGTGAAGTGCTAGCATTATGTCCTTATCAAATACATCATTCTCTCTAACTACTCAATTGTACAGCTATTTTTGCTTGCACCAAGGTGGCCGGATTCTGAATTAATGTCTATTTTATGTCTACTTGTGTGGTGTTCCTATAGCCAAGATCAATGTGGAAATCCACTGCTGTGTGCTCACTACCTAGGCAGCTGGGCCCTCTTAGCTTCTGTTGCTGCATCGGAAATACACCTACAGTTTACAGTCGTTTATTGCTGTTAATCAGTTCCAGACTCTCTCCCGATAAGTGAATTTCCTTGAAGTAAGTAACATTCTTTATAAATAAATCGAATACTTTCTTACTTAGAGCATAGAAAACCTGTTCACGACCCTCTAAACATGGTTTTCAACATTATAAGAGCCCTCTGGACATGAAATAATACTCCTGTGCATTAGACTCGTATTACCCAATATATTAGATAAAATAAGAGAAAATGGCACATATTACACGTTAGAACTATCATATTATTAATATTGTACATTTAATTACACTCGTGCAGCTCTTACACATAACCAATAACTTATGAAAATAGTGCAACTTGTTCGACGATATAGCGATGAAGATGAAGAGATGTACAAAAAATGTACTTACCCACACAAGGAGTGGTCGCGCAGCTGCACCTGGCTTTGAAGGATTTGGGGGTGCTCGAATATATAGGCCTCCAGTTCATGCGTTCAGTAATTTTAATTGTAATACTGTGTATAATTGACTAAGTCAACTGAGCATGTGCTTTATCATTTTCACTATCTCGATAAACTTTTTAATGAATATATTTGGAAAAAAACCGAGATAGAATGAAGCCGGAAAAGTCGAAGCTTCAAGTGGCAAGGGACGATTGTATTCGGAAAACGTCTGGATTAAGATTAAATTTTCCCGAGTGCTATGCAAGCAGCCCCTCATTATTAGTAATAGCAGTGTTATTTATTATTATTATTATTATCTATTCCAACCCGTGGTGCCCAGTGCCGCAATTGGGTGTGCGCATTGCGCATGTTGCGCATTGTGCGCATTTCTGTGATCTGCTTATCTGTTTTGCCCCCACTGAAAGCTTTGCAGTGTAAACGGTTCTTGGATATCGGCTGCACACTGAACCACCTTCATTGTATTTTAGATTCAGGCTTTCCTTGCTTTGTGGCAGAATGCATCCTGGAACTGCTTCATTGCCGGCAGCTTACAAGCCTTTCCCTTTCATTCTGTGAGACTACTGGACAAGCTGGCAGTTTTTTCCTGCAAGTGGTCGAATTAGCGAGGTAATTGTAATCAACTTAAATGGCATAGCCCTCTGACCTTTAAAATTTACTCGGACGCATAGGTAAACGATCTCGTACATTCACCTTGTGTGCCCCGTCCGCCTAAGGTGGTGGGTGAGTGGTGACTGCGGGACCATATATGATGCGAGATTGCTATGTCATATATGGTTATATATGACATAAGATTTTTGTGTGAGCCTATGAGTAGTGCATTGGTCAGAGTTATCAGGAACTCCAGAATTGGCTGGAATTAGTGGTTTTTACAATACTTGTCGTTGGCCTCCCTTAAAGCCTTGGTTGAAATCACGAAGCCAACACAATGTGTCTGTGTCTGCTTTTGTATGTGTAATGTAAATCGAAGGCCTTAAAGGCTCTGTTCTTACCATACAGGTCAGGCTGCATACACAGATGGTATTTAAGCAGCCAGTCATATTTACCTGAAGGTGTGTGACTTTCTTTGTTAATTCACCGTGTGCAACTTTCAGGAAACACTAGTTTGCATGTCTATTCGCCCAAGAATGTAGGTAAACGTGTTACCCTTCGGTATGTTATTACTAAATTATATGGGTAAATATTATGTGGCTCCACCATCATTTCTAATCACGTCTTGTATGCGAGTTCGCCTTGGCCCCACGATCTTTTTGCATAATTCCGGGTAAATTTTTCTAGCCATTATTGATGTAGAGCCTCAAACAAGACGTCGCCTGAGGTGATATGAATAGTCTCTTATCTGATCTTCTCTTATCTTAGGATCTTATACTTCGTTCCAATTCATCCCAAAGGACTTCAACAGGGTTCACTTCAGCTGACCTATTCTTTACGTTGCTCCTGCAAGATGGCTGGTCAATGTGTTCATGCTTGGCCAGTAGAGGATATCCATGATCGAGACAATTGTCATACTGTCTCACCAAGAGTAGCGTGTGCCTAGGATCATTATCTTGTTGCCATATCAAATCTAGCCCTCTTAGGATCTTTGAACTTGGAACACTGACATTATTTACGATATGTAAGTTTTCATGATGGTTCATTATTCTTTCGATGCAATGGAGAGTTCAGATACTAGCTTCTGTGCAACAGCCTCATACCGTCATTCACCTGCCACCAAACGTTACTGCCTTCTAAAGACAGTTATAAATGAGGACAGTCAAATTGCAAGGCAGGAATTCAGTTGTACTACAAAATAGTTTGAAGAAAGACTACTGAAGACTACCACAGCTGGGTGTCTTCAGCATAGTAATAGCCAGTGCAATTGGCCCGTATCAACTTTCCTATCGGATCCATATAAATGGAGGTCAGAAAAGGGCCAAGCACGCTTCCTTTTTGAACTCCACGGATGGCTGATCTTCTGGATGAGACCCCACACGACATGGAGTGAACACAATTGCTCAAGTATGATTTGAACCTCGCTAGAGTCTCATCTGACGCATCGATCGTTCTCTAGTCTCTATTGTTTAGGCATGATAGTGTTGTCAATAGTGTCAAACATAGCGGTAGATCAAGCAGGAGAGGGGCCGAAATATTACCATCATCGTTGCAGCCCAGAATCTCATTAGTTACACGGAGGAGAGCAGTTTCAATGCATTGGTGTCGCTTAATCCCCGACTGAAATTCTCTGACAACTCATTACTGTCAATGTGTTCCACAAGCAGCTTGGCGAATATTGAACTGTAAAGGAAGAAAGGAGACTGCAATTATAGAGAGTAGGATGCCTATATGATTATACTTGTACTTATAACCAAAAGTACCTCTTTTGTGCAATGCAGTGACAGCATTGCTAGGTGACAACATTGCTTGTGCACACATAAATAGATGCACTTGCTTACTTTGGTCGAATGTCTAGATGTGATGCGTTATCTCTCCGACAAATCTGGAATTAATTCCCCTGCAGTTTTAGTAATCATTCGGATTTCGAGAGCCGATGGAAGTACTGCTATGGAAATTAGCTTAGGCGACAACGGCGGCATAACTATCATTTTAAGTAACAGTGCTGTGGTGCTGAGCTTGGGAGTCCTTAACAGTCGATGGCTTTATGGCTCAATGTCTATGGAAATACACTATTCTTTATGATATCCCATCTCTGGCCAGGCATTGGGAACATAAGCTTATGTGTTGTCTCTTCTGCTACAGCGCATTCCACAGAGCCAAAGTTTTATTGAAATCGGTGGCTACTGGTGTAAGCCAGATTTTTCGACGAATCCTGTGTGTTGCTGATGCAGTGACTCACCCAGTCGCCTGACTTGAGCCCTAGATAGCGGCTGTGGAGCGGGGGGGGGGGGGGGGGGTGGTGTTCGGCCTACACCAGTAGGCAACCTTTTCAGTAACACTCAGGCCCCATGGAATGTGCTGCAATAGATAAGACAATACTGGAGCTGTAAGGCTCTATGCCTGGCCAGACAAGGAAGGTCATAAAGAATCTTGATTGGACGCCGGCGCACTAAATGCATGCATACCAGCAGCATCTGTATTTGTTTTTGGGATGTCAATAAATGTTTTCACGTGCTGTGCATAACTTCAGGGTGCCTGACATTGTAGAAAACCCTTGTATTATCTTTAACGAATTTACAGCAGCAGCAGTGGCCATGCTATAAGGAAATTATTGACACCGAGTGTACATATCAGGTCTCGGTGGGTGGTGAGTTTTGGGACCTCCATAACGTGAAGTTCTTTTTCAACAGTGTCAAGTCAGGGGGTATTCTGACGCAAGTCGGAAGGGAGTTCCAGGCTTTGGGAGCATACGAACTAAATGCACGGTTCCCAAAGGATTTGAGGTTTGTACGAGGTATTGGTAAACTGTTGGATTCCGAAAAGCAGATGGTACGATGCTTGGCCTGGTGGGGGAGTAGATCTGAGAGATAGGCTGGAGCTAAAGAATGAAGTGACCTAAAAGTGAGTGACAAAATCTTGAAGTCGATCCGTTGCTTGACTAATAGCCAGTGCAGGTTGGCGAGAAGTGGTGTGATGTGGTAACTTCGACGCACACGACAGACAAGCCTAGCTGCGGAGTTTTGCACCAGCTGTAAGCGCCTGATTGCACATGCCGGTAGGCCAGCAAGCAGTGAGCTACAGAAGTCAAGACGGGATGTCACATATGCTTGGACCAACTTAGACATGGTAGCCTTATCTAAACAAGCCCGAATGTTAGCAATGTTATGTAGCTGAAAGTATGCAGACTTGACTGTGGAGCTGATGTGGTCGTCTAACGAGACGTCACTTTGGAACATGACACCTAGATTTCGAGCTCATTCAACAGGAGATAGATCAGATAGGCAGAGCCAATTTTGAGTCAGACTTTTCAATTTCTGAATCAGACTGGGTTTTCCCATAACTAGTAAGTTAGTTACATCGATTTATATTTATTTTATATATATATATGTATATTTATATTTATATAGTATTTATATATTTATATTTATTATATATTATGTATATTTATATTATATATATATATATGTTTATGTTTATTTATATTTACATCGATCATTTTGCATCGAGTGAGTTGAGAGACTTCGAGGTGCTCGAAGGCTGGTAGGGATCAAAGCAAAGGTACAACTGAGTGCCATCTGCATAGAAGTGAAAGCCTAGATTGTGCTTGGCAATCACATCAGCAAGAGGGAGAGTATAATCCATGAAAAGAACCGGACCTAGCCCGGAACCCTGAAGTACCCCATATTTCAGAGGTACCTCGGATGATCTTTGTCCATTTATATCAATACTCTGGAGTCTCCCACTGAGATAGGACCTGAACCATTGCAGAGCAGTGCCAGTGATGCACAGGCGAGATAAGAGGTGCTCTAGAAGAACTTTGTCAGTAAGCTGCATATTATCAGAATATTTCTTACTCTCGGCAGACCTTATAGCTGTGTATCCTCACACAAAAAGAGGAACTCAAATGACCTGCAGTCGAAGTCGGCTTGATCACTCTTATATATTTTAGTTTTTATATATTATGGTGCACATATTAGCATTATAGAACTTCCTATGAACCGAATTCTACTTTGTTGTCCTGCAATCTGCAAAAGTTTACTGACGTGCCACTTTACAGGAAGTTGATAAAAGTTCTCAAGACCACACTGTCTGCATGACTATGGCACGCATGCAGGCACTTGATTGCCTTTGCCGATCTGGTGTGGCCCAGTGGTTAAGATTCTCGCCCCGATTAATGTCAGCCCGAGGTCGTGGGCTCGAGCCCCGTGGCATATGTGAAGCACCTGAATAGAGATTGAGTTCACTTAGGGTGCTATACAAATGAATTAATTTTTTTTATTTGTACATCTGAGGCTTTGAAAGACATATAGATCTCCATGACATTCAATCGGCAGATCATTTAAAATTTAATGTCGTAAGCATGCAGTATCTGCATTATTGGTACTGTACGGAGGTTAAGGTTGTGGTTTAAACTGCATCAAGAGACATATCATTCTGACCAACTTACTCCACAGTTATTCCGAACAAGCCGGCAGCACTCTTTAACAGAAATTGAAGCAAGAGGTTGCCCGGTGCCTCAAAATCCAACCCTGGCTTTGTATTGTATGTTGAAATATTGCTGATTTATAGTAGCTTGGAATCAATAGGCTTATCAAGTGAAATATTTAGCACCGAGGGTACAACTTGCTTAATGCTCTCTACCAAAGGGGGCAGTAGAGTGTTTGGAATAAGGCTGCACTAGATAAATGCTCTTCGTTGGTCTTAATTATTGTTTACTTATAAGCCATTGAAATCATTTTTGAAGCTTGTGAGTTTCCTATTGGTTTTTGGGATCTGCCTGCGTATCTTCTGTTGAAAGTGGGCATTTTAAGATCGAACATATCAAACTGCATCTTTTTCTAGAGTCATTCAGAATTTAGCTAGCTATGTTTTGCCATAGTGTGTGCCGTCTCTTTATCCTATCCTGCCGCCTCTTTGTCCTATCTTACCATTCTCTGAGTATGTATGGATCGTTCGGTTTGCATTATCCCTGGCTTCAGTAGACCCATGGCTTAGTTGGGTCTGTGTTGTGCATTATGCAGTGCTCATGGTTTTAGTAGTTATGATGCATAGGGTTTTTAAAAACCTCATTAATTTTACCTGCTTGTTGGCTGTGAGCTCTTGGTTATAGTGCCATAGATGTGGTGGTTTAAAGGCTTATCAAATGCATGTGTTTTTGAAAGGGACTTGGATCTTCAGCGATCGGACAGCCAGAAAGCATCTACGTCGGGTTATGCCGTCTTTCCTGCAGCTGAGGATACTGCTAAGCCACTTCTGCAGAACCTATCCATTGTGGACTCTATTCTGTTTGCTTATACTCACAGTAGTAATTATATAGTAGATGCTCTGCAAGGTGCGTCCACAGCAAGTTCGGTCCACAGCAAGTGCGTTCGTTCGTGCATGTGTGCATGTGCACATCATGACTGTTGCTTTTATTTAAGCAGCTGTCATATTCATTGCTCACTTGCTTTGGCTTGACAAAATGTGACTTTGCTCTAAATGACATAGGTCGGCAATATTAATAGGCAACACGCATACAGTTTCTAAGACTAACATTTTAGATTATTTGACTATTAATTGGTTTCGGCAGTTTCACTGGCATGAGGATTATTGATAGTTAGCATAATATTTAGCCCAGTCTCGAAATAACGGAATATGCAACCAATAACTTCTTGTGGCAAATTGATCATGGCTTCAAGCTAGCCGTTTGAGTCCACTTGCCTTCAGATGAGTAGGACGATAAACAGACAATTGATGACAGGGGCAGTTGGTTGCCCCACAATTACCATATTAGAACAGTAGATATTAATGTTGTAGTATGCTGCCTTCAGGACAACTCTGTATTCTATTAAAAAACAGGACTCAAAACGTTGTTATTGCATAGATTTTCTGCTTCGTTTATAATATGGCAGCACTCTACAGTTGTCTGCTCTAAAAAATAAAAAATAAAACATGCATGTTGCCAGTATCATAAATACAGTATTTTATATTTTGTTTCAGAAACCAAGTGTATTAACATCGTAGCAATATTCATGCAATCTACTATGTAATATGCCTCCGAGTGCTTTCGGCGCAGCTATTACCTACTATACTGTTTTTGTCATGCTCGTGTTTAAGACACCTTGTACAATAGCAGTATTGTGCGATTTCTACATTCATCTTTATAGGCTAGAGATTCATTTGTTGTGCTGTTTGAATTATGCATATTTGAAGTACTCATACTTGCCAATTGTAATACGGGCCATTCTCGTGACTGGACCAACTGGTTAACAACTCTTATATAACCCAAGTAGAAGTGAGCTTCACTCCCCCTAAATTTGCCGATGGTCAGTCTCAGTATTACAAATCACTTCACGTAAACACTTTCGTGTCCTATACTGGTTTCGTCCCCTAAATTTGCCGATGGTCAGTCTCAGTATTATAAATCACTTTATATAAACACTTCCGTCTCTTATACCTGTATCTTCACATGTCATTTATAGTGCTTATAAATGTAAACGCATTCGTGGGTGTAATAATAAATCTTAAAGGAAGGTGGGAACTGAGTTGAAAGGCCTTGCTTACTAATCTGTCTCAGGTAATCAGCATGATTGCCCCAGGGGCCCTTTGACGAAAGACTGCTTGCACAGGGTGTGAATGGGGATGTGGGGGGGTCTGACAAAGCATTATAGGGAAGGGTGAAGGTGCTCGGCTGGTAAGGGATACTAGGTTCATACCATAGATACTACGTTCACACCATGGTGTGACTCTACTTGATTCTACTTGATTCACCCCAGCAGACTATTGGGCTGAAAAGTATCAAACTAGAATTAGCAGTTGACAAAGCATTGTCGAAAAAATATATAAATATAATTCATTTGTATAGCGCCCCAAGAGAACTTATCTCTATTCAGGCTTCACATATGCCTCCGGACTCGAGCCCGCGACCTCAGCCAGACCTTGGTCGGGGGTGAGCACCTTAACCGCTGGACCAAACCAGCTCGGCTCGAGATGGTGTTAAACAGGGAATTAGGCAGCTAAGTGACTCTTAAACGTAAAAGCTGAGGTTATAATGCAGAAGGTAAAACTATATAGGTATATACAGTGCCGGCCCAGAAATTATTCGCAGAACTTCTGCAGAAGGAATGGCAGAAAGTCCCATCTAATGCACGTGACAAATTGTCAGGGGGGCAATGCCTAGAAGGCTCCTTGCCGTTATAAAAAAAAAAATCGTGGTGGAGCAACACGCTACTAATTTTTTTTATTTCTTAGCAATTGTGTGCACAGTAAACTGCTTTAACTACAGCATGTTTCAGTTTAGTTCAACAGTGTTGGCTTTTGCGATTTATCTTGTTCTATCTACCTACCTGGCTGAAATGCAGAGTGCGAAGATCTTTTGGACCGGTACTGCGCACACACACACACACACACTCACACACACACACACACACACACACACACACACACACACACACACACACACACACGAGCTAATAACTAATACCAGACTGGCTGGCGGCCTTTTTTGACCGGCCTCACACCATTGCATTGCACTTAAACTAGTAGTGCTACCGGTTATAGTCATCCCTGGTTGCCACCACCAATGGATATTTGTTCTTGCTGCAGCATAGAAGAATGTTTAAGAATATAGGTGGTCTGCTTGCATATTAGATCTGAGCCGTATGTTGCTTACATGATCTTAATTTGCATCATTGAATGCTGCTCTGAGAGCAAGTATGGGAATGCTTAATGGCTGTGTATGCATTATCATGCTGCCCAGTGATCCTTGGCTGGTTGACTGCTGAAGTTAAGCACTACGAATATGACAGCAAGGCTCAGAGTTATGTTGAGGGGGAGTTGGATCCATGGGGTGTGCATGAATCTCAATCTGTGAAGCACTTCTACTTTACCACTGGGAAATTGTGCACTAGAATGATTGCACAGCCCTCCGAAGAACCTGGGTTACACCAAATTGCTTGCCTGCCAGCAAGAGCAGTACAATAGACTGTCTTTTGTCTTACCTCTTTGCATATTCAAAATGCCTCGGCTGGGTCTGACTCCAGGCTGGCATTGGAGCCAGCACCGGGATCTGATGATTTGTGTGTGTGTGTGTGTGTGTGTGTGTGTGTGTGTGTGTGTGTGTGTGTGTGTGTGTGTGTGTGTGTGTGTGTTTGCCATGAAGGAGGGTCATGGGATGGCTATCTCAGATGGAGGCTTGAACAGCTGAAAATAGCGGCCCCTTATCTCCATTTCAGATTTGAAGCTGGTTGCACCGGCTTTAGAAATTCCATAGATGTCTCTGATAGGCTGGGCTCTTGACCCGGAGCATTGCTATGAATTAATGAAATAGGCTGCCGTATCTAAGTTTGGGGCTGTTCCCTATGACATGAGCAGCCGGTATCGAATTCACCATCTTCGATTGTCAAACAGTGGCCACTTTTCAAGCCTCGAAACCCGTAAAGCAACTAGTGTTGCTTGCGGTTGTTGAACAAAAACTCAACGAGATGATGTAATGTAATGTATCTCCGTCAGTAACTCCACAAAGTCATAAAGACCATGTGGGTGTTACGCAGGAGAGTTTTGTATAGCGCACTCACAGCCTAAGCGGCTTTCGGTATGCATTCGGTAGCCAACAGACTTCGTCTCACGCAACAAAGAGAAAGTGGGAAGCATAGCAGAGTCAGGAGAGCAGTTGAGGTAGTGAGTAGCATAGATGCAAGCCGTGCATTGTTAGCTTGTTGCTCAAAAGTGCTTGCTGACCCGAGTTTACCTTAGCAGCGCACTTCAGTGATTCTTCTGTTAACGAAAGTGGAAATTCGTTTATCGGGGAATCTATTACTCGAAATCGCTAGACTTAAAGGTCTAGTGGAAGAGCAGGCTGCCAGCATTTGGCACTCACTGCTGGCCGGATGGTGGGGGGGGGGTAAGCTCATTCATATGGAATGTGAAAGAATCACACATCCCCATTTTGCAGTTGACAGTATTGTATGGCTGCTTTACAGCTCATTTAATGACAAAGCATGCACAATAGGGCTAATAGGTACTAGTGGTCGTTTGCTTACCGGTATTGATGCTCAATCACCCAGAAACCTGCACTTCAACTGTATCTCATTGTGTAGCCGGCAATATGGACACTATCTGCCGCACCTCTATGTGTGAAGCTGCATCTATTTTTGTCACGGTTCACTTGTCCTTGCAGGGAGCACGCTTCATATTGTTGTTAACCTGGACCTAAGTAACAGCACCATTAAGACAGCAGTCCCACTGACGATGTATTTGGAAAAAGACAGGGCCTTGCGATATATTGATCTGAGCTCGTGTTTTGAATCTACTACCGTCAGCAGCGAAGTCCTTACCGCTTTGGCAAGTGAGCACCCGTACCAACCGCATTTGTGGCTCTGGCATAGACTCGCTCTTCTTGAACATCTCTGCTTTTATCTGATGAACTGCAACTCACTAATCCATCAAAGCAGCCAGCATGCATGCTAGATGCTGTTACCTAGCAGCTGTAGCCTGCTTGCAACTAGTCGATGCGGCTTGCTCAATCTCCTGCTTGCAGTTGCTCCGTGCTGCTCCCTCGGTATTTTGCTTGTCCGCATGCTTCTTATGTCAGACTGATTGTCAAGACCGACAAGTATTGGCAACGGTTCTGCCGAAGTTATGTGTTTCTTGGCAATATGTGTACGGTGCCGGATGAATAGTTTCTCAATACTTCCAAAACTCGTAAACTGGCTGCTAACACTAATGCTCTACTGCTGCAAGGTGATAAGCATTGTATCTTCTCCTCAAGTGTCTGCCAATGGTTGAATTGTTTGTTTGTCTCCGTGACAGCTGCTGTGCAGAAGATATACACCTTGGGTTAGTATTTCTGCGAAAACATAATCGTTTGTCGTCTCGAATGCACACCTTGTGTCTTGCCATATGAGCCCTTTTTGGCATTAGCAAGAAAGGGGGCTGATGGGCTTCAGCCCTTACTTGTGCCAATCAAAAAAAGCAGCATGCTACATGTGCCTCTCCATTGATTGGGTGGCTGTGGCAGAGTCAACGCGTCAGAATTATTAGTGGTCAGTGATTGCTTAGTTCATAGCCGAGCGTTCCTGAGTAGCTGAGCCACTGGGCGGCTGAGATGGCAACTTGTAAGGTGCCCTACAATGCAATTAGCAAGCCACGGATGAGTGAAGCATGCCTTTCATGTGCAACGAGAGTGGCTCGCTTTTTGTTGCCCTCCATCGAGACACTAGTATCATTCGGTCGTGTTCGGTTGGTTCGAGGTGAAGGGATATTTTGTGAGCTCTTGTCTACTTAGGGTGGTATGTATAGCTCGTGGCAACGTGGCATGTGAGCAGCTCGGTTGAATGGCACATCCACGGTTTGGCCAGGGGGTTAAGGTGCTCACTTTCGACCCCAGTGTCGTGGGCATGAACCCTGTGGCATATCGGAAGTGCCTAGGTAGAGACTAGGTTCTCTTAGGGTGCTATACAAATGAACTATACATTATACATATATTGCTATGTGTGCATAGATCAAGGATTCGTTTAGTACTGAAAGAAGCCTCGAGAGGCCATTTTGATATTCCTAGGTACACTGACAGGAAGAATGTTATGTATGAAAAGTGGAAGATACTGGGTGAGAAGGTTGAATAGGGTAGGCGTCTGCATCAAGTAGTTGTAAAGCATATGAGTAGAGGTTCAGTTATCTAAAAGCGCTATGCAAAAGACGTCAAATGTATTATTATTATTTTAGTTCGTCTTGTTTGCCTGTATACTTTTCCCTTAGTTTTGGCTTTTGTTTTGCCTTTTTTTACTTGTGCTGTTGATTTGTTGGCTGTTTTTGTTGTAATCTCATCCCTAATGATATATCTCAACGACCGTGTATTTGTTCAGCAATCATCAAGGGTTTGAAGCTTGATGTTTGTTTGCACAACCAAAAGCCAGACATGGTTCGAAAACGTTGCTAGAAATTGATACAACAAAGCAACTGCATAACAGTTTTCTGATGAACAGGTAGTTAAAGAATTGTGTTAAACCAATTCTTAGGTCTTAACTCTCTTTCTCTCTATATATATATATGTGTGTGTGTGTGTGTGTGTGTGTGTGTGTGTGTGTGTGTGTGTGTGTGTGTGTGTGTGTGTGTGTGTGTGTGTGTGTGTATGCTAAATAATGCATGTTCTTTGTTGATTTACCTTCTCCTAATCTCACTGGAAACTTTAAAATACGTGCAGATCACCATTATTTTGCCATTTCGGGTATTTGCCAAGACTTCTGTAGCAGTCTTATACGATCTCGGCTCCTTTTTTTCTGGAAACGCAGGCTTGTTTCCTGTCCTTCTGGTGCTATCGATTTCTAGCATAGTCTCAAACCAGATCTGGTCTACGTATGTCCACACATGTGCAAAACCGGATGTCTCAAACCTTGACCATTCATGAATAAGTGCCCCCCCCCCTACATTCGTTGAGATGCATTGTTTGAGACTGTACCTTTGGCACGCTTGAAAACTTCTACTTTGCAGGGCCCGATGGTGCTAGCAAAAGCTATCCTTCGAAAACCGCAACTGCTTCCGAACCCTCTTGAAACTGCCAATTAAGGGCTTAACAGGAAATATAACTGAAAAGCACCATGTATATAGTTGCAGGCAAACATCAACCGATATCATTTTAAATGTCTATAAACGGATGTCATTGCTGATTCGTTAGCCGGCACTGACCAATACGAAGTAAGCCCATACTATGGACATGACCAGACAAAATACCAAGCTGGGGACAGGCCGTTGGACTAGCAAAGCTTGCAGCAACTAAGTTGCATACAATCGACCGCCGGCTGACCCAGTAGTAATCTTTTTAATTAATTAAGGCTAATTGGGGTGTAGCTGCTAGACCAAGACTGCTGCTCTTGGGCAAAAGGCCAGGTCCATTCTGCCTGAGTGCTAATGGACTAGCGGTAGGGTCAATCACTGAGAGCCAGTACTTTAGGATAAGTCGGCTGGTCTACCCCCTCCAAAGATGGGAGCCAAGGAAACATTATTACATTGAGCAAAAATAATGATAATACGCCCCAGAGAACTTAATCTCTTTCTAGGCAATTTGCATATGCTGTAGAGGAAGCCTTATCAAATGGTTAGTGGTAGCATGTAGAATGTAGCATAACATGGTTCGAGGTGTAAAATATTGTTAGTAGTAGCATGCTGATAATAGCATGTGCAATTCCAGCATGCATAAACATATAAATGACTATTCACATGGACGAAGCATATGCAGTGATGAACACGTGGGTTTTAGCTTTGCTTTAGCTGGAACTGAGTAAGGGGGTGTTGTGATGTCTGTCTACAGAGAATTCCAGACTGTGGGTGCATAAGAACTGTAGGCACTGTCACCAAAAGGTTTGTGGTTGCTTATAGGCACAGATAAGCAGCCAGAGACTAAGGAGCGTGTTGTGCTAGGAGAAAGCTAATGAGCAGGTGGTTCAGACAGTTTAGCCTAAGCAAGAGAACGAATGGACTTGAAAGTGAATGGTAGGAGCTTTAAAGTCGGATTTGCTGCTTGATAGTGAGCCAGTGTAGGTCTGTTGAGAAATAGCGTGATGTGGCAGCTGTGGCATTCACGACAGACAAGCTAGCTGGCAGGTTTTGCATCATCTGTAAGCATCTTATTGTACAAGCACGAAGGCCTTCTAGGAAGGAGTTTGCAAAGTTTCGACAGGATGTCTCTAATACATGGACTAGCTGTGCTGTGTGCCCTTACCTAGGTCGCTCAAATGCATGCAATTTTTCTTAAGTGAAAATAGGCTGACTTGACTTGGGAACGGATGTGGTCATTCAGCAGTCATTTTTGGAAGAGATTGCCCTAATTATGCACATATGATACAGGAGAGGTTCGGTCGGACTGGACTAAGGCGATGGTTAGGCTTTCCAACGTCCAAGTGACCCTAGATTTTTCTGTGCGTTAGGTTGATCTTATCGTCATTCAATTTGAGAAAGTGACCTGCCACCCAAGTGCAAATATCGATCATTCAAAATGCATGAAAGTTGTGAGGGTCTTAAATGCTGGAAGGCATTAAATGATCAAAGCACTGGAAGAAGTGCTGGCGTCTGCGTGGAAGCAGCAAGAGCCAAAAGGGTGAATTAGCCATGACAGCGGTGCAGGAGGGAATGTAAGACTGTTAAACAAGGGCCTAGGACAGATCTCTGGGGCTCCCGAGAAGACCAGTAACAGACGGTATCTTTACTCTGAAATTTCCAACTACTTTACCTGTAAGACCTAAACCGCTGCTGCGCTAGGTCATATTTATCCAGGCGAGACGACGGTGTTGAGCTCTGAATTTTCGCTGAAATTTACTTGATAAGTACCCTGACAACTGCTTTCTCGGTTCGGTGGGTGTAGGGACAGAACCTAAGGACTTAGTTGTGCCGTAGTATAGCACGTTGTCCAACTTGTACTGTTTGTCGCATCCGCAAAATTGCCGACCGTGATGGAACACTGTTTATACCAGTGTGTTGCCATGGCATAATCACATCATAAGAGTTACCAGCATCTTGGCACCCACATCTGTCTGCTACTTGGCTGTATGTGCTCCACTGCACTGCACTTTCCTTATCGTGAGAGAATACTCTATTAGAAATAGCACATTGTATACTTTATAGGAGCCTGCCCATGTCAGATTTTGAGTGGCTGGCCCATGTGCTTATCGAGTGCTTATCGAGTCGTTGGCTGCATTGCTACCATGTCCAGAAGATTGAATACTGTTTGGCTGCATTTTAGAGAGCAGTGTGACAGAGCTCATCTATGCCGATAACCCTATCAGCTCAACACGGGCAGAGCTAGCACTGGCTGCTTTCCTACGTGCAAAGACTACACTCGTGAGGCTGTCTCTAAGGGACTGCCGTTTGAGACCGAACTATGGTGAGAACGGTTCAACTCTTTTTACTTTTCTCCTATGTTGGCTGCACATGATATGAGGGTCTGCCCTTGATGAATTCTTGCCAGTTTCCGGCTTCTTGGAAAGTTAAAAGACGTTTTTCGTGCCACGGTTTGCCCTATTAGGTCTGATTTTGAACTGCATAGTTTTTGTTGGTAAGACGTTGGGGCTCTCTGTATGCTTCCCTAGTCCTTGAAAAGGATGTGAGCTGCAGCTGTTCACTTCCTGTTAGAAATAGGTATGTGAATGTGCCATCCTCTAGCTGGTAGGGCCCACGGAGGAAGTTCTGTAGTTTGCTTGGCCGTTGCTTGGAAGTGCAAGTATAATTCATTTATATAGCACCCCGAGAGAACTTAATCTCTATTTAGGCTTCACGTATGCCACAGGGCTCGAGCCCACGACTTCGGCCAGACCTTGGTCGGGGCGAGCACCTTAACCACTGGGCCAAACTAGCTCGGCAGTGTAGTAGTTGAAGTGGCAGAGCTGATCAATCCCCAGAAGCTGATCAATCTCCCATGGTGTTACTTTATGCTAGTTTGCTGATAGTTTGCCTAAAAGTGCCCGTGAAAGTCCCATCATCAGGTCGCTAAAAATCATGGAAGGGACTGTTCCCCTGGAAAAGATGACATGTTCATCGGACCTGTGTAGTGCTGGTTTGTTTTGCATGCCGTGGCCTTTGATAGAACCTGCTACAATTGATTGCTTTATTAAGAGAGGCTCATAAAGGGTGGCAGGTAACAACATGAAACTACAGCTGTCGGAAGAACACCGTGGAAGTGATGCCGATGGAGCATTTGCATGTTAGCAGCAATGCACAGAATGTATCAGCTATACGTAGACCATTTATTTTTAAAGTGATGTCTATGAGAACCATGGAGAAGTAGGCCATTTTGAGAATACCTTTCACTCGTGTATTGCACCATTGGAAGAGTTGTTGCTGCTCCTTAGTCCTCTTGGCATTCGCGTGTAGCAGCCACAGCTGTCAGCGCTGGCCTGGATCACACTTATTGCGGATTATTGTCCTCTTGAAAGAACTTGAAGGCACATCGCAATACGAAGATATGCCACAAGAAGGATTGACGATTAATCACGTGTGCCAAAGTCGTTTGTCGCCTTGTACTGTTGGGGTGCATCTCGGCAGCGGCCTTTTTATTTAGTGTGTTGGCACAGGGTATTCCTTTGCACCTTGTTAAGTGCCTAGAAAGAGATTAAGTTCTCTGGGGGTGCTATACGAATGTTTAATTATTATTATTAGTATTAAATATGAAATGCCTCTATATAAGCACTTTACATCTTGCTGCAGCAGAATCAATGACCCGTCGTTAGTGACATGGACTGTATTATGTAATGTAAAGTGCCTAGAAAGAGATTGAGTTCTTTGAGGGTGCTATATAAATTATTATTATTATTATTATTATTAGACCATGCATAAGCAAACACATATGCTAAGGCTAGCATGCTAAAGTGAACAAGAAGACGCTCAGGGCTGGTTAATGGGACCTCTGGCTTGTAGCTTGCACTAATTTCGCGGGCATAATAATCGCGGTCGTAATAATCGCGGTCGTAATAATCGGGGGCATAATAATCGCGGGCGTAATAATCGCGGGCGTAATAATCGCGTCCATAATGGTCGTAATAATCGCGGGCGTAATATTCGAGGGCGTAATAATCGAGGGCGTAATCGTCGGGGGCGTAATCGTCGCCTACGTAATTATCGAGGGCGTAATCATCGAGGGCGTAATCATCGAGGGCGTAATCATCGCGGTCGTAATCATCGCGGTCGTAATAGTCGCGGTCGTAATAATCGCGGTCGTAATAATCGGGGGCGCAATAATCGGGGGCGTAATAATCGCGGGCGTAATAATCACGGTCGTCATAATCGCGGGTGTAATAATCGCGGGCGTAATAATCGGGTGCGTAATAATCGGGGCGTAATAATCGGGTGCGTAATAATCAGGGGCGTAATAATCAGGGGCGTAATAATCTGGTGTATTAATCTGGGGCGTAATAATCGGGCGTATTATTCGTGGGCGTAATAATCGGGTGCGTAATAATCGGGGGCGTAATAATCAGGGGCGTAATAATCGGGAGCGTAATAATTGCGGGCTTAATAATCGAGGGCGTAATCGTCGGGGGCGTAATCGTCGAGGACGTAATCATCGAGGGCGTAATCATCGAGGCCGTAATCATCGCGGTCGTAATCATCGCGGTCGTAATAGTCGCGGTCGTAATAATCGCGGTCGTAATCATCGGGGGCGCAATAATCGGGGGCGTAATAATCGCGGGCGTAATAATCGCGAGCGTAATCATCGCGAGCGTAATCATCGCGAGCGTAATAATCGCATCAGTCACAATCGCGGTCATCACAATCGCGGTCGTCATAATCGCGGTCGTCATAATCGCGGGCATAATAATCGGGGGCGTAATAATCGCGGGCGTAATAATCGCGGTCGTAATCGCGGGCGTAATAATCGCGAGCGTAATAATCGCGAGCGTAATAATCGCATCAGTCACAATCGCGGTCGTCATAATCGGGGGCGTAATAATCGGGGGCGTAATAATCGGGGGCGTAATAATCGCGGTCGTAATAATCGCGGGCGTAATAATCGCGAGCGTATTAATCGCGGGCGTAATAATCGCGAGCATATTAATCGCGGGCGTAATAATCGCGGGCGTAATAATCGCGGGCATAATAATCGCGGTCGTAATAATCGCGGGCGTAACAATCGCGGGCGTAACGATCGCGGCGTAACGATCGCGGGCGTAACGATCGCGGGCGTAACGATCGCGGGCGTAACGATCGCGGGCGTAATAATCGGGAGCGTAATCGGGGTAGTAATAATCGCGGCCGCAATAATCGCGGTCGTAATAATCGCGGTCGTAACGATCGCGTACTAATCGGGCTCGATTAGATTTTCTATATTTACTATACTATATACTATATATACTATATTTACTGTATTTATTAAATATATATACTTATATTTATAGGGTATGGATTTATATTCTTTGGAATAATAGGATTCTGAATAAAATGGTTTTGAATTATAGGGATTAGAATTATAGGGTTTGGAACAGTTTGGAATTATAGCTTATGGATTATTCGGTATGGAATTGGTTATTAGGTCATGGAATTTAGGGTTTAAAGTTATAGGGTCTGGAATTATAGAGTTTGAGTTATTGGGCTTGGAATTATAGCGTCAGGTTTGTTACTTATGTAATTATTGATTATATAATTATAGGGCTAGAAATTATAGCGTTTATAATTATAGGGTTTGAAATTATAGGGTTTGGAATAAAAAGGTCTGTAATTAATTGCTTAGGAATTATAGCGTCTAGATTAATAATAATAATGCACTTGATAAAGCGCCCTCAGAGAACTCAATCTTTCTCTAGGCGCTTTACATTTGCTGCAGAGGGAAATGCCATTGACTGGTGAGTGCTTGATAAACAAACAAAATGACTATGGTTAGGGGTGACATGCACAGGGTCAGCATGCAAATGTGGTTAGTCGCAGCATAAACAGTGTCAGCACGGTTTTTGTCAGTTCGCGTTTTCTTCGACTGCGAGATGAACTTCGAGATTACGTCACTAGTGGCAGGCTTGCAGGTGGACATTGAAATGAAGCAAGAAACAGAGGGTTAGGAGTCCAGTAGGGATGTTAGCTTAAGCATGAGCTCTCTGATCTTAACCATGTTTCTGACAAAGAAGCCAAAAAACAATGTGCTAGATTGCCATGAGAATTACTTCGTAAAGTACTGCCCTGTGACTAGTTACGGGAGAAAGTCAAAAATACTTATAAAATGTGTCCGACAATCGAATATGTGTTTAGATTTCGAGTACCTTTCAAAAGACAAAATGTTTTGGAAATGGGATGGGAAGCTCTGGCGACTTCTTCATAAAAGAAAAAAATGATTATGCAAACCACGTCTAACCGGGTTGAGACCGAAAGCAACGTATCTATAAATAATGAATTTACTTATCTCTGCATCATATATGACTTGTATCCCTACTTGTCGGACCTTGGTAGGTTGAGGTACATGTCTGAAGCTTGTTGAGGTGCGTGCTTATTACTTTTGAAAAGCTTCATTTTCTGTGTTCCTTGTAAAATTCAATACTTGGCCAATACTTCAAGTATCAGAGTGAAATTTGAAATGGGAGTTCAGCTTTACTTGTACAACATGTGCTAGTAAAGACTTTGTATTTCGGTTGGATACATATTGCTTTATCCATCATCAAACGGACCTGAATCTTGATTTACTGCAATCATGGACGTGTACTGACAATGGCCTTCGGATTGGTACTACCCACGATGGTCCTTGCTGCCAGTCGATGGATAGTAAACTGTAGGCCTTCTAGGCAAAGGCATACAATGTTTCGAGGAGCAAATCATTGTGAACATCGGCTAGAGTGGTGTTGTAAACCGTTGCTGGCAGATTAGTTCCCATAGATTAGTTCCCATGGTCTCTATCATACTCGTAGGTGGTAAATTACTGGCATTGCATTGTTTCTTGTAAACATATTAATATAGGTATTTTAAATTTGGAATACTATTTATACTTAAAAGATGCATCTTATATAATGAAATGTCCGTGCGCCACAGTCGGCAGCAGGAGAGTAGATGTCGTTGCCTAAAAATTGTGGAAGTGAGATCTGCTTTCTATGACCCGGAGAGCAAAAGCTTCGGTTGCCAATTGTCTCTAAGCATAGGACTGGAACTGTTATTTATTATCCATAGAGGACCTGGGGGTATGTGGTGGCTGAAACTGATGCAGCAGTTCAGCTAAGAATGAAGGAGCCATGCCATGTCGGGCGTTGTGGGTTGGAGTAGGAACTTTGTTATAGAGCTGTCATTCGACAGGGCGCTAGCATAGCTTTTGCAGCAATGGAGACACATGGCTGAACCTGTGAGATTTGTTGACTAGCCTTGCAGCCATATTCATCTCCAGCTACAGAGACTTGATGGCTTCTTTTCGGACCCCAGGAAAAACAGACTTGCTAGTTACCCTTAGATTGAACCGGCACGCTAGTTGGATTTTAGAAAACTGCTGTCATAGATAGTCCCTAATATTAGACAGCTATCAGACGTGATGGCTAGGTGTCGAGGCAGTTTTCTGAATGATACTTTCAAACTCTAAGCAGTTATCAAAGGGGATACCTAAATTCTGAGCACATGGTGAAGGTTGAACAATTGCATCATCGATTAGAAGAGTAATCGACATTAAGTATGATGATAAGTACCACTTTATTTTAGGGTGCCAATCGCGAACCGCCAAGGAGTGCCGAGCTGATTTGGTCCAGCGGATAAGGACATCTTTCATGGTGTTGCTAGAAGCCCCCTCCTCCTAGAAAGAGCATAAGAAAGTCCATCTGCTTTCCGTATATCTGTGAGCTGGAGCTTTTTGGGCTGCTATTAATAATAATAATACATGTGAATAGTGCCCCAAAAAACTTAATCTCATTCTATGCACTTTACATATGCTGTTAAGGAAGCGTGACAAAATGTTAGTGGTAACATGTAGTGTCAGCATGTATACAAGAAAACAGAAGACAATTAACAAGGATCCGACACATGCTGAGATGAAAGGTGCATTTTTCAGCTTCTGCTTAAATGTCGTCACGTGGGAGAATTTCTTTTACGTCAGTCAGGAATGAGTTTCAGGCTTAGGCAGCATACGAACTAAAGGCTCGGTCTTCAAATTTTTTTAGAATGAATTTAGGGTTGGTTCTAGGCACAGCTAAATGACTTGGGTCAGCAGAGCAAGTGGTACGAAGCCTAGCCTGATTGAGTAGTTAGTTCTGTTAGGTAGGCTGAAGCAAGAAAATGAACGGATCTAAAAGTAATTGATAAATCCTTTTTAAGTCGATGAGCTGCTTGATGGGGCACCAATGCAGGTCGGTGAGAAGTGGTGTAATGTGGCAACTGTCCACTCTCTCGACAGACAGGTTTAGCTGCAAAGTTGTGCACCAACAGCATGTGACTTATTGCACAGGCCGGAAGACCTGCTAGAAGTATGTTGCTGTAGTCGAGACTAGATGTCACAAATTCATGGACCAACTTGGATTCGGTATCCCTGTTTGAGCTGGCCTAAATGTTTGCTCTGATACATAGCTGTAAGTAGGCAGACTTGACTGTAGAGCTGATTCTGTGGTCTACTGAAAGGTCATGTTGCAACAGGACACCTAGATTACGAGCAGATGCTGTTCTAGTAGTGAGGAGCTGCCATTGCTTCTTCGATGATAAAAAAATACTTGCTGATTGAACAGCCTCTTTTTGTATAGCAACAGAAGAGCCTTACGGCTATCACCACCGCTTGCAGTGGCGATAAAGGATCGCCCACCGCAGGATTCGAACCCACGACCTCGGGGCCGAGGTCGTGCAAAGCAACCGCCTTACCTAGTGAGCCATTACAGCTGCCTTCCTGTGACTGTTTTAATCTTTGCTGTGGGTTATAAATTGTGTAACGACTGGAGGAAGAAGTGCAGGCAATTGCTGGCCAAAAAATAGTCACTCGGCTCCTTCATACACTGTGCCATCTAGTAATCCCCATATGCTGCAGCTGAACCTTTACCTTCTCTGGTTTGATAAGCTTGGCTTTGGTGGTTTGTGGGGTGCATAGGAGCAAGCTTTGCTGTGACCGACCTGTGGTGAACCGCCTCCATTGTTATCTGTTTATTTGAACGTGGCTATGTATGCTACAGCTGGATGTACTCTTGCTAATTGTTAAATTAAATCATCCTCCTTCGAAAGGATTTCTGGCTTGTAGCTACCTAGTGCCAATTAAGTAAAGAAAACTTTATTATTATTGTGTTGCAAGCACTGCCTATGTCGGTTTTTTACTTTGACGGCAGTGGTATGTTTGTTACGCTGTTGCAGTGCAGACCACCCTCGTCGAGTGCTTGCATGGTCTACACGATTTGGATTACTTGTCACTTGCTCAAAACCGACTCGGTATGTTGGAAGACTGCCTCCAAACGTCAACCCATATAAAGCGTTGAATGTGTATGCATATATGTGTGCATGGGAAGGGGCTTCAAAGGCAGCATGCGTTTCGTAGCGCCATCTCCAGCCAATGAGACGTCGATCGATTCCGGCTACGGTCACCGCCTGCAATGACTTTGCATCGTTCAAGTATCAGCTGAAGATCCATCTGTTCTGCTCAGCCTGCTCTTTATTATATTTTTTTCTTGTGGCTTTGCCTTCAACCAGGGGAAATCGCTGTAGTTGGATCATGAATTGTGAATGTACGCCACCTGACCTTATTGTATGTTAATGGACATTTTGTGCTCCATCTGTGATTCTGCCTTCATCCTCAAAAGTTACTGATATCTTCCCTTTAATGCACCTGCCCCCGAATACCAAGAGCTAGCCTTGTCGGTGGACTGCCCTCTTTGGGCAACGAAGCTTGGGCATTCTTGCAAGACCCCGATGGCAGACATGGCACCGTGGTGGTGTCTAAATGCTGTGGTGAAGCTCAGTTGTTCTCGATGGTTTCCGGGCTCCTGCTTTTGGTTTGCCAGGCTAGTCACTACTAATGTAGTACTGAATCTTAATAGCTCAGGAGGTAAGGTGCTTGCTCTTCGTAACTTCGGTTGTGGGTTCGAATCTTGTAGTGGCGATTCTTTATTGCCAACTGCAAACAGTGGAGATAGCCGTTTAGGCTCTTCTGCTGCTATACACATGAGGTTTAGGCTCTTCTGCTGCTATACAAATGAGGCCGTTGAATCAGCTATTATTTTATTTTTTTTAGTCTGCCTGTCTGTCATGTGGCATTGCTTGGGCGATCGAAGCAAGTCCTTTTCATTATCCCTGGGCCCGTGAGACATAGTTGCAAAAGTCTGAGTAAAGAAAATGTTGTGAATGCTCCTGCCCATACAGTTTTTCTGTAGACGTGGAAGTACCAACCGCACTCGGTTTGGCCATAGAGCACCAGCATAGCTTACTTCAGTAAACTTCGTGAATCCGGTAATGCTGTCTTTGGGTACAGACCAATAACTTGACCCGTATAAAATAGAGACAGCCGAATTAAAAATGGAAGACCCATAAGAAAATGTTCGAGACAAGCAATGGTGAGTATCAAATGGAATTTGAACTAACATGACCCATACCAGTTAGTTGGAGGATGGGAGCTTACTGTGCATTTATAAAAAACAATACTCTTATGTGTTACACCTTTAAATGAATGATAAATAAGCAGCTGGCATTAGCCCTCTGAGGTTAAAGTTTTTAGTTTATAGCCATGCTGAGATGGCTGTAGCTGCAGCTGCCACATCCGGATCCAACCAGTCCGTGTAAAGGCTGCTGTCGGCTTTCGCAATATCGATAGTCGGCAGTTCCTCCTCAGAAGGGGCCTCGTACTGGTCATATAAGGTTCAGGGTATGATGCAACCAGGTTGCCTTATGCTAGTGCTGCTGCTGCTGCCATGGCTTATCGTATCCTGTTGTTTGAGCTCATCATCGCTTGGGCCCCTGCCTGCCTGGATTTCCCACTACTCTCTTCGGGTTGTCAACCATAGTTCCCTACTTTGGAGGCTAGCTGTTGGCAACCTAGTGGCCTGCTTGGCTGGTTTACTGGGTGTCTATCGTAGTGGCAGCAGCACCAGCAGCCACTTTGACCACAGCTGCCGGGCAACGTCATTGCTTCGGTTTTCATAGCAGCTGTCAGCTAGCCGTGGTAGTTGCTGCTCATTTTACCGTGTCATGCCTAGTTGGAGGCTGGCTGACAGCTGCTTTGATTGGTTTGTTAGGACGGTGTAGCTCCGTGTTTATCTGTTATATGGGTGCACCGTCTGTGCTTAAGCTCTTCACATGCCAACCCCCTCCCCCCCACCAACAACACAGCCCCTCCCTGGCTAATGGCTGACTAGTGAAGGATTGCCTTCGCTCCCAGGGCTGCTTGGTGACAGCCGAGCCAGAGGGGCTGGGTCGCTGAGCCTGTCCGCAATCAATTAGGTATTTACATTCACGAGTAACCGTTCGAGGCCCGTGTGTTCTTACAGGCTGAGGGGTCGATAAATCCTGCCAATCACTGCCCCAGAGGCACCCTTAATTAACTCGAATTGCTTATCGAGTTTTTCATCTGCATTATAATATCCCGGCCGAGCTGCACGAGGCTGTAAGTTGGTCTGGCAGGCAATGGCTGCAAGCAGCTGCCGAATGCATGAGAGATGCCAACTGCTGATAGCAGCCTCCCCTTTTACCCTTCCACCCCTTTCCTCATTCAGCCCGAGCACTAAGTGCCTGCCTACGTTGTTTGCCAGTTCGATTGCCCCTCGACTGGCTCTTGGCATGGGCCAGGAGTTGTTTGGCCCAGTCCGGCTCAAACAGGTGTATGCACTTGCCTTCGGTCGGTACGTTGGCCTCGTCCTGCCTCTCGGCACCTTCCAGTCAAAATACAGCCTACCTGCTGTGTGAGTATGGGCTGACGAATGTACAGCCATGCTTCTTTTGCAGCCGGTAGCCACGGCCAATTTACTGCATGTGATGCAGATATCTGCCGTCCCCCTGCTTTCGGTCGGCAGATTTCCCGTCGCTGCCAGCCGGCTGATCTAGGTGCTGATACGTGTAAACTGAACCGGCTGAGTGGGTTGCAGAGGGCTGCTGCTTTCTGGTCTTGGCCTACCTTGCATCAAGAGCTGGCAGCCGAGGGGGAGGGGACCAATCAATCAGAAACATGCACACCCTACCGGAGGCAGTGGCTGAGCTGGCGGGGCAGTCGATCAAATGAAAATAGACTTATTTTAAAAGAGAGGGGAGCGATTTCTTTCGACTTCCGAGAACAGCGTGGGTCTTTCCAACGATTCTGTAGACTGTGCAAAGCAGTAGCTAGGTATGGGGGCTGGCTGGATGAGGTGGGGGCAGCATGAGAGGCCGATTGCAGTGTGACTAGAGAGGATGCATTTCTGCTGTCCCTAGAGACAAGTTCACTTCTGCCGTCTGGACTTTGTGTCCGAAGCTGCAGCCTACTGCAAGTCGAGTTATGTGTGTCCAATCGTCATGTGAGCAGGATCAGTTAGCAGGTGGAGAAGCAACACTCTGTAGTTTGGGCTTACCACACTGCTGCTGAGGCAATGGGATGCCAGTATAATGCTGCTTGTACACTGCCAATTTTGAATGTACCAAGAAAGCATGCCACCACTGCGCAGTTGGATATTAGCAATAGGCGATAAACAGATCAGAGCCTATTCAGAATCGTTGGAGAGTGAAGCAGAACCAGTTGCTGTAAGCAATAAACAGCCCATGGATACACCAGCTTCCCGAAATTGATTTTGCAGAGCACTCGTGCTTAACCTTTTCCAAAGGTTTGCCGGAAACATGATTGTAGCTAAAAGGCTGCCACTGCTTAGCAGTTGAGTGGTAGACTTATTAGATCTCTATGGCGTAAATGTTTCTAACAGTGCTACACACACTCTCTTCTCTGGTGCACAGCTTCATTCCTGGGCCACTTAGGGCAGCCGGGCACTGTCAGCTGCCTGGATCAAGTAACCAGGCTATCAGCCCCCATCCCGATGATTGGTCCGGAAACAGTGCAAATCGTCAACTTCTGATTTGGCTGTTTTTGCCTTTTCGTGTAATTCATGTGGCTCTAGATTTATGAGCAGCCCCTGGTTTTAACTTTAGGGCTAGTTGCTCACTTCTCGACCCAGTCATGAGTTCGAATCCTTCAGCAGGCAATCCTTTATTGTCTGTTAAAAGCTAGCTTCTTAAGGTTTTTCTTTCCCATGATGTTGAATCAGCTGACCTTTACTTTTTTACTTTGTGTAAAAAGGCTATTACTTGGTGTATCCCTGCTTGCTTTATTAGGAACTCCCTCCACAAGATTGTATCTTCTGTCAAATGTTTCTAGGTACATTTCACTTAGGCTGTAAGAAAATGTGTCCATTAATGAGTTTCAACGCAATAGTTTTTGGAGGTGAAACCATGAGATGGGCTGGGAGAGCATCGCTAAGGAGCTCCTGACATATTGCCCTAGTCCATGGGGTAACCCAGGCTTTTTACCTCTGATCGGCAGTAGATAAAGTGCCTGGTGAATATAGGCACTGGACGAAGGGTCCGGTGAATGAAGAAATAGTTAACTCGGCCAAATGGACCCTTTTGTCCAGTGGAATCCTTAGCTAGACAGGATCCAGCCGTATAATTTGCAAGTGGGCTATCAATGGTTAAGGGGGTGTAGCTGAAAATGTATGCTTTGCACTGTGTGTGTGATTCTTTCCAAAATCCTACTAGAATTCCTCTTAAATGGAAACTGTAAAGCTGTCCAGCCCCCTCCCATGAGTCACTGATGTCCAGTAGTCCGTGGTTGAATAATTAAAGGTGCTACGATTGGGCAGCCCCGTTAAGCATGAGCTTGAGGCCGTGATCGTGTGCTCGTGTTCTCGCATTTTGTTTTGGCTTACCTTCATTTCTGTGGTATGCACTCTCTGTTCAGAAATATGTCCTTCCCTGTCGGTTATGCTGTCTATACAACTGCCCCTGGGCCTGTGGTGCTGAGCATAGCACTCGGGAGCCATTCGTCGTCAAATAAGCTTTTATGGCCCCAGGGGTGCAGAATATGGCTGGCTTAAAACCATTCAGCACAGCACCGTTGTAGCCATGCTATGCTTTCTGCATAATCTCCAAGGTATGATTCTGTAATGCTTGAGCTGTATATCGGCTCCCGCAAGTGACGACGTTGAGTAAGCTATTGCCCAATGTCGGCAGTGTAGCTTGGGGATCAACCCTGGCCGTACTTGGTCTGCCCGGTTACATAAGGAAGCTAGAAGGGCTTCTCATCCGGTTTTAAGAGGCCACAGCTATGTCCTTGCCAACCGTGTTGCTGCTCCTAGTGCAATTGAGGTTTCTGTTCGGCTAGTCCCCTCTCTGGGCATTGCTTTGGTAGCTGCATTGCTTACTCAGTAGCAACCATATGGAGACGGAAATGTCAAGCTTAATTATTGCTTAGCCGAACCGGATTGCCTTTGCTGCTGACAGGCCATGGTCATTATAGCTGAGTTTCATCCAACAGTTGTCATTCAACCGCCAATCATCAGGTAGCCATCAGGAGTAGTACCTCATGGTGATTGTAGATTCTCGATCTGTGGAAGTTGAACCAGAAGGTAGTGAAGTCGCATCATCACAACCTTGGCCTTGTTTATAATCTCGATAGACCTGCTTACAAAAGCATTGGTTGGCAGCTGCTACTGCCAGCGGCTGCAATGGCAGCAGCTGCTGCCACTGCCACCATGCTTTCTGGCATCCACAGGCTGGGTGGACAGTAGGCTTTGCAGCCAAATCGTGGCATCCTCACTGTGCTAGTGCATGTATTCAGTGCTGCATGCCTTGGGAGGATCACCTGTTCAGCATTGCCTGCATGTTTTTATGTGGACCGATGCAGCCATGGTGGGGCCATTGCTACTTGCCTTAAGCCATGCTTGTCCAAAAATTAAATGTGCTACATTTGACCCATCATGTAAGCGGAGCCAATTATGCTTGCACCGACTTCATAGGCCTTTCGACAATGATCAATCGGATCAGCAATGTAATTCGGCTGTATAATTTGCTTTGCAGGCTGGCTCAGCAGTCGGCTTGAGCTGAGCGGCTTGCTATCTGTGGCTGGAGAGAGAACAGGTGATCTAAATAATGAAGAGGATGATCGTGTGCGAGATCCAAAGAGCTAGCCATTAGCGCCGAGGATAATGAGCCACCGAGCTTAAAGAAAAGCAGGTTTTTTTCTACTTGAGGGTGCCGACTTTAGCTAGCATGTTAGGATTAGAAAATTGGTTGTATTTAATATTAGTGAAGTCGCAAATCGATGGCTATATGCAGACTTGATCTGTCGATTGGCTGGTCGGTCGATCACAAAGCGTATGCGAATCGATGTCCAAAAATTTGTTTTCAGCAGTCGAACTGCAATAGGGCAAGTTCCGGTGCCCCTTTCATTGACTAGTTTATTGCACGTGAATGCTCAAATTATGCCTTGCTTCTTTCAAGGCCTGTCTGTGGCAAACTAGGTTGGCAGCAATGTGTTGCCAACCCTGCTGTAAAAAAGTCTGTGCGGATTTTTTATGAAAGTTCATTCCGGTTGCAGCTTTGGCCAGCCTCCTAGCACACCAGTGAGTGTGATGTCTGGTCACTTCCCTACTGCTGTGGACCTTTTTTGGGCTTTTCTGTTTCAGCTGCTTTCAGCCTCTGCTTGTCATCAGCTTGGCTGCTACTGCTTCAGCTACAGTGGTTTTGCCACCACTGCCACTACTGTCGGCGATGCTGCAATGGTTAGATTGTCCCCTGCTCTTAAGTCTACTCCTTGACTGTTATCTGTCCCCTGATAATTGCCAAAGCTTGCCCATCTGTTTAGTCAGCGGACCTTGGATGTGTATATTTGTTTTGCACACCCACTGTGTGTGTGTGTGTGTGTGTGTGTGTGTGTGTGTCTGTGTGTGCGCGCTGGCGCGCGTGTGAGTTTCTTCGTGCACGTGTAAATGTACTCAATTGATGTCCTTTCTTTCCAGCATATGTAAGATGCCTGGAAAGAGATATAGTCCTCTTGGGGCACTATAGGAATGTATTATTGTTATTATTATTACAATTGTAATTGCTCAGTGGCATAAGGTGGTTTCCCTTTATTTATTGTTGATTACCTGTAGACACTTGGTTCAGACCTTGCCTCCGAGGCCACTCATCACTATAGTATTTCTCACCCTCCAAATAGGTCAGCCTTGTCCTTTGCCTACAGGATACAGAGGCGCTTTGGTGGGGTGCTAGCTTCCAGAAAACCAGTAGCCCGTGAAGTAACAGTGAAATGTCTTCGAAGAAGTGATAGCTGCACTTGTCATGGGGCCAACTGCTCCACTGTAGCGTAGCATGCCGAGGTCAAGTAGCACTAATGAACGTCCATCGACTAAGCTTCCGCCCACCACTGGAGTGGGGACATGGGTGGTTTGTTGACTGCTGACGTTATCTTGTGACTAGTCATGGTCTAGTGACCTGCTACATTTACATATTGGTAATATCCTGCTTTCTCCTCAATATACAGTGTAGACGTTCATTGTCAAGCTGATCAGTATCATGTCCTAAATTCGAGACGTCAGCTCCTTTGTATGGAGTAACCAAGAAAATGCAAACCGAAATATGGCATAAATTGACTTGCCACTGCTGAGACGTGCAATGGCTGGCGTTCTGTCAAACAAAATCCCATGTTGTAAAGAGCTACAAAGTAAAAAAAAAAAGCCCAGTTATGCTTCGTGCACTGGTCCCCCTTGGGACTGGCATAGCTTGGCTCACTTATCGAAGGGACTATGCCTTGTGTGCTTTGATTAAGCCCTGCCTGTTTTCAGATTTCCAAGCTGGCTTCACCCTCACCTTCCCCCTGTGTGTTCGGAACTTCGAATTAAACCTTTGCATTGTCATGCTGTATTTAAAGTGTATTACCATTAACTATCGGTTTAATTTCTAGTTTTTTTGGATCCCTGCTGCATCTGCCGCCCGGATTGCATCAAAGTCTCTAGGGGTTGGTAGAATTTTGGAAAGGGCTGGTTTCTGGATCACTTTAAATCCTTCCTCCACAACAGCTGCTAAACCGGCTTATCAAGCCGAACCCCTTCTATCCGCCTGTAGCCGGTCGGCTTGGTAGCAATAAATAAAGGGCTCTGGGTGATCTTCTGTCGGGCCAAGTGCACCGTGCTGCCTCATGTTTCAGAAACTTTAATCTAGCCGGCCCTGCCTCAGCCCCTCCATGTCAGCACGAGCAGTCAACTGCACGCCTCGTGTGCAACTTGTACCTAGACAAAGAAGTGCTTTGTTGCTGCATGATTCCCCTGATAAGGGGGGTCGTGGCTTGGCCTTACCCATAGAAAATTGGCCACTAGTGACAGTCGTTCACTTTAGCTGGCCATTTTGTAATAGCACTTGGGTCTGATGGACCCTAATGGTTCAAGAAGCAAGTCGATCTGTCCCTCATGTTTAACCTCACTGTGGTTTATTGAGTTCACGTGTAACCAGTGCTGGATTATCGGTGTACCTCATATGTCAAAGCATATGAAAATGCAAGCAGCAGCAAAGTATGTTAATAAATTACAATGTGGCCTCCCTTAAATATGCAAAGCTGTGGGCCTCAGGTATCTAGTGAACTAAATCGGCCGTCTGCCGAGTCGATGGTTGGGGGGGGCACGGCTGTCACCTGCAGTAGTTCCCTGGTGCACCTTCCCTAGAAAACCCCAGCAAAGGTACTCTTTTTTTACAAAATCATGTACATTAATCATCGTGTCTTTGCTTATAAGTGCTAACTGCATGGCACTGTCGTGTGAGAGTTCAGTGCCTTAATTCTCACTGCATCCACAGAAGTGAAAGGTGTACTGTGTTAGTGATATGGGCTTGGTGAGCCGTGATGGCACACTAGGTAAGGTGTGCTTTTCACGACCTCGGTCCCAAGGTCGTGGGTTCGAATTCTGCCGTGGGGATCCTATATTGCCGCTGCAGGCGGTGGTGATAGCCGTATAGGCTCTTCTGTCGTTATATAAAAGAGGCTGTTGAATCAGCTAGTACTTTTGGTGCACTTTGGCAGCATCTGATGATATTAGGATCAGCTGGACTAACGAAACTCCCCCTGTGGGAGAATTAAATAGGGTGCATTAACCATTTTGCCTTACTAAGCCAAATGTCCAGACTAGAGTGACAAAATCCCCTCCTGCCAATCGTAAATTTCCAGAAGACATTATGACTTTGTTACAGGCGCGAGAGGCTATATTCGTGAGTAGCCACCGCCAAGATCTCCACCCAGTGGTAACAGTGTCATTCTGCCTTCGTAGTGAAGTCGGCATTTGTCGTAGTGTGGAATGCCTCCTGCTCTCTCTCTCTCTCTCTCTCTCTCTCTCTCTCTCTCTCTCTCTCTCTCTCTCTCTCTCTCTCTTTCTGTGCCCTCGCGTGTGTGTGTGTGTTTGCTTGTTTGTTTGTGTTCAAGTACATGTGCTAGGTGGTGTGCTGGCCACGGTCTTGCTGATGAAATGCCTCATGTGCTTGACCTTATACTGATAAACCAGACAGACCACATAGTGGTCCTACTGTTGATCTGTTGATGCAGTCGGCTCTGTGACCCCCTGTTGGAGCTCATTATCTGGGAACTTGGCTTGGCTTTTGCAATATGATGATCCCTGCCCCACCTGAGGCTCAGCTAAAACTAGGCTAATATAGGCAGCTGGGTTGTAGCCACCTGAGCTGCCTTCCTTAATAGCACGGCTGTGCCTTTGATAGATTAGTATGCCTACTGAGCGCCTAGCCCTGTTTAGAAGCCTGTGGGGAACCTGGCATCCGATAGCGCTCAACTTCCGGATGCTTCCCGGCACTCTTGTCCCCCCCATCAAAGTCAGATAGTCGCCGGAAGTATCAAGGCTGGTTCAAGTATCTGCTTTACTAATGCTTGTCTACCTGCTTGGCCAGCTCTGCTAGGCCGCCACGAGACCACAGGACCGTTTGCTTGCTTACCTTTTCCTTATAGCTTGACCTTGACCCTGCCCACTGCCACTAACTCGATCCACCCACCCTCTGTAGCTGCTGCAGCTCTCTCAGGGCCTGCCAAGGATCTGCCTAACTTGTCTCAGATTGGTTCGTTTTGGCTAATCTGTTCTTCGTTATCTTTTATGTCTGTCTGCCTCTCTCATGCTTTCTATCTCGCTCACCACACACTTTCTCTCTCTCTCTCTCTCTCTCTCTCTCTCTCTCTCTCTCTCTCTCCCTATCCCTTTTCTCGATTTGTACCTCTCTCTGCTTTCAGTGCCTGCCGCATAAGGTTGGTTGCTGCTTTTTTATAGGGCTTTGTTGCACGACTTTCCGCTTTTGCTTTGCTTCTTTTAACCAGACTGAAGTTACCTAATCTCCCTATAGCTAATTGCTGTTTAGACTTTTGTAACCTTGGTCCTACGACGTTCTTCAGCGAGTGGATTTTCCATCATAATCTCATTCTTGAAGTGGCTGCACGAAGGATCGCTGAGTCAAGGAATGCAGAAGTGCATAGATTCTCGGATTCCAAAACCAGTTTCTCTTTCTTGTATGAATCTCTGATGACCTGCAGTCAGCAACAGATGTATTTGATGTATTTTTCTAGCGACTAATGGCTTACTAATGTGCCTTGCCCTTGTGGATGCACGAGCCCACTTGTCTCTGAATCAGCGGCAAAAGTGATTCATGTCATATCGGTTTATCTCGAGTAGCTGACTCATTTCTTAGTCTCGTTCAATCTGAATTACAATTGCAATGGTGGAGAAATTCGGATATTTCTTTTGAAGCTTTCAGTTTTGACCCGAAGGGGATTGGTTACGTATTTACTTGGTGAGAAAGCATTTGCAAGAAAAATGCAGCTGACTTATCTCATCCCACTGGGAAACTAACTGCAGATTTAGCTCTATTGTGCTCTAATGGCTCTTTTGTGTTTATTTGTGCTGAAATTGTGCATTTTGTGATTGACCAATTCACATGCTTTCTTTCCAACATATGTATAGGTGCCTAGAAAGAGAGGTAGTTCTTGTAGCTATGCAAATGGTTTGTTGTTGTTGGTGGTGGTGGTGTTAAACCTGTTCAAAGGAAGCAGATACACTTCGGGCTGTTACAGCCGCCAGTGGCACGTGAAAATCAGATCATTATTTTCCAATACATGGTGCCTGCAGGCGATGAATACGGCCTGAATATGAATATATGTATGTGTAAAAAATGTGGAAACTAGCTGCCGATGGCAGCCGACATTATTTATGCAGCAGCAGATTAGAAATACTGAACATTTAGCTCTTGAATCAGAGTGCAGCATGTGTGCTTGTGTATGCAAATATGTGCTTGCAAAGCTATGTGCATGTATATGCATACCGTCGTCAGGCTGTTCATGCGAACCCATAGTTTGTACCTCTCACTCTTACTGCGACTCAACTGTGGCATTGATTATTACTTGTTCTTTTCAGGTGATATACCCGAGCTCGTTGGTTTCTTCAGCTGTCATTTGCTGCGAAGGAAAATCATGCATCTCCTAGATTTGAGGTATGCTAGGTGCTGACCCTGACCCATGTTGAAGCTTTCTGGTGCACCTATTTCACATAGCAGCTGTACATAGCATACTGTACAGGTGTTTGTATCGTTGTGTGACTACCTGTACATGAACATGCACCGGTGACGATATCCTATACTTTGAGTAAGCAACTACAGCAGGCACATGGTATTTGCCGACAGGGAGATTTCAGGAATTGCTGAAGGTAAAATTTGCTCCCTTCGTAATGCCAATACTTGCCGTGCTGAAGAAGACATGGGCATCTTGGAACTCGAGAATTAACAATAGCAAACTTGTTTGTGTTCCGTGAGAAGTATTTGCCTCTGCCTTGCTGACATGATGGGGAATTCCTTTTTGATTGCAGGAATTTGCTGTCCCTAATAAGATTTCTGCGAATTCAGATCCGTGGCATCTGCCTGCCCATGCATTTGTAACAGACTGTAGCTATCTGTTAGTCGAACTACGACAGGGACAAACCAGTAGGAAATGGCTGGCATATCAGGGATACAAATAAGGGCCTAGTGAGGCATCCACAGCTTAGGTAGAGGTCTTTTGCTCAAACTAAAAGTAGCTGTCATCCGTACAGTGGAAGAATTCCATTCCAGTTGTGATCTTTTTGTGGCGTTCGGCATTAATCTCAGATCAACTTGATATCGAAGAAGATAGCTGAATATCTCGATGCTATCTGGCAGAAGGAAAGCTGCACCAGCTACTGCTGTCATAACCATTACCAATGAAAGAATTCAACGACTTACTTGGAAGTGGTCTTCAAGGCACAGAAAATCCATACACCCAGAACCCACGATTCACCAACATTATGGTATATGAGTGCAGCTCTCGGTGTGACAGATTTCAAGGCTTCTTGTAGTTGGTTGTGGTCCCTCAAAAATGTGAAGCATTGGCCTGGGCACACTGTGAGGTGCATGTGTTAGTTTACACTGCTCTCAATTCCCATGCAAAGCTTCTTGTTTAATGTGAAGGCTGTTCACAGATAAACTTGTATCCAAAGAAACCGGACCTTTCTATCGTTCTCTTCCTGACCGGTTCGTTGTTCTACACAGTAGTGATCTCCATTGTGGGAAAGAACACTCAAAAGAGAGACTGTCGTTTTTAAGCATGGTCTGCTAGATATGGCATTGACCTGGGGTGGCCCTTATCCTTCAAAGTGTTGTATGCTATAAGAGCTTTAAATTGCTATTTAAGGTTTCATTTAAAGCTGCATTTACTGGATCCAACTTTTTGACGAGCATGTATGCCGCTTGCAATATCATCAAAGGGAATCAACGTGAGAGGAAGTCGAGCAAGTTGGTTTAATGTCACTTGTAGTTTCACTCAGAAAGTGACATATCTCAACCCTAAAAATTGGCTTGGCCAAAATATCCCCCATAACCTGGACACTGAATGTAGGTGTCCCGTTCTAAAATGAGCTTGTTCTAAATGACCGTATCATCTAAAAATCAGCTCTGTCTATCTGTCTGTCAGCGTGTCTTCAGCTGTAGAACATTGCGAGAATTCTGGTGTGCTCAGCTAAGGTGAAACCAAGACTTTAGTTCCTATGCTCCCAAAGCCCGGAACTTACTACTGATTGACATCAAGGCATTCGTGAGTTGACATTGAAAAGGCAGCTAAAAAAAGTATCTGTTACTCACAGCATTTCCTTGCGAATTCCTTTGAACGCTTTTGCATGCCGAAATTGTTTGTTAGTATCACTAATCAGTATGTTTTTTCCAAGCATGTTTAAATTCGATCGTGCTTTCTTTTGCAGCAAATGTAAAGCGCCTAGAAAGAGATTGAGTTATCTGAGTGTGCTATATCAAATGTATCATTATTATTGCCTATTAATTAAGTTATCTTTTGGTGCTATGCTAATGTAATAATTGCTAATGTAATGCTAATGTATTATTATTATAAATTGCTATTTAGTATGGGCAGCTGTTCCTCTGGATCACAAATTACTGAAGAGGATTTATAATCAAGTTCAGGCAAATTGCTCAAGCTAGAACCATCAAGGGCTTCCGTGGGCAATGACCTTGTTAGCTTTGTTGAGCTTTTGCCCCTGAGTACCCCCCCCCCCGTGCTTTTGCTTCAGTGCAAGCCAATGGTTTGAACGTTTGACACCCAAGTTACTGCCTGCATTTGTCACTTGACCTGCTGTTCGTGGACTATTTGCAGTCATTGTTTTATTATTATAATTTGTAAACACCAATCACTGCGTACTCGCCCTGTGTGATATTTTTGCGTGTGCTTGCCTGCTGTCCTGCATAATGTGCTGTTACCAAGGATGCAGGCGGTGTACGAAGCATAGTGCAGGTGTGTAGTTATGTTTCTGCACAGTGTTTACTCACTGGGTATGGTGTAAGTTGCCAGCTTTAAAACCAGGGATCAGCTGCACTCGAAGGAGAGGAGGATGAGAAGGAGCGGGAAGAGGAGGTTGGGGCTGTCGTCCTTGACGTATGTCCCTGGGCAGCTCTACCGGTCGCTAATGCCAAAGGGGAGCACTGGAGCTGTCGCACCGAGGCACCGAGTCAGCTAGCCTGGCCAGCGCTGCCCCCATGCATGTGTTTCGGCATGTGACCAATTTTCTTTCCTCGATACCTTGTACAACTGCCAGCACCTGTTGAGCTGTGTAGCAGCACGCTGGGTTGGTTCGGGGGGGGGGCTGCCTCTGTGAAGGCCGGCACTGTGCTGCCTGGGAGCCCAGCTTGCTTGCATGAACAGGTTGCAGAGTGCAGGCTCGCGGTGGAAGCTTTTGCTTTCGACACTGGGCTGCATACGTTCTGGGGGTGGGCGTTAAGTGCATCCTCTGCTGGCTGCTCGGCATTTGTGAAAAAGAGCCGCTATGCAGTGGGTGTAGCGTGGCTGACCCAATGCAGGCTTGTGTTCCCGCAGGCTGCGCTGCCAGAATCGGCTTGACGGGCGGCAGCACATCCAACCTGCCGGCCGGCAGCGCACTGCAACGGCTAGGAATGCTTCGTCGTTGCACCATGTCTCCTCTGTCCTTGCCGTTGCACCATGTCTCGCCACCTTTGCCGTTGTAGCGAATGCTTTCTGTCGAAGGATTTCTTGCTCACCCTAGCCTCAGAATTGCATCGAGCGGTTGCTGAGACCTCTGCTGCTAAGCGACCAGCTATTACCATGCTCTGCATCAGCTACAACCGGCCGACTCGGCACGATCTGCCCGAGCTAGCATCGGCGTTCAATGGAGCGTGCACACACTTCTTTGCTCAGACGCCTTACGGTGACACGGACCAGGAGCACGTTGCTCAAATGTAGAATGGGGACATTTTTTCTGCCACTTCCGTCCTCCAGACAGCAGGTTCGCATGCAGCGAGAGAAGCAGTTTCCAACCTTGCAGTGCGAACGAGACCTGACCGTTGCATTTTGCGTGACCCTTTCGAGCCATCAACACTGCAGCAAGCTTTCTGGCTCACTTTGTACTAATAAAGTCATCAGCAGCTGTGCTTTCTTACTTTTTATTAGTAAGTGCTTCTTCTGTATCACTCGATCAAGTTAATAAGAATACCAGCATTTCAAGCTTGTGCATATCCAATGTATATTTACATAAAAACGCAAACACTGGTCCCCCCCCCCTTTCTTTCTCTCTCTCTCTCTCTCTCTCTCTCTCCCTTATCTGTCTCTCATCTTCACTCTTTTCTTACAGACATATACACTTTGTCATTCCTTCTCTCTCTCTCTCCTATCCTCACTCTTCCTCTCTCTCTCTCTCTCTCCGAGGTTGAAAGAGAGAAACAGGGTGGGGAATGAGAATTTACATGTTAGTGCGAGCGCACACCGGGCCACGTACTGAAAGTCGGTCGACTTGACAGTGGAGGAAATGTGCTTATCTTAAGAGAAGTTGTTTTGGAAGAGTGCACCTAGAATACAAGAAATCATCATGGAAGTGATTCTACCTGAACCAGTCTTGTGGGTTAGGTCTTTCGGGTGACACTAGCTTTACCCATAACCATTACGGTGGTCTTATCATTGTTAAGCTTTAGGAATTCAGAAGCTGAAGTAGCAAGACTCTATCTGCACAGAATTGCTCGCTAGCATCATCAAAACAAGGTGCACTATGAGCCGGTTTTGCTCACGGTATTCAGCCGACCTTGCTGCCTGTGCATGTGCCTGGCCTGCACAGATATAGATGGGGGCAGCAATGGCAGCTGCAGTGCACTCACGGTTAGCCCGAATGAATAGATGGGAGTTGTTGCTGTGATACCTACACACATACATGCTCGTGCAAAAACCGTAGTTCAAGCCTATTTTGCTAAGCAAGCCATTAGATGTTAGTCGACAAAAGGATTACAGGCAGCAACAAACCATATATGATGAGCAGTCACATTTCCATGCAGCTCTTGAAGGGTTCTTGTTTAAGCTATCTAATTGTGCCAGCTACAACTCAAGTTACGGAGGAAGCCAGAAAAATAGGCTGGCCGTACTCGGAGAGTGGGCACAATCGACTTGCCAGCGTCGGTGCTTGCACCTCGGCTTCCATCTTCGACTTGCTGCTCCGAAGGTAATTTAGTGTTAGCCGCTGCATAAGCATGGTCTGCTTTACCCGTGGCACTTGGAATCGTCCACAAGTAAAGATCAATATAACGGATCAATAAGTGCTATCATACCGGTACACCATCTGCTGTGTCATATGTCATGATTCTAATAATCACAACAAGCTCTACTTCTTCGCCAATGCATCCTACCATTTTGTTCGAATGCTATTTCACTTGCCAATTTTCTCCACATGTAAGACCATAGCTTCCCTATCCACATCGATGGCTTGCACCTATTGGCACAGGATGCAGCTGGGCCTGTGAAGTTGTGGATCCAAGAGGCAGACGGAGCTTGGGTACTGTTCAATAAAAACAGGCGATTACCCACTTCAAAGCCGAGTGCAGATGCTGGGCTACCATCAGCATGCCTCTTGGTTGGAGCATAATAGCTCCATCCAGCTACGAACAAAGGCTTAGGAGGTGCATTCAATAGTGACAAATATAATGCTGCACGGATAGGATACCCAGCTGCCATGTAGTCCAGGAGCCATCTCAGACCTCCTAGCATTCCTACTGTTGGTTACAAGCACCCACACACCATCTCAGAGCGGCTGGCATTCCTGCGGTTGCTTACTGTTGCCGAACTCGACTCGAGGAGTTTACCGGCCGAGCAGCACGGTCAAACGATCAAAGTGGCAGTAGCAGAAATGCCCAACGGCTGTTCGTCTGTGCAAAGAATTCCAACACTTACAGCTAGGGTAAACTAGGAGCAAGTTAGCAAAAGTTGGTGTGTGTGTGTGTGTGTTGGTTAGTGCTTGTTGTATACTGGCAAGCGTGCACTGAAATCCATATCCATCATGCGCGGCTACTGCAAGCAAGATGCTGCTGCTGCTGCTACGCAAGCATAAATACGTCAAATCAGCAGTACAAAAAACTTTCAGCCCTTATATTTGCATCAGTTGTGCTTCACAATGACAATGAAGTACTGATACCTCACAAGTAATAGTTGGCCGCATAGCACCAGCTAGGTATTTACAAAAATAAATATATACATGGAAATGGTAAGAAAGTTTCTTAGCTAGGCCAAGCCCACATATGAAACGAATTGTCCTGCACAAATAATGAATGACCTGCCCAGAGGTCTGACTCTGGGTTGGCTCGCCGGCATTGCGATACTTCTGCACTTCTGAGAGTCGTGAGAACGCATGCCGGCACATATATAGGCATATATCATGGTTAGTAGCAAGTAGATCATAAAATGGGTAGGCCGTTAAACTGGCACCCTCTTTTTACATGCTCACCGATCTGCTGCTTGAGTGCGGCAACCTGCTCGTGTAAGCTCGATGCTGCGGATGCAAGTTCGGCGTTCTTATTTTTCAGATCGGCTACTTTCTCCTCCAGCTTCGAAATGCGCTCCATCTTACGTGTTCGGCATTTTCGCGCAGCAATGCGGTTTCGGGCCCTCTTGCGGTCCAGCTTCTGCCTCTCTTGGTCTTCCATGTCAACCGGGGAGGTCGGAGGCGAGCTGGGCACCGTTTGCGGCTCCTCCTTGACGCTGGGCGAAGGACTGTAGCTCAGGAACGGTTCCATAGGTACAGCGTTCGAAGCTGGTAAACCCTTTCTGCTTTGTATAACGCCGGCAACCTGCTGAGTAGTCGCGCAAGCTGAGACAGGTAACGACAGAGGCTGTAGAGTTGAATACGTATTGCTGCCATTGCTTGGTTCATCACCGATGTTAGTAGCCTCGGTCGTGAATCTTCCTTGATGCAGCTCGGCAAGCGCCTCGACAAAGCCCCTAGCGTAGGCCTCCTGCTCCTCCGTCACAGGATATCGAGGATATATGAACTGTGTTGGAGTCGGCGTCGCTAGACTGCCGGCGTTGGCCTGAATTAGCATCTTTTCGAGCTCGGGCGAGCCAAGCTTGAGCAAGTGAAGATCCGGCGAGGCCAACAAACTCTGAAACCTGTTCTGCTTCGAATTACATCCGGAGAAATCGAGAGTCATTGACTTCTTTAATGTGCTAGACCCCGAAATGGCGCCATCGTCCTGGTACATGCTCGTTTCCATTCCGGCAACTGCAACGGGAACAGCGGAATCGGCTATCACCGGAGGAAAGCAGTGGGGCCACTAAGCAAAGCCGACCGTTCAATGAAAGCCGCTGCCGGACACCGAAGGCACCTCGGTGGTGACTCACCTCGCCGCTCGATGCACAGACACAGGTACCGAGGACAACGACGCGATGTTGGACCAACCGCTTATGAGTCAGCGCTGACACATCGCACAGAATATATAATCTGACTAAGCGGTTATATTTAGATACTGACATCATCTTACCAGATTGTGATTGGTTGGTAATGACATCATTGCCGCGTGACTTCCAGTCGTGGTTCCGGTCGCAATAAGGCAGGTCGGGAGTGGGGAGCCTACTTCTAAATATGGTATGAAAAGTTCCGCCTCCTGCCGCACGTGGGCTGTTCTGATGTACAGGGAATGTCGCGCTTCCGGTGCACGAACTCGATCTTGCTGTCCACCCATTCGGGAAAATCAAATATTAAGCGCAATGAACTCCAGAAATAGCGATGTGATAAATAAGTACTCCCTTAAAACCTTAACTCCCTTATGACCGGCTTTACATATTTACTTGGCCACGATGCGTCGCCTCAGGGGTCCCTTAATCAGCGTCTGGTCTGAAGCGGTCAGTGGGAACGACGAACGCGACGGCGACCTGTGAAATTTGCTCTATTGAGATATATCCTTACCAAGATTATTAAATATTATTAAAGGATTAAAGTTGTTATTCATTCACTTCACTCAATAAGTGGCTGTGTACAACTGCAGAACCGGCTTTCTACAGCACTACGCTGGCGACGTATCCCTTCTGCGATCCTTTGCTCGCTAACGTGCGCCCATAAACTGTGAAGGCCACCGTTAGGAATTTGTCTCAAGATAAACCTGGTGAGCTTTCCTAATTCTATTTAAAGCAACTTAAGTGCATTCTGGTAGTTCGAGGATATGTAATGCAAACGCCCGGCCACTTAAAATGTTAACTGTGCTATTTCAGCGTGGGGCACCTTATTCGTACCGACATACCATACCGACTTGCCAAGGTAGTACAGGATAAAAGGTTAATTATTTCCTATGCTGGCCTTCAGTGCAGCATCTTGTACAAGAACTGACAACCGACCTCGGTGATAGTCTTCCTTACCGTCCGGTCGAGTAGCGGTAACTCGAGGCATTTCCATAGCTTTGCGGCAAGGTATTGTTAGGTACTTCATATGTAAACATAATACTGCGCACTTGAATGAGTAAAATCTTTATCGTAAATCCAGGGAGTGGCAGCACGTTGGTTTCAGTGATCTTATACTTATGCTGTCTGCTACATAGTTGTAAAACAAAGTCAGGCGCTTTCAGTGCCGTAAAAATCTCGTGATCCAGACTGAACGATCGTAAAAGACTTTAAACGAAATACGCAGAAATATCCACACAGAAATGTTGGACTAAACCCTGAAGAGACACATAAGTAAACTCATTCATATCCTTAGTTTCCTAATATGGAACCAGCTTCCCTAGTTATAGATTGCATTAAGTTTATATTATTATTCTTGTGTGTGATATGCATTGCAGACAATAACGAAAAGTAAGATTTGACAGAATATCGTGAAGAATTTGGCGGCGCATGATGGAATGTGAAATGCTATTCGCTTTATAAATGCAATTTTGCCTGGCTTGTAAATAATAAGAGTACGGCAATACGTTAGGGCCACTCAAATGCATTCGCCTTTGAGTTAGGAACAAAGATGAATTTGAAGAGCCTAGCAATGCAAAGGTTCCGTGAGCTAACCAGAGCAAATGACTGGGAAATGATGTCTGTATAAGGAGACGTATCCCATTTGTACACGTTGCATTGATGAATGGGATTGATAACAGCAAAGACATTTGTAGAACACTCCAAGAGAATTACATCTCTTTCTAGGCACTTAACGTATGCTGGAACAGAAACAAGTCAGTTTTTAAGTGAGAAAATATAGTGTCAGCTTGCATTTGATTGCAAAGGATAATTCGAATTCGAAGCAAATAATAGTAAGAATACATAATATGTTTGATGTAGCACCATTCAGAGAAACCAATCGCTTTCTAGATAACAACAATAACACACTTGATAAGTGCCCTCAGAGAACTCAATCTCTTTCAAGTAAACTCATTCAGATATCCATTCAGATTTGCATTTGCTGCAAAGGAAACACGATCGAATGGTGAGCCGTGTAATGCTCGATAAACAACAAGAATAACATGGTTAGGGGTGACATGCACAGGGTCAGCATGCAAGTGTGGTTAGTGGCAGCATGCACAGTGTCAGCATGCATAAGCACATAAAGGTCGAATCACCGGACCCACTAAATGCTGTCCTAAATAGGTGTGTTTTAAGTTCTTTTTAAATGTGGTCAAGTCAAAGGATGTTCTGACGCAAGTCGGGAGTGAGTTCCAGGCTTTGGGAGCATACGAACTAAATGCACGTTCTCCAAAGGATTTGAGGTTTGTACGAGGTATTGGTAGACTGTTGGATTCTGAAAAGCAGGTGGTACGATGCTTGGCCTGGTGGGGGTGTAGATCTGATAGGTAGGTTGGAGCCAAAGAAAGAAGTGACCTAAAAGTGAGTAGGACGACCTTGAAGTCGATGCGTTGCTTGACTAGGAGCCAGTGCAGGTCGGCAAGAAGGGGTGTGATATGGCAACTGCTATGCTCGTGTGACAGACAAGCCTAGCTGCAGAGTTTTGCACAAGCTGTAAATGCCTTATTGCACAAGCCGGTAGACCAGCAAGCAAATATATATATATATATGTGTGTGTGTGTGTGTGTGTGTGTGTGTGTGTGTGTGTGTGTGTGTGTGTCTATTAGTTGATTTAACAGCCTCGTTTGAGGAGCAGCAGAAGAGCCTTAATGGCTATCACCACTGCTTGCAGTTTGCAATGAAGGATCGTCCACTGCAGGATTCGAATCCACGACCTCGGTCGTGAAGAGCCAGCACCTTACTTCCTGGCCTATAGGCTGTGAGAAGCTGGTGAATTTAATTTTATGTATCTCCATCTGTAAAAGTCACATGGACTAAGTTGGTGTTACACTGGTGAGTTTTTTTATATGCATGCATAGCCTAATCTTCTTTCGGTAGCCAACAGACTTCATCTCACGTAACACAGAAGTGAGAAGCATAGCTGTCAGGAGTGCAGTTCAGGGAAATGAATAGCATGGAAGTAGTAGCAATGGATGGCCTGAAAGGATAATAATAATATGCTTGATAAAGCGCCCTCAGAGAACTCAATCTCTTTCTTTGTGCTTTACATTTGCTGCAAAAGAAACACGGTCGAATGGTGAGTGGAAATATCATGCTTGATAAACAGCATGAATAACATTGTTAGAGGTGACATGCACAGGGTCAGCATGTAAGTATGGTTAGTGGCAGCGTGCACAGTGTCAGCATGCATAAGCACATAAAGGATGAATCACGGGGCCCACTAAATGCTGTCATAAATAGATGTGCTTTAGTTTCTTTTTAAGTGTGGTCCAAGTCAGGGGATGTCATGACGGAAGTCGGAAGTGAGTTCTGGGCTTTGGGAGCATACGAACTAAAAGCATGGTCTCCAAATGATTTGAGGTTTGTACGAGGTATAGGTGGACAGTTAGTTTCCGAAAAGTGGGTGGTACGATGCTTAGCCTGGTGGGGGAGTAGATCTGATAGGTAGGTTGGAGCCAAAGAATGAAGGGGCCTAAAAGTGAGTGACAAAACCTTGAATTCGATCCGTTGCTTGACTGGGAGCCAGTTCAGGTCGGTGAGAAGTGGTGTGATGTGGCAACTGCGAAGCTGACGACAGACAAGCCTGGCTGCAGAGTTTTGCACCAGCTGCAAGCGCTTGAAGGATGTGCTTCAGTCGGCAGCAGGAGTGAAGATGTTCCTTGCTTAGCTTCCTTTTTAAATGCCGCCAAGTCAGAGGATGTTGGGACATCGGGTGGTAGTAAATCATGAGCTTTGGGAGCATTTGAACTGATTCCACTGTCTCCAAACGATTTGAGGTTAGTTAGATGCATAGCTAAAAGACATGAAAAGAGTGGGTGGTGCAATGTGAAGCCTGATTATGAAGTATTTGGTTATGCTGGACGGAGGGAATGAAGGGACCTGGTGGTGGTTTCAGAACCTTAAAATTCATATGCTGCTAAGTGTATAGAGCATCCGAAAGTGGGTGAGAAGTGGTGTAATGTGGCATATGTAACGTTCCCGAAAACAAGCCGAGCTGCAGAGTTGTGCTGCAACTGTAAACTTATTTTTTCTCAGGCTAGAAAACTGGCAAGTAATGTGACACAGAAGTCAAGACGGGAGGGTCACAAATGTATGAACCAGCTTGGCTGTGGTGTCCCTGTGTGAGCAGAATGTAATTTTTACGACGGCACATAGCTGTAATTTGGTAGATTTGACTGTGGAGCTGATATGATCATCTAGTGAATGTTCAGTTTGGGGCAGAGCACCTAGATTCAAAGCAGATGCTACAGGAACTAAGGTGCCATGCCGTTTTGATGGTTAGGCTCTCCATTTTCTGAGCAACACTTAAATCATTCGCCCGTGACAAATCAGTTTGTTTTATTGTCATTAAATTTGAGAAAGTTGCTACCTTCCATGTTCGAATGTCAGTAATACATGCTGCAAGGAAATTTCACGTGTGGGATGGCAGAGAGAGATCAAAGCTCGGGTATAGGTGTGTGTGTGTGTGTGTGTGTGTCTGTCTGTCTGCCTGTCTGTCTGTCTGTCTGTCTGTCTGTCTGTCTGTCTGTCTGTCTGTCTGTCTGTCTGTCTGTCTATCTGTCTATCTGTCTGTCTATGTCTGTTTGTTTTGTCACATGCTTAAAAAAGAAAGCCTGGACTTTGCTTAGCGATACCATTAGCAAGAGGAAGAATATAAGTTGTGAAAAGAAGTGGACCAAGCACAGATCCTTGGAGTACCCCATACTTTAAAAGCCCCTCAGATTGTTATTGTTCGTTGACAGCAATGCCCTGAAATTTCCGACTGAGCTATATTCGAATTTCTGACCTCAACCGTTGCAGTACAGCGCCAGTGGTGCCAGGCGAGATGACTAGTACTCAAGCAGGATTTGTTATGATGAATAGTATTAAATGCTGTCGAAAGATCCAGAAAAACTACCAAAGAGACTCTACCTTGATAGAAATTGAACTACTTTAAAAACTGACAAGTTTTCCTGAGGTTTTTCTATTATTTATCATAGGTCCGTAAGACTCAGAGATCCGACTAAGTCTGCTTTGTGAGCTGTCTGAAAGCCAAGAGCAGTCTGTAGTTTTACAGGAAAAGCCACAATCAGTTAGGGGCACTAAAAATAAAAATTTGAGGTTGCTGCAGGCAAAAAGGGCGAAGAGCACGCGAATGGCCTTGTGCCTACATGGAGGCAAGTAGCACCGATAGGTCATTGTGTATATTCGTTCGAAAGATGCATAGAGAAAAAATTCTATGGAAGCTGAGCCTGTACTAACCGCTGAGTAGATATGGTGCATTTGGCAGACATGCAAAAGGTGGCTGAAAAAGTAGTGCCACAATCGGCCGACAACAGTTCACAACAGGAGAGCCGGTGTCATTGCATTTTTTATTACAAAACCTGGGACTCGCTGAGCAAAAACTTCCATCACGCACAGTTGATCACTGCAGCTATTGATGTGAGGATCTGAGGTTGAAACTGGTGAAGTAGTTCTGTAGCATATAGACGATTGAAGACATTGTGAGTTTTATGGGTCAAAGCAAATCTCACTTTGTATCTTCTGATCAACCTAGAGCTAGCGAAGCTCTCTTTGGCAGAGGAGACGCATGGTTAAATTTCTTGGATTTAAGACTAACTAAGCAGCCTTTTTCATCCCCAACGGTAGTCAGTGTGGCTTCTGCAGCAGTACAGCGAATACTTAGTTCCAGGCGTCTAGCTTAGAGAGAACAGGGAGCTCGTGTGTTCTTTGGTTTACCATTATGACCTAAATTTTGACGAGGATCAAATATGACGATTTTGCATGGTCTTAGACAAATAATCATAAAGCTTAAATGCTCAAGACCACCACTAATAATAATAAAAAGCATTGTAAGAGCCAAGCAGTCTTTATAGTTAACAGCTCAAAGCAGAGCAGCTATGATAGTCTAGCTTTGGCATCTCCAATCAAGAGTATACCATACGGTTTCCGATGAGAAGGGTTTGGTTATATCATCATTTACTTTGATTTTTATTTTTTATTAAGGTAGAGCTTTAGCAACGTATGGCAAGTCCATTAGCAATTAAAGGTAGTATGTTGGTTATGGTAACACCAGCCCAAAAGCTCTGCAGACTTTCATAACTGCTGACACCAGCTGCAGAGCCAGGATATTTATGTAGGGGCAAACCCGTAAGTAATAAAAAAATTATAGCTCACAACACAACCGTAGTGTTTATTCAGTGCGAACTCGATGGGTGCTTGTCGACTGGAGTAGGACACAATTTCGTCGTTAGTGACAGTCGGCGGGTGCAAATTCATAGGGGGCTGCCCAGGTCGGGGTACGGACATTCCCCCCCCCCCACATTTCCCCTCGGACATTCCCCCCCCCGTATATGGTTTAGGGTTGAGTGTTTATGGTTTTAGGGTTTAGCTTTTAGGGTTTATCGTTTAGGGTTTAGAATTTAGGCTTTGGCGTTTACGGTTTTAGTGTTTAGGGCGGGCTGCGCCTCCGCCGCCTAAATCCACCCATGCTCGTATTCTGCGTTTTAATTAGTGCGTATTAGTCTGTTGAGGTCGAGTTATACTCAGCAGACCTCTGAGGCTTAGCGCTCATTTGCATGAACTCGCGGCGCGCCGTAGCGAGCGCCCGCTTTGACAGGTACGAACACGTGCCTGGCGGCGTCGAGCTGGACCTAACTTCCGCAGAACCAAACTGTATAGCTCGCCGCTGACGCCGCCACCGCTGCTCGCTCCATTAGAAACCATCCTTCCAATCCATCCGTTCCTCTAATTATACTGAGTGGATTTTATTTTAATAAAGTATGAACTTCATTTAATCATGTATATATAAATATATATATATATATATATGTATTCTTAGTTATACATTCAGCAACATAAGGGGGAAATGTCCTACCCGGGGAGGGGGGAATGTCGGGGGGGGGATGTCCTAGGGTCCACTGGGGGGGAATGACCTGGGGGGGGGGGGGGGGGTGTCCTACAACCGCCCAGGTCGATGCCAAGGGTGAGACCTAGGGTGAGAGGCAAATGCTCCCTTGCCTACCCCCTGGCTCGGCCACTAGCTTACACCAGAACATACGAATGCAATTACTCCTGAAAGAAAGTTTACATCGCTCGCTTATTCACCTTTTGTTCAATTCGTCAAGAATACCAACATGCTAGACAGGCTAAGATACTTGCTCAACCATGCTGCACATGCTGCATTTTCTGCATTTCTGTGAGCTGCCAAATGCTACTTTGCATCACCCATAACCAATTAGATAGCTGTACCTGTGGTCTCCACATGTTGCATTCAAAGAACTGTTGCTTTCGTTCTTAGAAGTCAGCTATGCGAATCCTGAAGCCGTGAGCCGAGGCCTTCTCGTGTTGCATATCAGTTGTATCCTCTCTTTCGAAGAATGTGATCAAAAACATAGCTAATATCGCCAGTGATCTAGGCTTTAATAGGCAAGGCGTGTGCGTGACCAACTCACAAATGTCGGCTCGATATCAGCTTCACACTTTAAAAGTAAAGAAATAAGTGTTAGTAGAGCAAATTAAAGAGCCAGGCCCCAGAGAGCTTGATTACTGTACTGTCGCACATGCAGGAGCTGTAGGCAAGGTTAGGATAATGATAGTTGCAAGGTTTTACAGTGAGTTGAAAGAAAACCTGTTCATCGTCCTCGGTGAAGAAAGACCCATCAAGCTGCATCAGCGATTCACTCGTCCAACCGAGCACCGATATAGTCAGCTGGAGCTGAGGATGCCAGCCTCACCTCCCTCTTTTTGCCGGAGGGCGTTACCTCAGAAGGCGTTTGCCTCCCCTTTAGTCTCCACCACGATTAGTAGGCCCGAGATAGATAGATAGATAGATAGATAGATAGATAGATAGATAGATAGATAGATAGATAGATAGATAGATAGATAGATAGATGCGAGATCGAGTATCGGCTCCTTTAAAAAAAAACTAATTACAGTATGCAATGTTGGTCGTGAGCAAACCACAAAGCACATATATAGTAAATAGTGCATCCGGCTTACTTGGGCAACAAACCTGCAATGCACTTAGCTCCATCCGAGCATTGGCTTTTCAGCCATACCAAATCGGTTCTCTGTCACCTGTGAGGGCTACTCCCTCACCTTCAACAGTTTAACTAGTACGATTTCACAATCATGCGTTTAGTGACCTTGGACCCCACTTTCTCACATTATGCTTCTTCTCCCTAGTTTCATCCGGACCCCCCCCCCCCGTTGCTTAACAATGTTTCTGACCGTACAAACTTAGGACGCTTGATCCGATTAGCATTTGACTTTTCAATGCGATGTGTGCTGCATGCTGCTCGTGTCAATATTGCACACCAGGAACAAACAACGGGATGTCATACGAAAGCTGCATGCCGATACCGCATGATTCTGCAGTTCTTCCACGAAGGGTACACTTCCATGGAGATGAGGACGGAGTTTCAGACGAGGTATATTGTTTTGCACATTCTAGGCGCAATCAACAGTTGCAACTTTTAAGCAACCTTGCTGGCTGACCTGTGTTACTGTAGAGGCAGTAAGGTCATCGCAAAGTTGTCTGTCGTGCCAATGAGATTGCAGTTGCCTCTTACATTTGCACCTACCTTGGGACTAGCATAATGAAAAACTGTCATGATTCAGTCCCTCGTGCTCTGCAGGTTGCTTACTATTAAACATTTATTTTGACTTTCTTTTGGGTGAACTTGCTGCTTCCTGCCAAAATCTAAATTAGACCAACCAGCTATAGACTACAGCTTCTGGCAGGAGGTTGCTGCATACCTTTTTCTTTTTGGATTTTCTTCCGGTGGGCTTGCCTCCAATAAGGATCATGATCGTAACTACTTAATTGTAAATTACTGTGCTGACTTAAGTGGTTGTAGTTTCAATCCCGATGTGAAAACGAGTTGTAGCCTTCCATATTGACATATATTCCCACAGGCAGGTTCTTGTTGGTAATTTTTAAAAAGCCACCTAATGCCTCTGTGTTTTGCCCAAATATCAGTCCGTTTTACCTGAAAACGCTGTCTGGGAATTCCACTGTTCTATCCCACAAGCAACCTTTAATGGCCTCCGAGCTGAAATCATTCGGATAGAGTGGTTTAGTGTTTCCCTGACACAATAAAAGCATGGTGTCTATCTCTGCAGAGGTTTGTCTTCCTTAATGCTGCCATCAGATCGTCAAGATTAGTTCATACTGCTTGTGATCGCACATCCGAAGCACACCTAGCTTAGCTTGCTAGTCTGGCACATAATGTGAACAAAAGGGGCTATGTTCAGAGCACGATTCTGTATGAGCGTTTCAAACCAGTACGTTATTATTATGAATACTTTTGCTTCAGCATACGTGTTGTTAGCATGCATCCTTACAAGCAGCACTGAACAAGTGCACACACACACACACACACACACACACACACACGCACACACACACAAATACACCCATATGCACACATGCACTATTGCACGCTCCGGAGTGCTTATGGATATGCTCACGTGCAGGTGCGTACACGTGGACGCATGTACGTATGTGAGGGGTTGTGTGCATAGTGTGAGTGTTCATGCATGCACAAATATGCTCGCACGTAGTGTATGTGTGTACGCGTGTGTCGACGTGTGCGTGTGTGTGCACGCTCGCACGTGCGAGCGTGCGTGTGCACGCGCACGTGCGAGCGTGCGTGTGACAGTGGTAGGTTGTGTGTGGGTGTGTCCTTGCTTGTGCGAGTGCATGTGTATGTGCACACTTTACGTGCACGAGTGCAAGCATCTGCATGCACATCACGTGCTATGCTGCTTACTTGCAAGGACCTGTATGCCTTGATGAAGCTACTACTTGCCTGATTTCATAAATCACTCGCAGCATCGGTGTAGGTAATCGTGAGCATGATTTGGCATCACGGGCGGCTGGGCGTGGCAGCCTACATAGCCGAAGAAGCTTCGATCAAAGTCATAGCAGATGTTGCCGAAACAGACACCTTCACAATGCTTAAGCAAAGTGAGTCACTTCATCGCTTGGCTGGCTTCTCTGTGGTCACCATGTCTGAGGCCGTGTCTGTGTGGCCGCTGCAATGCCCAGTGGCAGCCCTTCAACCGTCGGTCGTAGCCATCACGGTGCCTTTTGCATCCACCCGCAGCCATGTCTTCGAGAGTTGACTTCACTGCAACTCTCACAGGCCCCCCCCCACCACAGCAACTCGTCTGAACTCGTTCAATCGGGTCTTCGGCAAAATGCCGTATGAGCATCGTTGCTTCTGTGTTTTTGGTAAGAAGACATGCACCGTCTGCAGGGGGCAGTCTACCGGCGAGCAGAAGCTTTATCACACTGAGAGCATGTCGTGGATCGAATGCTTGACAAGCCGTGCTTCGGGTGTCGGGTTTGCCACGAAGAAAGAGCTTTTGCTGCCGGCAGCTCCGCATATCGTCCAGTTCTTTAACTCTGTCACTTCACTTGAGGGTCTTACAAAGTCGCCTGAAGATTCCACAACGTTTCTATTTCAGTGTACCAGCAATTGCATCCCACCCACATCGTCACCAGCTTGAGACAGGATGACCGGATGCTTTCGATTTTGAAAGCTTTGTGTGAGTACGACTGCTGCATCGCTCAGATGCGCTACATCCCCACATTACTACACGTTGCTTGAGGCCATTCGGACATGGCTAACCTAAAGCTGAATGCATCAAGATTTTAATTCTGGCTTTCCTGAGACACCGTGTTACACCCCATATCTTCAGTTAGGAAAGCATGTCTCTGAAAGTCACATTGGCTCGTGTGTTAATAAGTTCTGATATTCATATGAGAGATAGAGGGAGGAAGAGAGGATGTGATGCAAAAATCCCGGACCTGGCACCTACTTTTCGTTTGCAGTCAAGGAAAAGTATGGAGCCGGCCACGAGGAAGAGCACATGCATCTCACACAGAATTCGGATTACAGTAAGTCAAAATTGGATAAATGCAATCGAACTGAAGTGCTAACATTAGGCTCTCAGTAGTAAGTAATCTCTAGAGTGCATAGAAACTTACTATTCCAGGTGGGCGAGTATTTGAGTTAGTGCTACTGCAGCTTATCCATACGATAGTAGTGACTAAAGCTAGCAAAAGCCAGAGGCGTTCCCAGACAGCTACATTTGCATAGGTGGGGAAAGGACTTTGTTAAGATTGGCTTCCATGCATTCGATTTAGCTGCCGATCATTGGCTTCTACATTGCCATCTGTTTACATAGTTTGCCTCTGGTCCTATGACTATGGGTCTGCTGATAGCTGCACATGGCAAAACACTTAAGCCTTTGACTCTGAATAGTCCTCACTTGTTCGTCTTGGCCTCCCCCTTCTAGCGTTACAACCGACGACTTCCTTGTACTAAAATAGCCCCACAGCCTGCTGAAAGTGATGAGATATCATTCTCGTGTCGATGCTTGCTCCAAGGTTGTTGCCAATGAGCATGTCCTGAGAGGAGGTGCCATGGTCTTGTGGCCATTATTCATTGACTGCAGGAGTTTTTGTCAGGCATATCTGCTGATATCCCCCTTTAATCGGGCCTCCAACCAACGACTATGAGAAATGTCTTTAGCAATCTACACCTACTGCAATACATGAACAAATTGTGACACGTTGCTTCCCTGCTATTTACCGTCTGAGGCTCGGCTTTCATAACGTAATGAACCTACATGCCTCATGCTCTCTCGACTATAAATTAGCTTTTCTTTCCTTTTTCTAGACTGTTGGCCAAAGATTATCTTGTTCAGCCTCTTGACTGTTGAACTCACTTACAGATCCATAAATAATTCAAATGCAACGACATATCTTTTCTTCTGTTGCCAATTCTTGCTGGTGCTACCTTTCTAGGCAGTCTACCTACTTTCAATCTGCTTCCTGCTTTTCTTTTGTTGGTTAAGAAAATGTGAACATCACCTTACCAAAGCATGCACCTCTGCGCTTCGTGACTGGGTTTCATGTTCTGAGTCCTGCATTGGGTAATTCCATATTGTGCTACTACCCGTTTTGGCTAGGTGAAAGCTGCCTAGACTGATCTGCCACTATATAAAACTGAGTCTGCTCAAATCAGCTGCTTTTTGCTTTACTTGCACGACTGTGCCCATGCTGGTCCGGTCCCCTAATATCTCCCGGGTTCTATTCTCGGTTTCTTAATCTTATTCGTGAGCGTCTCAGTTACCACGGCACACCACTTCTCATTGACCTGCACTGGCTCCCAGTCAAGCAACGCATCGACATCAAGGTTTCGTCACTCACTTTTTGGTTCCTCAATTCTTTGTCTCCAGCCAACCTATCAGATCTACTCCCGCATAAGGCTAACCATCGTACCATCCACTTTTCGGAATCTAATTGTTTACCTATACCTTGCTCGTACAAACCTCAAATCCTGTGAGACCATGCCTTTAGTTCGTATGCTCCCAAAGCCTGGAACTCACTCTCGACTTGTGTCACAACACCCCCTGACTTGACCACATTTAAAAAGAACTTAAAAACACACCTATCTTGGACAGCATTGAGTGGGCCCTGCTATTTGTTCTTTATGTGCTTATGCATGCTGACACTAACCAAACTTGCATGCTGACCCTGTGCATGTCACCCTTAACCTTGTTATGCTTGTTGTTTATTGAGCATGCCACCACTAACCATTTGATCGTGCTTCCTTTGCAGCAAATGTCAAGTGCCTAGAAAGAGATTGAGTTCTCTGAGGGCGCTATATCAAATGTATTATAATTATTATTATATTATATCGAGATGAAAGATGTTGGCTACCGTAGGCCTTGAGTAAATCATTATTAAAATGATGGGAGGATGGGATGACGGCAGCTCCATCCTCCTGACTTGATGGATTTACAGACTGAAATACTTGCTAGGATGCTTTATTTGATATTTGAATACCTATAACTTACATATTTTATTAAAATCCTCGTTTTTAGCAACTGATTGGGCTGCTGATACAAGGTTTTCTGTCGGGGCTGTCTTTAATAGCTATATTAGGGCCTTGAATTAAGTTGGCACCTGTAACTTACAAATGCCTGTGCAATCTGCATGGCTACCAGTTTTGGGAAAGCTCAAGCTGACCTTTCTAAATTTCCATTCGAAATGTGCTTGTATAGTTTTTTCCGACGGTGATATTTTGGATTGGCAACTCAAATTTAAGCAATTCCTTGCTCCTAGTTCATCAAGCAACTTTTTGCTGGATGAGTTCAAAGGTGGAGTGAAAACCGATTTTTGAATATTCTCAACCAAGATTAGTGATCATGTGACCTGCACATAAGAGAAAGTTTCCTTTGACTTGTTCATGCCATTTTCAGTGACTGCTGATAAATGATTCATTTATGTGTTCTTTTGGTTTGGCAGCTAACTTTGACAATTATTTTTGTTGACTGTTTGAGATTTATGCTGAAGGACTATTTTTCCCAGAGCATTTAGAAAAACTTAGGACTCTGACTTGAGAAGACTTGTTAGCACCTTGGTGGCTCAGTGAGTTCTGCAACTATGTACAATCCATTGTTATTCATTCACTTTTGTTTTACAGTCACAGCCATCTTCGATCCATGAAACTCAAAGCAAAACCTGCTTATGTAAAGATATTGAAATCTGTTGTACTTATGGCTCATAAAACGGTAATTTTTAGATGAGAAAGGTAGTCACACAGAATGCAAACCAACTCCATATGTTGGGTGCCAGTTTACATAAGCCAAAGCTACTGGCGAGCTGCCAACCACGGCGCCATGAAAAAATAGCCCAATGCAATGGAGATCGAAAAAATAGCTCCGAGAAAAACGCCCAGAGTAATTAATGGATATATTTTTGTGAATCTGTTATATTGCCGTTAACTACAACATCAAACTTGTGCAATTAAGATAATGAATAATCAATTATTAAAATGTTTGTTATTAGACATGTTACAAAGTGAAAATGTATAAAAAATTGTATTCCACAGAATAACAAATACTGTCAGCCCCCAACTTAAACTCGGAGATGCAAATCCGGGCACGGTCTCACGAAAAAAATTAAAATCAAAATCTATCCAAGTAATCCTTCAAAATCTGCAAGTGGTCAGTAAATCTGACAATGCCGAAAACAGTAGGGAGTAAACGATGGCTGACGTTGTCAGGATGTATCATAATAGACCGTATCCTATACCATTCTCAATTTACAAAAATTTGACTTCGGACATGCTTTCCGGTCCCTATCTATTTCGTAAGTCGAGCTGACTGTAGTTCAAGATTAATTTATTAATTAAACAAATTGATCTATTCCACAATTTTTTCTTATTTAGTTTTGTTTTCGTTTGGCACTAAATCTTTTTCGTGGCACTGTGCCTTTCAACGGACCATCGGTTGCAATCATCATCCATATGTATTCAAACTCATCGGACAATTTTGAAAAGAGCAGAACATAGTAAAGATTGATATTGCTCGTTCTAAGTGAGAACGGACAAACATAAGCAGCGAAGGCAAACTACGTGCAACTCAATCGACATCTTCAAACTCGTGTTCCAACCTACGATGACAGTCTGATTACCTCCTTAGAATCGCACACGATCTGACAATTTCATTTGCGATTCAAATAAAAATAATAATACACTTGATTAAGTGCCCTCAGGGAACTCGATCTCTTTCTAGGCACTTTACATTTGTTACAAAAATTTGACTTCGAAGGAAATGTGATTGAATGGTAAGTAATATCATGCTTGATGAACAACATAAATAACATGGTTAGGGGTGACATGCACAGGGTCAGCATGCAAGTGTGGTTAGTGGCAGCATGCACAGTGTCAGCATGCATAAGCAAATGAAGGACGAATCACAGGGACCCATTAAATGCTGTCCTAAATAGGCGTGTTTTTAAGTTCTTTTTAAATTTGGTCAAGTCAGGGGATGTTGTGATGCAAGTCGGGAGTGAGTTCCAGGCTTTGGGAGCATACGAACTAAATGCACGTTCTCCAAAGGATTTAAGGTTGGTACATAGGTAAACGGTTAGATACCGAAAAGCAAGTGGCGCGATGCTTGGCCTGGTGAGGGAGTAGATGTGGTAGGGAAGGTTGGAGCTAAAGAATGAAGTGTCCTAAAAGTGAGTGACAAAATCTTGAAGTCGATGCCCTGCTTGACTGGTAGCCAGTGCAGGTCGGCGATAAGTGGTGTGATGTGGCAACTGCGATGCTCACGACAGACAAGCCTAGCTGCAGAGTTTTGCACCAGCTGTAAGCGCCTGATCGCACATGCCGGTAGGCCAGCAAGCAGTGAGCTACAGAAGTCAAGACGGGATGTCGCAAATGCATCGACCAACATAGATGTGGTATCCTCATCCAAACAAGCCCAGATTTTTTTTAGCAATGTTATGTAGCTTAAAATAGGCAGACTTGACTGTCGAGCTGATGTGATCGTCTAACGAAAGGTCACTTTGGAACATTACACCTAGATTTCGTGCACATTCAACAGGAGATATGCTGGAAGAACCCATTTTGAGCATCAGCCTTTCCAATTCGTAAATAACCCTTAGTTTGCCCATAACTATTAAGTTAATTTATTATCATTTAATTTAAGAATATTTGCTACCATCCATGTGCTGATGTCATCAATACATGCAGCAAGGGAGTTAAGATATTTCGACGTGTTCGAAGGCTGGGAGGGATCAAAGAAAAGGTACATAAAGGATATCAAAATACATGATCGTACAGTACATTTAATTTTTTACTCGAATGTTAATAACGTTTTGCTCCTCATGAAAAAAGCTCTTTACCCATTCAATTTAATATGTATTAGTTATTTACTTATTACTTATTCATTATTTATTAGTTACTTTTATTATAGATATTTCGGAAGTATATACTTTATTCGGATCATTTAATGGGATTATTTTGTCTTGAGCTGTTTTAGCAGCCTATTTTGCGGCTCACCGAAAACTACCTTGGACTCAAATGCATTGCTACACCAAGAACTATACGGTAGACATTCGTCATCCCGTTAGTTGTACATTCGCTCTGGTATTATTAACTTGATTCGTAATACGATGTCATTTTAATCGATCGTCTGTGCTCTTGTTTTTGCTTGTAGGAAGGAAGCCGAGAACGGCTCGTGTGACCAACTTGGGCTGCTGGAGTTGTCGCATAGTATTGCTGCTGGGTCTTAAATTCGGCCTTTTTCGACCCAATAATTATCTTCAAAAACTACTCTTATAAAATGAATTATGAAACAGATTAAGCTGATGCACCTGGGTCTGTGGTAGGCAATGAAGTCTTCCTGCAAAACAGTTTTTTATATCAACTCTAGTTTGCATTGGAATTTTAGTAATATTTTTCCCTATCTTCTGCACTCATTCAAAGCATTTTGCTACCCTTTACTTCATTGCTATGGCAAGCATATGAGCGGTGATGGTTACGGCCATATGCATACCGACTGGGAGGCATTGAGCCTTCACCTATTTTAGAATTCACCCAAAATGTCGTGCAGGACGGCCTTGTCTAGGCATTCTGCTTCATCTCTTCTATGACTGCCTCCCGTCTGGCATATCCTTCATCACCCATATGTTTTACCACGACGAGCAAAGTCGCGGTTTCGCCTCATGGGCCTACTCCTGTTGTGACGCTAATGCTTCCAGAATTGTTCTAACTGGTCATTTGTGCTGTTTGTCTGTCTCGTGCCTGGCCTAATAAGTAGGATGATCAGATATAAAATGCAGTATAATTAATTTTAATTGCGATTTAACTTAGACACTTCACACATGCCACAGGGCTCGAGCCCATGACCTCGGTCATCCAATGCATTCATCTTGACTTAGGTCGTTAAAGGGAGCACCTTAACCACTGGGTCAAACCAGATTGTGCTGCTTGTGATGGACTCCGATTATTGTGAGAATTGTTAATGCTGATCGTGCATGCTAGAAATATATGCACTGCCAGTGTGCATAATTCTGGCACATTTTAGGCTTGGATGCTAGCTTGCACCTTCTGTCAAACCTCCAGCTTCCTGGTTTGGCCAGCCACCTGACCGAGCAAGAGAGGATGGTTCACTTGCACTCGCTCATTGACGTGGATGCCATTAATATGGTATGAATTCTTCTTGCCTGGCCCAACTAAACCTTATCAGCTGTGTCTGAAACCCTTTTTTGTGCAAGCCCTACCAAAAATGCTGCTCTGAAAGTCATAATTTGTATTAAAGGAAGAAATGCACTGGTATTTCATTGTAATCATCGGTTCGACATGCTCTGTTCGACATGCTTATGGTGCTGTGAATCGCAAAAAGATTACCAAGACTTGCCTTTAGGTCCGAGCTGTCGGTGGCCTAATAATGTTCCTAGAAAGAAGCAAAATTGGTATGGAGCTGGAAGATGGTATCCCTGTACTGTCACTCAAAACAATTCCACTGTAAGCCATTTTGCTGTAGTGCATTTTATTCGATCGCTCTTTCTCTGTTCAAAGCTGTTTAAATTGTTAACAGCTGTGCTAGCTAAAATTAAGTTGAACCATATGCTCTGCACTTCCTGATAGAAGCACCTGATGCTTCTTTTGACTGCAAAGCTGATTGAATTTACATTGCTCTATGATGTTTTAGAGATAATCTTGTGGGCTTAGACGACAATACGTTTGGGTAATTGGCAACTGCCCTTGTGCCGCACCTATTTTCAAATTTACTCTTGTTCATTTAGCGCATTTGCTAGAAATGACTATAGGCAGCTCGCATTTTCTTCTTTTTAGTGCACTGCAAATCTTCCAGCACGAATCACACCCATCCGTATATAAAGCATCCCAGGCTTACTCCACGAAGGAAGGTCTAAGCCTGTTTGGTGAGCACTCCTTGTCGGCTATAGAAACATTTTGAAAACTAATTTGAAAATGCTGCAAAAAACCATCTATCGGCAAATAAAATACACCGAGTTGTCCATCTCCACCTGCTTTAGGTATCATGAATAAATGCAGATCAGCAATTGGAAGCAGAATGTTACGGTACTTGCTGCTCCTCTTTGTTTGTGACCCATTCAAGTGTTTAGTTGACAAGGTTTATTGGTTAGCATTTATTTGACCAGTCATTTTTAGTGTGTATATATGCTGTAATAATATATCCCAGGCTCTGCTGTTTGTTCGCTAGGAATTGGTTCTTGCGGCCTACCACTGATGTTGCAGTACTGAAAGACCGCCATGATTCACTAGACTATTTTGCAAACCCAAAGAATTTAGAAATCACCTCAGCACTTCAGGACTGCCTCAAGAGTGTAAAGGCTCTGCCGGTACGTCTCTAGCGCCTTGGATGATGCAGCGAGTCGCAGAGATTGTGATTAAAACTTGTTCGGCCTGTCCTAATATAATGTAATGTATCTCCATCTGTAACTCCACAAAGCCATAAAGACTATGTGGGTGTTGCGCAGGAGAGTTTGGTATAGCGCACTAGGGCTTTCTCTGCCAGCTGCAGCAGTTCTGATAGGTACATTGTGATAGGTCAGCTCGTGTTTGACAGCTTATTAATGAGGCACCAGTGTGGTTTTGGCTAGCTTGAATGCAAATGCCGGTGATATACGATAGTGCGCGTTTTCCACACTCATGCCGTGCTGCTTTCAAAGTGTATTTCAAAGGAATGGTGCACCATAGAATCCAACATCTGCTGAATTTATTTTTCCGGTCATGCTTCCATCATGCTTTCATTCAGTTATAAATGTATGAGTAGTTTAGCTTGCTTTTGCTAGGTTTTATTGTACTCTTCTTATTGCACTGCAAGCATGGACTAGCACTTATGCTGGAACTGCTGAGAAGCCATTTAATGCTGATTTCACGATTTAAGCTGACCGTGAAATGAAATGTTGATGACATTTGGCTTAATAGCATACATTTTCTGGTGGATAATGTCGTCAGCAAAGCAACATCGGTAAAGTATTGGAGATACTAGTTGAAGTTTACATTGCCAAAGTTTATTTAGAAATCTTCCCAAAGAGATGAACATTCTTGGTGAAAACTCTTTTTGCTCGTTCAGTTGTCAGCAAACAGATGCTGCTTATTTAACCTGTAATGGCTGATTAAATTATTGTCCCATAGAAATCTTGATTACAGTGAAAGACTAGATACTGCAATTAAAATTTATTTGTATCACTAACACAATGTTATGTGTGTGAATATCTGTGAGAGTCTCCTGGGCATGCATCAGCCATTATTCCTGTTGCAACTACTTAATCCTGTTCATTTAATTTCCGTGGCCATGAAAGTGATGCCGACGGTGCATGTGATCAGCAACCCACCGTATAGCTCTATCAGTTTTGCATAGTGCTGCTGCTCTTTGCAGAGAATACTCCTTCGAATGAGACAAGCTCAGGTCTCGATTGGTGATTGGCGTGCCCTGCACAAGGTAAGTTCTCTTTGCTGGGTGGTACGTGCTTTATATAATTAATTTGTATAGCGCCCCAAGAGAACTAAATCTCTATTCATGCGCTTCACATATGCCTCCGGGCTCGAGCCCACGACCTCAGCCAGGTCGGGCAGAGCACCTTAACCGCTGGACCAAACCAGCTTTGCATTGCTTTACATATCTACCGGGTGCATGCATGAGCATTATGTATTTGTTTGTGTGTGCGTTCATGTATGTGTGTGTGTGTGTATGTGTGTGTGTGTATGTGTGTGTGTGTGTGTGTGTGTGTGTGTGTGTGTGTGTGTGTGTGCATTCGTGTGTGTGTGCATTCGTGTGTGTGTTCATTCATGTGTGTGTGCATTCGTGTCTGCGTGCCGTCGTGTATATGTACATTCGTCTGTATGTGTTTATGTGTGTGTTTGTTTGTGATTGAGTGTGTGTGTGTGTGTGTGTGTGTGTGTGTGCACTAATGTGTGTGTGCTAGTGTGTATGTGTCTGTGTTTGTGCGTGTTTGCATGCATGTGTACGTGCGTGATTGTGGGCTAGTTCATATATGCATTTGTGTGTGCGTTTAAGCATTTGGGTATTATGTGCAGGCATGGGTGCATGTTCATTTTTTCATGTGAGCTCATACTTTTTAATCCATTCTCAGCAAGTGCTTTAAGTGTCGACATGTAGGTCATACTTTTGACACACTTTAATCTCATGCTGTCTCTTCCTAGCATTTTTTTTAAATTATATCACCCTAGGAGAACTTACTCTCAGTCCAGGTGCTTTACATATGCTGTAGGGTTCGGGTCCACGACCTTGATCGTCAAAGGCAAGCACTTACCTCTGCGTCAAACTAGGAGGCGGTTTATATCTCTGAACTTCCGTTTTACAGTGTGTTAGAGAGCTGTAGATAGATAGTTTGCTGCCACCACTAACAGAGTTCCAACATAAGATCTGGAATAACCAAGTGTATTAATTTAGCTAGTCTTCCCAGTGCTTTTAAAGCCGATTTTATTCGCAGCAAGAAGTGTGTCGGAAGCAAGAGATCAAAAGAAAATTCTAGATTCACATTTTAGTAGGATTGACCCACTAAATACATTACTGTGTCACTTTCAACTGCTACTAAATTTGGCACTTGCATTCAGACATTCTATACGCTTCAGCGGACAGACTGACCTTGTGTATGTGGTGTGTGCGTTTGAGAGTATCTGTGCATATGTGTGGCTCGGCACCCCTGAGTGGCTCTGCATGTGTGTGTGTGTGTGTGCAGGTGTGTCCATATGTGTATGTGTGTGTGCGTGTGTTTGTCTATGTGTTTGTCTATGTGTGTGTGTATCTATATGTGTGTATGTGTGATAATGTGTGTGTGTTTGTGTAGAGTTATCCCAATTGCTTAGATCTGTCTAATTACAGCAATAGATAAGGCTGGTTGTCATAAACCACAGTAGATATAACGTTTCAGCTCCACTCAGTTGCAATCAAAATAATACTCATGCATTCAAGCCATACCGGAATTTGCTTTAAGTACCCGATTGTTATCCTAAGGCATGAGGTTTAATAATAATATATTTATAGAGCATCTTAAGAAGGCAAAATCTCTTTCAATGCACTTTGCATATATTGGAAAGGAGTATAACAATGGTTTAATGGTAGCATGCATAATTTCAGCATGCATAAGCTCAATGGGCAATTCATGTGGATGAAGCAAATATTCCGTTAGAGCAAAATAATAGTCACTACTGTCTGGAGGTCTGATTGTCTGATCAAAATATCATTTTAGACTGCCTGCAATGCCGTTGAAGTTAGGAATCTATGCAGCACCCGTACGAAGGTTATAAGTATTTTTGAGAAGGTATGTAGTTTATTCACACTTGCTGAAACATTGATTTGCCGATTTGTATCATCAGAAGTAGACTGCATGAAAGTCAGCATTTTTACATGCATTGCATTATAGATGGAACGGTTTTTAGTTGCTGCAATTCTTACAGCTTAGCAGTCAATTTAAAAAAGTCACTCGTGTAATCGCTTAACGCTCTCAATTGCTTGTTGCTTAATTGTTGGAGGCTGCTATTTGAACTCCCAGAGTTTCTATCCTGTCAATTATCTTGGACTATTTTTATTTATGTATACCCATCATCTTTATGTGATCGTTGTACAAATGTTGTAGGAACTCTCATGCATATACTACATTTAGTTGTGCTAAGCCTTAGTAACTTTTATGGCATGAGCGACTTTTATGAGTGAGAATAAATAGAGATCGACAGATGCAGAAATGGATAGAAGATTAGCCGTAGAGTAAGAAAATTGACTTGCTTAAGTTTTTGCTGGGCGTTCATTGTGAAGGCTGGCCCAATTTTTAAAGCTCAAAGGACTAAGCACTTGTCTGCTATATTGCAATGCCCGAATCCGAACTCGACTCTATTAAAAAATTTATAATTTATTTGTCTAGCAACCTAAAAGAAATTGACGTATATCTAGGCGTTTCACATAGGCCGAAGTGCTCGAGCTCACAACCTCGGTCGTCAAAGCAGAGCACCCATGTGCCAAACCAGAGCGACATTAAATAAATGCTATTCTCATGCACGATCCCTGTTTAATCGAATTTTTCGCTTCAACTCTGCAATAGGCAGTGGCTGCAGGACATTTGCAAGAGCTATTTTGCTATAAATTCGGCCAGCTGAGGGATGAATGACCGTCGGATCACAAGGCCTGGCAGTGAGACAGCATGGACATACCTATACGTGACCGTGATCCCTCAATGCTGAGCTTCGACGATTCCATTCCTACCTCATCAGACCATCGTTCAAGAAAGGATTTATGCTGCTGGATCGAAGGCTTCAGGACCGAGCACGAATCAAGTACTATTGGCTTATGGTACCCCTTTGGGAATTCTTTAGGTGGCTAAAGCTTGACCTCTGGGTATGGTAGGAAATCGTCAGAAGTGTTGGGATGTCACACTACTAATCTTTCTCTCCTAACAGCTTTATGTGAGAGCAGACGTGCTTCCTTCCAGCTATGCTCAACATACTTGCCACATATGTGCAACTGACTGGTTGGGTGCCAGGGGTCTAATAGAGCAGTTGCTGAATTGCATCTATGCCATGGAGCAGGGCACTATAATTATGATTAACTGGCAATGCTCAGAGTCTTCCTAGTAAATTTATATCAGTAGTCAATGGAAAACCATTTTTGTTGCAAAGATGAGCTTTTCAGCCTATAGAAAATATGTGCTCTTTTAACGACATGCGGTGCTGGGCTAGAGCAACTAATAGCAACTGGGCTGAATGTTACCATTCCTAGCCGGCCTACTGTGGTTAGTGCGTGTGGATCAACCTGCTTATCTCGCTAAAGAGCTCGTTTTGTGAGAAAACGTTAGGCAATTTCATTGCTGAAGAACTGATGAAGAAAGTATGTAGTCCTCGCTCAAGAGATGTGATGTATCTCTTTCTCTTTAACTCGATCGTGCTTCCTTTGCAGCAAATGTAAAGTGCCTAGACAGAGATTATATTCTCTGAGGTTTGCTATATAAAATGTATTATTATTATTATTAATTCCACAAGGCCAAAAAGACAAAATGGTATACTCAGGAGAGTTTTCTATAGTAAACTCAAAGCTTAAGCAGCTTTCGATGCAAAAACTGTAGCCAACAGACTTGATTTCATGCGGCAAAGAGAAAGTGAGATGCATCTTTGAGGTAGGAGGGCAGTCTAAGAAGTGAGTAGCACGGAAATTGCATCCGAAAACGGTTGGAAAGTATTGCCACGGTTGGCAGCAGAAGAGCAGATATCGTTGCAAAAAAGAATTGTGAAAATGAGTTCTACAGTTTAGGACCTTCAGAGCAAAAGCTTCATTCGCCAGCAGTCTTTAAACGTAGGAATGGAACAGCTAATTTAGTGTCCATAGAGGATCTGAGGGCACAAAGAGGCTTAAACTGATGCAGCTGTTCAGCTGTGTATGAAGGAGCCGATTTTTCTCTGGATCTATTAATCGATGGAGAGCCATCACATCTTTTTCAGCAAAGATAGCACGTTGCTGAACATCTGTGATTTGTTGACCAGCCTTGAAGCCATATTTACCACCAGCTGCAGAGGCTTAGTGACATGTTTTGACACAGCCAAAACTTGAGTTACAACAGTCCAGCCTTGGCAGAACCAGGTAGTAACTAATATTTTTAGCAAGCCACCATGGTAGACAGTCCCTAATCTTACACACGGATCAAACGTGAAGGCTATCTGTAGAAGTTGTCTTCTTAATAAAGCTTTTAAACTTTAGGAGATCGATTCAAACCCATAACTACGACTACCTGCTATCTATCTAGGACTATCCGTAATGATGCTTTAGTTCCCATCTAAACCTGCTGGCCGAACTAGAAAGAGACCCTGAAGGCGCACACTAAAATTCCAAAGGTCCAGCAGGCCAGGTCCAGTAGCCCCTCTGCAAAATAATGGTAGCCTCTCAAAAACTATACCTTCCTATTCAGACTAGATCTGCTTTCCAAATCCATGCCACCCAGAGGGCTCTTTAGCTCCTCCAACAAAATTGGTAGATTATATTTTTAGAGATCCCAAACCATCATGGCATGCTGCCATGCAGATCTCTCTTAACCCGTCTGAATAGAATTGCCTCTTTACCTCTTTTGCCTAAAAAGAATAGCCCAGCTGAATCAGATCTCTGTAGCTCTCTGCAAAAAGCACTAAAGAAGTCTCTTTAATGCACCATCAATACATTTTCTGAGTTAGACTTTGAGGCTGCTTTTCAATGGCACCCTACCCGACAAGCCTCTAGAGCACTCTTTCGGTCTGACATCCCCTCCCTGGAACCCTAGTCACCACCAGTGAAAGGCTGCTTGGCCTAGGGAATGTGCCTTGCCTTGTCGTGCACCTCTGCCACGAGCTTTAGGGCTCCGGCATCCTCTTGCCTTCAAGTCGGCTATTAAAAAGCTGATGCATTTACGTATATGCAAGTGTGGTTTCACCTGTGGGTATAGTGCCCATAAGGGCATAGGTGTGCAAGTACTACATGGTGGCCAGCTGCTTCAAATCTAAGCCTTTAACCTTGAACCCTAAAAACCCTAAATGCTTAACCCTAAATCCTAAACCGAAAAGCCTAAATCGTAAACCTATTTCAAAACCTACTTGTTGTATACAGTGCTGCAACGATACCTTTGCACACTTTGTCAATCGATACCAATCTCAAACATTGCATGCTTTTCAAAATAGATGCCAAGCAATGCTACCATAAGGGACTATTAATTAGGGAGAGCGAGCTGGTTTGGTACAGTGGTTAAGGTGCTCGCCCCGACCAAGGTCTGGCTGAGGTCGTGGGCTCGAGCCCCAAGGCATATGTTAAGCGCCTGAATAGAGATTAGGTTCTCTTGGGGCGCTATACAAATAAATTATATATTATATATATATTTACTTGGTGCTTCCAGTAAATCTAACAATAATGATAGTATATAGTTTTCCTAGCACATTAAGAGAACTAAATTGATATGCAGGTCGTTTTTAACTTGCTAAAAGGGAAGGAATCACAAAGAGTTAATAACATGTACGGTAGCGTGCATAGACATGCATGCAAAAGAACACAAGTTTCTTACTTATGCAACTAAGCAAAAAGAGACAAGAAGACACTATAGGCCACTGGTTGATGTGGCTCTGGTTAGTAAAATGCACTAGATCATACTAGATCAGAGGTACGCAAGCAAGAAAATGGGAACAAAACATACAATTCAGTGGTTCGCAGGGAAAGCTGAGAGGAGCAGATGCTGCTTTAGTTTTCACTTTAATGATACAATGTCAGTGTGGGTAGTGACAGAATCCTTAAGAGAGTTCCAATCCCTAAATATGGGCAGACGTCTCTGGCATGATGCCAGATGAGCCAATCTGTAGAGTGAGGTCATCCACCTTGATGGTGATGCCATGATTGCCATAACTGTTTGGTTGGTCTTATTTTCGTTATGCATCAGGAAAACAATACCAATTACTTACTCCAAGTGTGCTCAGACGGTGCTGCATAACAATACTCTTCGAAAATGACCACTATGTCAGCTGTAAAAATACCCACAGATACTGCAAAAGCATGGTGATTTTTCACGTTTTTGCACCTTGTAAGAAAACCAAGGTAATGACATGCATGATTTGTAACAAATATTGCTAAATGTGCGAATTCCGTGTTTTGGTGGATTTTTTATCAGCAGTCCGTAAAACGCTGAAATAATTAGGTTTGTACCTTGATCCCCAGGGTGCGCACGATTTGTGTGCCAGCACTGCATATATAAGCATGTCCTGCGATATAGTTGCACATACAGCATCGTAAAATTGTCTTTTTCTTTTCTATGGGCATATTGGCCATAGCAATATCAACGTCACCTGGTGGCGGTGTATATGTGCGGCTAGAGCAGCCGTTTTGTGCCCACAGGCCTCTGCTGGGTTACCACACACCTCTGTGATGCCCTGGTCCGTTTGCACCAATGCTCTGCTTCGCTGCTCTCAGCTTTGTGCTGAAGCTCAGCTGACCGTACTGGCACAATCGTTGAGATGCCAGTATGGCTGGTCTTCACAAGGCTGTAACTGATGGGTTTGCCGGCTTGGTGGGCTAGGGAGCTAACTTAAATGCCTTCAAAGGTAATAATAATAATAATAATAATATTGCACTTGATAAAGTGCCCTCAGAGAACTTAATCTCTTTCTAGGCGATTTACATTTGCTGCAAAGTGATATGCAATTGAATGGTAAGTAAAATCATGCTTGAAAAACAAACAAAATGAATGATATGGTTAGGGGTGACATGCACAGGGTCAGCATGCAAATGTGGTTAGTGGCAGCATGCACAGTGTCAGCACGCATAAGCACATCAAGGACGAATCACAGGGACCCACTAAATGCTGTCCTAAATAGGTGTGTTTTTAAGTTTCTTTTAAATGTGGTCAGGTCATGGGATGTTCTGACGCAGGTTGGGAGGGAGTTCCAGGCTTTGGGAGCATACGAGCTAAATGCACGGTCTCCAAAGGATTTAAGGTTTGTACGAGGAATTTCCAGACTGTTGGATTCCGAAAAGCGGGTGGTACGATGCTTGGCCTGATGGGGTAGTATATCTGAAAGATAGGCTGGAGCCATAGAATGAAGAGACCTAAAAGTGAGCGACAAAACCTTGAAGTCAATCCGTTGCCTCACTGGTAGCCAGTGCAGGTCGGCGAGAAGTGGAGTAATGTGGCAAATGCGAGGCTCACGACAGACAAGCCTAGCTGCGGAGTTTTGCACCAGCTGCAATCGCCTGCTCGCACATGCTGGTAGGCCAGTAAGCAGTGAGTTGCAGAAGTCGAGACGGGATGTCACGAATGCATGGACCAACTTGGACGTGGTATCCTTATGTAAACAAGCCCGAATTTTAGCAATGTTATGAAGCTGAAAATAGGCAGATTTGACTGTGGAGCTGATGTGGTCGTCTAACGAGAGGTCGCTTTGGAATATGACACCTAAGCTAACTAGGAAGTCCTGTCCTCCTAACCAAGAAGTCTGCTTTCCTGAGAAGGTCGTGATACGCCCTAAGCAATGCTGACTGTGATTAGCTCTACAACCAGACAGGAAATTACTTGCTATGTTTGAATTTTAATATAACAGTTCAGCTGGCCTGCTACAACTCGTTCCAATGTCTTTGATAGGAGTGGTAGACTGGAGACTGGGCGGAAGCGCTGCTTAAGTTCTCTTAGTCTAATGTTGCCTTTTTAATTAATGGTCTAACAACAGCCTTTTTGAAAGGTGCAGGGCCATGACCTGAGGCTATGGATATATTTATTAATGCTAGTTATGCATGGCTGCAGATGTATGCATCATAGAAGTCGGACAGTGGGAATAGGGTCTATAGGACTAGTAGTCTTCTTTGAGTGGGAGAGATGAGTTTTAGGATGAGGTCACCCATGGCCTTCTTGAATGTAGACATTAAAGTGCTGCATGGAATTGGGAGAGGGGGTCTTTTGGAGTTGTTGTGGAGTGACATGAGAACAGAAATGATGCTGCTACCTTAGGGGTGAGCTCTCTAATCTATTCTATCTTGCTAACAAAGAAGCTAGAGAAGTGATCAGCTAGATCACTACAAGGATCACTATGTAAGGAGCCAGTCTGGAAGCAGTTATGGAGTTCAGGAGATGGTTGATAGTAGGCATCAGCGTTTTTGGATTGTAGATATGTGGTTCAACAATTTGTTTACAGAAGCTAGACTTGGCCTTTGCTAGGATTTATTGGCATGATCTACAGTATGCTTCGTATGCCTGGCGATGGACAGTCAGTCCTGATCTCTTGTATGCTCTCAAGCTTGCGCTTAGTAGACCTGGCTAATTTAGTTTAATACCTTCGGCAAACCATATGCCTTCTAAGCAAGGGGGCACAATGCACTTAGTCAGAGATACAAACTTGTTAAGCATATCAGGAAGTGTCGCGTTGTAGCATTCTACTAATGATGATAGGTCGGAAGGGGGATTGAGGAGCAAGGCCGAGAAAAATATTTTGCTGTGACAGCTTCGATGTCAAGGTTCTTAATGTTTTACAATTCACAGGTGATTTTTATGTAGAGGAGGACACACACTGTAGCTTGAACGAGATCAACATATGATCAGATGAGCAGATTTTGGTAATAATAGGAGATGATAGCATACATTTGTGGGAGAATATGTGATCGAGTGTATTATGCTTGTTGTGAGTGGAGTCATGCACATGAGCCACAAGAGAAAATGAATCAGTCAATGCACGAAATTTGGTGCTTAAGGCTTCATTTAAGTTGTTAAAACGAATTTTAAAAGGAAAGATCAATTTTTGCAAGCAGAATCAAAAAAAGATCAGAGAAATCTGAGATAAAGGATTCCTTCTTACCTAGGGGCGATTACTTCCACTATTGGCAGCTCATTGTCGGAGGGACTCAAAACAAAATAGTCGAAAGACTGCTTCGAGAGAACTGCAAACGGTATGAAATTAAGGGAGGAACGTGCGACAATGGCGACTTCTCTGCCAGTTTTGATTGATCTAGGGGTACAGAAGAAGGAGAAATCCAGTGGGTAGTATCGGCTATGGTTGGACGATTATTAGTCAATTTCAGCCAGGTCTTAGTCAAAGTTAACAGGTCGAGATTGCCGTCAGTAATCATGGCATGTATTATTGTATTATTGAGGGTTGATTTAACATTGAGCAAAAATTGAAAATACAGGTGTTAAGATGGGCGGCCGTGGCTAGTGCCTGCCTGATGACAACTAAGTAAGAGTGAATCACAGCAGCTCTTGAAGGAGATCCAGAAGGGTGGAATCAGACAATGCTTGGGATATCAAGCACGAGAGGCATCTGGGCACGCGTTTCTGGCCAACGGGTGACTTCTGTGAAACCCTAAACCATGCGACTACTGGCCGGCCTTCTTTTTTTTGATTCCCAATTCACAGATCCTTGTAACAGCATCCAGCCTACCTATCAGATCTGCTCCCCCACCAGGCCAAGCATCGTACCACCTGCTTTTCGAAAACTGTCTACCTATACCTCGTACAAACCTCAAATCCTTTGGAGACCGTGCCTTTAGTTCGTATGCTCCCAAAGCCTGGAACTCACTTCCGACTTCCGTCATGACATCCCCTGACTTGACCACATTTAAAAAGAAACTAAAAATGCACCTTGTATCACAGCATTTAGTGGGTGCCTGTGATTCGTTCTTTATGTGCTTATGCATGCTGACACTGTGCATGCTGCTACTAACAACACTTGCATGCTGACCCTTTGCATGTCACCCTTAATCATATTATTCATGTTGTTTATCAAGCATGATACCACTCATCATTCGATCTTGTTTCCTTTGCAGCAAATGTAAAGCACCAAGAAAGAGATTGAGTTCCCTGAGGACGCTTTATCAAGTGTATTATTATTATTATAATTATTAACCACTACAAGGAAAGGAATGCATTTGGACGACCATAGTAAAATGATAATAGGCACACATGATCATACCTAATAGGGATGTTACTAATAGGCTGCAAAGCTAAAGCCTCAGTGCTGGTGGCTGGGTAGGCCTCGGCACATTGAGACACAGCATCACGAATAGGCCTGTTCTTGCTGCTAGCTATGTATGTGTCTGTAACACGTCAACTTATGGAACCCGTCGACTGGGCAGTAGACCTGCAGCTGCTCCTGCCAGACGCATCTCGGTGTTATGGCAACCTCTTTAAATCAGAATAATAATATATTTGTATAGTGCCCTCAGATAACTTAATCTCTTTCTAGGCACTTCATATTTTATGCTGCTTGAGAATTGCCAAGATGTGACATGACAGAGACTCGAACTTTCTTTTCTTTGCAGATCAGTCATGCTTTCACGGACGATCTTCACCGAATAGCTATGCTGATATCACGCATCGTAAGCTTCTCTTTTGTTCAACGTTCTATTCAGTGCCAAGTAGTACGCAGTATAGCCTGATCAGAGGCACCAATTCAACAAGTATAGGTGCTTCCTACTTGCAAATGCTGTGGTCTTTCATCTCTTAGGATGCCTCCACTCGGTGTGTAGCTTGTATTCCATTCCTCGGACTTTTGCCTATGATTACATTGACCATCAGGTGGGACAGTACCTGACAAGCCCTTTGGAGCTAAGTTCACGGTTCTATAAATCCTGTTTTGTTGATTCATTTGTTGCACTGCAAGGCGTCGTAATGCAGCAGAGTCTGCCCTTACAAAGCAACAAGAAAAAAGCTGAGGGACTCAGCTTTTTTCTTGTTGAGATTTGAGAGATTAGAGAGTGAGAGAGATTTGAGACGTGATTTGAGAGTGAGAAAAGATTGAGAAGAAATTTGAGAGTGTGGGCCTGTGTGTCTCTGTGTGTGTTTGTGTGTATGTGTGTATGTGTATGTGTGTGTGTGTGTGTGCATATGTATGTGCATGCACATGTGTCTGAATGCATATGTATGCACGTTTGTAATGTGAATACACTCATGTGCATTGCATCGTAGCCTCCTGACCGTTATGTAACCATAGAACAGGTATTGATTAGACGGTAAGGTGTAGGAACATAGCAATCTATGTGAACTGAAATATATATATATATATATATATATATATATATATTTCATTTGTATATTGTTTTATCAGAACCTAATGTTTATCCAGGCGAGGCACATATGCATCAGGGCTCGAGACTATGACCTCGACCCCCCCCCCCGTCGGTAAAGGCAAGCACCTTACCTTAGGTAATATCAGGGCTAGCTCGTGATCTAGCTAATGCATTCTAACTTTTTGTTGTTCCAAATATCTTATCTGCTAGTTAGCATATATCCTGTGTTAATCGACAGTTGGTAATACGAATCTGCTATTGGCTGAAACTATTGTATTGAAGGCTGGCACCAATTATCATATGGCAGCCTCGTGCTCATAAGATTTACTTTTGATCCCTTCACTTGATGGTTCTTATATGCAGGTTAGACTGTATTACAAGGCTCATACAATATCAATATGCAATAGGTATGATCATCTATTCAAAACAAGCGATTTTCTTTTCAGTCACTATTAGCCCGGTAGGTAGGCCTAGACAACACTGAACAAACATAGATAGGCCTAGACAACATTGAAAAAATAAAGCTTAAAAGGACAAATGATATAAAAGCGTATTTGCAGCTCCTTCAGACACGTCAGTAAGACAGAATCTGTAGAAAATCGCTTATGCTATTCCAACCAGGAAAAACAGCATGAAAAGCAAAAGAACTTGCCCCTCGTGGTTCTGAATATCTTTTGGGCATGTTTTTTGTGTATAATGTAGAAGACCAAAACTAACAACTACCCTGGTACTTTTTACTTCAGCCATAGCTGCCAAATTTTTTTGTTCAATTGGCATACTGCAGACAGGCACCCATACATATACACTTAAACATAAAAGTGTTTGGCAGTTGGGGCAGCCTCTGTGACTGCCCCTGCTCACCGACACGTAGAGTCAATATCGAGCGTTTGTGTAACCAAAATTGTTGTACACTGGTTGAAATGAGAATAAGCAACATGCTCTTGCAATTATCACTTATGATACTTAATCTATTGCGCTAATATGACATTGCACCTCTCTTATTTGCAACGACCTGCCGGACTTGCCCAGGCATGGAGCTGATCAAACGCTTACAAACATCGGCCGTTGTACTGCTCTTTGCTTGTTGTAGATAAGCAAAAAGCACATCAATAGTCGTGATATGGACGGCCAACTGCCGTAATCGTTGCTCGACTTCATCTCACAAGTGCTCGATTGGGTTAAGGTCAGGAGATTGACTTAGCCAGTCCATAGCCCTCATAGGAAGGTAACCGAATTCTGATAAATTGTTAAAAAGTACTAAATTTTGGCAGTGGTAAGATAGTTTTCGTGGTGGAAAATATAATGAGGTCTGCAAATTGCCATCGCACTTGGGTGACCTACTTTTTGAAAAAAGTCTAAATAGACGTCTTGAGTATATACCCGGTGTGAGGTTCAAGGCTCAGATGCCGTTTTTTCTGAAGCACCCTGCTCCATGACACTTTTTCTTCCGAATTTGACCATTGGCTGCAAGCAATTGGGTAAGTAGGTTTTGTTGAGTCGTCGACTCACGTAAGCCTTCTCTTGCAGTTTGGAAAGAGCGTGAATTTGCTTTCTCACTCCATACAACTCTACCCCAATCGTCAGTAGTTCAGTGGATTCGAGCCTTAGCCCACTGTAAACGACGTACCATATTCTTTGTCGACTGAAGAGGTTTTCTCTTTGCAGCTCGAGATGGCAGACCAGCCTAATCTAATCATCTTCTGACCGTGTCGCCTGTAACTCGAATCCCAGATGATGCATGCAGACTATTAACATGAGCTTTTGCCAAAGCAAACCGGTCTTTTAAATGTCTCCAACTTTAGTATGGTGTTTTTTCCGGATAGTGGTAGCACGGGGCCGATCGTGTAGAATTGTCACACTCCAGTGTTCTCTGTCTTCTTCACATTGTAGGAAAACGTACTCTTTGGAATTAATAAAGTAGTAGCTATCTGACCTTAAGAGTGTCCAGCCTCGTACAGTGCCCTGATTTTGCCCTTCACTAAGCTCGACAGTTTGGCAATCTTCGGCATGACTAGTGAGCTTTTTCCGACGAAGTAAGTAATCCCCAATGGGTTCTCTATACAGTTCCGGCTCGTGCGCAGCCTCACGGTTCCAGCATGAACTGGTGAAGAGGTCATTTCCCGTTGCTCTATTCTGGACAAAATAGCCATTTTTAAAGGTATTTAAAGGGATTTTGGCTAATTTTGGGCATAGCATCCATAATTTGCCCGAGTATCATGGCAATTCTTACTTGGGCATCAAATAATTAGCAGATAGAACCAGCTTCAGTCCAGTTTGGGGGCTTAGGGAAAGATGGTAATCGAGCTAATCTGGACCGTCCAAATACTTTTGCCTTTGAGTGTACATGCACACACACACACATATATATATATATATATATATATATATATATATATATATATATATATATATATATATATATACATCAATGCTCAAGTGCACACACGTGCACATGCATATGCACTGATCATGCATACACACACGTGCGCGCGCATCCACACATGCACACACACATGAGAGCATGCGCCAAATATGCTTGAATGCACAACAATGACAGCAGTTTTAAGCAAGCACCAGGCTGATTTTAATCGATCCTCATGTCAGGGTGACTTCACCACTGAAATGCTAACTCAAGCCTGACAATATCTACTTGCTACACTGTGTATACTATTTTGCCTTTTAGCCAGTGTGTATGTGTGTATCTCCGTCAGTAACTCCACAAAGTCATAAAGACCATGTGGGTGTTACGCAGGAGAGTTTTGTTTAGCGCACTCACAGCCTAAGCGGCTTTCGGTACGCATTCGGTAGCCAACAGACTTCGTCTCACGCAACAAAGAGAAAGTGGGAAGCATAGCAGAGTCAGGAGAGCAGTTGAGGTAGTGAGTAGCATAGAAGTAGCAGCTCAGGACCGCTGAAAAGGATGTGCCATAGTCGGCAGTAGGAGATTAGTTGTCGTTGTGTAAGAATTGTGGAAGCGAGTTCCACAGTCTACGACCTGCAGAGCTAAAGCTTTTGTCGCCAACTGTCTTTAAGCGGAGGAATGGGACAGCTAATTTATTGTCCACACGGGACCTGATGGCGCGAACAGGCTGAAACTGATGCAGCAGCTCAGCTAGGTATGAAGGAGCCAAGCCGTGGCGGGCCTTGTGGGTCAGCGTAAGAACTGACCTGCATAGGATAGGCTCATGTTTTTATTAGTTACTTGAAAACAGTACCTCACAATAGCAAAAGCATAACTCAACAGATTTCAAGGTAAGTAAATCCATTTGGTTACTGAATTTTTATAATAATAATAATGCACTTTATGTAGCACCCAGGGCAACAGAATCTCTTTATTGGCATGTCACATAGACTGGTCTGGAAATATATGAACTGATTAGTGATTAATAACATTATAATAATAGTAATGACATTTTTTTGTACCCTAAAAGAACTTCCTCTATTTCAACTTCATTTTAAATGTCGTCATGTAAGATTATATAATGGCATGATTTTGTAGAGAATTCCAGGCTTTAGATAGGTATGGGGCCTTGGGGCATGCTCTCCAAAGATATGAGTTCGGATGGAAACACGGCTAAATCACCACAGTCTGAGGACCAGATGGTAATTGAAGACGGCAAGGAATAGGTAACTCAGATGAGTAAGTTAAAACAACAAATAAAGATACCTACAAGTGGGTGACAGCACCTCGAAGTTGCTGTGCTGCTTGATGGGGCCAGTGCAGGTCAGAAAGAATTGGTGGGTAATGTAAGAATTCATGACAAGACAAGCCCAACTGTCGAGTTTTGCAGTGCTGCCGAGTTTATCTGTAAGCATCTGTTTGGACTGGTAGAGATTAGACCTTCAAGAAGAGAGCTACTGAAGTCTTAATCGGACAAACTTTGGTGTCGTACCCATATCTGAGCATACCCAAATCGTTGCCATAGTGAAAGGCTGAATGTAGGAAGACTTGACTGCAGACCTAATGTGGTCATCAAGCAAAACGTCAGTTTGGAACAGGACACTTAGTGGCTATGGAGGATATTGTGGCTGAGCCGGTTTTGAGGTAAAGACTTGTCCATTGCTGAGCGATGCTTGGTTTGCCTAACACTGTTTGATTGGTCGTGCCTATCATTGAATTTAAAAAATTTACTTGCCATCCAAGTGCAAATGTCGGTGATGCAGGAGGCCAGCTCGAAATAAGGTGCACATTAAGAGCCTCTCAATGTTTGTTTGTATAGTCACCTGTATCGGAGCAAATTTCCAGACTATTGCTTCACTACCCTGCCCCATACCACAATACCGTGCCTCTTTCCCTCGGAGAGAGCTTACTAGACCGGAAATGCATGTGGCCTGTCTTGCTGTGATGTCAACTCATACATTTATTTTGGAAGAGAAGAACTTGTATTGTGGCCCGGAATGCTTGCAATCCTATGTTATGGCTTTTTTGTATGATCTTGTTTGAGTTTGCATTAATGAAAATAAAACTATAGAATCACTGGTTCTAGGTTGACTTCGAGGAGTCGGCTGCTCAAAACAGGTTTGTCGTCAAGCCCGGCGTGGATCCTGATCTGGATGCCAGTGAGTTGTGCAAGCGGGTGTCCATTCACTGCAGAATCAAAAGAGTTGCAGACTGTTCTCGTGGACTTTTGTCACTGGCTGGGTCACTGGCTTTCTGCTTCAAATGTAGAAAAGAACACCTACAACAGGCTGCCCGAGTTGCTGACCGAGGCTGCTGCAGAGGAGCTAGAGAAGCTTGACGATAGCATCACACAGTGCAACATTGTGTACTTGCCGCAGGCAAGACTGCAAAGGCTGGATGCATTAGAGCGAGAGCCGGCCAAGGCCGTGTAGTTCTGGCCGATGATGCAGTGTTCACTTTGACCTCCTCCTCCATCTATGTTAAGACTGCTATCATTTTACGTGTTTTTTTGCTAGATTGGTTACCTGCTGGCCATACCAGTTGAAGGTGATTTGAAAGAAGAGCGTGACTTCACTCTTCCCGGCGTCGAATTCATGGTAAGCAGACAACAAGGCAGCTCATCTCAGATTCGAGCTCCTGTTGTTGTGCCGGCGATGCAAAGGTCGGCTTTTTTGTGCAGTTTTCACGTTGAGTATATTGCTAAAAAGCGATTGCTGGTTTTCTTTGGTAACTCGTTCAGGTCGGCAGTATTGCAGTAGCAACACTCCAGTGTGATGCTTATCATCAGAGCAGCATATGCGAGTTAGAAAGCTATGAAAGCTTCACTTATTTGCAAGCTAGCTTCGTGAGATGTCTTGCAATATTGTGGACTTATTGTTTTTATTTAGCAGCAGCACCAAAGTAAACCTACTTACTGTATGATGCCTAATGGGTGTCAAAAACATGCAAATTATAATACCGGACATTAGCTGCATGCTGTCTTCTTCAAAGGCAGTAAAAGATTGTGCTGCTGAGTATAATTGCTCTTTACAAGTTTGTCAGGCAACCGCCCTTTGCTTTTCCGGGGCCTGCTGACATCATTTGTTTGAATGCCGTTTAGGGTGACGTCTCACTTCTGATATTGCATGAACACGTTAGATCTTTGGTATAATGGCAATTGCTTTTATAATAATTTTATAATGAATAGCGCGTTTTTATCGTGCCCAAAGAGAACTAAATTTCTGTACAGATGCTTTACAACTCACTACAAGAGAACCAATAACCAAGGTTTAACGGTATGCTCGGTATTGTTCTCAGACAAGCATGCCTAAGCATATAAGTCTCATGTTTTGGTTAGCATGCAACAACACATACGATGATACTTATTGCAAAATCCTGCTACCTTCAATCTTCGAAACCAGCTGTCGTGACCTAGAGGTGGCCACTAATGCATTGCGAATGTATGAGATTGCATGCAGCAAGCTCTGTCCTAAAGAAAGCTAGTGGCCATTGCCTATCGGCCGTCTTCAGCTGCATATTGTCAATTATTCAGGTTCTGCCACGTCGTGCTATTTCATGTAAGGCTGAATGAATTAATCCTTGTGTGATGTATGTAACTCACTGTCCTCATATTGATTGAGCCCATCAATTGTTTATATTTGTTGCAGTTTCTATCAAATGGGGTGGCTCACTACAAGTCATCCAAAACTAAAGGTAGCCGTATCTTGATAAAACTGCTCGTATCTTTCCTGAACATAAGGAGCATGGCACATTACTCTTGGCATAGCTATTGGAACTAAAATTAATTTAGACATCGTTGTTGTAGAACTGGATTCATTGTATGGCGATACACAATGTGATATCAACGGTAGGTTACCTGTACTTATGAGCGTATGATTCTCTCTCTCTCTCTCTCTCTCTCTCTCTCTCTCTCTCTCTCTCTCTCTCTTTTGCATGTGCTACGGCTCTATCTCTGTTGGCTATGCCATTGGCATAGCAGTTAGTGCCATTGATCTTGAACCCGCAGGTTCTGCATTCGAATCTACTTGTGGAAGAATGTTTTGCCAAGTAATCGGCAAAAAAATAAAGGCAGGTTGCTGTGTCACTTGATGCATCTGACAAGAAGGCAGCCTATAGCGTCTTCCATCAATGAGATCACCAGGCCATAGGACCATCAAAATACATCCTCGACCGTGACTAAGGCCATTAAAGTCCGTTTTTCTATGTCGGTGTCTATCTCTCTGCCTGTATGTGTGTGTCTCTTTCTCTTTCTGACTTGAAAAGTCTCATAGTTTTCAGAGCCACCATATGGTAGGACCTAAATAGATCCGATATCCGTTGTTAATGGCATCATTTCTCTTGCTGCTTCAGAGAGTGTTTAATGTTTATCACCTAGGCACGTGGCACATTTGAAGAGATGAAAATTGTCTTAGATAATGGGACGTGCTTGTGTTTTTTGTGTGAAAGCAGGCATCCAAGCTCCATTTCAGTGCAGTTTTCTATCGATAGATCTCTTTAATGAAAAAATAATCTGTACTCTTTAATGAAAAAATAATCTAGACAGATTGAAATATGCCATTTTAGTGCTTATAACCCATCTGTTGTGTCTGAAAATGCAAATCTGCATTGCATGTCAAAGCAATCGGCCAGCAAATAGATGCATTGGCTATTGTGAGTTTATTTTTTCCATGCAGCTTCAGTAATGACCATGCATTGCTGATTGCAGACTGCGAGACACTTATTATGCATCGACTTCAAAACACTATTCTAGACCTCAGTCAAGTTCTTCTCGAAGTCATGAACTACTGCGCTCAACTTGACTGGTAATTATTGCTTCTTCGACTTACTGTTGTATTTTATTCTGCATTATGTATAAATTCATCTTGAGTTTTTTTAGATGGTGTGAAAATCTGTCCGAGTATACAGCTCTTGTCTTGTGCTTAAATAATTTGTAGTCTTCTACTCTTCTATCAGTTACTGTTCCTGCCTAGGTGGGTGTGTTTGTTTAGGTGCTCCCACGAAAAATAAACTCGTAAAAAAGAAGCTCGATAAAAGTCTTCTTTCTTTTGTTCCTCGATGTCGCCATACCTTTCTTTCCAATATGTAGGGCGGACAGGTTTGGGCATAAAATATTTGGCTGGCCATGTTTGGCCACTAGGGGCAGAACCTGCTTGGAGATACGTTATGAGACATTGATTTCACTTACAATGCTGGAATGCTGTATTATGGCAGATTGCAGCTATACAATAGGAACACTGTAACCACGTAAAGATCAATAGCTTCGGAGCATCGCCTGCAGTTAGCGACTGCATACTCCTTCAATTAACGCAAGGACTGGTTTATTTGTGTGTTGTGGCATACCATTCTAGTTTCTTCTCTGCCATATTAGAAATTACAAAAGTCTAGCAAGAAAGCCCTTTTGACTCTCTGTTGCGTTTCTTAACAAGTAGTAGAATTCCAAATATTACATTCTCTCTTCTCTCCTCTCTCTCTCTCTCTCTCTCTCCCTCTCTCTCTCTCTCTTCCCTCTCTGCCTCTCTCCCTGCCTCTCTCCCTTTCTGTCTGTCTGTCTGTCTCACTCTATCTATCCATCTATGTATATATATGTAAGTAATTTTCTAGCTATATACATATATATGTGTGTGTGTGTGTGTGTGTGTGTGTGTGTGTGTGTGTGTGTGTGTGTGTGTATCTCTTGCTGTGGTTTCCCTCCATATCACTCTGTCTAAGTGTCATTGTGATGACCCTATTTTGTCTGTTGCTATTTTTCTCATTCTTACTCTTTCATTCTTTCTATCCTTATGCATAGGCAGAAGGATCAGCATTTTTCACAGCTGTATCAAAATGATCTAGAAAGCAGATGAGTCGCTAGCCTCCATCAGTTTTCAGATTCTAACTCTAAATGGGTGTCTTGCTTTCTTTTGTTTCAGCTTGATAAGCTTGAGTGTTCATGCGAAGGAGAACAATTATGTTCGACCTGAAATGGTAGTTGATAGTACGATTGTCATCCACGAAGGACGGTTGGTATTATGACAGCTTTACTTTAAGAACACTTGCAAAATTAAATATCGATTAGTAATTATAATGTGAGATTGTCATACCTTAACTAGGCATCCCCTCCAAGAGGTGTGTGTCACTTCATTTGTACCCAACGATACAAAAAATGGTGGCCAGTGCAGCAAGATGAAGATCCTCACAGGACCTAATGCATCTGGTAAAAGCATTTATATGAAGCAGGTTAGTACGGCTAGCATATGCCTGCTGCCTCAAACTGGGCTGCATGTGAACAAAATAGAAATAAATTCTATCAGCAAGTTATATAGTGTCACGAACACTTGCATATGGCCTTAGGTGTCCTCCATTCCAAAGGTTCTGTTCAGGCTGATATGTTTAAGATATCTGTTCAGGCTTGTATGGGCTACTGGCATGTTGTGTGCACCCAATAATTGAGCTACTGGCATGTTGTGTGCACCCAATAACTGATAACAGTTGTGTGAGATCACCGTGATCGGTCATGACCAATTCGAAGGCTTCGATTGTGAACCTGAACCTTGTATTCAGATATTTGTATCGAGTAAGATGTGGCTGCCCAAGCAATCGTTCAGTGGCAAGCTTTGTCATGCAGCAGTCGTGAGTCCGTGCTGCAATTCTGCAGTTCAAAATTCAAAACTGCATCCAGTGCTAGCAGTCTTTATTCACACATCCTACAGCTGGAAATCTCACACATATTGTATGCGTGTTAGTGTCCATCACGTGTCGTATTGTTGGCTGTTAGGCGTTGCACAAGGCATCATCACTAGTCTTAATCTCGATATCCTAGCCCTTTCCACGAAACAATTGTTTAGTTCTCTTAGGGAGCCATATAAATGTCTTGTTATTATTATTATTATCATCATAGAGGTTTCCTTTGGTCTGCCATTATATTCATTATTCCACAAAACCACTGACAATAAAATTGCTACGTTGGAAAGATGCTTTTGGAAGTCATGGGTTCAATTCTACAATAAGATGCAATAAAAAACTTTCTTCATTCTTAGCACTGAAATGTGTCTTTGAGGCTCTTGTCACTACCGGTATATAAATTCGGCTCATAGTTCAGCCATATTATTATTGCTTTAGTAGCTAAAGTAGTTTCAACATGGGTATGTAGTGTCACATTTCACTTACTGATGTATAGCCTGGCTGAGTCACAAGTGATGGTAGGATACATTCTTTTGCTGTGGCAATTGTACTCAGTCTTGTTAGGGTGTGGAACTGTGCATTGCGGGGCTACCGTAGTATTACGAATGCATACAACGGCTTGGCTTTTGCGAGAGAGAAAAACGAAAGGTAACAGGTGCCAGACCTAATAACGCTGACCGATACTGCTGGGGCTGGCGCCTCAAAAGCTTGACTAAAGAGTCGTAGAAACAGCTCAAATGCATCCACGCAAAACGATTACAGAGCGTGGCAATAATCGATATTGCCCACACCTCAGAAACAATTCCCTGTGCCTGTGGGATAACAGCTGGCTCTACTCAAATAATTTTTTGGAATATTCATACCATACATATAAGCAGCGGTGGCAGACAACCATTCTCGACAAATGGCTGGTACTAACTAAACTAATTATCAAATTAACAAAGCTTGTGTGACATCGTGGCCTTAGTTAAATGTCGTTTGTGGTAATAATCATAGCACTGGAACCATTAATAAACTCTTGTGGTAGCTATTAACCTGGCCTGATTAGCTTGATGCCCTTTGTAGTTTGATATTCTCTAAGCAGCAGGGCAGGTACAGGGTACCGAACAGAACACCGAAGCCGGCTCAAAGACGTTTACTCACATGGACACCGCAGCCAGTAGGCCAGTACCCGACTGCCCGCCGGCGTCCTCTACCTCACTTCCCGGGCCTTTGCCGCCCGTTACTTATATACCACTGCCATAAATCGCAACAGCCCATAATCCAATGACAGTGTCATAATCTCAAAATAGCCACACCCTTCGAACTTGCTTGCCTGGGTTGTTTTGTATCCTGAAAAAGACAGAGATTACTGCTCGTTTGTGCTAAAGCAAAGTTACTCGATAGCATTCGATGCTGTGTGTGTGTCCCTGCCGGAAATGTATTTCAGAAACCCTTATCGATTAATAGTGTCTATCTGACGACTCTGTCCTTGTGCATGTGTATCCATGGCATAGCCTTTAATGATTCGGTTTGTCTCCGTATGCAGCTTACAATTTTCACTGAAATGTATTGCTGCTGTGCATCCCTACAGTTTACTTCAGTGTATTGCATTGCAGTGTTGTAGTGCTTACTTTCCTTTAGGTCGCACTTATCGTGTACTTGGCTCATATTGGAAGCTTTGTGCCGGCCGATTATGCTCAGATAGGGATCACCGATCGGATTCTGACCCGAGTGAGGACTATGGAGAGTGTATCGACGAGCTTGTCAACATTCATGATCGACCTTAACCAGGTCTGTCATGCTAGCCAATCTCCATATCGCCACTGTACTTGTATTGCTTCCGGTTTTATGGGCTGTTCAAGATAATATTCATTACTGATTGATGTTCAGTATTTATGGCTTTGAGTAGAGCAGCAGAACTGCTACGCAGGCACTTTAAATTCCTGGTAACTTGAATACTGGAATTAAGTAACATCCATATACTGGATAATCGTGCCGGGTACTTTGCTTAGTGATTGCGTGTAAACCACTGGTGTATGCATGACGTCCGTATTTCATTGGAGCTGCATGAGAAAATCTACTATTTTCCCAGGTGTCAATAGCTGTCAATAATGCCACATTTCGATCGCTGGTCATTCTAGACGAATTTGGTAAAGGCACAGACATGGTACGTACCGTATGTGGGATGTCTGCCTCCTAATGGTATGCTAGTGAAATCGGTTCTACAGCTGTTGCTTTGTCTGAATTGCTCTTTGTTGCCCTTCTTCTGTAAAGCTGTGCACTTGCAGTGATTCCTCCCTTAGCTCATAGAGAAGGCCGAAATGTAACACGATGAGAGCAGGCAAACAGATTTTGTTTTAAATATTCACAACATTCTATAGAATTTTTTATAAAAAAGGCAATCAGTGATTGTGGGCATTTAAAAAAGAGTTTACACAGCTTTTTGTCAGAACATGATTTTCATTTTGCCACTCTGCAGTGCTGGGTAATACCAACCTACAAACCTAGACATCGCTGAACGGTAATATTCTCAGGCAACTTTTTACAGGATCAAACCCATTCAGCAGCTTTTTAAATTAGCCTACCAAGCTGATTTTAAAGGATAAAAATGCTGGCAGTATGATTGCCGGAAGGTCAAGGACTGCTCTTGCTCCCTTAAAAGGAGAGCAAGTCAGAAGCCACAATCCAGAGGCACACGGTCCAGCATGTCACCTTGGCTCTTGTACACATTAGACATCCCCTTGAGACTTATTCTGAAGCAGGCTAAAAACACCTCTAAAACCCTACTATAACGGCAGTGACCCTTTCTCGAAATATATCCTGAAGCTTTATCCCGAATTGCACTGACCAATGCTACTCGTTAGCCTCTCTAGTAAGCTCAAAAGGTACGAGATTTCACTTAAAGCGCCTAGAAAGAGATTGAGTTCTCTGAGGGTGATTTATCAGGTGATTTATTATTATTCTCTGCATAATAAGCTCGAGTGGTGTTTGGATGAAGTTTAGCTTATTCTGCTGTGTGCCAGCACTATCGGAAGCATGAGCGTGTTTCATTTAACTGGTGTTGCTCGGTTTTTTAATCACTTTCTATCGTATCTCTTCCTAGAACAACAGCATCTCAATACCGATTTCTTGAGCCCAATGATATTTTTCCTTTCATTTTCAGGATACTCGAAGTTGACCGGGTGCAAACTTTCTGCTGCCTTAGTCCGGTTTGTCCGATGCTTTTGACCTGATTGACTGATCTCTTTATTTCTCCAATGTTGCAAGTCCATCGCACATAACCTTTTTGATATATGCTAATGTGGTTTCAGTAATTATTAATTATTATTATTATTATTATTAATTATTAATTATGCAGTAATTATTTCCCACCTGGCATCTCTGGACAAGATCATTCGGACCACAACGTTGGATCCCGCTTGTCAATTTTTTACCTCTTTTAGTCATGGGGACTCGCATTCGGTGTCGACAACAACCAGACAAAATGTGTCTCTCATTTGCATGTGTTTTTGGCTGCGCGTTCATATTTTAAGGGTAAATGATGAGCAGACAAACTGCTACATCTTGAAAATTCAAACAAACAGCTTCAGAAGAAAAACTCTAATAGTAATCAGTAACTACAAATTCTCAGCTGCCAACCCATAAGATTATTATTCTCGTAAATCTAAGCATCATCTTTGAACACCACATTGGTCTAGAAACATGCATTCGAAAGACATTGTGCTCTGCCAATTCTCCTATATCCAAATGGATTTCTAAAATTAGTCTCTCCTTAGCTATTTTTGCTATAGCCAGGATTATGCCAAGGAGGTGCTACTCTTGACCTTTCATGAGGCAGCCAGTCATAGGAAGGTGCAGGATCATGCCTGGGCAAGACACCTGACATGCTTCTTCAGGTCGGTTCGAGGCCGGCTGGCTCACTTTTCTACACCCATGCAGCTTCGTTCCCTTAATACTCACCGAGCTCCTGCGAATTGTACTAATATCTGCATCCATTCAAGTGTGGAGGCCCCAAAAATGTATCCTTGTCTTGTTTCTTCTGAAGGTTCTGTATGTTCAGCCGGCTTCCTGTGAAACAACTCTTAACAGTGTATACCATTTGCCTGAACATTTAATCCTTTAAAAATGTAAGCGTAAAAAATAAAAAGTCATGCGTTGGTCCCCTGCGTGAATGCATCCAGTCTCTTACAGCATTGTGCAGGACTTTGGCAGCTTCTATACGATTAAATGACGCATGCTAACACTAGGCCTTTACATGCGTTTAGGATGATTCTTGTGAGGCATGTGACAGCCCTTGGTGGTTAACGTGCATATATTTTGTAAAAGTAAAGCTCGGGTTCATTGGGGCGGTTACAATGCCCTGTTGCTCATGAAGGCTGAGTCAGCAGCTTCCTGACAACTCAAACGTGGTCATTCGTATGCCTGCCAAAGTTGCTTCTTAGTGTGTGCATTATACACTCGTCTGAAACATCGAAGATGCAAATTAGTTACCAACATCCTTTCTTCGGTTCAGCTTCATACGACACCACTTTATATCCTTGACAAGGAGCTAAAATGTATGAAAAAAATGATTGCATGGCTGAAAACATTATTTATCTAGGTTGGTCGATTGCTTCCTTGCATTAGAAATTCTGTCAGCACACATCTTTTTTATCGCCATAATAGCCATCACTACCGTGATTACAATAGTTGTAATGGTGGTCACAAACTCTTAATTATAGCAACTTGACATAATGGCTTCCGTATAAATCAATGCTCTGCTTGAATGATTAGATTTTTTTGGTGTAGGTATAGGTAGCATGAATGCAAACACCATCAGCTCCAGTCCTTACCGGGCGTAGTACTAAATCACGATTGTCCTGGCTGCAATCAACTTATGTGAGCTCTTAGAACCATATAAACTGGCTTGAAACTGCATTTCTCTACCCATATATAAACTAGTATTGGGTCTCGAGTTAGTTCCAACACCCATATTACTCTACCTTAAGGATGCCAAAAAGCGTGCTAGCAAAGTCGTTTTGTTTTGCCGGTCCCAAACTGTGGGACTCCTCTGCTACTGATTATGTGACCTAAGTTAATACACGTGTGAGTGCATCACCACAAACCAGCAAAAGGCTCCTTAAAGCATGCTTTTTTTACTGGTGACATCCATTGGCTCACATGACTCAAGCTTCATGCTCATGTATTATTATTTTTTTCTGTTGCCTGTGTTGGCAGACCCGGACCTATTTAGACAATCCTTTCTCACCTTGCTGTTATCGTTATGATCACTGGTAAATGATCAAGAGAAAATTTCAATGTCTGACACTACTTACACTTGGAATGCATAGGTGGCTATTTTTTGCAAGTTTAGCTAGCTGCTAGATAATTGCTTCTTGTGATTGCATTCACTCTTAGTGGTTGACAGATTCGATTGATCAGGTCTTATCAATATGTCTTGATATAATAATGGCTTTTAGATTGCAACACAGCCGTACACCTCTAGTTTTGTTTCACATCATCGTTGTGATCTTAAAATTGGGTTTTTTCTGTTGCACATTCATATTGCTTTCGTGGCTTGAATTAAGACTGGAAGTTCCATCTCCTAAATGAACTGTTTGCCAACCACTCTCGGACAGAAATTGACGTTTTTCGAGTGTGTGATCACATAAACAAAATCCTTACAGCACAGCGTAGCTGGAACTGATGTCACACAGTAGCAGCCTTAAGATGATAAAGCAGCCCCTTGCTCTCGATGTGCAAGCAAAGTCGGGTTGCCTCTCTATTTCAGTCTCTGATATGCACATTGCCATTCGGTGCATAAATAATGAGAATTGCATTTACCGTGACTTTAACAGACAAGCAACTGGTGCAGCTTCTGCCACAGTAGGCCTTTGCAATCCCCCTAATGTCAGCCGGAAGCTACATGCCTATGATATGGCTGCCTACTAAAATCAAGAGCTCGGCACGTCTGTAACGTGGTGTTGCCTGTCTGTTTTTGCTGTTTGCTTCAGTCTACCCCTGCCCCTGCCGCTAGCTCACTAGTCTCTGCTTATTTGGGTTGCATCGCATCTATGTTGGTTTCTAGTGCATTCTTTGACTTTCTTGTTGCATCTGTCCTGCTACTGTATTTGCTGCACTTTGAAATGTGTTTTCGTCTCTTCCTGAAATGACTCTTATGATTTTTAAATAAGTTTGGCACTTCTATCGGCGAGTCACACTTAGATCATATCAAGTGATCATACACGGTTACTATTTCTGGCACCGTGGTCACCATTCGAAATGGTCGATATGTCTGTGCTGTGGTTTTTAATCTCTGCATTGCAGTAATCTCAATCAGAGAAGTTCACAGGTTTACGAGTACTTATATTATCGTGTTCGTTAACATAATTGAACTTTTTTATTATGTTCAAACGTTCACATATTGCAGTAGTGTGAATTCAAAAATGCTTTTTTATCTGTAACAGCTGAAAGGAAGCATTTTGTCTTTTTAGGTCGACGGTGTCTCGCTGCTAGCAGCTGTGCTACAACACTGGTTGGCATTGGGAAGCTCGTGCCCTAACGTCTTTGTTTCATCGCATTTCCGCCTGTTAGCGCATAAAGGACTGCTGCCGGAGACAGAAATGCTAAGTTTTCAGGTAGTAGATATGCATCAGTACTTGCTTGCACACCATCGCCCCTTACCTGAGATGTCGCAGCGAGCCATTCCTGTACCTTGCTGTGAATCTTGTTTAGACAATGGAGTGCATTGAGGAAGCCGGTGAAATTGTGTTCCTTTATAAACTCATTGATGGAGTGGCAAAGAGTAGCGAAGCTTGTTCTGCTGCAGCTGCTGCAGGGCTGCCACTCGAGATCATCCAACGAGCCGTCGAGGTAAGGCAGTTGGTCAGGCCTGCACGACCCTTTCTTAGTTTATTGAAAAGTCTGTTAGACATCTAGACATCTTGTGTGCCTGCCTGATTGCTTCCGATTCGTCTGTTCAGGTAGGCTTGGCGCTTAGAGAAAAGAAGGCGATCCAGCGCATTGACGCACCATCACGAGAGCACGGATTTCAGTTATGTCAGACTATGGTCGACCGCTTTCTTGAGCTCGATCTTGAAAAAGATGACGTAAAGGAGTTTTTAAATGACTATGTTCTTGGAATAGCCGACCATGCTAAGATGTAGAGTAGCTGTTAAGCAGTCTGCCACTTTTGCGTTTTTTGGCAATGCAAGCCCATGCTAAAAGAAAATGGCAACTTATTCGACAGAGTTGGCAGGTCTTCGGAAAATATATTTCGAGGAAGTTACTGCTTGCTGACGACTTGGAATTTTCTTTTGCATTCAGTTTCTTCTGTGTTGGACTTCTTAGACCAGACAAATCGGAGAAACTTCACAATAAGCTCTCTAATTCATTTCCTAACAGTATCTTGTCGAAACAACTGTTGATCTTCTATTGATCCTAAAATAGGTCAGTAAGCAACAGATTGGTACTTGTTCGAACCAATACCATTCTCCAGTAGAGAGATTCGGAAGCAGTGAACCGACATGCACTGCCCTCCAAAAGTTTCTAAGCACAAGGTCCATCGCTCTGAGTTTGGTTGTTGCTAATGCCCATACTCGAGTAAGTCATTGCACTAAATTATTTAGTTGCAACAGTCTATCAATACGACGTTGTCATCATTGGCCAAGACATTGTCGGTGATGGAACAGGTCAAAAATAGGTTCTGCTGGATGGCCTTCAAGAGGGGGGGGGTTGATCACGTGATCACACTGGCCCATCTACACAGGAGCCACTGACTGATTTTCGAGCAAAGGCGCCCGGATGTGGTAAGAGTAAAAGTGAAGGTACTCATTGACCTGTAGGGACCTGCCCATGGAATATTGACGTTTGGCACATGACCAGAACATGCACTCAGTTGCACAGCTTTCTTAAGGTACAAGAGCAGTTTTGATGTCATTCCACAGAGATGGCAATTCAAACCGAAAAATCGTGAGGCGGCTGTAGATCTCGGAGGGCACTCTTTGGACCACTCAGTCAAGAAACATCTGGACTATGGAGGCACAGTACAGAGGTACTACCCTACCAAGTGTGCCTGAGCAAGAGAATAAATGGACCCAAAGTGAGGGGACCAAACCGTTAAGTCGATATTGCTGCTTGACGGGAGAGCCGATGCAGCGGGGACAAGTGTTGTAATGTAGCAGTTTTGACATCTATTTTCCTTAGAAATATTGACAGTTAGTGAGAAGTTGAATCATTTTAGCACTTTTATGAGAAAGCTCTATTTCTGCAAGCCCTCAGCAATTACATATCACTGTACATGAAGTGACTTAAGAGTAGTGTTGGCCTTGTTGCATTTTCCCCATAGGAATGCACAGCGACATAGATGCTGCAGCACCAAGTCGCTATGGAAACGCTGGCATGCTAATCAGCTGGATAACAGCAGTCGTTAGAGATTACTAGAAACGGTTCCAAAGCTATCATTATTAGCACCCAGGTGTTTCATAACCTCTTCTTTAGATTTTATAAAGGGCGTCTTAAAATTCCTTAGTCATTTTACTGCCAGCTCTTGTCGAGCCTCCATCCTGTGGCGTCCAGCTCACTCTTGTGCTTGATGAATATGCCACAATAAAGCACGTGAACTGATTGATGCTTGAGCAATATTGATTGCTGGCGTGTTCTGCTATCGTCTCTGGACCTGCTTATATTGGAGCTGCAACTCTGTGCCTCACTATCTGTACTTCGAAGCTTTAGCTTCACCAGTAGTAGTTCACGCAGCTGTGAAGTCTAGTAACCACGTGTGCTGCATTTTGAGCAAATTACTATCTCGGCTACACCCTTACATAGCACTATCGACACAATTCGCATTAGGCAGCAATCAGCCGAAAAACAAAAATCGCCAGTGGCAGCTCAGGTTCTTACAACCAACTTTCTATTGGTCTACTGACTCACCACCTACCAAGTGAGCAACTGGTGGAGGGGGTGTGAGCCCTGCAGATGGTGGTCAGTATATGAAAACTACCCGATATACAGGTGCACTTCCCTAGCGAGCATGTGCTTAAGCTCTCTAGTCGACAATAGCCATGTGTGCAGCTGCTCACCCATTACGAATGCAGATGTAAATTGTTGGGGTTTATAGAGCCTCCTTGGGGGCCTATTACTGCCAAGGGAGTTAAAATGAGCTCCACTTCAAGTCTGGCTTCACACTGTTGTGAAAGGTTAGTGCTCATGTATTGATCACACTGGGTGCTAACGGTAGTTACCCAGTGGCATCGCGTATACCTAGAGCCTGGATGGTCATGAAAGCATTACAAAAATCTGTCAGTGATATTGAGGCTTTCAAGCCAGGCCAATCGTGCAAACAATAATAAAAATGGGTCACACATGCAGCGGGACACCAAAGAACGGTACCAACTGCCAACTTTTTATATTGGAGTAATTTATTGTAGTAATTATTCATCACTGCAACACAACCAAATTACGAGCTGTGTGTAGAGCAAATCGAAGCCCTCCAGTATGTTGTTTGCGCATGAAAGCCATTATATCCAAAGAACTTCCTACGGCAAAACATCTTCGAGTTCTTATTGGATGCCATTTTGTCTATATTCAAAATACCGTACAAAGCGACCGGAGGTCATCTGCTCTTCAGTCCCTCCGTAGAAGGCCACTATATACGATTCCCTAGACGCCCACATCTTGCAGAAACCGTCCACGATTTGATTAAAGGCAAGACTCCGTAGCACTTTTAGTCGAAACTTTTATTTTCGTGACCTTAAATTGACGTGAGTTTCTGGATTCAACTTTGGAAATTGACAAAATGACTAGAGTACAAGCTCTCTTGCACATACCACTAACCCTTTAGTTAAGAGGTCCATTCGATCTAAACCTTCCGGAAGTAACCGACTACAGTACTATGAAAGCACGGCTGCTCGTCAACACTGACTATGGACGCAATGTCACAAGCCGGCAGCATTCTCAGTCACTCTCTCTAATGGGTGAGGTAAATACTTAATGGGTGAGGTTAAATCTTAAGTCAGAGAAATTATAGCTACTCGTAAAACTAGCTGCATAACTACGGTCATCCGCAGGAAAAACCAAGGGAACTATTTTTGAGCAAATGGGTGGCTACGCTTACCCATTAAGTCCGTACGAAGAGGCAGACAACGGAACAACTATGGGGCTCTGAAACTCGTTCACTAAATGGGTCATCGGTTTGCAAAAAAGATCGGGCTACTGAAGGACCAATTAGCACGTATCGCATGAAAATCAAGGGGTCTTAAAGCAAATCCACTTTTCATCTGACTGTACTAACGGTACAATGGCTGCTTTCGGTGAAATACACCAAACACACCTAAGATCCAGACCACATAGTGTATCGAACTGCCACCGACATTGTACTTGATGTACGCAGTAGTAGACACAGGGGGCCGGCAGAGAGATGGGTAAAGCTACAACTACCAACTATTACACTATCAACTTTACTCCTAAAGCCGGTTTACAAAGTGAGTCTTGCTTCCTCCTTGCTTCCTATCAACTTTGAGTCTTTGTAATGTATCTCCGTCTGTAACTCCACAAAGCCATAAAGACTGTGTGGGAGTTATGCAGGAGAGTTTTGTATAGCACACTCACTGCCTTAGCAGTGTATACGTCTCCAATAGAGGGGCGTCCAAGGGGAAAGACTTAACAAACACTTCAGATAACTATTAGTCATAGATGCCATTAAGAGGACGCCTTCTTAATTGCTTTGAAAACCATGGTGGACGACTCGACCGAAGACTCCCTGTTTATGAGAATCAACCAGCTAGTAATACAAGAATAAAATAGTGAGGTGGTGGGCGATAATATAAGGTTAAAATTCATCAGGAAGTGCATCTTGGAAGGCCATTTCCTACCTCCTTAACTAATAATAATAATAATCAAACTTGATAAAGCCTCCTCAGAGAACTAAATCTCTTTCTAGGTGCTTTACATTTGCTGCAGAGGAAGCATGATTGAATGGTTAGTAGTAGCATGCTTAGTAAACAACCAGAATAACATGGTTAAGGCCTTCAATTCTACGCGGATGACACTCAGTTGTACCTCTGCTTTGATCTCTCCCAGCCCTCCAGCACGTCGAATTCTCTCAACTCCCTTACTGCATGTATTGATGACATCTGCACATGGATGGCAGCAAATTTTCTTAAATTGAATGATTAAACTAACTAACTAGTAATGGGCAAAGCAGATGTGATTCAGAAATTGGAAAGGCTAGCGCTCAAAATCGGCTCTTCCGGCATATCTCCTGTTGAATCTGCACGAAATCTAGGTGTCACGTTCCAAAGTGACCTTTCGTTAGACGACCAAATCAGCTCCACAATCAAGTCTGAATACTTTAGGCTACATAACAATGCTAAAATTCGGGGTTGCTTAGACAAGGATACCACATCTAAGTTGGTCCATGCATTTGTGACATCCCGTCTCGACTTCTGTAACTCACTGTGTGCTGGTCTACCGGCCTGTGCAATCAGGCACTTACAGCTGGTGCAAAACTCGGCAGCTAGGCTTGTCTGTCGTAAGCATCGATGCTACATCACACGGCTTCTCGCTGACCTGCACTGGCTACCAGACAAGCAAACGCATTGACTTCAAGGTTTTGTTGCTCACTTGTAGGTCCCTTCATTATTTGGCTCCCGCCTACCTATCAGATGATAATAATAATAATAACAATACACTTGACAAAGCCCCCTCAGAACTCAATCTCTTTCTAGGCGCTTTATATTTGCTGCAAAGGAAACACGATCGAATGGTTAGTGGTAGCATGCTCGATAAACAACAATAATAACATGGTTAGGGGTGACATGCACAGTATCAGCAGGCATGTGTGGGTTAGTGGCAGCATGCACAGTGTCAGCATGCATAAGCACATAAAGGACGAATCGTAGGGACCCAACTAAATGTTGCAATAAATAGGTGCATTTTTAATTTCTTTTTAAATGTGGTCAAGTCAGGGGATGTCGTGACAGGCGAGACAAGGCATGACAAGAAAGGCGTGACAGACGGAGCGTCGCAGTTGCCACATTACTCCACTTCTCGCCGACCTGCACTGGTTACCAGTCAAGCAACGGATTGACTTCAAGGTTTTGTCGCTCGCTCACTTTTAGGTCTCTTCATTCTATGGCTCCAGCCTATCTTTCAGAGATACTACCCCATCAGGCAAAGCATCGTACCACTCGCTTTTCGGAATCCAACAGTCTAGAAATACCTCGTACAAACCTTAAATCCTTTGGAGACCGTGCATTTAGCTCGTATGCTCCGACAGCCTGGAACTCCCTCCCGACCTGCATCAAACATCCCCTGACCTGACCACATTTAAAAGAAACTTAAAAACATACCTATTTAGGACAGCATTTAGTGGGTCCTTGTGATTCGTCCTCGATGTGCTTATGCGTGCTGACACTGTTCATGCTGCCACTAACCACATTTGCATGCTGACCCAGTGCATGTAACCCCTAACCATGTTATTCATTTTGTTTGTTTTTCAAGCATGATTTTACTTACTATTCTATTGCGTATCACTTTGCAGCAAATGTAAAGCGCCTAGAAAGAGATTAAGTTCTCTGATGGCGCTTTATCAAGTGCAATATTATTATTATTATTATTATTACAGGAGTGAGTTCCAGGCTTTGGGACCATACGAACTAAAGGCACGATCTCCAAAGGATTGGAGGTTTGTATGAGGTGTAGGTAAACACTTTGATTCCGAAAAGCAGGTGGTACGATGCTGAGCCTGGTGGGGGAGTTGATCTGATAGATAGGCTGGAACCAAAGAATGAAGGGACTTAAAAGTGAGCAATTAAACCTTGAAGTTGATGCGTTGCTTGACTGGTAGCCAGTGCAGGTCGGCGAGAAGTGGTGTGATGTGGCAAATGACAGACAAGCCTTGCTGCAGAGCTTTGCACCAGCTAGCTGTACGTGCCTGAGTGCACAGGCTGGTAGACCGGCAAGCAGTGATTTACAGAAGTCAAGACGGGATGTCACAAATGCATGGACAAACTTAGATGTGGTATCCCTGTCTACACAAGTCCAAATTGTAGCAATGTTATGTAGCTGAAAGTAGGCAGACGTGATTGAGGACCTGATATGGTCGTCTAAAGAAAGGTCATTTTGGAACACGAAACCTAGATTTTGTGCAGATTCAACAGGAGATATGCTGGAAGAGCCGATTTTGAGCGCTAGCCTTTCCAATTTCTGAATCACATCTGCTTTGCCCATACCTAGTAAAGTTGTTTTATCACCATTCAATTTAAGAAAATTTGCTATCATCAATGTGCGGATGTCATCAATACATGCAGCAATGGAGTTGAGACAGTTCGATGTGCTCGACGTGCTGGAAGGGATCAAAGCAAAGGTACAACCTAGTGTCATCTGCATAGAAGTGAAAGCCTAGATTGTGCTTGGCAATCTTCCCGGCAAGAGGAAGAGTGTAAACCGTGAAAAGAACGGGACCAAGAACGAAGCTCTGATATACTCCATATTTCAGAGGTTTCAAAAACAAAGGCAACTTTCCCATGAACACCAGGGCGCAGAGTGAGTAGGAAGCAAGACTTAAAGAGGAAGACTGACCGCGTAAACTTCCTACAAAAAGGAAGACCGAAGTGTGACAGAAGTAGGTAGGAAGCAGGTAGGAGGCAAGATTCACTGTGGCTGCTTATGCGATGTAGCCAAGGCTTAGCCATTTCTACACAAAAGACGCCGAGCGTCTGCTTATGAAATGCACCAACAAACCCGTAACAGCACAAATTACTTAGCACTACAAACCAACACATCCGTAACGATTCACATTACTTAGTACTGTGCAGTTTCCCAAAAATCCTAATGTTTATCTTTACTTTTTTTCTCTTCTTCTATATTCGTATATAATGATGACTATAGCGGCGAACTCAAATTCCGCCGAGTTAGCTCCCGGGGAAACCATCTTTCATATCAGCCTCCCGCATTAGAGCAGGGGCTCGTGTCGGGACGAAGTTGGCCATCAAAGTTTCCTGAATCGGTATTTTAAACGCACCAATTACGTGGAAAGTCGACATCGGCAAAGAGGAAAGTCAATAGTGTAAACGCAAGTTACGTGGTCGCGTACCATGGCACAAGACGGTCCAACTTCCGCTCAGGCGGCTGCTCGAATTGGAATAGCTGTAAGAAAAGCTATGGCTACCGCCGGCAGCGGTCGTCGCGAATCGGATAGTGGCAGTAGCCTTGCTTCTGCTCCTGGTTCTCTGAGTAAAGGGTCAGCAAGCTATAAGTCAGAAGTTCATATGGAGAAGGATTCAGAAAAGAGCAAGGACTCAAATAATGGCGACCAGATCATGGATGAAGGCGCTGCTGATGCTGCCGCATCGTCGGAGCAGAAGCAGATAAATAAGAAAGAGAAGCAAGAGGAAGAACGCAAGAAAATGCAAATACTCGTCTCAAATTTCTCAGAAGACCAACTAAACAGGTAATGAAGCGTTTGCGCGTTCGTTCTGCTGTGTGTCAAGGCGTGCGCGAAATTGTTATTCGTCGCTAATGACCAGTACTGTTAGCTGAGTGCCACTGTATGAACTCATTCATCGTCGAGCTCTAAGAGCCTCGTGTCGCTCCGGTCTCTATTAGCTCTTGTCTTTCTCGACATTGCATGGCCTCGGGGGGGGGCTAATGGTAGCTTTCGCACTCGCTGGTGTTTTAAATAAAGGCCTCACACTGACGCTTTACGAAGAACTTTCAAGAATACCGAAACTTTTTCACAGCGCTATCGCAGACTTGGTAAAACCAACGTCGAGAGGTTAATAGGGTCCGCGGTGAATATGGCAAAAGCTCCACAATGAGAGGAGCAAACCCGTGACCATCGTTGGAGAGAAGCCCTCCAAGCTTTCACTTCTATGCCGTTGACACACCGATCTACCTCTGCTTTTAGGCCTCCCAGCTTTCAATCATGCCGTTAAATGTTCTGGGTCACACGTTACACTGAATGTGTCAGCATATTCTACCCAGATCCGGAAGGATCGAGTAGGGCTGTGAACAGCCTTCGTGCTAGGGATGGGGAGCAACACTCGAGTGAACAATCCCGACGGTATGCTCTGGCATGATGCCACGAGCAACAGCCATGATTTAAAGCATCTGTTTGCTAGCATTCGCAGCCCAAACCAGACACCGCACGATGCTACTTCTGCCCAGTCTCCCTTCTACCGTTCCTATCAAAGTCACAGGAACGAACGAGTCGTGGCAGACCAGCTGAACTCATATATTGAAACTTCAAACCTTGCTAGCAAGTTCCTGTCTGGTTTTAGAGTTAATCACTCCACAGAGTCAGCATTGCTTCGGGTGTATAACGACCTACTTAGGAACACAGACTTATGTGGAGTATATCTGCTTGTTTTGCTTGATCTTTTGGCAGCTTTTGATACTATCGATCACCAAGTCCTTCTTGAGTGCCTCTCATCCCACCTGGGCATCACTGGCACTGCATTGTAATGGTTCAGGTCCTATCTCAGTGGGAGACTCCAGAGTATTGATGTGAGTGGATAAAGATCATCCGAGAAACATCTGAATTATGGGGTACCTCAGGGATCTGTGCTTGGTCCTGTTCTTTTCACGATTTATACTCTCCCTCTTGCCGAGATAATTGCCAAGCACAATCTAGGCTTTCACTTCTATGCAGATGACACTCGGTTGTACCTTTGCTTTGATCCCTTCCAGCACGTCGAATTCTCCAAACTTCCTTGCTACATGCATTGATGACATCCGCACATTGATGGCAGCAAATTTTCTTAAATTGAATATTGATAAAAACCAACTTACTAGTTATGGGCAAACCAAGTGTGATTCAGAAACTGGAAAGGCTAATTCTCAAAATTGGCTCTGCCAGCATATCTCCTGTTGAATCTGCACAAAATCTAGGTTTCGTGTTCCAAAATGACCTTTCATTATCATAATAATAATAATACATTTGATAAAGAGCCCTCGGAGAACTCAATCTCTTCTAGGCGACCACATCAGTTTCTTAGTCAAGTCCGCCTACTTTCAACTCTATAGCATTGCTAAAATTCGTGTTTGTTTAGGACAGGGATACCACATCTAAATTGGCCCGTGCATTTGTGACATCCCGTCTTGACTTCTGTAACTCACTGCTTGCTGGTCTACCTGCCTGTGAAAGCAGGCGCTTACAGCTGGTGCAAAACTCTGCAGCTGGGCTTGTCTGTCGTGAGCGTAGCAGTTGCCACATCGCACTACTTCTCGCCGACCAGGCTTCCAGTCAAGCAATCCATCGACTTCAAGGTTTTGTCGCTCATTTTTAGGTCACTTCATTCTTTGGCTCCAGCCTATCTCTCAGATCTACTCCCCCACCAGGCCAAGCATCATACCACCCGCTATTCGGAATCCAACAGTCTACCAATACCTCGTACAAACCTCAAATCCTTTGGAGACCGTGCATTTAGTTCGTATGCTCCCAATGCCTGGAACTCACTCCCGACTTGCGTCAGAACATCCCCTGACTTGACCACATTTAAAAAGAACTTAAAAAACACACCTATTTAGGACAGCATTTAGTGGGTCCCTGTGATTCGTCCTTCATGTGCTTATGCATGCTGATACTGCATGCTGCCACTAACCACCTTTGCATGCTGACCCTGTGCATATCACCCCTAGCCATGTTATTCATATGGTGCTAGCCCCGACCAAGGCCTAGCTGAGTTGGGGGGGGGCTTGAGCCCCGAGGCATGTGTGAAGCGCCTGAATAGAGATTAAGTTCTCTTGGGGTGCTATACAAATGAATTATATATTATATATCTGTTGTTTATCAAGCATGATATTACTCACCATTCAATCGCGTTTCCATTGGCAGCAAATGTAAAGTGCCTAGAAAGAGATTGAGTTCTCTGAGGTGCTTTATCAATTGCGTTATTATTATTATTATTAACAACACTTACAACATAGTTAAAACCCGCTGTTCGTCTCACCATTTGCTCCGTGTTCCTGATTGCTTTTGTGTGCTGACGTGCTTTTATGTTATTACCAATGAGTTAACATGCTTCCTATTCTGTGTATGTAAAATGCCCCAAGAAAAGATTTAGAAAGAAAGATTTAGAGTTCGATTAAGGGGCTGTACAAATGTAATGTGTGCATCGTGTGCAAAGAATAAAGTAAAGAAAAAGCTCCCCGAGTCTATGCACAGAAAATGTAGAGGCAGTATGAGAAAAGGAGAGAAAGAGAGAAGAGACGCATGTAGACTTGTAAACAGGGCAGAAGGAGAGCAGAGATGTATGGACCTGCTGATTGCTAAACAATAGACATTTGTCGTTCGCAATCAATTCACAAATTGGAAAGGCTGCCGCTCAAAATTGGCTCTGCCAGCATATCTCCTGTAGAATCAGCTCGAAATCTAGGTGTCATATTTCAAAGCGACCTCTCGTTAGACGACCATATCAGCTCCACAGTCAAGTCTGCCTATTTTCAGCTTCATAACGCTGCTAAAATTCGGGCTTGTTTACATAAGGATACCACGTCCAAGTTGGTCCATGCATTCGTGACATCCCGTCTCGACTTCTGCAACTCACTGCTTACTGGCCTACCAGCATGTGCGATCAGGCGATTGCAGCTGGTGCAAAACTCCGCAGCTAGGCTTGTCTGTCGTGAGCATCGCAGTTGCCACATTACACCACTTCTCGCTGACCTGCACTGGCTACTAGTCAAGCAACGGATTGACTTCAAGGTTTTTTCGCTCACTTTTAGGTCACTTCATTCTTTGACTCCAGCCTATCTCTCAGATCTACTCCCCCATCAGGCCAAGCAAGCATAGTACTACCCGCCTTTCAGAATCCAACAGTCTACAAATACCTCATACAAACCTCAAATCCTTTGGAGACCGTGCATTTAGTTCGTATGCTCCCAATGCCTGGAACTCATCCCCGACTTGCGTCAGAACATCATCTGATTTGACCACGTTTAAAAAGAACTTATAAACACCTATTTAGGACAGCATTTAGTGGGTCCCTGTCATTCGTCCTTGATGTGCTTATGCGTGCTGACACTGTGCATGCTGCCACTTACCACATTTGCATGCTGACCCTGTGCATGTCACCCCTAACCATGTTATTCATGTTGTTTGTTTATCGAGCATGAATTTACTCACCATTCAATTGCATTTCCCTTTGCAGCAAATGTGAAGCGCCTAGATAAAGATTGAGTTTTCTGGGGGCGCTTTATCAAGTGCATTATTATTATAAGGGATCTTTGCCTGCATCCTGTTGTGCCTATTGTGCATGTTGTGCATGTCGGTTGTGATAGCCCAGGATGTGACTTGCTTGCTCTTAATGACTGAGGGTTCGAATCCTGCAGTGGGTGATCCTTTATTGCCATCTGCAAGCGGTTGAGGCTCTTTTGCTGCTATACACATGAGACTGTTAAATCAACTAATATATTTTATAATTGTGTGAATATTGTTTGCTTTTGCATGAAACTTAGGTCTGAGAGTGGGAGACAGTACAGTGGGAGAGCAGAGATCTATGAACTTGCTGATTGCAAAGTTTAAGACGTTGGTCGTTTGCAATCTAGGAATGGTTGCCTGCAAAGTTGTTATGCATGATGCACATATTGTTGGTTGCTTTTGCATGAAACTTGGGTCTGACGTCGATCTGTTGCATCATTCCAGGTACGAGATGTTTCGTCGGGCAGCATTTCCCAAGGCGTCTATTAAGCGGCTGATGCAGTCAGTCACGGGACAGGCAGTGTCTCAGAACGTTGTCATAGCAATGTCTGGTATTGCCAAAGTGTTTGTCGGTGAGATTGTTGAGGAAGCACTCGATGTCCTCGGCCAGGGGAATGCCAACAGTGGTGGCTCAGGATCAGAGACTGGCAGTCCGCTACGTCCAAAGCATATCCGTGAGGCAGTTCGACGTCTGAGGAAGCGATCTAGCATGCCATGCGTTCGTCGAAAGACGGTCTTGTTCCGGTAGCCGAAGTGCGAACGTGTCCACCTGATTTACACCAGCCACCCACTAATCTGTGGTCTGTTGGCCTCTATTCAGCAGCAAACAATCTTAAGGCCTGCCGTTCACCTGAAGATCTTCCGGATTGGTTTTCGTCTCAGTTTCAATCGTGATTGAGCGATAACCAATGAATTCATTAACAAACACCGTTGGATGCTTTTGCTTATCACTTTTGAATGCTGCAGCTTGTAGATTGATCTTAATCTATAATGATAATTTGTCAAGCAGTGAGCCACGGGCACCACTCCAAGGTTGTGTACTTATTTGGAAAATAATCATAATAATAAAGTGCCAAGAAAGAGATAAGTTCTCTGAGGGTGCTATACAAATATATTAGCATTATTATTATTATTAGGTCAATATTAGGCCAATTTAAGTTATCCCGACTTAGTGGGGACCTGGCAACAGCTTCGTTGCAAGCTAAATGATGCCAGGATGCTAGAAAATAGGAAAATGCAATAGAAATTGGGAAAAGATACCTTGCCCTAAATAGCCGGCAGTGAGGTACGTGAGAAAGAAACTATCGATGGAAAGCAAAGAACATAAACAAGTATACTAGCTTGAGCTACTTATTTACCAGCTTGTTTTATAATCATCAATTCTCCTGTCTAATGCATAGATTTATCGGCTGCCAGAATATGTTCATTTAGCCAACAATCTCAACTCTGCTTGCATCGGGGATTTAACAGTTCATCGTGTGTAACAGAAAATTCAATCGACATTAGTTCACACCATGCCATTGACATATTGCATCGTATAATAATAATACTGCATTTGATATAGCACCCTCCGAGAACTCAATCTCTTTCTAGGCACTTTGCATTTGCTGCAAATGAAGCACGATCGAATGCTTAGTGGTAGCATGCTCAATAAACAACAAGCCTAACATTGTTAGGGGTGACATGCACAGGGTCAGCATGCAAGTATGGTTAGTGGCAGCATGCAGTGTCAGCACTCATAAGCACATAAAGGACGAATCACAGGGACCCACTAAATGCTGTGATAAATAGGTGCGTTTTTAATTTCTTTTTAAATGTGGTCAGGTCAGGGGATATCGTGACGGATGTGGGGAGAAAATTCCAGGCTTTGGGTGTATACGAACTAAAGGCACGGTCTCCAAAGGATTTGAGATTTGTACAAGGTATGGGTAAACAGTTAAGATTCCGAACAGTGGGTTGTACGATGCTTAGCCTGGTGGGATAGTAGATCTGTAGGTAGGCTGCTTAGCCTGGTGGGGGAGTAGATCTGTAGGTAGGCTGGAGCCAAAGAATGAAGGGATCTAAAAGTGAGGGACATAACCTTTAAGTCGATACATTGCTTAAGTGGAAGCCAGTTCAGGTCGGTGAGAAGTGGTAAGATGTAGCAACTGCGACACGGCAGACAAGCCTTGCTGAGGAGTTTTGCACTTTTGGCAAATGTGTTTAAAGGTTGGCTGATTTAACAGCCCGATTTAGATAGCGGCAGAAGAGCCTTAACGGCTGACACTTGTAGTGGGTAATAAAAAAATATAATTCATTTCTATTGTGATCAAACAACCTAATCCCTATTCAGCGAATGACGTGCCACGGGGTTTGAGCCCACCACCTCGGCCATCAAATACATTCTCACCTTGACTTCGGTCGGGGAGCACCTTAACCACTGGGCCAAACCAGCGTGGCAATAAAGGATTGCCCACTGCATGATTCAAATCCACGACCTGGGTCGTGTTTGGGAAAATAGTGCCTTTTAGGTAGTTACCTTGCGAATTTACTATCTAACAGCTATAAGCACGCCTGCATTGGTGCGTCTTAGTTCGTTTGCATTCTAAGATCACTTCTGCTAGTTACTGTTGTCTTGCCAGACCACGGTGAATCACTAAGAACTTGTTCTAAGTGCATTAGTGTGGGAGTGGAGTAGATTGAGGCCGTGGAGCAGAGAACCCCATGCAGCTTGGCACACCTTCCCAACGAGAAAGAAAATGGAACGATTACATTTAATGAGACCAGGTAGTCTGATGTTTAGTTATCTTTGTGTTGTTTAAATGACCTTTTGCAAGAGTTGGTGTTTGCAATAGTGGTTGAGACTGCTGTGTGCCCCCCATGGCCGTTAGTTGCCATGGTTGAGGTCTCGCTATAAATAATTCATGTGTATAGTACCCTAAGAGAACTTAAATGTCTGTTCAGGTGCTCAAGTGCCACGGAGCTATAAATTACTTGCAGGAAAAAGTACCCACAGGTTGAAAGTGTATGCATCCACTTGAGTGCTTAGTGTAGCTGTCTAGTTTTTGCTTTTTTCCTCTTGCAAGACATACAGATGGATGGCCTTGTCTGTTTCACTGTGCCATGCCCATGAGTGTCACGTCTCTGTGTTGATGGATGCTGGTTAAAACTTATGCCCAGGATTCATCCAAATATGTGGCCAAACCTTGACTGAGGATGCGATCATAGGAGGGTTGAAAGGGCACGGCAAACAACAAGTACCAGACATGCCCCTGTGTCTAATTGGGGGAGGCCAGTGCATGCTCTGTCAACCCCCCCCCCCACTACGGTTTTGCTTCTGTAGTTAGCCTACGAGCAATGTTCCAATGGTACTCCTTAACTCTTTCTACCTCGTGTCTCCTGGCTCCTCTGTAGGATAGCTTGCACGAAAAATCGTCGTTGCTTGAGACTTCCTGGTATGCTATGTAAAGTTAGCAGAAAAGGGCAGCACAGTCAGCACTTTCTAGGCAATTAACATATGCTGGATGGGCAGCACAGTCAGGATTAGATTCTTGCGGTCGCGCCAAGATGTAGATGTGCTACTATTCAGGGTTCATTGGAGCTTCTGTAACAAAATGATGCAGTCATAAACTGCTACCATCACTACAACATCCATGCATGTAATAGTGTGCTGCAGGTGAGTATAATACAGCTAACTCGATTGAATGCAGCCTCGTACATGCAGGTATAGCCTCGTGCAAGTTAGCCATTCGGCTAGTTTGACGTGGACCGGCGGTCACATTGGGGCTTCACCAGCATGACTGGATACATGTGCAGGGCTATGTAATGCAGTCACACGTTGGGTCATAGGAATGCAGCTGACACTGTACGGGTTATAGATTATTTGGGCTGTTGCCATAACACACCGAAGCTCAAGTGTTCCATGGTTCGGTAGCGATTGCTGTGGTTCAAGTGCTAAAACCAATCATAAAGATTCTGATAAATCAGCTGCCCCCTTCTGTCACTTGAGGACTCTTGGTGACTGATCAAGAAGCTTTTTTCTCTGCACGAGGCTAGACCTCAATGCCTCAGCTCTTTTGTACTGACTTTGCACCTCCTCCTCCTCCGTCTCGGACATCCTTCAGAGCACTCTTGAGCTGCTGCTCCCAGGCTACTTAAAAATAATAATTCATTTGTATAGCGCCCCAAGAGAATTTAATCTCTATTCAGGCGCTTCACATATGCCTCGGGGCTCGAGCCCACGACCGCAGCCAGACCTTGGTGGGGGGGCCGAGCACCTTAACCACTGGACCAAACCAGCTCCTTAATTTGCAGACGGTCCTCCTGAATCAGCTACTGCTTACTTTATTTTTTGTTGAGCCGAATAAAGTCAAACTTTGAGCAGGAGTACGATCATGATGAAGTAGCAGTTCTCTTAGCATGCAGTTTTTAGTTGTTGGCTGTTAATAAAACAGCCTCCCCTCTGTGACGCCAAGTATGTATATCTCAAGTCAGTGTGCCAATTAGTTAACCCCAGACAAATAATGATAATACATGTGTGTAGCATAGCACCCTGGGCTTTTTAAGCAATTGACATATGCTGGAAAGGAAGCATGTCAATGTAGCTAGTGATAGCGTACACTGGGTCAGCACAGATTAGCACACGAAGGACAATTCACAAGGATGCAGCAAATGCTGTGGGGAATGTGCGTTGTAGCTTCTTTTCAAATGTATTTCAGTCAGAAGATGTCTTATCGTCAATAGCTCCGACAAAGTGTACTGCATGTTTGCGAAGTACATGGTCGCAAAGGACACGGTGGCTTGTTTACAACGTCACCGTAAAATCACGTTCGCACTACACCCGGCAGGCTATCTCAATACCCCCGGAGTTCCAGGTCTTGAAAGAATACGAACTAAAGGCACTGTCTCTGAGTTAAGGTCGGTTCGAGGCACAGCTAAGCCAGTTGAATCAGATGAGCGAGTGGTACGACGCCCAGCCTGATTTATGAGTAGTTCGGATAGGTAGGCTGGACGGAGTAAGAGAACGAAGTGGGAGCCAGTGTAGGTCGGTGGAAGTGCCGTTATGAGACAACTGTGACGTTCACGAGAGATAAGCCTAGCTGCAGAGTTTTGCACCAACGATCAAGCAGCTTATGGAACTCAAGATTGTGTCACTCACTTTTAGGTCCCTTCATTCTCTTGCTTCATCCGACCTATCAGGACTACTTCCCAACCAGTCTTGGCATCGTACCCCCACTCTTCTAACTCAAATCATTTAGCTATGCCTCGTACGAATCCGAAATCCTTTGAGACCGAGCCTTTAGTTTGTATGCTTCCAAAGCCCGGAACACACTCCCGACTGACGTCGCGACATCCCCTAACTTGACATTTAAAAAAAAGCTAAAAACGATCCTGTTTCTCACAGCATTCCCTGAGTCCTTGTGAATTGTTTTTGGTGTGCTTATGCTAGCCGACATTGTGCATACTACCACTAACCATGTGGTCATGCTTCCCTTACAGCATATGGAAAGTGTCTAAAAAGAGATTAAGTTCTCTGAGGGTGCTATATCATTGTATCATTATTATATATCATCAATTGTAGACACCTTATTGACCAGGCCGGATGACTTGTGATGAGTGAGTTACAGAAGCCGAGAGGGAACGGCACAAAAGCAGGAACGAACTTGGTTGTGGTTTCCTTATCTGAACACGTCCGAAATTTTTCCAAAAGGTTCAAAGTGAAGGCATACATATGCTTTATCTGCATAGAAATGAAAGCTAGATTGTGCTTGGCGATTACATAAGCAAGAGTACGAGTATAAATTGTGGAAAAAGTAGACCAAGCACAGATTCCTGAGGTACCCCGTACTTGAGGGGGCTCCTCGGGTTATTGCTGCCAGCTGACATCCATGCTCTGGAGTCCCCTTCAGACATAGGACGTGAACCATTGCAGTGCAGTGCCAGTGACACCCAAGCGAGATGACAGGTTCCCAAAAAGGAGTTGGTGATCTATAGTATCAAACGTTGCTGAAAGCAAGATAGGCAGAGGCTCTACCTCAGTGTGCATACGTGAGAAGTTCGCTATACACTCGAAGCAGTTCAGACTCATTGGCGTAATTAGCTCTGAAAACTGGCTGATCGTCCTTGCTAGGTCCGAGGTTCTAACGAAGAAGTTTAGCTGGTTTGCAACTACCGGCTCCACTGTTTTGGATAAGAGATAACATGGATACTGGCGGAAGTTGGTTAGATTGTATTGGTCCGACGTTGCCTTTTTAATGGGTGGCCTAGCAACAGCATTTTTTAAGGATGCAGGGACAAAACTATGAAGCACCTAGAAAGGGATTGAGTTCTCTGATGGCGGTTTATCAAAAGTATTATTATTATTATTATTATTAAGACTTGAGGCTGATGACTTATTTATTGTTCTAGTTATGCTGGGAAGTAGCAAATCTATGGATCTCGGCCGGAGAGCAGAGCATATTGTGTCTGATGGGCTAGCATTCTTCTTAGACTGTGAGATGAAGACGAGATTTGAAGGTGGACACTGAGGTACTGCCGAGAATTGAGGGAAAGGAGTCCAGTGGAGATGTTACCTTGGCAATGGCCTCTCTAGAGTCTTGTTTATCTCACTGACACAGAAGCTAGAGAAGAAAGTAGCCTCGGAGCACCGCCAACGAGTCGTGGGTGCTGCATGGATACATGCGGGCGTGCCGATTTCTGCAGATCAGGGCAGAAATCAAGAACTTCCGTACCTTTGCGACAAGTCCATATTCGTAATACATATTCCAAAGTACGTACGTACTCACCATTCAATTGCATTTCCCTTTGCAGCAAATGTAAAGCGCCTAGAGAGAGAGATTAAGTTCTCTGAGGGCACTTTATCAAGTGCATTATTATTGTAATTATTATTACGTGCGCAGAGATATAGTCATTGTACCACTCACAATTCGAAGCGCTAAGTACAACCGAACAAATAAGTGCTTCAGATGGCCTTTGATACTTCGTAAACCATAGATTTTGACATTTCCGGTTCCTAATCATTATAATCCTAGGGCTGCTAATAATCTCGAGCAAGTCATAGTCTGCTTGTCTGCACATGTTTCGTTATTCTACTGAAGGGGTAGGGGCAGAGGAATGGGAGGGTGGGAGGGAATAACTTTTCTGAGTGGCTTGGCATGTTTCTAAGAGTGAGAAGTGCCAAAATGATAACATAATCCGTGACAGTGTGAAGGTACCCAAATACGGAGCCGACCAAGAACAATTAAGAGCCCAAAACCGGTTTTCGACTGGTCGATTCTATCGGCGGATTCAGACTACTTGGCAATCAGTTAGCAGACTAACCGACTGCCCTAGGAGAACTGCGTTTCATACTCATTACGCAGGGAAACGTAGGCCAGCGCTAGTAGCCCGAGTATTGTGACTGCACCGAAGTTGTTAGAATACTGAGAGTATTAGGAACCGCGCGTCTCTGAACATTTGTACTTGAGCTCATTTGCTTAGCTGGGTTAAGTAGCAACAGACCGCAGCGTAGAATAGTTGCTCTCAAAGAGACGCTTCTTTTGATTGCCAAATAAGTAATCGGCAAAATTTGGATAGAACCGTACGTTGTCTTACAGAGCGCCTGGACTTATTTCGGAGATACAGTCAATATCAACTAATCGCATTGGATTCGACACTCGACGTCTGCAGAGTGTCGCTCGTCGGCGGCTGCTGGTACGATCCGTCGGGCGTACTCCGAGGCACTAGTTCTGCCAGTACCGGTCGCTTGGCTGTGAAATCCACCGACCGCCTCTTGAGTCGCGTTCGCGCGCGTGGAAGACTTGGACAACTCCGCAGCCGTTTCACCTGCCCGTCTTGGGCGGCGAAGCAAAGCCGCTATCGGTCCAGCCCGCACGGCTACAGTCGCACTCGAAGTTCCTTTCCAACTGCGGCAGCCTGTGTGTCGCCGCACCCGTGCTCGCACAGTCTCAGCGCCTAGTCCGGCACTCCTCCCGCCGAGCACTTACGAGAGCGCCATCGCCAGCAGCGGTCGCCGCGGGCAGCTGCTTCCACCCCCTATTGATATCGGGCAGCTGCTTCCACCCCCTATAGATATCTAGCGTGTCCAGGACACCCACCTCAGCATGCGCGGATCGCCATTATTCGCGCAGCTCGACTTCCGCTTCTTTCCCTCGACTTCCTCCGCAGAGGACGCGGACCCGCGCTGTTACAAAAGGCTGACGTGCGGCGGCCACATCCGGTCAGAACCCGGTCGCTAACGGAGCGCTCGCAACAGTGCTAGTCTCAGCCGACGCGCACCGAACACCGGTGATGCCCGAACCTTGCAGCACGGTAGTTCCGTGCAGGTGCTGCATCGATCCTATACGTGCAGGTGCGCCGGCTGTAGCCTGAACGCGGCAGCGACGAAGAGCGCTCGTACCTTGACATATCAAGTCCGCATCCGCTACGTAGACAAGTTTATTTGACAGCAGCGGACGGTAACAGGCGTTCAAGAGCGGCCATGACGTACACTAACGGCTCCGTGGCGGCGTAGAGCTCAAATCAGCTCCAACGCCAATGCCCCGAGCCTGAAATTCCAACTGTTCGCCTATCTCAGAGCGCCGGCTTTTTATACGACCTCGACAATAAACTATCGTACGATCGTGAATAGTAATTATCCGGCTGGTTTTGCTGGCGCCGCCGTTTCAGTGCCTCCTACTTATGTAATAAAGACTGTCCTCGGCCATAAATTTAAAAAAAAACTAACAAGCTATGGTAGTTGTCGACGTTCGGCTTCAAAACCTCGTCAGGCTCTGACACAAATTGATACCGAGGATTTTCGGGTCGTCGTCTTCTAGGCTGTCGCTGCGACTATATTGACTTTAACTTCCTCGTCAACAGCCGTCCCACCAACGAGCTGGACTTTAAAGCGTCTCAACGACTTGCTGCTTTTCATCTCTTTTTAGGCACTTTCACTTTTTTTAGACACTTTTCATCTCTTTCTATGCACTTTACATTTGCTGCACAGGAAGCATGATCGAATGGTTAGTGGTTATTCATTCCTAATACTTGATAACAGATACTCGAACTCGTTATACCGGTGGCTATAGATACCCGACAACAGATACCTGAAACGATCTCATACTAGAAGAATGAAATTAGTACACACCACGCAGGGAGAAGCAGACCTCCTTTTACCGTAGCACGAGCAATTGCGACTTTGTCTTACCGTGCTCAGTACTGGCATTGCATCAGCTATCCAGTCTCGTCTGCCTTTAGTTCAGTTAATCTGCCGATTCAGCAGCCAGAGTATGGTCATAACCGCTCGACGTCAATCGACATTTGTGCAATTGAAGGCGGACGATATCACATTCCCCACGTTACAAAGTCAATGTCGTTATCACAGACGAAATCACGCAGATACGATAACACGCGTGAGAAGTTTCCTCAAGTAGGAAAGCATGCGAAAATTAGTTACCATTAAAAGTAGAGCGTCCTGCATAGACAGGTACTCTTCGCCATCACCGTGTAGCATCAGATGCGATATATATATATATATATATATAATTCATTTGTATAGGGCCATCGGTGAAATTAATTCATCTCTCTTCAGGCGCTTCGCATAGGCCACGAGGCTCGAGCCAACAACCTCGGCCAGGCCTTAGTTGGGGCGAGCACCTTAATCACTGGGCCACACCAGCGAGGCAAATAACATTGTAGCCACACAGCCCGTTGCCAAACCTGCTCCTCGTCTGGCGCATAGCAAGGCTTCGCTACAGTCACATTACTGGTAGTGCAGGCATCACCTGTAGTAGGCTCGCAGTCAGAGAAAGAGGCTCGTTCAGCGTCAGAGCAGCAGTCCATAACCTCAACAGTTCGAATTGTAGCAGTCTCGAAGCAAGCTACAACAGACACAACCTCCACAGTGGCTATAACCAGCTCAAGAAGAAGACCACTTCGCACTTCAATCGTCAGTCAAAACAAAAGGTACCGGGCACCTTCTCGTTATCGGCAGCAATTTCTGTGCTCTCGCGTAAGATCGTAACCACTGGCTTTTCAAGCCGTATACCGACCGGGTTTCCCGATTTCAACACACGGGAGTTTCAACAATGGCCTGCATCAGTGCTACATTGGTCACCTTATCGCCTTCGACATCTTCCAGATTAACCGTTGTAAGTTAAAGCCTGATGCTGTCACTAGCTCACTTAATTTCTAGCCACGTACCAGTTCCAGCATTACTCTCAGCTATTTAGCCACGACATTTAGATTACATATTCCTGACTGATGCGTCAGACGTTGACATAACTCTGCTTTCAGGATATTCACACTTTTCAAAATAGAACGTTTAAATGGCAGCTATATTCTGCTAAGCTGCCTCTACCGCCTTGTGCTATCCATGGTGTGAGCATATTTTCATATGTCGCTTAAGATCAGAGCTGTACTATTAGCCAATTGCTTAACATTGGCTAAGCACTGCATCGCAATTCGCAAAGGTTCGGCCGGAGAATTTTCCGACTCCTGAAGTTCAGCATAGCAGTCAGCTATTTCACCATTCAATGGCTCGCTATCGCATTCAGTTCGTAAATTTAACACGCCAATAAAAACTCAATCTTTCAGATTTGATGTTCACCAACAGAGTCACAAGCAATTAGACTAACACCAAACGACTGCTAGGATCCTCTGCAATTATTCACCGCGTGCGACGCGATGTTGAATGATACAAACGCGGCTTGCGGCTTCAACGTCCGGTCAGAACTAGGCCCCAAACTCAGCGCTTGTAGCGGTGCTAGTTAGTCTCAGCCGACGCCCGCCGAATACTGGCGATGCCTGAACCTCGTAGCGCGGCTAGCGACGACGAGCACTCCTCGTACCTTAAAATGTCAAGTCCGTATCCATAATGTAGACAAGTCTATTTGACAATAGCGGTCGGTTACAGGCGTTCAACGTAGGCCGCGACGTACACTAACGGCTAGGCTCTAATCAATGCCAATGCCGAGTCTGGAATCCCAACTGCCCGCCTATCTCAGAGCGCCGGCATTTTATACGGCCTCGGCAATAAATCGTCATATAATCGCATAATCATAAATAATAATTATCCGCCATAATCCGGCTGGTTTAGCTGACGCCGCCGCGCGTTTACCTGAGCGCGATTAGACGTCCCGCTCGAATAGACGAGGCGGCCCTAGCATCCGCGAACGCGTGGGCCGCGCGCGACCCTCTCGGGCCAGGGGGCGACGGTGCACGAGCCTGTCGCGCGAGTCCGACCCGTTCGCGGAGGCCGCTCGGCTAGCAAGCGACGCGGTCCCAAGCGGCAGCGCACGACGCGTTTAATAAGGCGCGCTCTCGGAGAGCGAGGTCGCGGATCCAGCTGGCTTTTTACGCGCGGTCGTTGTCGCACTGCAATGCGAAGCTCAACGACGGCGCAACCGCCCTAAAGAACCCGGATTCTGGCAGTGCTGTAGCGAGCGCTGCTGGGCGGGGATTGAGGAGGGCAGCGGCGGAAATTATTTATCAGCCTGTAAATGCAGTTGCATTGCAAACCCTGTGGTGGCCCTAGGCTGCGCAGCTCGCAGCGCACGGGCAACTAGGCCTCAGTCGACAAACGCCTGTCGGTGCGTAGCGGGCGGGAGACGCGCAGGCCTGGCCCGCCCCGGGCGCCGGGGCTGACGTCATTCACATCCGTTCAAAATAGCCCGTCCAGACCCTGCGGATGTAGTGAACGGAGGAGGACGTGCTGGCCTCGTGCTGCTGGTCGGTCGACGATGCGAACGAGAGACGTCTGATTACACATGATAGGTTAGTTTCCCTAGGCTATGAGTGCATTTTTCTGCAGCCTTTCTAACGTCGCCAGCATCGCGGCAGCTTTTTACGCGCTTTGACCGCGCAGCCCGCTCTGCCTTATGCTGACGGCCGTCGGTGTCATTTGATGCTGTATATTCCGCGTCTAGTCTCCTGCTTTATAGTCTGCGTCTAGTCTCCTACCGTTGTGTGTGGATTAGAAAAAGACGTGGCGTTAGCGCGGTAGCACGGACCGCGCGTCACGGGATGCTAACTTCGCCGTCTGTGCAGCTGCTGCTGCTTGCTGGCTTTGTTCTGGACGCTCGCGGTCGACTGTCGTTCTTAGCGGCCGGGAATGAGGGAGATGGCCATCGCAATTCTCAACAAAGCGAATGCCGGGCTTTCGCAGCAGTCGTCTGCAGCGCTTACAGTCGGTTGCTTCTCGGAGGTCGAGCTCGAACATCGCATTCACGACTCGGCCAGTCGTAAGGGCAACCGGAAAAAGAAGCGGCCGTCCTACTACGGTCGTCCGCTGACGTTTGACGGTAATATGCCGGCGTCGCCGCGGCGCGCGCGCCCGCACGCGTGCGTTCGTGCCTCTCGCGCTTCTCTCGCGGGCCTCGGTCCTTATTTTTGCGGCGCTCTCGGTTAGCCGCCTACGCCGACCCAGGGACGGCTGCTATCTGCTTGCAGGTACTTACGAGGCCACCGGGGAAGTGCTCGGAGAAGGTTCGCACGGTCAAGTAGCCTGCTACGTCCATCGGCAGTCTGGGGTTGAGTATGCCGTGAAGGTGAGTTCCGTGGCTGGCCCACCGAGTTCGGCTTGCTTCTCCTTCTCCTCTCTCCCCTCCTCTCTCCCCTCCTCTCTTCCCTCCTCTCTCCCCTCCTCTCTCCCCTCCTCTCTCCCCTCCTCTCTTCCCTCCTCTCTCCACTCCTCTCTCCACTCCTCTCTCCACTCCACTCCTCTCTCCACTCCTCTCTCCTCTCTCGACTCCTCTCTCCCCCTCTCCCCTCCTCTCTCCCCCCCCCTCCTCTCTCCCCTCCTCTCTCCCCTCCTCTCTCCCCTCCTCTCTCCCCTCCTCTCTCCCCTCCTCTCTCCCCCTCCTCTCCCCCTCCTCTCCTCCTCTCTCTCCTCTCTCTCCCTCCCCTCCCGATTTGTGTGTACCCGACTGGGCACCCAAGCGGCTTTCGGTTGGGTGCTGACAAGCCTTCTAAAAGCTTGCTGACACTGCTGTACGTGCTTGCTGGCCAGCTTTTTCCAGGCTCATGCTTCACTGTCGGGTAGTGGGGCACAGGTGGTGGTGGGTGATGGTGATGGTGATGGTGATGGTGATGGTGGTGGTGGTGGTGGTGGTAGTAGTGGTGCTACAGCCAGTATCAAACCAAGGAGGGGCTAGACCTTGCCCTTGCCAGTTCGCCGGAGGGTGATGCCTTGCAGCTTGGGTGTCCAGCTGCACACTGGGTTGTGGGAGGAGGGTGTTTTGGTCTCGCTGGTGCCGGCCTGTTGGAGGCATTCACACCTGTTTATTACAGCATTTGGTCGGTCTTTGTGATTGTCCTTCGTGTGCATATTGTCTTTTGCTGATTGTCTTTCATTTGCAGATTGTCGCTTACTGTGCCTGCTGCTTGCAGATGTTACTACCAACATTTGGGTGCTATACAAATGTATTATTACTATTATGCGATGGCTTTGGGAATTTGAAAACCTGCATAACCCTGCTGAAGTTAGCTTTGCACAGCAAACAGCGGTGTACTTTATTTGGTCGAAATTGTTTGAGTTAGTATGGCTTTCCCTACTGCTAGTTGTAGGCATTTGGCTTCGACTACTCCCGATGACAATGCATCATGTTCTTTTTTCTTTCGAGTACCACGATTTCCTTTTCAGGAGTGTTTAGTGTTTTAGAAAAGTAGTTGAGGCTTCGGCTGCTTAGTTCTTTTCTTTTAACTAGGCACAGGTGATCTTATGCCGAATTGCAGTAGCAGGCGTAGGCATCCAGCCCTGCCTCCCCCACGGACCGAAGTTATTGGGCTTGCTAGGTGGCTGGCCTCTGGGCACAATCCCTTCAGCCCTCATCTATGATTGGCTGCTCCCGTCATGGTTTGGCCCTCCTCTGGCGTAACCCTGGGTGGCCGAGGGCCTCAGGCCCAGTATTTAACGCCAGGCTGTCGTCCAGGCTGCTTTTGGCTCAGCACTGGTTCTCGGCAATGGCTTTGTGCAATGTATGGCACCCGAAATTTGCTCAGTTGTGCAGGGTCTACCGATGATCAATTAAAAGGTTAAGGCTGCTGATTGGATGGGCATCTGATCCACTTGCTGTTAAGGAGCAAATGACAGGCTCTAGCGGTATGACTTTGGTATCTTGCATTGCAGACGAAGATATCAACATCGACAGCATCTCACAGTGCTAGGCCATGCTGTGAGCACAGTTTTCATTACTTGCATGCATGTTTATTATGCTGCATGGATTAAGAAGTTTTAGCAGCAAATGTAGCAGTGCTTGCATTGCCCCATTGCCTTTGTTTTGGGGTCTTTACCCCTCCCCCCCCGAATGAAGAGTACGCTGTAGCACTGTACACTGCAGTCGGTTCTGTTACACTTGCACGAGCTGATGCCCTGCCGGTTTTGCCCCTCAATGCATTCCCCCATCCCAATAGTGCATTCCCCACCTCCAACTGTGTTTTGCTGCAGGAGATCAGAAAGATGTCTAACTACAACCGAGGAAAGATTCTGAAGGAGATTGACATATTCCACCACTGTCAAGGCCACAAGAACATCTTGCAGCTGCTTGAGTACTACGAGGAGGCCGAAAGTTTCTTCTTGGTCTTTCATCGTGTGCTTGGAGGTGGGCAGCTGTCTCAAGATCCCAGCATGTGCTGCTGCTGCCTTGCGTCCTTGCTTTACCGCTCCTGTGCCTCTACCTGCGCCTCACTGCTGCTGGTGGTCGTAAGAATATCCAGTGTGCCCGTACAACAAGTGTGGAGCTGACTAGGCTTACCACCACCCCCTCAGTTGGTTGGTACTGTGTCCCTTCTCTGCTGCCGATTTCGTGGTAAACAACCTAATTAGCTGCCGAACTTGAGCTACACACGTATTCCATGGACATCAGGTGCTGATAAAAGTGACAGTGAAAGGGGGTTGCTTTTGACCACCGTAGGCTGCAGCAACTACTTCAGGCTGCAGCAACTGTTGCGCTATTCGGTTCGTCTAGCACCAACCGATATGGTTTGAGTAGTGATGTTTCATCTGTCCATCAGGCCAGAACGCTGTTTGATGCAGCAGCCATCCTTGCAGGCACACTGCTGCAGAACATTCAGAGGCGGGGCAGCCTGACAGAGCTGGACGCCAGCCGTATTGTGGGCGACATCGCCGGCGCCCTGAGCTATCTGCATAACAAAGGTGTGCATGCGGCAGGCAGCAGTGTGCCTATTCCATCCGGGCCGCTCTGTCCAGCTGGCTTCTGTCGGCTGTTGCAGCCAGCGAGCAACAGCTCGCAGCCTTTGGGCTGGGCACGTGGGCTTGCTTGGTGCACGTGCCGAGAACAGTTCATTCGTGCCTCACGTTGTCAGCACGGGCACCTCACATCGCCCGTCCCTTGTTCTCGCTTCAGGAATTGCTCACCGGGATCTTAAACCGGAGAACATTTTATGCGATAGCACGGAAGAGGTACGCTACTGCATCGCCACCCGGGGCGCCACCGCCGTTGCTGCTGTTGCTGCCGATGCTGCTGTCACCGTCTCTGCTGTCTTGCTGCCTCTGCAAAAGTCTGTGCAAGTTCTTCTCTGCAGTGTAATTGTCAATGGCCAGCCCGAATTGTCTGGCACGTGAAGCCGGCTGCCCACTGCTGTGGAGCAATGGCTATTGATTGCTCTGTTCATTTTCAATTACGCGCGGTAGCTGCTTCCCAGCCCCTTTGCTGCCTTGCTCAATGGACTCCTGTTTGCCACTGGCTCTCGAGCACAAGCTGAGAGCCTTTCCTGTGCCTGCCTCTGTTGCTATCACCAGGCACCTCTCTGCGACGCCCCCTTTCCAGCAGCCCAGTTTTCATGCGATTGCTTCGCCTCACCCCTCCCCTACCTGCTTTCATCACCGTCACGTTGCCCACAGCTTCTTGTGGCTACCTGTGAGCGTCTGCCGTCGACAATTTCCCACGTGTTCTTGTCGGATGCTGCTTTGTGCGGTCAGCGCAGGCCACTTGCACTTTTGGCTCATTGTGCTGCCATACTTCGTCGGTGTCCTCGGTCAGGTAGTGGTGCCTCGGCAGCTGCTGATGAAGCCACTGTGTGCAACTGTGCTTAATTCCCAGCACTACTAGGAAAGTGTACTGTCGCTTGTCCCAGTCTATGAGGGCGTTGATTGAAGGGGCGAGTTCTCAGTGACCGACATTTCTTGTTGCTGCATTTCAGCTGGTGCCTATAAGGATATGCGATTTCGATCTTGGTAATGCAGTCATAGTCGAGGAAGAGACCAAGACGCCTGTGACGACACCTCAGCTCTTGACACCTGTAAGTCAGGCAGCTCTTGAGCATACTGGCTCCTGCACCACCAGCTACTGCTGCCAGCACGCGCATTGCCAGTCTTGTGCGTGTGCTCACGAGTGGGTGAGCTAGTGCCCCCGCATGGCATGCATGCGAGTTGTGTCGCCACAGTCGCTGGAGATCTGTGAGAATGATGCATTGATGGTAGTGGTTATGGTGGTAACCACCTTCCTGCTGCTGGTCGGGACCTGGTGAGGGAGGTGGCCACTGGATCTAGTCATCAGACCGTGCACCGACCTGAAGGGGAGTACTGCCCTTGGGCTGGCCTCATTATCGTGGGCTGAGTGTGTGTGCCGCTGTTTATCTTCCACGGCTGTTTTTGCCTCCTGCTGCTGCTGACCCGGTGTTGGTTTGTGCTTCACTTCTTTGTTCTGCCAAAACCGCCCGTGCCGGCCTCAGGCACCGGTTTCTCTCCCCCTCACCATCTTCTTCCCCTCCATCAAGCCGGTCAGCTCCACTAGCCTCTTCTGTTGCAGGTGGGATCCGTTGATTATATGGCGCCGGAGGTGGTCGATGCCTGGGTAGGAGAAACCTACTCTTACGACAAGAAATGTGACCTGTGGAGCCTGGGCATCATCCTGTATGTTCCATGTCGACGAGCGTGCCTGCCATCGCCCTGTGCTGCTTCATGCTGCTCTCCTTCCAACATGCCGCAGCCACCGCATGCATCCCTGGGTCGCTTAGCTCACTCAGTGGCGAGGTGATCACTGTTCATGGCCCTTCCTGCATTGGGCAGTTTTTCTGCAGTGGTAAATATTCTATCGCCCTCTTCAAGCAGTGCTGACAGCCGTGAGGCAAAACGCTATATTAGTGCCGATAGCCGTTAGGGTTCTTTTGCTGCTCTATAAACTGGGCTGTAAATCTCAGCTAGCCGGTTTTTTTATGTCGTTGCGTTCGCCATTAGAAGCGACTTCAGACTCCCTGACAAGTGATGGCTCTGGCTGGAGGTTACCGAACTGCTGAGGATGGGTGTAAAAAAAAAAAAAAAAAAAAAAATTTTTCCTCGTGCTTTGGACTCGGTGTGTCGACAACGACCAGTTTCGATGGCATGTCCGGCGGCTTTTGCATGTGCAATAAGTCGCTGTCGGAGCCCAGTGCGGCTGAGGAAGCAGCTTTTGCTGTCTGCCTGCCGCGCATGCGTGCGTACGTGCATGCCCCCTCCCTGCAGAAAGAAGCAGCTCGAATTGCTTTCAGTGGTTATCATTCCGAGGCAGCTCTCAGCTAGTGATTACAGCGTGCCGAGCCATCGTGCCCCCGAGCAGGGCAGCGCAGTTGCATTCCCACACAGGCAGCACAGGCTCATGCCCCACCAGTGAGAAGGGGCTGCTGCCTGCCTGCTGCTGCCTCCCTCCAGCAGCGAGAGCACCCTTGCCTCGCGCAGCCCACCGCAGCCGAGTCTGACCGAGTGCGACGACTCGGCTCTGTAGGTACATCATGCTGTGCGGCTCGCCGCCTTTCTACGCGTCGTGCAGCAATGAGGGCTGCGGCTGGCAGCGTGGTGACAGCTGCAACAGCTGCCAGCAGCTACTCTTCAGTCGCATCCAAGAGGGCACGTTCGACTTTCCCCATCCCGAGTGGTTGCACGTGTCCGAGCCGGCAAAGGATCTCATCTGTCATCTGCTGGTTCGGAGCCCGAGCCGGCGCTACTCGGCCGATCAGGTGCTGGCTCACAGCTGGATCCGTGAGCCGGCCCCTGTGCGGCCTCTGGCCACACCAGGGCTGCTGCAGAGGTAGGCACGTGTGCACTCTCCTCCGCACCTGCTCTGGTATCCCCTGCTCCTCCGGCACTCTGCTCTCTCCCCCTCCCCCCCCCCCCCCCCCCCCTGGTCGCCACCAAATGCCCAAGACCCTGACGGCCGTCCACGGTGCTTGCTGGTCGAATGGCTAGTGCCCCGGATTGCCTAGTTTATGCAGGTGGTGTCCTTGTCTGTCTGTCTCTGTCCTTGCCTGTCCCTGTCTGTGTCTGTCTCTCTTTGTCTGTTTCTGTCTTTGTCACACACTGTGTTGCTGTCTCCTCCCCTAGTCTGCCTGCTTTCCTTCATTTGACACGATGATGCTCATTTGCCAAGAATGCCGTGCTTACCTGGCCCTAGCTTGCTTGACCGGTGGATGGCCTTCGTCGCAGATGACCTTCGTATTATGCTTGCATGCACGACACCTATCTAGCACCTGACCTAGGCGGTGTTTGACGGTAGTTGGGGGTGTGTGTGCTTTGACCATTGTACCTCGAGTCTGATCAGCCAGCGCCATTACACTGCTTTCTTTGTTCGGTCGTGCCAACCACAGAGTTGCTGCCTGCTTCCAAGTTTATCTACACAGCTGCCTGCAGCATGCTTTTGGTCGTCTTGCCTGTGATTTTAGGAACAACAGCTCCCAGATTCTCGACGTCTATGCCGAGCAGGCCATGGCCATTAACCGCCTAATGGTGGCACGCCTGGCCATCTGCGAAGGCAGCGACGATGCTGCCGCCACGTCGTCCTGCCAACCATCATCGGCGACGTTCTTCATCGGCGACAGCCCCGCGGAGTCGGATTGCGATTGATCGATAGCTTTTTTGCTTAATTAGATCAGCCAGCAGTGCGCAACTGTCTTGACATCGGAGCAGTGGGCGCGGCAGTAGCAGCAGTGGGCAGATCGAGGAGCTCGGCAGTTGCGACTGGCTGGACTAGGAGGTGATCGGGCTGATGGGCTAGGAGGGTCAATGTCAGGAGGCCGCAAAAAAGTCATTGTGCTTGCACGTCTGGTCTGAGGCGTTATTGGTGGTGACTCGGTGAAGCTGAGAGCCGTTGCTGGCTGCATGGCAGAAGGTTGTGCTGCCGGGAGCTCCTGCTCTAGCTGCTGCTGCTTTGGTCGCCGGTCGGTGTGCGTTGCTCAGGTGGCCCCTGTGTGGCCTGACCTTGCTTTTGCTGCATTATCTCGAGGATCCATGCTCTATGCTTGATCATGCATTTCTGTCACTGTTATCCGTCTAACTACGTCTTTCTTCCCCCCTACTCTCTCCAAGTTAAGGCTGGTACAATGTCGGCTATGGTGGTGGTGGTGGTGGTTGCGGCGGCTGCTGTGGAAAGACGGTGGTGGTTTGGCGAGGCGTGACGATGCAGAGTCTCGGTGTGCTCCATGCGGCTGCCAACCCTTGCAAGCGTGGTGGCATCAGCAGCTGCACCAGGATGACGTGCAGTCGTTATCCGAGTGCTGTTGTTGCTGTCTCAGCAGCTGTGCTGTCCTGGTGGCGGCGGCAGTGCAACCATTCTGTGAGATGCAGTGAGTTTGGCCAAATGCAGCCGAGCAGGCGCCTGCGCCCTGTTTGCATTGTGTCCTGCTACTGTAACTGCAATAAACACTCTTGGCCACTACATTGTTGGAGCATGTTGACATAGTTTCCACTCTGTCGAATAGCAGTAATTTTTAGTTGCAGCTGTTTGCCTGCGCAAGCAGGCGTCCATCGTCTAGCGATGCTGTGGCTGAATAGGAGTCTTCCAAAGACGCACGTGGATGCTTGCGTTTTTTGGTCACCTGCAAGACAATGGACACATGCTCGCATCGGCTGCCGACGGCTGTGGCAGCAGCTGCTTCCCAGGCACTGCTGCGTTTGTCGCCGTGCTGAACCGATGCTGCACGTGCTCCGAACCCTCGCTCAGCCAGCGCCACCTAGCGAAGAGCAAACCTTGTGCTGGAGGCAAAGGGGTCCGGCCGAAGGCCGCTAGCACTTGTTTGCTGTGTGCATGCCAGCAGCTTCAGTGAACAGTTGCCAGTCTCCTGGCTGTGAAGCTTGGGGTTGACCAGAGGGAATCATGATTGGCAGGCCGACCTGGGCTTCGTAGGACAAGCTGTAGGACAAGCTGTAGGACAAGTGCTGCACGGCCGAATGAGCAGTATGCCCCACCACTGATGTATGGCTAGACAGTCGGCCTTGCCTAGTCGCATAAATCACATCAGACACCCCCCCCCTCTTTAGGCAGACTGCTGCCGTTGTGCAGGCCCTTTCGGTGTGTGAGATGCGACTGTGGTTTACCGGTCCGACAATGCTTCCATTCCAGATTTTGGTTTGTGGTTGGTCGATGCACCCCTGATTAGTAGCAGCCTAGCCCCCTGCGGCCTCACAGCTTGCACAGCTTGGTCAGTGGTTATGTGCCTGGTAGAGTCGTGAGGTAATGTGATGTCAGTGGATCTCTGGTGCCTAGTGCCGATGATTCCTTTCTCGAGTCATGTTCGATACGGCCGATTCAGATTGCAAGTGCCTGCTGCTGGTGAGACATTGCTATCGTCTGCACAATACAGAAAAGAGTTGGGCCGTACTGAGCATTTGATGAGCAGAGGGAGGCACCATGACCACTTTATGCAGTGCCAAAGCCTCGGAGCAAAACAACTGTGCCAATGCCTGCATGAGTGCACACAAAAGATGGGCTGCTCAGCCTTTGCCCAGCCGAGATCGCCGTGTTACTAAATATGGTCGGCATCTGCTATGCCTGCACCAGGATTTATGGCTTTGCTTAGGCCACGGTTCGCCACCTGCTCAGGTCAAGACGATTGCCTTGCTTGTGCCCTTGGCCTGGCAAAGTAAAGCGAGGCGATACACTAAGCGCCGTCAACAATTCTTTCCACCACCTGAATGATTCCGAAAATAGACTGGCTGTGTATAGAAGGAAGCTTGCAATAACGACCTCTTCTGTCGTGTCTTACTCTTGCTTTACCCTTGCTAAATTTAGCCACGTCCTTGCAGAGAGTTGGTTGGCATTTCGAGACCCTAGTGCTAAGCAGCTACCGAGAGAGCTGTCCAGCCACACAAGAGCAGCAGCAGCAGCAGCTGCTCCCTTTCCCCATTCGTTGACCAGCAGCTTGTGCAGCTTCCGCCGAGAGCAGCTTGTCTCATTCTGTGGTGTCTGTTGTACCATTTGCTACCCTCCGGCTACCTAGCCGACCAGTGCTAGATGGCTGAGCAAACAGCCCTATCAGCAGTGCCTGACCTTACTGTATGCGGTCCAGCCGGCCGTCGCCTGTGCACACATCCTCTGCAAGGTCGGCCGACCGGCTCGAGAGACCGGGGCTCGAGTGTTCGCCTGCCAGCTCGACTGCTGGCACTGCTTGCACCGTAAACGGTCGGCTCGGCCCCATCGCTGGGAATGCTGTGCTCGCAGGGTAATATAAAAACAAACAAAAGAATTTTTTTTATCGTTGGGAATGTGGTGCTCGCAGGGTAGAGCGAGGGGCTGCTGTGCAGGCACTCTCCTGAGTTGCACATGTCAGCGACATCGCTGGAATCAGCTCATTCGCTGGGATTCGCTCCGAATTGGGACACGTCTGAAACAGCTGCTGAAGCAGCTGCTGCAAATCCTAGGGCGAACAGCAATCCGTCGTCTTCCGGTGACAGCCAACGGATGCTGCGACACGTCCCTCCGTGCCTACCCAACGGCAGGCATCAAGCATTCTGCCTTCGACCTATTGCCTTGCAGCAGCGCATGCATGTTGCATGGCAGATAGAGCCGCAGATCTTGCTGCCACATGCTGCTGGTGGGTAAGGGCAGGTTTCGCTCCATTGGCCACGGCTCTCTCTCTCTCTCTCTCTCTCTCCCTGTCTCTCTTTCTCTCTCCCTATCTCTCTCTCTCTCTCTCTCGGTCTCTCTTTCTCCCCGTTTCTCTCTCTCTCCCTGTCTCTCTTTCTGTCTCTCCGTGTCTCTCTGTCTCTGTCTTTCTCTGTCTCTCTCCTCTCTCTGTCTTGGTCTCTCCCTGTCTCTCTGCCTCCCTCTCTCTGTCTCTGTCTCTGTCTCTCTCTGTCTCTGTCTCACTCTCCCTATCTCTCGTTCTCTCTCCCTGTCTCTCTTTGTGTGTGTGTCTCTCTCTCCTCGCCCTCCCCCTCTCTCTCTGTCTGTCTTTCCTCGCCTACCACTCTCTCTCTCTCTCTCTCTCTCTCTCTCTCTCTCTCTATCTGTGTGTGTGTGTGTGTGTGTCTCTCTCACTCTCTCTCAGCAGCCACGGCTAGTCTCTCAGCCCAGGCGGCACTGCTGCGGCTGCAGCAGAAGAAAACAGCTTCTTCTTCTTCGGTCAAGAGCTTTGCTAGTGGGCGAATGCTTGTTGGCAGCTGCTTGTCATAAGCAGAAGAGTGCTGTACTGAATGGCACGAGGCACCGACGACTAGCCGGCAGCCACCGATGCAGCATACGTGCCGTTCGGGCATTGGACCGAAAAAGCCTATGCCCTGACGTTGCTGTGGTGCACGGCCGGATGCAGAGGTACGGTACCAACATCTGCTCAGTTCTCGCTGGCCCTGTGAAACCAGATGTGGAGACAGCCACCCCTTGGCGAGTGCGCAAGCAAGGCTGCTTGACCTGGCCCAGCAGTCCTGGTTACCCGGCTTGTGAGTGGCGACTAACTCACAGTTGTCCACAGCCCACCTGTGGGTCTCCCACCTCTTTGCTATGTGGAGCTTTTCGCGAATGGCTGCAAAGCTCGAGCAGGCACAGCACACATGGTATCCTACCATATGTGACTATAAATTTCAAGGATTCGGTTTGCGCTTACCGGCAGCCGACCCCACGGTCCACTGGCTGCCGGTTGGCTATGCAGACCACAGGCGTTACTGCAGCCTCGCGAGCTAGCGTGACGGAAGAGCACGGTCGGCTCCCCAGCTTCGGTCGCCACTGCCAATCGAGACCAGAGCGTGCGCGGCCACCGAGTGGCACCGGAGCGTGCAGCTAGCTCGGTAGACGAATGCTCGTGACCTCGCTCACGGTGAGATCGCTCTAGGCGCAGCAAGCGGCAGAGAAAGCCGAGCGGCATGCTGCATCGACTGCCGGTGTGTGGCCAGTCAGAGCCAGCTCCTCGAAACTGCTCCACTGGGCCGCTTACACTGCTCTCACAGCCACGACACACGAGCTGAGCGGCTGCCGCTACTGCTCCGGGCCTCCACTCTCTAGCCGTGCAGGCAGCCTGTTGCTTAGCATCTGCAAAGAACAGCAAGCATTACGTAGAGCTGAAGTAGAGTGAGAAAGAGAGAGAGAGAGATAGAGAGAGAGAGAGAGAGAGAGAGAGAGAGAGAGAGAGAGAGAGAGAGAGAGAGAGAGAGAGAGAGAGAGAGAGAGAGAGAGAGAGAGTAGGAGTGGTGGCTGTGCAGCAGGCGCGAGTGCACCGAGGTGGCCATCCGAGCGCCAGCTAGTGTCGATGGCTGTGCGAGCTGTGGCTGAAGACCTCCCTGTACCCTTCGTTCACCTCACGGACCTTCCCCCATCCTTGCTGCTTGAATACGACTGCAACAATTGCTGGACGAGAACCAGGTGGCAGCACCGCGTAGTGGATTAGCCATTCAGTGCCTTGCTTTCGTGGCTTGCTCATTCATGCCTAGCTTGATTTAGACAACGGCTTTTATTGTTAAATTAGCCAGCCATGACCCACTTCTATCGATCGCCGGATCTAGCCGGCAGGAGAAGAGGCAATCACAGGGGCGTCACCGTTGCCACACGACACTACTTCTTGCCGACCTGCACTGGCTCCCGACCTGCGCTGGGTCCCAATCAAGCAGTGTATCGACTTCAAGGTTTTGTCACTCACTTTAGGTCCCCCTCATTCTCTGGCTCCAGCCTACCTATCAGACTTACTCCCAAACCAACCTGGGCGTCTGACCACCTGCTTTTCTGACACAATCGCTTAGCTGTGCCTCAAGCTATCCTCAAAATCATTTGGAGACCATGCCTTTAGTTCGCATGCTCCCAAAGCTGGAACTCACGCCTGACTCACTCACGATATCCCCTGACATGATGACATTTAATAAAAAGGCAAAAATGCACCTTTTTATCGAAACGTTTAGTTGGTCCTTGTGATTCGTTCTTTGCGTGCTTATTCGTGCTGACACTGTGAATGTCACCTCTAACCATATTGTGTGTGTATGTATTGTGCATGTCACGACTAACCATGTAATCATGTTTTCTTTACAGCACATGCAAAGTACCCAGAAGGAGATTAAGTTCGAGGGCACAATACGAATGCATTACCATTTTATTACTCTTGTCTGAGCTTCACTGCTTCCATAACATCCAGCATCGAATCGATTTCAAGAACCTCTGTCTGGCTTACAGTTCCTTTCAATAGCTGCAACCAGGCCCTACCTATCCTGCTTCTTGCTTCCCCAGTGTGGTCTAGCACCTATTATTTAGCAAGGTTCCTACCTGCAATGACCTTACATCATTTGCCACCCTGGTTTGGCCCAGTGGTTAGGGTTCTCATCCCGGTCAAGGTCAACGTATTTGAGGACCGAGGTCTTAGGCTCGAGCCCTGTGTCATATGAGAAGCACCTGAATAGAAATTTAGTTCTCTCAGGACACTAAACGATATATATAAGTCTCACCTCAAGACCATCCGTTTTTGATCAGCTTTCTCATCGCCCGTGAAGTTGTTCTCTTTTATTCCCCTGTGCTGTATGTGCTTACTAGTGCATGATTCAGTGCACATTACTACCCCGAGGTCCTACTAACTGCTTGCCCCTTGTGTGCTTTGTGCTTGTATGCTTGGTATCTTCATGTATGCTTTTGTATGCTTTTGAGCATGGTATTGACTTACTTTGGCGTGTTATCTAAGCAACATACGATATGTGCATGCAATTAATCCATGGTTACTGCTTCTCGTGCAGCAGGTTGGAAAGTATCTGGATAGAAATTTAGTACTCTCAGGATGCAATATAAATGACTTAATAATATCATTATCATCATTATTGTTTGTCACAAAATTACAGGACATGGAACATTTGCATAGTCAAACTATCAGCTTGTTCTCTCACTCTCTAACCTCTAAGTCTCTCTCAAACCATCTCAATCTCTTGCTATCTATATATCTTTCTTTCTTCCTCTTACTTTCATCTAGTAATTTTTATTAGTATCTCTCTGCACACACAACCGAGTCACGGCATTCCATTGGATGGTTCTCCCTCGGATTCATTAGTGACTGATCAGTGCATTGGGCCTTGCAGCAAGTTTCTAGGAGGCAGGATCTGGTCTGGACTAGCTGATGGCAAGGCTCCGTTTGCCCCCTGCCCAGTCTCATCAAGTGCCCAGATTTTCTGAGCTGCCAGGCTGAACCAAACACTGCAATCAGGCAATCGTGTGTTTGGGTTAGCACAATAGCCTTGGAGCTCGAGAATGACGTTCCGGCCCACTCGGAGTGCCCTGAGCCTGGCTATTTGAGACAATGGCCCATTGTTGGTGCTCCAGTGCCTGGCCATTAACGCGACATAAATCAATATCGTTCTTCTTAGTCGCCGGCCAATGCTGCCGAGGCCCACGGCCTGACCGGCTAGCCGATCCCATGGGCCTCACCTGTACATGAGCTGCTGCTTGAGCTTCGGCTTGAGAGTGAGCTGCTTGGTGCTGCCCATCGTGATTCTGTCCGCGCAGGTATAGCAGTACACATCCAGTAGGTCAAAGGGCTTGCTGTCATCGACACTGATAATACAGTAACCACGATGAGAGTTCGGTAGCTTACAGTGCTCCTTCATGTTAGGCCCGCAAAGCAACGTGGGAACTCAACGTGCTGGACTATGTAGTGGGATGCTGAATGAGTACATCTTGACTTTCGGTGTTCACAAATGCAGCCCAGAATAACAGCCAGGGTGCCGGGAATGGTTGGCTTTGTACAGACAGGACGTTGAGCAGGCACCTGCAGCAAAAAGTGAAGGTTAGCTGACCGAGCTACCTGATTGATATAGCAGCAGAGTAGCCTTGGAGCTGTCATCCGGAGTGCAGCAGGCAGTCCTTTATTGCCTGGGCTCAAACCCACGAAGTCGTGAAGCCGGAGTACCTCACCTCTAAGCTAAGACTTAGCTGGCTGGATCTGCCATTGCTCTGGCTTAAGTTGCAGATCTGATGACGACAGAAGTGTAATTGAGGTGCCTTCTATAGGACCTATCATTTCTTTGGGAAAAGGCCAGGCAATCTCTCTTGTCGGAGCTTTCACGTTCGGCATAAATCAAAGTATTTTCGTTCGATGATTGTTATATGACTAGCCCGATCGCCAATGGATGGTAGCCATGAGTTGGCGACCTCTCGAAATGATGCCGTGAGTACTGTAGTAAGCTTTATTGCATCTCGATATTCTCTAAACTCTCTCTGTCGTCACTAGTGCAGGTTTTGCTACTGCTCTAGCCTTATCCTAATTTGGGATTCTTTCACCACCGACCGTCGATGCTCAGTGCTTACTTCCTCTGCCGTGCACATTCGTTTCTGTTGAAAGTGATCATGGGTGACCTGGGTATTAGGCCAATGACAAGGTGCCTGCACTGGCCTCACGAGGTCGTGGGTTCGAGTCCTGCCTTTATTGCCCACTGTAAGCAGGTGATTACTTGCTTAGGCTCCTCTACAGCTATATAAATGAGGCTATTTAACAGGCCGAAATTTACCTCACTTTACTCAGGATTTAAGCCTAGGAAGGATCAGACCGTGTGACATTGCCCAAGGCAGTCAATCATAGGAAGGCTGAGCAAGGGGGCCTGGGCCAACGTTCCACCTCCGGTATGCCCCTTGGGCACAGCTGTATTGTCAGTCATTGGTGGCAGCTGCCACCAAAGAGCCGGTGAATGTAGGTGCTCTCTAAAGAGATTGGTAGGCTCTCATATTTAGCTGATGCTGCCTCTAAAGATAACTGTACCTGCAGCAGAGGAAGCAGCTACACCAGCAGTAGGTTTTTATCCGAATGCTAGACGCATGCTATTCATTCACAGGCTGCTCTGTTTCACCGTTAGAGCTCCAGCAGCCACTAAGGCCACAATTGTTGCAAGATCTGTCGAACTTGCAGCACGATGTTACATGCTGATTGCACTCATTCACCAGAACGAGTCGTGTGATTTCTTGTGTTTCCTTGGAGATATGCGAGAATATAGACACCGATGAGAGGCTAAGACACTGACGGATCGGATTGATATCATAGTCCTATTGAGACTTTACATGGAGCTATCAAAGTGACCGATGGGGAAAGCAGGATTGGCTGGAATACAAACCATCAAGCAAAAGTCGGGCAGCAGGCAATGCGATCAGCTTTCAGGTTTATTGTCTTTGGACCTGATTATAAACACATTCTGTCTTCACAGCGAGCAGAAGGATTGGGTTCCATCTGCACACACTGGCTCACACACTAGCAGAACCTCTTTGGTCTTCTTGCCAACCTCATTGCATCCTTCCAGTTGAGTTTGCTCAAGCTCCCAATCGGATAGCCCAGAGAAACACGATCTGCACATAGAGCTCAGACTGGAATCAGGACTAAATCAGGATAGATAGCACTATTTTCTGCTGGCATCAGAAAAATACGATCTTGCATGTGCAGCCATTGTCAGATTGCAGGACCACGAAGTCGATTACCTAAGATCAAGGTCGTGGTCAACATTAGGCAAAGGAAAGTTCCAGACTTGGCCGTGCCATAGGCAGCCAGAAGGGGCATGCTGGTTGGATTGTGGCCCAACGTTTTCCCTAAGCCGGTCACTTCTCTTGTTAGCAACTATCTGACCTTCTTGCTATGCCAATGTGCTCTTACACCACCCGCTCCTCAGCATCCAGTGATCTTGCTGTTCCTCTCACTAAATTGAAATCTTTTGATGATCGAGTCTTTAGCTCGCAAGCACCGAAAATCTAGAGCTTGCTTCTGGGTAAAGTCACTATAAATAATCATTTTGCATTCTTTAGGTCTCAGCCCAAGATCTAGCACCTATTCTGGTCAGCTTTCCCTTCTGCTCAGTGAACTTGTCTCTTTTTGTTCGGGATGTACTTTGCCTGCTCACCTGTACGTGATTCAGCAAATGCCACTAGCCAAAGGTCTTACTAATCGGGGACCGTGAGTGACTTCACGTTTGCTTTAGCATGCTGGCTTAAGTATTATACTTGTTGGCTTCTGTATTTTTGATACCTTGCACTCTAACCCTTGGATACTGATTCTCTTGCATCACCTGTAAAGCACCTATATAGAGATTAAGTTATCTTAGGATGCTAAACAATTATTATTAGTATGCCTTTGCCAAGGACTAAAAGTGTAAGGGGCTAGGTCAGACCTTGATTGAGTTCCATTTGCTTTAGGAGCAAAAGGAACAAGAAAGCACTTTAAGCTAGGCATATGTAACCGTTTATTCCATGGCACATATACAGATGTGATTTCTGTCACGTTATCTCTTGCAATGCACAATTCCTTAGGTTTTTATGTGTTAGTGGTTAATAGGTACGACAGCAGTTCAACTAGCTGATTATGTGCTGAACTCCTGAGGTCGACAAATTGTGTACTTCTTTCCTTCCCATCCATATTAAGATATCGCATACAACTATGGCGGTGCTTATGCCATTCATATACATGTCTATTAATTGATGAACGTTAAATTTTGATTTTAATTTTAGCCTCAGTCAAGTGGTGGCAATGCTGATTATTAGCTTGCAGCAGTGACAAAGCTTTTAAGGAAAACACAAACAATTTAATGCCACCAGTCTGAGAGATAAGGATATTCATTCTGCATACAAATGCATTTCAAAATGCAGCATGCTAAGAATTATCCATCTCGAGTGGAAGAGAGCAGAGAAACCAGTAAGGCCAGTAGCAGCTCTGGCAGTTCAGATCGTGAAGGAGCTGAGCAATGAGTTTCTTTTGTTGCAGAGGAGAACTTTGGTTTGTATACGGCCATTCGATTTGAAGCCATAGCAGCACTGTTAGCAGAGAGGACAGGTGGCCCTCTGCACGATTTGCAATCATGCCCTCGTTTCGGTGCCTGCTGACATCATGGCTCTGAGCAAGCAAACAGCGAGTTGAGCTATGATGGGCTTAATGTGTCAGAGAATTGCAAGTTGCTTACTTCTTTATCCATTTTCCTCTATCAATTTATGTAGGGACTGGTTGAATATGAAAGAGCGCTAGTACAGCCTCGGTTTAACTTTGAGCAAATTGAATTTGTCGTAGGTCGTTTACTTTATTATTAAGTCTAAGAATTTTTGCTATAATATTGACTTGGATATGGATGCATTTTTCAAGACCCCCGTCAAAACTTGGACATCTCGCAAAACGCATCGGGTGCACTAAACTCCAAAGTTGCAATTAAAAAAATTAAAGGGCTGCCAAATAAGGAAGGAGTAATCACTACAAATATGGCACTGCCCACTTTGCCTAAAAAAGCCACCCATCATCTCTCTAAGGGCCAGTAAGAAACTTATTGATGGCCGAGTGATTTTCTCAGGAAGGTTAAGATTCAGATCGTTAAGTGGATGCTTGAGCACCTTCGAGGTTTGCTGTCAAAGTTTGAACATGTACCGTAGCACCACGGAATCCCTTCTAGGTTCACTTGGTTTCAGGATTGATCTGCATTTTTAGCAGCCACATTTCTTGCCGTTGGTTAGAGGGCAAAGCATCACCGGGACACAATCTAAGTTTCACTGCCGTGCAACGTCATTGGATAGCCGCTATATCTTTTATTTGAGAAGCAGGAGATTAGATGGATCTACATTCAACACGGCAGCAGTCTCAGCAGCAGAGTCTGAAAAATTAGCTACCCAAATAAATCAATGGCTATCGACTTGGAGATAAGCCTTAAAGCCTGCCTACTAAGCTGACTAGAGACTTGATGTAGCTGGCCAGATAGACAGGAAAGACAAGGGACCGAGAGGAGAGTGTAGAGAAAAGAAGAGCTGGGAAAAAGGAATGAGTGGGGAGAGGAGAGAGAGAGGGGGAGAGAGAGAAGAGAGAGAGAGGAGAAATAGAGAGGAGAGAGAGAGCTTACTGGTGAAACTACTGAAGTGTTTTGATTCCTGTGCTGATAATGATAATTTGAGTATCTTTTTGTGTAGTACTATAGTTCTATAGTGCTCGTACTCGTGTCTCCCCAGGAACGAACTTTCTGTGCAGCCAGGCATTTGATCGACGATGTCTGGGCTGTCGGCTCTGCCTGCATCCCAATTGCAGCATAGCTGCAAGTACGATGAAAGAAAGGGCCTGGCTAATGCACAATCATTCCAGCAAGATTCGGCAGGTGATACTCGAAGACATGACAGCAAAAGCGAAAAAAGACTCTAGGGCTGCAATGGCGATCTTGGTGTGGTAGGACATGAACCGGTAGCAATACTCATGAAAGCTGTTGGGCAAATGGCTAGCGAAGTCGTTTTCCAGTGCAAACCCGTGCCCTTGGCAGGTGTTGCGTTTGCCTCTTTGGCCCGGTGGATTTTCCCGAAGAGACCAGTGCAAGCAAGAAAAGTAAATCTAAATCCCTTGATTCAGAGGGCTGTTTTCTTCTGTTGAGCCTTGGTTACTCAGCAGCAGCAGCATCAGCAGCTGGACTGCTGACACTATTGGCTAACAACTTGTTTACCAGGTGACCGGCTGAGAGCTCACTGCTGTGGCTCTGGTAGCAGCAGCAGGAAGGGACCACCCACTGGCTGGCCTCCGGTGCATGGCAATGCAGCACGTGCACCTGCTACGGCGCATGGGAGCTTCTATAGCCGTGCTGCCTTCTAGTGTACTCATTCCTGTCTCGGTTCTGCAAGTTGACCATGCCTCGACGATTAGAAGTTATGCATCTTTCGGCAGCTTTTGATACCATCGATCACAAAGTTCTTCTAGAGCGCCTCTCATCTCGCCTGAACATCACTGGCACTGCTCTGCAGTGGTTCAGGTCCTATCTCAGTGGGAGACTCCAGAGTATTGACGTGAATGGACAAAGATCATCTGAAGTACCTCTGAAATATGGAGTACCTCAGGGCTCAGTGCTAGGTCCGGTTCTTTTCACGGTTTATACTCTGCCTCTTGCTGATGTGATTGCCAAGCACAATCTAGGCTTTCACTTCTATGCAGATGACACTCAGTTGTACCTTTGCTTTGATCCCTCCCAGCCTTCGAGCACCTCAAATTCTCTAAACTCACTAGCTGCATGCATTGATGACATCCACACATGGATGGCAGCAAATTTTCTAAAACTTAACGATGATAAAACTAACTTACTAGTTATGGGCAAACCCAGTGTGATCCAGAGATTGGAAAGGCTGACTCTCAAAATTGGCCCTGCCAGCATATCTCCAGTTGAATCAGCTCGAAATCTAGGTGTCATATTCCAAAGCGACCTCTCGTTAGACGACCACATCAGCTCCACAGTCAAATCTGCCTATTTTCAGCTTCATAACATTGCTAAAATTCGGGCTTGTTTAGATAAAGATACCACGTCCAAGTTGGTCCATGCATTCGTGACATCCCGTCTCGACTTCTGAAACTCACTGCTTACTGGCCTACCAGCATGTGCGATGAGGCGATTGCAGCTGGTGCAAAACTCTGCGGCTAGGCTTGTCTGTCGTGAGCGTAGCAGTTGCCACATTACTCCACTTCTCGCCGACCTGCACTGGCTACCAGTCAAGCAACAGATTGACTTCAAGGTTTTGTCCCTCACTTTTTGGTCTCTTCATTCTATGGCTCCAGCCTATCTGTCAGATATACTACCCCATCAGGCTAAGCATCGTACCACCTGCTTTTCGGAATCGAACAGTCTAGAAATACCTCATACAAACCTTAAATCCTTTGGAGACCGTGCATTTAGTTCATATGCTCCCAAAGCCTGGAACTCCCTCCCGACCTGCGTCAGAACATCCCCTGACCTGACCACATTTAAAAGGAACCTTAAAACACACCTATTTAGGACAGCATTTAGTGGGTCCCTGTGATTCGTCCTTGATGTGCTTATGCGTGCTGACACTGTGCATGCTGCCACTAACCACATTTGCATGCTGACCCTGTGCATGTCACCCCTAACCATATTATTCATTTCATTTGTTTTTTCAAGCATGATTTTACTTACCATCCAATTGCATTTCACTTTACAGCAAATGTAAAGCGCCTAAAGAGAGATTAAGTTCTCTGAGGGCGCTTTATCAAGTGAATTATTATTATTATTATTATTATTATTATGCAGATCCATCGATGCACTGTTATGGAAAGCTTTGGGTGTTAGCTCTCAGCAAACCCAATCTGTTACTCGTGGCCGGGCAGAATAGGAGGTCTGCATATACCATATATGGCGTGCAGGAGGCAGGTCGTTGGTCTTTTATACTTTTCGATCTGTCCCGTTCAAGGTTGCTTTGACTTAGCCTCAGCATTAAGGCCGGCTAATTAGCCCACATTTAAGCATTATTCCTTGCTATAAGTCTAACCCAATAATAATAATAATAATAATAATAATAATGCATTGATATAGCACCCTCAGATAACTCAATCTCTTTCTAGGCACTTTAATGAATTTATTCCTTGCAATTACATTTCATCAAGTACGGCTAGAGGGGGCAGACGACAAGCCTACAGATTTAACATATGTAGTGCTGTCACAAGAGTTAGCAAGGGTAAACAGCTGGTGCATCGCTTGGTGTCGCGAATCTCGAGATTAATTTCCATCCCCTAACCTGGTGACATTAAAAAAATTACAACTTCAACTATTCCTTACAATATTCCTGTCCGTATGAATTGTCCATTGTGCTCTCATACCAACTGATACTGTTCGTGCCATTACTACCCAGTTTAATCACTTCTTCGGTAATATAAAGTTCCAGAAAGAGATTTAGCTTTCTTATGGTACCACATTCATTTCTTGTTATTATTACTATTACTTAGCAGCATCATCTGATACACTGCTGACACTATTGGTCATCAACTATCCCAAGGTCACTTATCGGGTTTCGAAAGTGCCTCGTATGGGCATATCGGCTTCTTATGCACTCATACAGTAACTTGCATTTTGGTTTACTTTTCCCTGTCACGTCTGACTGTTTAATATAATAATAGTAATACACTTGATAAAGCGTCCTCACAGAGTTTAATCTCTTTCTAGGTGCTTCACATTTGCTGCAAAGGAAACAGGATAGTTACTCGTAACCAAAATTCATCATTGACTCCTGCAGAATATCAGTGCACAGTACGAGAAACATTCTTAGGGCTTTTCTTATTGTTGGGATAGCAGAAGCTGCTGCTTGATAGCATATCAGCGAGAGTCTAGCAAGGATGACTGGCATGCACAAGATACAGATGCTATGCTAAATATAAGCATAGGCCGACATTACGAATGCCAGAACAAAATTTATATCCGTGAATGTTATGTGCGAGCGAGCGCCGATCCTAGAAGAAAGCTAAGATCTTGCTGAGTCTGCTGTACCGCGACAGCGGACCATTCCGGCGGAAGCCACTGAGGTGAGCACAGTGGACCCATTTGCAGCAGCTGCTTCCAGGCCTCCGTGCTGGCCATGTGGCTCCTCCCTGGGTTTTCTTATTAAACGACATCGGCCTGAGCCTGATGTGTGTGAAATATGTTGCAGAGATTCCTGCTCAGGTCGCATCTGTACTAGCTTCGAAATACTAACTCGAGTAATGAGACATTTGTCGGTGTCTAAAATTTGTGGGCGACAAGTGCCTGCCACAACGATTTCAGAGCGGCAGCAGGTGGCAGCAGGCGGCTTTCGAGGAGGCAGAGGATGTTGCCCATGAAGTGCTGGTAGTCCACGAAACAGCGATCGATCCGCAAGGAAGCGGACAAGATGGCACGGGCCTACGAGATGGTAGCCCGGAAGAGGCCGGTCCATGAAACTGCTCGTTGCCAGACGACAACAGAGGTCCACGAGAGGACAGCAGTGGTATAGGTCACCGAGGAGGTCACCGAGACGGCTGTGACTGCACTCAGTGCTTCGACGATGACAAGCCCTGAGACACCTCCAGGTGCTATGACGGTCAGTGCTTTGACTACGATCAGCAGTGCTGCAGCACCGGTCAGCACGACTGCTCCTGCTAGAGCTGCTACACAGGTTAGCACTGCGACATCAATGCCGGGATGTGCTACTGCGATGCTAGTCGGCAATACTACGATGCCAGTCGGCGATGCTATGAAGCTGGTTAGTACTGCCAGGACTGCTACTGTGACGAGTAGAGCCGATGACGTAAAAGCTGCCATCAATTCAACGGAGACATTCGAAACCCGTTCGGCAGAGGGAGGAGGCTCCACCCAATTCCTGGTTGCTGGAAAAAGGCATTAGATATGCCCCAGTGGTGGCTAAAAGGTGGTGGCCTACTCATCCAGCTGGTCACCAAAGGCCGTGGTTTTGTGTGCCTCCTACGAGCAGGTGTCACGTAGCCTCTAGGCCAGTGAGGACGTTTTTTGAAGCCGACCGATGTACAGTCGGCTTCTCATGGGAAGAGAGGATGTTGGGTCTGCTGTATCAGGACAGCAGACCAGTCCGGCACACTTGCAGCAGCTACTTTCTTAATAAACAGCATCGGTCTGAGCCGTCTTGATCCGCTCGCGACTGCTTGCACAAACACAACAGATCTGCATTCTGAAAAGATAGAGTAAGGATTAAGATGCACTCAGTGTAACGATGAATGTGGCATTGAAATTAAGCTCCTATTACTCATAATCTCCATTTGATGCTTCGAGTTTAAGACAGACAAGCCTAGCTGCCGAGTTTTGCACTAATTGTAAACGCCTGATCACACAGGCCTGTAGACCAGAAATCAGTGAGTTACAGAAATCGAGACGGGTTGTCACAAATGCATTGACCGATTTGGATGTATTAGTGCTGTCTAAGCCGGCCAGAATTTTTGCAATGCTACATAGCAGAAAGCAGGCAGGCTTGCCTGAAGAGCCAGCACGGATGAGAGTCAAATGACACGCATAGTAATTGGCCGGCACGAGCTGGAGGCTAGCCAAAGGGCAGCAGCAGCATCGCTCCACCATAGACAGGAGCTGAGGAGCTCGAGTATCATCAGCCAATGCTAACAATGACTGATTTCTAGCCGCTATGCTGCCATTTATTAGCAGATAAACAATATGCAACTCCACTTAAAAGCCTAATTGAAAGGGTGCACTCGTCTTGTATCAAATTGTGTTGTTGTGCCTTTTGCTTAGCACAATTTTGCACACCGTTGTAGGGTGACGAAGCTGACCATTGCGGTAGACGTTCGGAGAATTGGAGCAACCTCAGCTTGGGCAGCTGTGAGTGTGTCAATACCTTTGCACTTATCTCTAAAATAATACTTGTACAAGTTGAGAACGGGATGCAAAACTTTCGAGGTCTTAAAAGTGTGCGTTTACACAACCCGTCCGGTGCCGTTGACGCTTTGTATAAATCTGCAGAAAAAACTGCAGCAGCATGGTGCATGCATTTCGCCCCGAGAGGCGTTTCGTGGCTGCCTGTAAAGATAAGAACTTGTTTTAGAGATTCGTGCTCTCATTTTAAATACATTTATCGTGGGGGATACAGTGCCGATGTGTGGTTTCATTTCCTAAATAGCGCAGTGCAGCTTCGTGCGGAGCGACATTTATTTCGCCGTGACGTCATGACGAATGCCCGCGAACGTCGAAGCGCGCCCCTCCTGCGTCTCGAAACGCCGGTCGTAGGTTGGGTGGACGGGCGAGCGGGCACGAGAGCGCACCGTGTCCTTACCGGACGTTCGCCCACCCGACGCCGTTTTTAATTCGCTTGCCCGACCGTCGCGGAAGGATGGCCGTACCCGTGGGCGGCTCACTCAAAGACGTCTTCACGTACGGCAGCTTCGTTCACGCCCTTGCCGGCGCCGCAGTGAGTACGCCGCCGACCGTTTCTGCTGGTGGCTGTCGGGAACGAGTCGGACGCTATTCGTGCAGCCCGCTCTGCTCCGCTCACTAGCTGTGCGGCGAAGCAATGCCGACATTCTTTGCCTGCTGCCCTCCGCCAGCCTTCCTGGTGCTGCCCGGAACGACCAAGCTTCGCCCTGCATACACCGCTCGCTACCCCGGTCGCCTCATCCCCTCCGAGGCTTGCAAGCAGCAGCACGACCGCCCCGACCGACCAGGTCTGCCGACTCTGCGCCCGATACGCCAGGCTCGCGGCGGCCGTCGCGAAGTACTTCCGCCCAGCTTTGCTCATGCCCGGACCTGGCGGTTTGGCTTGGTCGAGTTCGCAATGTCGTCATATTCGTTGCTGAGTAAGCCAGCCTCACGAGCGACCGCGGTGGCAAGAAGCAGCAGTCTAAGTGAGTGGAGGCCTTCGGCCCAGCCAAGGCCAGACATTTCTCATCGTCGGCTCCCACTCGCGAAAGCACTGTGCCGGTTGCTGCTGTTCTGCTAGACTAGTAAGGAGTATCGCCCGTCCGAAGTATACATCAGGCTGGGTGGCAAGCCAGACGGGGCGGCCTTGAAATGTGGCCAGCTGGAGAGCACTTTTGGAGGCCACGAGCGAACGAGCCGAGCCGAGCTCGGCCTCCGAGAACTGTGTCCTCCCGAGAACTGTGTCGCCACCTCTTTGGTGGAGTGAGGTTCTCAGCTTGCGGTTCAGCAGTCGAGTTGTGCTGCCTGAGCCGCTACTGCTGGCTTAGTGCATCCAGGGTGCATGCCCCAAAGAAACTGGTCGCACTAAGATACTGACTGCTATTCCGAGGCTGACATGGCTACAAACGGCCGAATCTACCGATGTAATGTAATGTATCTCCGTCTGTAACTCCACAAAGCCATAAAGACTATGTGGGTTACACAGGAGAGTTTTGTATAGCGAACTCACAGCCTAAGCGGCTTTCGGTATGCATTCAGCAGCCAACATACATCGTCACACGCAACAAAGAGAAAATGGGGAGCATAGCCGAGTCAGAGAGCAGTTGAGGTAGTGAGTATCGTGGAAGTAGTAGCTCTGGACCGCTGAACAGGATGAGCCATATTCGGCAGCAGGAGAGTAGTTGTCGCCAGTGAGAGGCTGTTTAGCCATTAGCTGTCCTCGTGGGCAACCGGGGCCCGTGGGCTTGCTTGGCTCGGCCTGACTAGCTGCTGTAAAGACTAGCTGCTGTAAAGCTCAGGCAAGTTGAACTGAGTAAAAAATGCTAGCTTGAAAGAGATACTCCGAGCACAAAGTCGCATTTATTTTCATGTTCAATATAACAGCGGTGGTGTCAAAATGGTGAATTCTTAACATAGTTTTGCATGATGCCAAGTATGGTCTCAACCATACTTTGCTATTTACGAAGCTGTCAATGCGAGCTTGGAATAGTAAGGCATTTGTGTAGCGCTATGCACAACTCTCCTGCATAACACTCACGTAAGTCTTTATGGTTTTGTGGAGTTACAGAGATACATTACATTACATAGCACACCCTAAGAGAACTGAATCTTTCTCTAGGCACTTTACATATTTTGGAAAAGAAGTTTACTCTTACGGTCCGTACAACTCAAAGCCGAGTCAACTCAATCCAATGTTTAATTCTAGATGTAAACTAGCTAAGTGTATAATTATTCAATAATACGCTTCCTGACCAATGTCGTGACACCATCGTAGCCATGCAGACTCAGACAGCGAAGGTGATTATACCTTGGGATATTTCTTCTGGATTATGCATAGCTATCCTACTGCCCTGTGCTTTTGGCTTGGACTATCGCTGCATGCCCTCATGTAGCGATCCAGAGCAGGTGCTCAAATTGGCAAGCACTTGGGTGGCTAGGAGAACTACTACGACCGGTGCTGCTGATGCATGTCATTTTTTGAATAGACATCTATGATCGCTTGAGTCGGCATTATCTTCACTCAGCAGAGTTAGGATAAATAGATGTGTCACCATATATTTATGGCATGTCTCTACTAACTGAACAAGCAAGAAACCCATCTGTTTTCCTGCACACTATATAGTGACTTGGCCCGATTAACTGTGTAATCAGTTCAAGTCGCCTACTCTCCCTTTCTCACACTCTCTCTCACACACACACACTCACTCACTCACACACACACCCTCTCTGAAAAGCTTAAGAGAGAGAGCTGCACTGGGCTGGCCGAGCAGTCATGTGCTGCAGCTTAGCCTAGCTAGCATTAGCTGTGCCCTGCCTGCGATGTACGCACCTTCATTGTCACTGTAGATATTTTAGCTGGCCCTGGAGTGGTGACCCTGCTTTATTATCGTACTTTTAATCCTAGTGTCTGCTTCATGCTTCACCTCTCAGCTGTGGATGTAGCCACTGAAGAAGTCAGCCATCATACGGTGCCTCAGGATATTAGCAGAACGTCCACAGTGGAGAGGTCAATTTTGATCATAGGAATGAGCCGTGCCATAATCGCAGCAAGGCATTGCGGTTGCTGCTATGGGCTAACCGATTGTACTGTAGTTAAAGCTGGCTGTGCTTTGCATAAGCGCATGCTGTTTGCGTGTACTGTCTATTTTCTGGTTGCCGTCCAGTGGTTTTGTTGGCGATGCATGATACTCTTAGCCAGGCATGCCTCACAGTGCTGTGTGCTGACTGTGCAGTACTGGTATTCGTTGGGGGTTGTAAGGAAGGGAGGCGCCAGGCCTGATGTAGAACGTTTTTTGCTAATATGGTCCGGCCTGGGCGAATTGGCTGAAGACGTCTCGGGTGCCCGCTTGCTGCTGACGCCCTTTGCCTGCTAAGGGAAAAAATTGACGATAGATAGCAGAGACGAAGCTTTTTTTTAAGGAATTTTAAGTCTTATTGAGCACATAATGAACATGAACTATGTGGCAGTCCCTGTTTATCAACCTTGAACATTCCCCAAACTAGTGCCCGACACAGTTGTTAAGATGCATTTTTTCTAGAGAGGTATGTCTGACACATCCAAAAATCTTACTTCGTCTTCTAATTGTGGTGTCAAAAACTATCTTTCTAATACTGCAACAGTTTCCTCACCCACGTGCAACTGACAATCAAGTTAATTGTGCATTTTCCCCTTCCCCCACCTAGTAGTCCAACCGAGGTGGCAGCATGCACAATCTGGTACATTTACTTCTTACTCATATTAATATTACCCTGTTGTATTATTTTTGGCTATGACTTCTTAAAACACGGCCAAGATTAAGATTTGTGTTAGTTTCCATGCTTCGTAGATTTTTGGGCTAGCACTGTATAATAATAACAACTAATACATTTGTTATAGCTCTCTCAGAAAACTCAATCTCTTTTTAGGCACTTTAAATTTGCTGTAAAGGAAGCATGATCAAATTATTAGCTGTAGCATGCTCAATGAACAGCAAGCATAACAAGGTTAGAGTTGTATGGTTAATGGCAGCATGCACAGTGTCAGCATGCATAAGCACACTAAGGACGAATCACGGATCCTCTAAGTGCTATGATACATAGATGTGTTTTTAATTTCTTTTTAAATGTGGTCAAGTCAGAGGATGTCGTGATGCAAGTCGGGAATGAGTTCCAGGCTTTGCAGCATACGAACTAAAGGCACGGGTCTCTAAAGGATTTGAGGTTTGTACGAGGTATAGGTAAACGATTTGATACCGAAAAGCAGGTGGTAGCTTGGTAAGGGTGTGGCCCACAGTGCCCTAACCTAGAAAGAAATAGTTGGGCACCGGCAGGCCAGCAACTGCTGCTGCTGCTGGTACACTAAGCACGAGTTTATCTGTGTGTGTGTGTATATATACATATATATATATATATATATATATATACATATATATATATATATATATATATATACATATATATATATATATATATATATATATATATATATATATATAGAGAGAGAGAGAGAGAGAGAGAGAGAGACACGACCACATCAGCTCCACAGTCAAATCCGCCTATTCTCAGCTTCATAAGATTGCTAAAATTCGGGCTTGTTTAGATAAGGATACCACGTCCAAGTTGGTCCATGCAGTCGTGACATCCCGTCTCGACTTCTGCAACTCACTGCTTACTGGCCTACCAGCATGTGCGATCAGGCGATTGCAGCCGGTGCAAAACTCTGCAGCTAGGCTTGTCTGTCGTGCGTGAGCGTAGCAGTTGCCACATCACACCACTTCTCTCCGACCTGCACTGGCTACCAGTCAAGCAACGGATCGACTTCAAGGTTTTGTCGCTCACTTGTAGGTCACTCCATTCTTTGGCTCCAGCCTATCTCTCAGATCTACTCCCCCACCAGGCCAAGCATCGTACCACCTGCTTTTCGGAATCCAACAGTCTACAAATACCTCGTACAAATTCAAATCCTTTGGAGACCGTGCATTTAGTTCGTATGCTCCCAAAGCCTGGAACTCCCTCCCGACCTGCGTCAGAACATCCCCTGACCTGACCATATTTAAAATGAACTTAAAAACACATCTATTTAGGACAGCATTTAGTGGGTCCCTGTGATTCGTCCTTCATGTGCTTATGCTTGCTGACACTGTGCATGCTGCCACTAACCACATTGTTGTGGTGGTCAAGACCTCCTGGTCGAAGTGTCCTGGTGGTCAAGACGTCCCATGCGGCAGCTATTCAGCAAGGTTAAGTGGTCTTCAAAGGGAATCATCCCCTCGGCCGACCAATGTGGAGTGATAGCACACCAACCCAATTCTGTGGCTTGCTTTCGTTCTCTGATAAGAGCTGCTTTGAGGTTAGCACAGCACTGCACTGCACTGCACAGCACTGCACTGCACTGCACTGCACTGCACTGCACTGCACTGCACTGCACTGCACTGCACTGCACTGCACTGCACTGCACTGCACTGCACTGCACTGCACTGCACTGCACTGCACTGCACTGCACTGCACTGCACTGCACTGCACTGCACTGCACTGCACTGTAAGCTGGTGGATCTCGTGCTGCAAGCCACAGAGCTTCTTTCTTGTGCTGTCCCTACTGCATGACCGGCCTGGTGGCTACAAGCTTAGGCAGGCCCGAGTAGGGGTGAGGTTCAACTTGGTAGCTTCCAGCCTTGCCCACCCACGTGGTTAGCTGGTTTCTCTTTTGCCAATTTTGCAGCCTGTTTGGGCTACTGTCGCTGTGCTGGTGGTGTGGCTACTACCTTTGGCTGCTCTTGCCTGTCTGGTGCTACTGCCACTGCTTGCCCGACCTGCTTCAGCAGCAGCAGCAGCAGCAGCTGCAGCTGCTGCTGCCCAAATGCTGGAGCTGTTGCTGCGCAGTGCTACCCCCCCCCCCGACTGGTGCCTGTCTGGTACTGCTGTTGCCTTACTTGGATGTGTGCTCGAACAGAAACCCATGATTCTGCTTGTTTTCACTACGTTCAGGGCGGATTCACTGCCATGACGGTGTTTTTTCCATTGGACACCGTTCGCGTGCTCCTCCAAGGTAAACTAAGACATTTACTCATTGCTACTTGGCCTCTCTTTGTCTTTAGGATTAGCTGCCTCCGAAGAGCCTGCCATGGCCGTTGGCCTTGGGCCGGATGCTGCTGCTTTTTGTGGGCGGGGCAGCACTCTTTGTTTGCATTGCTGTGAGTAACTTGTGTTACCCAATCACTTTTGGAGAGCCAGGTGGCACTAGGCACACTGAACCTGAAGGTCTGGGTTTAGGAGCTACGTTTACTTGCTGGTGGTGTTTATTGTAAGTATGCTTCTAGTGTTTCTGTGGTAGCATGCTTGGATTCTGAGGGGATAGTGGAGCCAGTTTCACACCAAACCTCGAAACTGCTAACTTTGCCATCGATTTATATAATTTGCTTGGTCTTTGTTTCTCTCTGTCCATCTGCCTCGCACTATTCCAAGGAAGCATGGCAAACGTGTTACACAATTTATATTTCCTTCCATAATATGTACCATATTCTGCAGTTTCTTGCACGGGCAATCATTTGAATCAGTTGCTACCAGGTCCTCATCAAAGGCCTGCCTCTTGCAGCTGGGATCTACCGACTTCTTCTGCCTGTCTAGCCTTGTTTATGGAAGAGTTTTCGAAGTGCCTCATTCCGTTATTGATTGCAGGAAACTTTAACATTTACGGTGACAACCCTTGCAACAGTCAGCTCCGTTTTTCTTTTGGCTCTCTGGAAAACTTTGGTGTGGTTCAAGACTTAAATCAGACCACTCATATCGATGGCCATATTCTGAATCTCCTTATCACTAAGGATGTTTGCCCCATTGACCTTGTTGTGTGCCCACTGACCCTCTTGGATCGTTACTCAATCTCGTTTACTGTTACTGCTCCGTATATGCAAGGTAACATCGAGTTTGTCCCACGACGTATCTTGAAAAGCATCGATCCTGAAATTTTTTTGAAATCTGATGCAGGTCTTCTTGATCTGTACCCAGACTCGGCCGACATCCTCTTTTCCTTCACTGATACAGTGAACATGAAACTTAGGAGTGCCCTCGATGAGTATGCTCCCCAACATTCTGTCCGTATACAGAGTCGTGGAGATTCCTTTCAATGTAACAAAAAACTTCAAAAAATGCACCGTGTTAAGAGCATGTTTGAACGCTGCTTTGAAGTCTAGTTAAAAAAAGCATGTCTCCTGAAGACCCAATACCGTCCACTCTCTGGTCTTCACTAGCAGATAAACTTAATCCAGCCACAACTCAGGTTTTTAATGCTTCTCTAGATAACGGGGTTGTTCCACGTATGTCCTTCAAATGGGCCATCGTTTGACCAATACTTAAAAACCTTGGATTTGATTCAGAGGTTCTAGCAAACCGTCGCTCATTTTCCCTTCTCCCTTTTTGTCAAGAATTCTGGAAAAGACTGTTGCTAAGCAGCTTGTAGCACCCATTGAAAAGAATGATTAGCAGCAAATTGTTAGACGGGATCAAAGCGATACCACGTCACTGAAACTGCACTCCTCCGTGTAACCAACGATATCCTACGCAACAGCGATGATGATAATGTCGCTCCCATGGCCCTGCTGGATCTATCAGCTGCATTCGATTCTATTGATCACTATATATCGTACTTGAGCGATCGACGACAGCGACCGATCTGGCAGACGATGCACTGGCATGGTTCAAATCGTACTTATCCGATCATATTCAATCCGTGTCGTGTGGTGGTCAAGTCTCATTCACCAGACCAGTCACCTGTGCTGTCCTACAAGGGCCAGTTCGCTGTCTTTTGCTGCTCTCCATTTATACTAAGCCTCTAAGAAAAGGGATTTCGGCCCATGGAATCGGCTGTCACTTCTATGCTGACGATACTCAGCTGTATTTGTCGTATAAACTGTTGAAATCTGCTTCAGTGACTTGTAAACCGAATGCTTGCCTTGCAGACTTGTGATCCTGGATGTCCGCAAAATTTCCTTGAACTAAACGATGATACAACCAAACTGCTACTCATGGGTCAACCCAAGCGTTTGGCTGAATCAGAAGACTTTGCTCATGTAATGGGTGATGCTGTTGTGTGACTGTCACCATGTGGTCAGAATTTAGGTGTCATCTTGGACAAATGACTAAATTTTGAAAGTTTCATTATGAAGACTGCCTTCACAGCTAGCCATCGTGATCGATCCCTGTCCAAGATTAGGGACTGTCTTCCACGTGACTAGCTCGTAGATTCCCATAAAACATTCTCTCTTTTGATGACTCGATTAAATCTTTTGCCATGCTTTTCCAAGCAATGAAGAAGACATGCCCTTGACTGCACCTATGATGGGTCGTTTGCTAAGTTGTTCTGAGTCTTGGCTAAGAAGTAGAACCACATTTGGCAGCAGAGTCTTTGTAAGTCTTGAACCGACCCCACCCAGTATTGATGACATGTACACTGAATATTCAAGTAGGTAGGAAGCAGATAGGTGCGCTGGTTTAGCCCAATTGGAAAAGGTGCTTGCCTCGACCAAGGTCAATGTTAATGTATTGGGTGACCGAAGTCTCGGGCCCGAGCCTCGTGGCACATATGAAGCGCCTGAATAAAGATTAAGTTCTTTAGGGCGGTATATAAACGAAGAATTATTTATTTATTTAAGGAAGACATGTCAACCTGGCTTAGGATGCTCTAGGGGTGTTTGTTATTATTATTATTATTACCTGCTTGCTGAGAGTGGATGTGTGGTCTTTGTATTTGACTGCTCTGTATGTTCAGTTCTCTCTCAGCAAATTGCTCAAGCTAAATCCTTTATATTGCTGCTTTGAAATGTTGTGCTGAAGCAGTGGGGATTTGTTGTTATTCGGAGCCTGCCCGTGTTCTGGGCAGCACTTCAAGCAATTATCGTCACCACTCGGGCATTTCATGTGGTCTCTCATACATCACTCTGCTTAGTTGTTGAGCTTTTGTGGGAATGTATGCAGTGCCTGCCTCTACTAGTCAAGCATCGAAGCCCGAGCTACTTAATCGCTCTGATTCATGTCTCCTAAGAGCAATTACTTGTGCCTCACAGATATGCCGGCAGCTATCCTTTCTGTTTTTCTTTGGTTTTCATTGCAGAAGTTACTGCCTTTGCCCATTTTCCCTCTCGGTATCAAACGAAACCATTCACTCACGGCAACGCTAGGCTGACGGCCTCAGTTGCACGCATTAGTAAATGATCAGCTGATAATCTTCTTTTTTACAGTAGACCGTTGCATTGTTGTTCTCTTTGCTGGCACCCCCCTTGCTATTGGCATGCTGTAGGAGGATCTGTGCACTCTTGTCCCTCCCCCTGAAGGATTGGACCGGGCGAGCTGGGCCTTATTACCTTCCCCCCCCCCGTTGGGCACCAAAAGAACGAGGTCGAGGTTTGGCTCTCTCCTTTGCTTTATCGCAGCCATGCCTCTACCTGCAAGGCAACCGAATAGCTCTTAGAGAAGCCGGTTTACTAGCAAACGATGTATTAGTTCCATAATTTGATTAGAATTTGTAATTCGGCAACTAGAGTTTGGCAACTGAATTTTTCGTCTGCAGCCTTGGTTTGTTTTTCTAGGAAAGCCGGGTTTGCTGTGTTCTCCTGTAGCTCTAGTTACTCTAGTCGGTGTTTACGACTTTCCCACCTGTTCGTTAATGCCGATATCAAACTGCAATTGGGCGTCGTAGCTTTCCCGAGGGCAAACAGAAATTCGGCCACTGGTACGTGTCCGTCACACACACGCTTGAGCTGCTGCACGAAAGCACCGGCACTTCTCAGCTCTTCCTCGTCTTCTCTCTCTATTGTTGTTGTCTGCCAATAAGTGGCTGACTGTCCGATCTTTGTTGGGAGTTAAACCTAGGTATATGCCTTAAACTCGTGGATGCAGGCGTGTCTTTTTGCTGCTTTTATGTGTTTTTATGTATGTGTGAACGAACGGTCATGGGCATTACTGACACTGCTCTGCAATGGTTCATGTCCTATCTCAGTGGGAGACTCCAGAGTATTGATATGAATGGACAAAGATCATCCGAGGTACCTCTGAAATATGGGGTACCTCAGAAGTCCGTGCTTGGTCCCATTCTTTTCACGGTTTATACTCTGCCTCTTGCCGATGTGATTGCCAAGCACAATCTAGGCTTTCACTTCTATGCGGAGGACACTAAGTTGTACCTTTGTTTTGATCCCTCCCTGCATTCGAGCACCTCGAATTCTCTCAACTCACTTGCTGCATGTACTGATGACATCCGCACATGGATGGCAGCAAATTTTGTAAAACTAAACGATGATAAAACTAACTTACTAGTTATGGGCAAACCCAGTGTGATTTAGAAATTGGAAAGGCTGTTGCTCAAAATTGGCTCTGCCAGCATATCTCCTGTTGAATCTGCACGAAATCTAGGTGTCATGTTCCAAAATGACCTTTCGTTAGACGACCACATCAGGTCCTCAATCACGTCTGCCTACGTTCAGCTTCATAACATTGCTAAAATTCGGGCTACTACAGCCAAATTGGTCCATGCATTTGTGACATCTGGTCTTGACTTCTGTAACTCACTGCTTGCCGGTCTACCGGCATGTGTATCAGGCGCTTACAGCTAGTGCAAAGCTCTGCAGCTACGCTTGTCTGTCGTGAGTGCCGCAGTTTCCACACCACACCACTTCTCACCGACCTGCACTGGCTGCCAGTTAAGCAAACCATACATCGACTACAAGGTTTTGTCACTCACTTTTTCATTCTTTGGCTCTATCTATCAGATCTACTGCCCCACCAGGCTAAACATCGTACCGTTTGCTTTTTGGAATCTAACTGTTTACCTACACCTATTACAAACCTCAATTCCTTTGGAGACCGTGCTTTTAGTTCGTATGCTCCCAAAGCCTGGAATTTACTACGACATCAGTCACGATATCCCCTGACTTGACCACATTTAAAAAGAAATTAAAAATGCACCTATTTATCACAGCACTTAGTGGATCCCTGTGATTCGTCCTTTATGTGCTTATGCATGCTGCCACTAACCACACTTGCACGCTGACCCTGTGCATGTCACCCCTAACCATGTTATTGTTGTTGTTTATCGAGCATGCTACCACTAACCATTCGATCGTGTTTCCTTAGCAGCAAATTTAAAGCGCCTGAAAAGAGATTGAGCTCTCTGTGGGTGCTTAATCGAGTGTGCTATTATCACTGTATGTGTGTGCGCGTGCACACACCTGCAGGTGTGTATGCTTATGTTTGTTTGGGTTTGACACCGTTCATCTGCATGAATGTGTTTGCTAGACTGGCCAGTGCAAGCAGAGGGAAGGTGAGCAGGTGTCGACGGTCGCTGGCATGCACCTCAGGACCACACTGATGCTTTCCTTTTCGTGATCCCTAATGTCTGGCTGCATCCTAGTGGGCCGTTTCACTGTTCGTTGCAGTTGACGACAAGAGAGAAGCCAAGAATGTTGTAGCAGCTATCTTGGAAGTTCTCAGAGAAGATGGAATGTGAGAATGGAATAGTGACTCACTATTTTGGAGAAGCCTGCCTTTGTTAATCATTTGCAATGGGCCAGTCTGTTGCCGGCATGTCGGGGCATGTTCACCTGCCGCCACGGTGCCGGCAAACCAGGCAGGCACTCAGATGAGCCATGCTTGCAGCATCATCTCAGCGACTGCTTGATGTTTGCCACGCTCATCATGCTGTGCATGCCTCGTTAAGATGATGCACTTGCACGGGTCTCTGCATTGCAGACGTGGCCTCTATCGCGGATGGTTTCCCGTCATTGTCAGCCTGTTCTGCTCAAACTTTGTGTATTTCTACACCTACAACCTGCTCAAGGCACTGACCCTGACCGGAGTGGGGAAGCCATCTGCCTCTCGAGACCTGGCCCTAGCAACTGCCGCAGGTGTGAGCGCCACCCCCGCCTCGGCGCCGAGCCTGCGAAGCCGTGGCTGGGCGAGAGCTCTAGCAGTCTGCGCCGAACCGCTGCTGTCCTTCCGGTGTATCATTGGCTGCAGCTCAGTGCAATAGCATTGCATTGGGCCGTCTGCTGCTGGCAGGCATCGTCAACGTGCTTGTGACTACACCGATGTGGGTGGCCAACACGCGGCTCAAGCTGCAGGACACCCGAGTGGAGAAGCAAGCCGCAAGACGACGTCTGCGCTATGCCGGAGTGATCGGTGAGAACTCTCTCTGCCGCTGCACAGCCGGCGCCTGTGCTGGCCTACGTGGGCCACCGGTGTTTACCCAGCACTCTGGCCTGCGGCTGATCACACTAAGTCAGCACCGGCAAAGCTAATTTGATAGGTATTAGCAGCAGCCGTGGGCCCACAATACCACCAACCAGCCCACGGTGACAGGCTGTAACTCTAGGGGGGGGGGTAAGGGTCTCGGTGCGGTGCCTGGCAGCGCCAGGGCAGCCACACACGAGGATCTGAAAAAGAGTCACCATTAAAAGCCCGGACTCCGGACGGCAGCAGCCGGCAGAGGTGCCTTGCTCCTGTCGTCACAAAGGGTCTTAGAGCAGAGATATTCGACTAGGAAATGGGACAGATTTTCGCAAGCCAGCTTAATAATAATAATAATGCACTTGATAAAGTGCCCTCAGAGAACTCAATCTCTTCGTAGGCGCTTTACATTTGCTGCAAAGGGAAACACGATTGAATCGTGAGTGATATCATGCTTGATAACCAGCATGAATAGCATAGTTAGGGGTGACATGCACAGGGTCAGCATGCAAGTGTGGTTAGTGGCAGCATGCACAGTGTCAGCATGCATAAGCACATAAAGGTCGAATCACCGGACCCACTAAATGCTGTCGTAAATATGTGTTTTTAAGTTCTTTTTAACTTGGTCGGCCGACTAGCGAAAGTCGGGTCTTCATCAGCGAGGCCGGATCTTGGACCTGGGATGATGTGGTTCTGAATCCACGCCAGGCCTCACTGCGACTCGTTGCCTCCACTCCACAGGCTTGCCTGCGTGTGCATCCTCACCAGCAGCACCACTCAGGCAACTGCTGCCACCTCCGTCGACAAGCCCATTCACTGCAGCAGCAACAGGTTCGGTGGTTTGCTAGTGCTCCTGGCGCATCCAGCATCCATGTGAGAGAAATTTCGCATGGTTCAGCTGCTTAGCTCGTCGGCTGCTGGATCTGCACATTGCAAAGCTAGGAAAGCCAAGAGCCCTGCGTGCTAGCCTGCTCTCTGGTTTTTCTGGCAATTATTTTATGCTGTTCAGCATGTTCGAAATGCACGTGCTCTTACTTGGACAGCGATGCCGGTCTAACGTACTTTCCTTTGCAGCAAATGTAAAGCGCCTAGAAAGAGATCTCCGAGGGCCACTTTATCAAGTATATTATTATTATTATTTGACCTGGTGTGTGGCCTGTGCCCAATATTGGCGTGTGGCCTCACTGGTCTGCCAGCGATGCTGCACTGAAGATGGATGCTTGCTGGGTTGACTGTGAGACAATAGGCATAGGGAGGGCCAACAACCCAGGCTGAAGAAACTATTAAGTCGACCCTAAGGTGGCATGCTCTGTCATTCTCTCCTATCTTAGGTCAGCAAAGTAAAAAATCAATACCCTTGGAAAATTTTGAGCCACGCCCCTTACCCCCTTCTGCCAAGCGCAAGGTCACTGAACCTGACCTCCACGGAGTCATGCTTGCGTGCAAAGTGCACAATTCTTGTGTGTTTTCTCCCAGAGCCACTGCTGCTGCTTCATCCGAACCTGTATTTGTCAAGGGCTCGCGTACTTGGACGGTTGTGCAGCATTACTTGGCTTGGACGATTTGAGCAGGCAGTATCTGGTCGCATGCGAGACCGACCGGCTCCAGCTGCTGCATTGTGCCTTGAGCTCTGCTCTGCCAATTGCCCTTTTCGCGCACCACGTCAGTCGCGTGCTCAGCAAAGCCTGCTCTGCAGATCGCTCGTGACGCTAGCCGTTTTGTTTCCTCCGGCAAACATCTGCGCCCCAGTATTTGAATAATTTACCGATGCCAGCAACTAGGAACTGCTGAGGATGGGCAAGAGCAGTGCAGCTGTGCAATCGTGCCAGGTGTCACTGCTTAGCCGTTCTTACGGATTCAATCGCACCGGGTCGCCTCACGTGAGCCCTCCTGACATGCTTGGTCTCAACTGAGGAGTTCAGCAGTGGGTGGCCAAGTGATTCGCATGCGAAATAAACCGAGGTGCCAGCCTGCGCAAGTGCCGCACCCTCCCACCCACGGCTGCCACCGTTGGGCGTGCTGCCGCCGTCCATCGCTTGCTGCCTTCGGTGCCACACCGATCTCGCTGCCACATTCTCACGATGCTAGCTAGCACTGGTCTTACCGTGCTCGTCTTGATTCTAGATGCCCTGGTCAGCATATGGCGATCGGAGGGCGCAAGGTCTCTGTGGAGCGGCACTGTGCCATCTCTGATATTAGTTTCGAACCCTGCCGTTCAGTTTATGGTTTACGAGGCACTGAAACGAAAATGTCAACACTTCTTTCGTGCTAAGGAGCTCAGTGCCGTCATCTACTTCTTTATCGGTGCCATTGCCAAGGCCATCTCCACGATCGTCACTTATCCCATTCAAGTCGTGCAGTCACGACTTAGGGTAATATATATCACTCCCTCGTATATCCTCAACGTATATCATCACTTCCTCGAGCTTCTCTGGTTTTCAAGCGCACATTTAGCTACTTTTTGCTCAGCTCAGACGAATAGCATCGCTGTGGCAACCTCGAATTTCGATGTATTTACTTTTAGGCCCAGTGCAATTATTCTTCGGATAGGGAGGCTTCCGGTTCGATTGTTGAGTGTGTTCGTCACATTCTAAGGTATGCCCTGCCAGCCTGAAGCTGCACGACACGGAGCAGAGTTAAGGATAATAATAGTAATACTAATAACAATAATGACATTTGTAGAGCACTCTAATGGAACTAAATCTCATTCTAGGCTTTTTATCAATACATACGGTGGAAAGGAAGCATGTTGATTAGTTTGTGATAACACGCTGTGCTAACTTAATAATAATAATAATACATTTGTATAGCGCCATCAGAGAACTTAATCCCTTTCTATGCACTTTACATTTGATGCATGCATAAGCGCATAAAGGACAATTCATGGTGAGACAGCAAATGTGGTGGGTGATGGGTCAGGGGATGTCGTGACGTCAGTCGGTAGAGTACCAGGCTTTGGGAACCTACATGGTGAAGGCACAGCTCCAAAGAATTTGAGGTTGCTTAGAGGTGCAGTTGAACCGAGCATGCATTTTCCCCTGCATACACACTGTATGCAGTGCATGCCATTTGCAAGCCTCCAGAGCTGCTTAGCTCTCAGGGTGCCTCAGGGCACTCGTACTGACAAGAGATCAGCTCTTCAGCCCTTGCCAGCGACTCGAAAGGGCCTGTGCTAGCAAGCTCGGTATACATTCCATGAGACATTCCCTAGCAGCTTAGATTGCTGCCAATGAGTAAGCTTGTATGGAGATATAATCCCTTTTTCCATATTTTTAATGCACCCTGGACCAGCACCTCTGCAGTTGCCGGTGGCCGGTTCAGCCTATGAAGCAGGCCTTGCTTTTTCAGTCTGAGACGCTGCATTTCTCATAAAGGATACTCAATGGCTAGCAGCCACTTCGATGCTCAGCCCGAGTTAGGCCACCTCCTTGAAAGGTGCACTGCCATAACAGTTTTTCTTTTTTTGGTTCACCACTTGCAAAAGAGCTTGTTTCTGGCTAGATCCTGGCTCTACCGGTCAGCTAGTCTGGTGTTATCGGGCTAGCAGGCATGGGCTTAGGCAGGCTACTGGCTGAAGCTCTCTAAAGCCCAGTGAAATGCCACCTTAGCTTTCTTCATGATGCTATATTCTGTCAAAATAGCTCTTAATCTTCAGCCAGTAGGACCAGCATGCAAATTTTGCTTGCAGGAGCATCTTTGCTACTTGAATCTCATAGAATCGCCCTAAGCATAGTAACTCACTGAAGCAAGTACATACAGTTGCCATACGTAATTGACTACGACATGCTGTGAACACACTTGTCACATTTTTGGTAGTTCACGGTGCATTCAAAAAAAAGAGTAAACATAGTTTATTAAAAATATACACCCATCAGCTGTGTGTCATGTGCCATCTTCCCGGCCTCGCATTGCATTCTAGGACAACATGCCACTGCTTTATACGTTGGTGTGTCGGCCAGTGAATCTGTCGATGCCGCCATTGGCAGCACTTGGTCATTTCTCTCGTGTCCTGCCAGGATCGTTGCATGCAGCTGTCCGGCCCCTTCCCCGGCAGCTGCAAATGCCACTCGATAAAGTAGAAAGAGAAAAAAATAACATTAAGCACCTTTTGATTGGCAGGGTGAACGGCATCGAAGGCTTGTACAAAGGCATGGAGACCAAGCTTGTGCAGACTGTGCTGACATCGGCACTCATGTTCCTGATGTACGAGAAAATCGCAGCGCTCGTCTTCAGACTGATGCGCTACCAGCAGCAGCTTGCTGCTGGCACCGTGACAGCAGCCAGCTGATACGTAGATGTGGTGGAAGGCCTGTGCCCCCCCCAGGCTGCACTTCTTGACACCGATGCCCGGAAGTCGGCTGCTTGGGCCACGGTGCACGACCGAGCCAGATCGTTGCAGCAGCAGCTCAGATGCAGAACTGGGCCACGAAGTTGGCGAGCCCCAGCGAAGCGAGAGCCAAGTGCACGACGGCACTGGTCTTGGTCAGCTTGCCTTGCTGGCGAAGCGACAGGACGTGCACGGCGCAGGGCAGGAAGAAGGCGTAGGCGAAACCGCTCAGCGCTCCCGTGTACCTGCAGCGGGCCATCGGACCGCGTGACACACTGGTGAGCAGACCTGTGCCCGAGGAGCAGATTCCCCCGGCTAGCAGCCACCTATGGCTCACCTTATTATGGTGCCAATTTTCGGCAGGAAGCGTGCGAACAGCACACAAACGGCCACGACGAGAGCGTTCAGTAGCAGCACGTGCTTGACGCTGAAAAGCGAGCGAAGCTGTGGCGAGTGACTAGTGGCAGCAGCAGCAGCAGAGCACGGCCACGGTGCTGCAGTGCTGCATACCTGGGCCACACGGTTCCGAACAGCGTGTGCATGAACTGTATCCTCAGGATGTAGAGCAGCAGCGGGAACACGGTCACCATTTGGAAGAAGAGGCACAAGCGAGCCACGAAGGCGGCAGGGTCGGCTGTCAGGAAATTGTTGAGCAAATTCTGTGTGACAAATAGATGGGAGGTACCACACATAAACGTCTTACAAGCCTACTGCAGCACCACGTTAGGGCAGCCCAGAGCCTGGCACGGCAATCAGCAGCAGCACGGGCTGCCCCTTCTAGTTTTGCTAAACCAGTCATTGGCATGCTGCTTCAATTCCTTACACCAACCGGAAAACCAAGCGTAACTAAAGAGTTATTGTACCTGCCTCCATAACGGACAGACTGAGCTTCTTTGCTGCTGGTGCAAATGTGTGCATTCTAACAGGAGCTAGCAGCGAAAACGAGCACCATGATTAGATTACAATTTTGTTCCTATAGTAGACACAGCTGCTATCATTGCACTACAAATCTCAAGCAAATAAGGCAGTTATGTTCGTGTCTCTGATACAAGAAACGACACACTCTAAGCTCTAGCTAGATTTTTCTCTCATTCATGTATCTTAATCGGCACGTACATGCAGTATTCAGCGATACAGCAGTAAACATTCTTACACACAAGTACCACAGTCAAGCCAGGCGGTACAACTTACATCTTCTATGCACAGCTTGCTGAAGAGTGGGAATGATGCATAGAACATGGCTCCGACGTAAGTATATGTCACTGCTACACATACGTATGCGATTGTCAAATCACGTCCCTGAAAGAAGGTGCAGATTATTAGGGCATTTCACAGCTCATGGTGTTGGACACAAGTCACATGCCGATGGCCCACATTGGATAATGTCGGAGCACCCACGGCCTCGGTCTATATGGATGGCTCGACACGCACCAGCTGTCAATAGCAAAACGCTTGGCCTTAGAGATGGCCGGCCGTGTAGGGCTGCTTCTAAGCAGCAACTGCTTCACCACCAAGAGCAGAGAAAATGCTCGACAGGTAGTTTTATCGAACACCAACCACGTCGTTTGACTTGTTGCTGGTGCCCAGCTCCTAGTGGCACCTACTGATGTGCTATCGACAAAACAGCTCATTAGAAATACACACGTGCACACGCACCGGTACGAACAGTATGGCAGAGCCCTCGCAATGCAATCCGTCATTTTTTGTTTAGGTCCAAAGGTAGTGCTGGTTCTAGTTAAAGCAGGCTTGCAATCATTAAGAATCAGAGCAACAAACCGTCAGTACGGTGCCAAAGCACTTGCCCAGGGGCTCGATTTATCCGGTAGCCAGGTCTCATGTCTCATTGGCATCGGTGTGGGCATAGCTGCTATCACTATTATCAGGTAGTATCTGGGTGAAGCACTGATTGAGTGAGTAACCCTTGGCCGCCACAGCACTGCAGGCCACAAGGTAAGTGAAGCCTAGGCTGGGGGGGGGGGGTATCAGAGTGTGGCTCTCATCCACCATAAAAAAACGTATACAATTTTAGCACGTGTAACCACATGAAAGACAATTCACGAGGGTGGCACAAATGGTGAGATTTTAGGTTCGTTTTTAAATTTTGCCCGTCAGCGAATGTCGTGATGTCAGTTTGTCGTCTGGTCCAGGCCATGTGAGCATCAGAGCTGGAGGCACGGTTTCCAAAGGATTTGACCTTGGTTGCATAGCTAAATGACCCAAGTCAGAGAATGGAAGAGAGAGACGAACCTTGCTGTGATGGCCCTTCTAAGCACCAAAATTCTGTTTTAGCGATTAACGGAAGTGAATGTAGGCATACTTAACCATGGAGTCGATATGGCAATCTAGCAAACGATCATTTTTGGAACAGGGCACCCAGATTCCCTGCAGAAGCTGCAGGGGATATGATGACTGAGCTAAGTTTTGAGGGTGAGAATTTCAAGTTTCTGAAGGGCACACATTTTGGCCATCATTATTAAGTTATATTATCGTCATTCAATTTGAGAAAATTCACAGCCATCTAAGCATCAACGTCAGCAATATAAGCACTGAGTAAGTTGCGGTGCTGGAACGTAGCATGGGATCCAAAGCACAGGTACAGCTGTGTGTAGTCTGCATATGAAGCCTTTTCTATGCTTGGCGATTACATCCCAGAGAGAGGGAGAGAGAGAGAGAGAGCATACATTTTGCATAGATGTGAACCTACAGCAGGTCCCTGGGCTGCCAAGACTTCCAAATGCTCACTAGCTGCCTGTTGGCCATTTACAAATACGCTCTGAAGTCTCTCACTAATATAGGATCCAAACTATTGCAATACAATAGACTCCGAGCTCGGCAGCTCCTTATCAAATCATAATCGCTTTTGGAAAACTTGGTGCCACGCGAGAGCTGGAAAGTGGCACCATCTAAAATGGCTCATCCGGCATCTCTCACATAGCCTTTACACAATAATCTGGGTCTCCCATTCTTAAAGGACCCTTGCTTCCCACTATTACTTAAGTAACATAGCAAAAAAAATTTGGAACTGTTAAGATAAGGGTACCACAGCCAAACGTGTTCATAGATTTGCGACATCACATCTAGACTAGCTAGACTTCTGTAACTCTTGCTAGCCTTCATACCTATGCAATATAGGACGCCGACAGATGGTGCAGAACTCGGTAGCCAGTCTTGCCTGTTATGGACTGTCCATTTGACTGGTTTTCTATGATCCCCTACAAGCATCCATTCAAGCAGTGTATCGACTTCAAGGTCATGGCCACTTATTTCTAGGCTCCTTCATGTTCTTGCTTCGGCTTACCTGTGTGAATTACTATCAGGATTCCTCTGACACCACCCACCTCTCTCACCATCTAGCTGTGTCTCCTAACCACCTCAAAATCCTTTGGAGCTCTTGGCTTCAGCTCCTTTGCACCTAAAGTCTGGAACACTACCGACCGACATCACAGCATCCAGTAAGTAGATGACATTTTAAAGTGAAAAAAGTACTAGCTGATTTAACAGCCTCTTTTGCATAGAGGCAGAAGAGCCTTAAGGGCTATCATCACCGTTTGCAGCAGCAATAAAGGATCGCCCACCGAAGGATTTGAACTCACAAGTTCGGGACCAAGGTCGTGAAATGCAACCGCCTTACCTAGTGTGCCATCACGGCTCACTAAAACCTGCAGGTTCCATACACTCTGGGCTTCGGCCATGTGAGTGTTCTTTATGACCTTAGATTTACCAATTATATATGTCTTGCCAGACCGATCGGTATTCTCAATCGTTCCCGTGATATCGGATATGAATACAATCTCAATAATACTTAACAATATCAACATAGAATGAAAATGTACTTTCCAGCTTGACAAGACTAATAAGAAGTCACGCAAGTGGAAAACAGGAAAGCTTTGCGACCTTGAACATCTGTAGCAGGTGCAAAAGTAAACATGTCTAGCATCACGATAAATTGCACCATCAATAGGCAACTCAGGTGATAACTATTGCAGTCGCATGCCCAACAAACTCCGATATTCTCTGAGGGTGCTATATCATATGTATTATTATTATTATTATATTGACACTGAAAATGGTGTAAAGACATCTGTAATAAATAGCATGCCAAAAGAATGGCTCGTGAGTGCAAACCACACAGCCTGTAGGGGAACTCACGTTATTCTCCGGACGGGCTTGATGTCTGACGATGGATAAAATACAGTTATGGATGAAATAAGCAAGCGCCAGAGTACCGGTGAGTGCAGGAAACAGAGATCTGTACTCTAGAACACAAACAGCGAACACTATTAACCAGGAGGGTCAACTAATGCAATGCATGCTAGCCGTACTTCACACACACTTACAGGGATCACGATAGTTCTAGGCTCAGCATTACTTTATCAGTGTGCACAGAAGAAGTACTACATTTTTTAGTTACCACATGAGGTACAACAACTGAGCCAAAGTGCACCCAAACGACGTGTACATAAACGAAAGTGCAGAAAACGAATCAATCATCACCGTAGCTTAACGACTAGAGTTTCGGCATATGGACGAGGGTTTGCATTTTCGAGCAGACAAGATGCCCGTTTAGACTGCAGCGATTCACAAGCTGCAAGAGATGTCAAAGCTAGACGAGATGTGGCACGTGAGAACTTGCAGAGACTTATACAAAAAGGAGCAAGCAACAGGTTCAGTGGCAGAAAGCTCACATGTACTAGGTCAGTTAGACAAGCAGACTGTTATGCTTGGAGCAGAATTGGCAAATGCATACATTCATAGTCAATTAATCATAGTCCATGCTGACGGGCAGGCAATCAATGATTCACTGCATCTGCAATCCACGTCAAGTAAAATTAAATTCTCTAATCTACCCCATGATGCATACATTATTGCTAAATTCCTAAAGAATATCACAGTACTTCAAAGGTAGGAAGGAGATACCGGCTTCTGCAATTGAGGGTGCTACTTCTAGGACAAAAAAATCTGAATACCATAATATTGCTCTGTTACACAGCATAATAAAAGTAACATACACATGTCACCACTGGTTAAGTTCTGTAAAGCATAAAGAGGAGGTAAATATGCCAGTCGATGCAAGATCAATTGAGCTTTAGAGCTGCCTGTGCACCAAGCCACTTAATAATAATAATAATAATAATAACAATAATAATGCACTTGATAAAGCGCCCTCAGAGAACTTAATCTCTTTCAAGGCGCTTTACATTTGCTGCAAAGTGAAATGCAATTGAATGGTAAGTAAAATCATGCTTGAAAAACAAACAAAATGAATAACATGGTTAGGGGTGACATGCACAGGGTCAGCATGCAAATGTGGTTAGTGGCAGCATGCATAGTGTCAGCACGCATAAGCACAACAAGGACGAATCACAGGGACCCGCTAAATGCTGTCCTAAATAGGTGTGTTTTTAGGTTCCTTCTAAATGTGGTCAGGTCAGGGGATGTTCTGACGCAGGTCGGGAGGGAGTTCCAGGCTGTGGGAGCATACGAACTAAATGCACGGTCTCCAAAAGATTTAAGGTTTGTACGAGGTATTTCTAGACTGTTGGATTCCGAAAAGCAGGTGGTACAATGCTTGGCCTGATGGGGTAGTATATCTGAGAGATAGGCTGGAGGCAAAGAATGAAGAGACCTAAAAGTGAGCGACAAAACCTTGAAGTCAATCCATTGCTTGACTGGTAGCCAGTGCAGGTTGGCAAGAAGTGGAGTGATGTGGCAACTGCGACGCTCACGACAGACAAGCCTAGCTGCGGGATCTCAGAATGCTGTAGTAGCTTGGCAAGGAAAGTCTTAGCACTAAAGGATAAAGTTGTGACCATTGCGAGAGATGTGTAAACGTGATCACAGACTAAGCATTGTTAATAAAACTATATAAATAAGACAAAATATTTCTTAGGAAGTTACAGCAAAGAATGTGGTTGTGGCTCAACGAGAGCATCGCAAGTCGCACTACTGCTCCTTGTCCTGCATTCCAGCCTATTGCAATGCAACATGACTGTTCAGAAAAACCCTAAAACTTAACGCATTCGAGCTCGGATCCTGACGGTTCCCATTCTGAGACGCAATGAGACTGGTGACCTGCAGAACGTTAGGCGATGGGGGACAGTTCTAACTTTCTTCTTCGATAACATTTGAGATGCAAATAGTAAAAGGGGTGCAAGTTCAGCACAAATGCAACTGTTCTTTAAAAATCTAGAAAGCCCATAAACTTTGACAGCCAGATTTGCATTTGTGACATCGCGTCTAGATTGCTGCAATTTATGCATGACTCCCGGCCTGTGCCCTTAATCGTCTACAGTTGGTGCACAACTCAGTAACTCGTCTGGTCTGTCATCAATTGCATAGCAGCAACGATACTTAGGTCTTATCTTCCCTGGCTCCTTATCAAACATCGAATCTACAGCAAGATCCTCTTTCGAGCTTACAGGCTGCTTAACCTGCACCAACCTCTATATATGCGACCTCCTTGCTGCTCCAGCAAGCTCCCACGCCATCTGATCATCGGCTGCCAACCGTCTTGCCCAACCTCACTAAATTGGAATCTTTGGTGATCATGCCTTGAGTTCGAATGCACCAAAGTCTATCAATCGCTTTCGGCATCTGTCACCATATGCATTAACTTGGCATGATTTAAGCCTCAGCTAGGGACACATCTATTCTGCTCAGCTTTTCCTGTGCCACAGTGAACTTGTCTCTTTTGTTCCCGAGGGCTTGCTTGTGTACCTGCGCATAACCTAGTGCATGCTACTAACTAGGGTCCTACCAACCAGTGGCCCGAGTGTCTTCTTGGATGCTTTTGCATGCTGGTCTAAGTACAAATATTGTGTGCATTTTACATGCTTGTCTATGCACGATACTGTGCATGTTATTAACTTTAGTTATTGCTTCTCCAGCAGCAAGTTCTAAAGCATCTTGAGAGAGATTTAGTTCTCTTAGGGCACTATAGAACGATGCACTATTACTATTTTGACCAGGCTCTGATAGAGACTGCCGCACAACACGATACCGGCAACAGACAAAAACAATTATTTACCCTACACCTTATACTTGATCTACATCTAGTTTTTGTTAAGATACCCTGTGTCCACGACTTTTTAAAAGACAAAAATCCATTAAGACTGGCTGTACATTAGTACTGTTGCACGTCCAGATGCACAAGCATAGGATACAGACAATATTAGGTAGCAGTACAAACTCCCACAAGTTGCAGTAAGTCAGAATGAATACACTGATACAAATCTAAGCTTTCTATTGGCATCAAGTTAACAAAGCGTTCTCACGTAGCAATGTCGATTGCTGAAACACAGCAGATGTTACCCTAAATGCAGAAGCAAGAGCAAGCAATGAGCAAAGCCTCCGACATGCAGCCTCAAATTTGTAAGCTGAAGATTTAGCCAACATTTCGCCTGACCTGGAACTAAATGAAGCTATGTCCTTATGCATGCTGACACTGCTACCAATAATCATCGTTACATGCTGACCCTGTGCATGTCACCTCTAACCATGTTATCCTTGTTGAAATTGTGCATGCTACTACTAACCATATGATCATGCTTCCTTTACGGTAAATGAAAAGTGCCAAGGGAGAGAGAGATAAGGTTCTCTGATGGTGCTATACAAATGTATTATTATTATTATTATTATTAACACCAGCTCAAGGCTGATGCCATTCCTACATCTGGCCCACATCAATGCTAGCCGACTACATAAGTAGAGTGCAGTATGAAGACTTAGTGGAAAGAGTATGCTAGCACAATATAACTCATAACGAAGAAGCACCCCGACAAAAAAATCAAGGGAGAGTAAAATGATGGCCAATATCAGCTATAAGTGCAAATACAGCAAAGTACCAATCGATCCTAGCAAAGGCCAAGTCTAGCTTCTATAAAAACATTGTTGAATCAGAGATGCACAATCCAAAAATGCTGGTGTCAACGATAAACCATCTCCTCAACCACTCCCAGATTAGCTCCTTACCTGATGATCCTTGTGATGATCTAGCCGATCGCTTCTCTCGATTATTTGTCCAGAAGATAGACAAGATCAGGGAGTCCATCCCTGCGATGACAACACCCCTCCTAGAATGCTGTTCCCTGATTCCTGGCTGCACCTCAATGTCTACATTTAAGCAGGTCACTTGTGATCTCGTCCTGAAGTTCATATCCCAATCAAAGAAGACAACAAGTCCTCTGGACCCTATTCCCACTGTCCTGCTCTTACGTTGCATTGAACTGCTGCTGCCATGCATAACTAACATCATGTGTAATCAGGCGATTACAGCCGGTGCAAAACTCTGCAGCTAGGCTTGTCTGTCGTGAGCGTAGCAGTTGCCACATCACACCACTTCTCTCCGACATGCACTGGCTACCAGTCAAGCAACGGATCGACTTCAAGGTTTTGTCGCTCACTTTTAGGTCACTTCATTCTTTGGCTCCAGCCAATCTCTCAGATCTACTCCCCCATCAGTCCAAGCATCGTACCACCCACTTTTCGGAATCCAACAGTTTACCAATACCTCGTACAAACCTCAAATCCTCTGGAGACCGTGCATTTAGTTCATATGCTCCCAAAGCCTGGAACTCCCTCCCGACCTGCGTCAGAACATCCCCTGGCCTGACCACATTTAAAAGGAACTTAAAAACACACCTATTTAGGACAGCATTTAGTGGGTCCCTGTGATTCGTCCTTCATGTGCTTATGCATGCTGACACTGTGCATGCTGCCACTAACCACATTTGCATGCTGACCCTGTGCATGTCATTCTAACCATGTTATTCATGTTGTTTATCAAGCATGATATCACTCACGATTCAATCGCCTTTCCCTTTGCAGCAAATGTAAAGCGCCTAGAAAGAGATTGAGTTCTCTGAGGGCACTTTATCAGGTGCATTATTATTATTATTACATACTGACACACGGCTGTACGAATCAAGCACACCTTCTTTACGAAGACAGCTGCTGTGGTAAGCTAATATTGCATGCCCTGCCACATAGAGAGCAATTCCCTAATAAAACCCCACCAAAAAAAAAGCAGGTCAGCATGGCTGTGGCATCAGAACTAATGCTGGAATTAACAGATTTCACCACAATGAAGGATACCACTGTGCATAGTACAGCAGCACTTACTTGGAATGATGTCCCATTCGATATGTATGCCCCATGTACTGGCTTTGTAAGTCACAAATCCAAGTAGATATAAGACAGATACAGTTCCTGAAAAGGAAGCATGAGTTCAAGAGAGGTAAATTTCCACAATCAAGCATCAACATTGGCTCGGTCAAGATCTGCTTGCACACCACTGAATTTCTTGGAATCAACACTCGAATGCTTGTATGGTTGGCACGAACGCACACAGATATATATGCATGTATGTATGTATGTCACCAAAAACCAGCATGGTATGAAAGAAAAATGAAGAGATAATATTATTAAATTTAGTTCATTTGTTTAGCACCCTAAGAGAACTTAATCTCTATCCATGCACTTCACATATGTCGTAGGGCTCAAGCCCACGACCTCGGTCATCAAATGCATTCATCGTAACCTCGGTCATCTAAGGTGAGCACCCCGTGCCAAACCAGAGATGGCAACATCAGAGTCAAATGCCCACATCGAGCCAAGCCAGTCAGCTGACTGCCTACGCTGGGGCTTCGTGGATATTTCAGGGTCGGCCCTTAATTAGTTTGATCTTAATGGGGACATCTCATAGATGGGCTCAAAGCTCTGAACAATGCGGTCACAGGCAGGGCTGCCCTTCATACCTTCATGCTAGCAGTGGAGCAACTAGGCACGACTTTCCTCATCCGTCCAGATGTAGTTAAGGCTGACCAGGACATCCTCGGAAGTTTCGAGTAAGACAGTGGCACGCCGAAAGAGTCACATTATGTAATGTAATGTATCTCCGTCAGTAACTCCACAAAGTCATAAAGACCATGTGGGTGTTACGCAGGAGAGTTTTGTATAGCGCACTCACAGCCTAAGCGGCTTTCGGTATGCATTCGGTAGCCAACAGACTTCGTCTCACGCAACAAAGAGAAAGTGGGAAGCATAGCAGAGTCAGGAGAGCAGTTGAGGTAGTGAGTAGCATAGAAGTAGCAGTTCAGGACCGCTGAAAAAGATGTGCCATAGTCGGCAGTTGGAGAGTAAATGTCGTTGCGTAAGAATTGTGGAAGCGAGTTCCACAGTCTAGGACCTGCAGAGCTAAAGCTTCTGTCGCCAACTGTCTTTAAGCAGAGGAATGGGACAGCTAATTTATTGCCCACACAGGACCTGATGGCGCGAACAGGCTGAAACTGATGCAGCAGTTCAGCTAGGTATGAAGGAGCCAAGCCGTGGCGGGCCTTGTGGGTCAGCGTAAGAACTTTGCTCCGTATCCTTTGCTCAACCGGCAACCATCCTAGCTCTTTCAGCAAAGGTGACACGTGCTCAAACCGCTGGGACTTGAAGACCAGCCTTGCAGCCATATTCATAGTCCGCTGTAGTGGCATTATAGCTTTCTTTGTTAGCCCAGCCAAAAGGGAATTACAATAATCAAGCCGAGACAGAACTAAAAAGCTAGTTAAATTTTGTACAAGCCACTGTCGGAGACAGCTCCTAATCTTGGATAGGGATCGGATGTGATGGCTAGCTGTAGAGGCAGTCTTCTGAATGAAGCTTTTGAAATTGAGGCAGTTATTGAACACGACACCTAAATTACGAGCACGTGGTGAAGGTCGCACAATAGCATCACCTATTAGAACAGCAAAGCCTTTTAATCCAGCCACACGCTTAGGGTGTCCTATGAGAAGCAGTTCGGTTTTATCGTCATTTAATTAACATTAATCCCAAACTGGAGGAGTGCCTGACTTGTATTCTTGAAAAAATTCTCGCTAAGCAGGTTGTAGCACACATTCAAAAAATAAATTGTTAGAAGAATTTCAGTCGGAATTCAATCGACACCACTCCACTCCACTGAAACTGCTCTCCTCCGTGTAACCAAAGACATCCTATGCATCAACGATGACGGGAATGCCACTGGCCTAGCGCTGCAAGATCTATCAGCTGCCTTCGACACCATTGATTACGATATCCTTCTTGAAATATTGAGCAAAATGATCGGTCTGGAAAACGAGGCACTAGGGTGGTTCAAATAGTACTTGTCCGATCGTGTTCAATCGGTGTCGTGTGGGGGAGGTCGTATGTCATCCACCAGACCAGTCACCTGTGGAGTCCCACAATGGTCCGTCCTAGGTCATTTCCTGTTCTCTGTTTGTACTGAACCTCTGGGAAAAGTGATTCGGGCCCAAGGAATCGGCTATCACTTTAAGCTGGCAATACTCTGTATTTATACGCTGTATTTATCGTGTAAACCGTCGGAATCAGCTGCAGCGAGTGATAAACTGAATTCTTGCCTTGCAGACATTCGATCCTAGATGTCGTCCAATTTCCTTAAACTTAACGACGGACGATACAACACAATTGCTAATCATTGGACACCCAAGCATGTGGCTGGACTACAAGACTTTGCTCTTCTAATAGGTGGTGCTGCTGTGCGACTGCCATCGTGTGCTTGGAATTTAGGTGCCGTCTTTGATAACTGCTTAAATTTTCAAAGTTCTATCAAGAAGACTCCCTCCACAGCTAGCCATCACGTCCGATCTCTATCTAAGGTTAAGGAATATTAACCACGGTAGCTTGCAAAAATTTAAGTAGCTCCTTGGTTCTGTCTCGGCTAGATTTTTGCAATTCCATTTTGGATGGGCAAACAAAAGAAACCACTAGGTCACTTCAGCTGGTGATAAATATGGCTGCAAGGTTAGTAAACAAATCCCAGAGCTAAGCACTGGAACGATAGGAAGCCTGATTAGGAAGTATTTCTTATAGGTAGGGCAAAGCTAGAGAATGAAGATACCTAAAAGTGAGCGACATAGTAGGCATAGTAAGGCCATCATTGCTCAGACAGAATGGGCCGTGGAGATGCTGACAGCACACAGTGTAACTTTGCACTTTGGTCCTACTCCCATCGGGCAGCTGGCCTTACCAACACCTCTCAGAAGACATTTATGGTCTGCTTTTCTTGCCCCAGTCTCACATGGATGGCTATATTTATTCTAGACCAGGGGTTAGGTGTTTGCTCTTCACAACATGGGTCGTAGGTTCGAGTCCTGCAGTGGTCAATTCTTTATTGACCACTGCAAGTGATGGTGATAGCCGTGAAGGCTCTTCTGCTGCTATATAAATGAAGCTGTTAAATCAGCTAAGAAGCACATTTGCATATCATTCCAATGACTTGATGATCTGGTCGAGGATATGCCTTTTAAACCAGAAAGCACTTGAATGCCTTGATCTAAGAGCATTAAAAACAATAGCCTCTGCGGTGGTGGTGAGACTATCGCATAATGCTTTAAATATGGATATCATAGGCGATCGCCACTGATTTATGAAAGCTTGTTCAAAAGACTGCAAGCATGGCTAGTAATCACACTCAATTGTTCACTATACTTATTTTTTTTACCACAGTTGCTAGCTAAGGATCTTACAAGCTAACTGATTTTCTCAAGGCTAGATTAATATACCTTTATTTCAGTACATTTGCTAAAAAATGTTATCGTATCTCTACAGTTAGTTCCAATATGGCTACGCATGTGAATATGACATAGAAGAAAGGCAGCAAAGTGCATCTTATCCGGGTTTTCTCCCTTGCAGCATGTACACATTTATGTGCTCAAAAACAAAAGAACAGGACATCAATTCAAGCTGCTGCTCTTACCCAGTGCATTGAATTTCGTGAAAAACGTGGCAGACTTGAAGTTAATAAGCGGCACGAGGACGATCAGAAGAAAAAATGGAACGGTTTTCTGCATGTCCCAGTATTTATCGAATGCTGCATCCGTGCTGTTGCTGTAATTGCTGCCAGAATGCAATCCGACATGCATAAGCTGGAGTGTCGATGGTGGGTGTGGGCACACCAGGTACTCTAGCACAATAAAGCAATAGGAGCAGTCGTAAAACTTGAGAATGCCAGCAGAACTCGTAGCGCCACAGTGCAATAAATAACAGCCAGAGTGCAAGCCGAGCCATGCTTCCCCTACGGTCATTGTATGGAGTATTGTTATAAGCAGCAGCCACTTGATGTTCCGCCTTATCTGTAAACATTGAAAATGTGCTATTAACAGCTAAACTTTCTTAGCATTGAAGCTTGTGAGAGAATAAGCCACAAGGATGATTACAAGCAGTACTATGCAACAGCATTAGTCTTGCAGAGGTTCTTAGTGGTTACTGAGACAAATGGTTGACAAAACTTTGCCTACGCAAGTCTCGGGCTGAAACCTCATGATCACAGCAACAATTACAAATCAACATGCGAATCATGGTAAAATACTTACAAGCTAGTCGTTGTTAGCACAGAGTATCTTTATTCTCAATGGGTGAGTAAACATACACTTTACAAGTCGGTTTTTTTATTCTTGAAATTACCCTTAACAACAGAGAGGGACATGAACTTGTATGTAAAAGAGTGAAAAACAAAACAATAAAGTGCTTGTCTGCTGTGATTTTGGCCCATAGATCAAATTTAGATAGTCGATTAAGCATTTGTAACCATGCGAAAAAAACCCAAAAAAATCGATCGAACGAATAATCGGTCTCACAAGAGGCTTACATGACATGCTCAAGGCATAAAAAACAATATAACAACCTAGTCTATAGGCCAGTAAAAAACGAGGAATAAAGCTTTTTTATGAGCTAGTGTTCTTTTGGTGGAGTAAGTAAATTACCCCTTCTCCACTCATCATCTCTGTCTTTGTGAACTTCGAAAAAATAAACTCTTAAAAGTTCTCAAATAATAATAACACTAATGATAAAAAGGCATCTGCATAGCCTTCTAAGAGACCCCGATCTCTTTCTAAGCTCTCTTCATACACTAATCCATATATGATCTGACCTTTATGTCCAGACAGCTTTAAAGTTCTATCATATGCATTGTGCAATGCCCCATATGTATTATGCAATGCCCCACCCCACTGTTTCAATGCTATAAAAAACGTAATTTTTCGAGCTCTTGGGCTTTCTGTGTAGAGCGATTCACTCTGAGTCAATGCTTTCGCAGACCTTAGCATTGATTGAATGCAATAGCTGTATTTGCATGCAGCTAAATCATGGAATGACCCCAAGAAGTCATTTCGTTGGACATAGGAGGAAAGAAATACACGACCGGCCATGTTTAGCTGGGATATAGTATCTGTGAATCGACTTCCAGTACACTGTTCCAAATGCTAGCAAACTGCTATCTTCATGCAAAGTTTTGCAGACTTCTTGTGTTTCAACACGTTGTTCGATCTCCTTTAGGGTGAATATTTCACTAGCTATACCTGAAAACACACACACACACACATGCATATAAATATGCATGTTTTTGTGTGCAAAAATGCACAGACGCGCACGCACATGCAGTGCTGGCCCGAATCATGGTAATTAACACACATACGAAATTTTACCGAGTTTTAAAAAATCACGGCCAAAAATGATACCACGGGGTGAAATTAATATGAGGAAGCGGTAAATGTACCAGATTGTGAATGCTACCACCTCGGTTGGACTACTAGGTTCGGAAAAACATGCACAGCTAACCTCTGGCGGTTTCAAGTACGTGTGGAAACAGTTGCAGGTTTTCGAAAGATTGTTTTTGGCAGCACAATCAGAAGACATTGAAGTCAGATTTTTTGGGTGTGTCAGACATACCTCTCTTGAAAAAATGCTTCTTAACAACAGTGCGATAAAAAAGAGCCGTAGAGCACTACAACACTGCTTTAGAAGTCTTGGCAAACATATGATGCCAAAACTATGGTGACCTGCATGGGTTAAAATGTGTTCCCTGAAATTATGAGACGGTAGTTTAATTTTAGTGCATGCATTTAGCAAACTGAAATAATTAAAACCTATGACACAATTTTAAAGAATTATTTAATTCTCTGTTCACCAGAAAATGCTGCTTGATTTTTTCAGTCTAATATGTCATTGAATTTTAGCATTCCTTCGAACCACATGGAAATTATGGTTCTGAATGTTGAAATTAGCATGCTTCAAACTCTCGATGATTTCTTAAAAAACACCCAACACGGCCGGTGAGATACATTTTTATAAAGTCGGATATTAGACGCATCTAATAAATCTTACTTCGCAGTGCTCCGACGGTACCAGAAAATAATATCCGTCGTGAATGGTGACTATATCGGCAGTCAGAAATTGCTCCGTTACGACAAAAACAAGTTCATTGTGCATATATTTAACTTGGTAAGATAACTAGGTGTAGCATGTCCGATTTATTACAAATATTGCTAGCTCATGCAAATCATATCCTCTGGTGAAATTTTGTTGGCCTGCAGTCCATGAAAAGACAGAATTATCAGAGATTAAAGGTCGATCTACAAGGTGCATAGATTTTGCGGGCCAGCACTGTATACATTATATATATATATATATATATATATATATATATATATATATATATATATATATATATATATATATATATATATATATATATATATATATATATATATATATATATATATATATAATGATCCATTCTTACTAGACTGACATGATGCACTTGATGGCAGAAAAACAGGAACATATATGGCTATTGCTGGAATGTCTCTTCCGACATAACATAGACTTCTTATTCTGCTATGATGCTAAATAAGAAAAAGCATTCAGGAAAAAGAACTGATTGAGCTTTTGTGTACCAGTGAGAAGATGAGCATACACAAGCTGTAAGACTAAACACTTTAGGCAGCTAAACCAATGCTTGAATGCTGCTGTTAACGTTTTATAACAAAGATATGCTCTTACTTTTTTATGGCAATGCAAGCCCAATACTAAAAGATGCTCTAGTGGAAGTTGGCATTATGGTACCAAGCTCCAGAGCAACTCATTGCCAATAAAAAATAATAGTATTTCCCTTTCTCTGTCCATCCAGAAGGAAGGTGTGCTTGCACTTAACCATTCAGGTCGAGGGTTTGAGTCATACAGCAGGTTATTATTTTATTGCCCAAAATTTATTGCCCAAAGCCAGCTGGATTAATGATCTCTAAGACTCTTCTGCACTCCTGGTTTGACCCAGGGGTTAAGAAGCTCGAATTTGACGACCAAGGTCAAGGTGAATACATTAGATGACTGGGATCATGGAGTCAAGCCCTGCTGCACATGTTCTGTGTCGGGATAGAAAATAAGTTCTCTTAGGGCACTATACAAATGAATAATATATTATTTTACCACTACATAATGAGGCTATTGAATCTTCCGACCTTCCCTTTACTCGACTGTTAACTGCATCTTGAATTATCCCCAATCGAGCCATATCCAGTATTACAATAAAAACAATAATATAATATGTATTTAGCACCCTTAGAGAATTAATCTATTTCTAGGCAAATTGCATATGCTGAAAGAAAGCATCTTAATTGGATACTCATAAAGCAAAGTGGACCAGTCTTTGACATTGGAAGAGGCAGATAATCATGGGAAGGTGAAAGTGCATATCAGGTGCCTTGGCAACCTGACATGCTCCCCTCAGGTCAGTGGGTGCCGAGCTTCCTTATACCCACGTCCTAGACCAAACTCTTCCTAGGTAATGCATTTACAAGTCACCTTTGTCATTGGCTAAACAAGTATATTACAGGGCAATTCCCCACACAGTTTTCTCCACCCTCAATTCGGTAACACTAACAATGATGATGTCAATATTAAAGTAAGTTCTTTTTATTCACCGGCCTCATTTATATAGCAGCAGAAGAGCCTAGCATTTATCACATCCCCTACTTGAAGTAGGCAGTGAAGGACTACCTGTTGCAGGACCTGAAGCTAGCGACTTGGGTCGGGCAGTACCTGCAAATCATCCCTGTCCAATGACCAGAGGCAGATGTAAACAGTTTTAATTGTAATGATAAAAATAATCATAATAATAATAATAATAATGCACTTGATAAAGCCCCCTCAAAGAACTAAATCTCTCTCTAGGTGCTTTACATTTGCTGCAAAGGGAAATGCAATAGAATGGTGTGTAATATCATGCTTGATAAACAAACAAAATAAATAACACGGTTAAGGCAAATGTGGTTAGTGGCAGCATGCACAGTATCAGCACGCATAAGCACATCAAGGACGAATCACAGGGACCTACTAAATGCTGTCCTAAATAGGTGTGTTTTTTAAGTTCTTTTTAAATGTGGTCAGGTCAGGGGATATACTGATGCAGGTCAGGAGGGAGTTCCAGGCTTTGGGAGCATACGAACTAAATGCACGGTCTCCAAAGAATTTGAGGTTTGTACGAGGTATTTGTAGACTGTTGGATTCCGAAAAGCGGGTGGTACGATGCTTGGCCTGATGGGGGGGGGGGTAGATCTGAGAGATAGGCTGGTGCCAAAGAATGAAGTGACCTAAAAGTGAGCAACAAAACCTTGAAGTCAAGTTTTGCACCAGCTGCAATCGCCTGATCGCACATGCTGGTAGGCCAGTAAGCAGTGAGTTGCAGAAGTCGAGACAGGATGTCACGAATGCATGGACCAACTTGGACGTGGTATCCTTATTTAAACAAGCCCGAATTTTAGCAATGTTATGAAGCTGAAAATAGGCAGATTTGACTGTGGAGCTGATATGGTCGTCTAACGAGAGGTCGCTTTGGAATATAACACCTAGATTTCGAGCTGATTCAACTGGAGATATGCTGGCAGAGCCAATTTTGAGCATCAGCCTTTCCAATTTTTGAATCACACTGGGTTTGCCCATAACTAGTAAATTAGTTTTATCATCGTTTAGTTTTAGAAAATTTGCTGCCATCCATGTATGGATGTCATCAATACATGCAGCAAGTGAGTTGAGAGAATTTGAGGTGCTCGAAGGCTGGGAGGGATTAAAGCAAAGGTACAACTGAGTGTCATCCACATAGAATTGAAAGCCTAGATCGTGCTTGGCAATCACATCAGCAAGAGGCAGAGTATACACCTTGAAAAGAACCGGACCTAGCACGGAGCCCTGAGGTACGCCATATTTCAGAGGTACCTCAGATGATCTTTGCCCATTCACGTCAATACTCTGGAGTCTCCCACTGAGATAGAACGATATAATGTATTGTAATGCATAATATATGATAATATTGTATTGGTATAAAACAAAGCACTTCATATAGGATGGATAGTAAACACATGCTCACATTAAGGATTATTTCAAGGATAGCTCAAATGCTGTATGGAACAGGTGCGTTTTATGTTCACATTAAATGTCACCAAACCAGCGACTTTCATAATGTCAATTGGTAGACTGCCTTTGGGAGTGTACGAACTGATGGAACGGTCTCCAAAGGATTTGCGGTTGGTCAGAGGCACAGCTAACCGACCAGGATCAGAGGAGAAGTTGGTGCACGAGGATGCCCGAGGATGCCCGAGCAGTAAGTATTTTCGATAGGTGGGTCGGAGAGAAAGAATGAAGGCACCTAAAAGTAAGTCGCAGAAACTTGAAGTCGATATGCTCATTGATAGGGAACCAGAGCGGGCTGGAGAGAAAATATATAGTGGTGCAGTGTGGCAGTTGTAACACTCACCACGATAGTCAAGACTAGCTGTGGAGTTTGCAGCAAATCACCTGCTGAAAGAGGGAAATAAAAGATTGCCTACTGCAAGACTCAAATCCACAACACGGATAGTGAATTGCAAGCATATAACCCTCGTGTGAACAGATCAAAGGTCAATAACTGACAAAAAAACTTGAAAATCTACCCGTTAGGTTACTAGCTGATATTGGGGCGTAGTTGCATGAGCCATGGCTATTGGACAGAAGTAGCTCACACGGTTGGTGTAATACTTAGTGAGTATGCTACATTTACATAACTTGCACTTCTCTAGCAACAAAACCAGAGGTGACTAGTAAAAGAACAATTTAACTGACGACTCTGAAATAAACCATTTGTTCACGAGTCTCATACCGACTATGTCTAAGTAGTATTTTCTAATCAGCCACTTAAGTTTGATTGACTTTATATAAGAAAGGCAGTACTCACAACATACCAAAACCCAGGATTTCGAAGCCTTGCTATTTCCAGCATGGTCCCATAATCAAGACACAAAAAGTAGCCAAATTAAGAAATAAACTAAGAAAAGACTATATTTTGTGTACTCATTCTTGACTGTCCAAATCTTCAGCAAGACATGAATAGCCATGGCGTGAACATGGAAAACAAAGATCTTCCCGAAAACCTTAACGTTGGCTTGCAGCCCTAACACATTTAGCTAAAACATGGCCATCGAAGACTGACAGGCCAGCTTGGTGACTATAATAATTAATCATGAGACATAGATTTAAACGAGATCAGCTGCCACTTGTTGTCCAAAGACAGTTTACCAATACCTCGTACAAACCCCAAATCCTTTGGAGACCGTGCATTTAGTTCGTAGGCTCCCAAAGCCTGGAACTCCCTCCCGACTTGCATCACAACATTCCCTGACTTGACTACATTTAAAAAGAACTTAAAGACACCTATTTAGGACAGCATTTAGTGGGTCCCTGTGATTCGTCCTTCATTTGCTTATGCATGCTGACACTGTGCATGCTGCCACTAACCACACTTTCATGCTGACCCTGTGCATGTCACCCCTAACCATGTTATTCATGTTGTTTATCAAGCATGATACTACTCACCATTTAATCGCGTTTCCCTTTGCAGCAAATGTAAAGCGCCTAGAAAGAGATTGAGTTCTCTGAGGGCACTTTATCAAGTGCATTATTATTATTATTATTCCCTAAAACTAAGGACAATTAAAAACCAAAAACTAGCATGTTCCTCACAGTAGATACCATATCTGTGTGAATTGTTCTTTATGTGCTGATGGATGCTACAATTGTTCAGCATACAGTAATCCTTATGATATCATTCAATTCTCACCAATGTGGATTGCCTAAAGGAAATTTAATTCTATAGGTGCTACAAAAATGCTTCATTATTTAATTATTCTCATTACTAAGTTTTAAATAAAAATCGTCCAAGTCCATGCAACTGAACTAAATTTGTCAGCTTGCTGGTCCAATAAAAAAGATTCAAGTGCATCATACCTATGATAAAGATGAGCAGTGACCTCAAACCGAGCCCACATGCACTCTGAACAGTCTCAACAGACTCCGATGTCGCGGGTAAGTCAGGTTTTTATCATGCCACAGCTTTCCACTACGATGCTTAAGAAGTTTCTTTCATTTGGTTTTGTGCACCAACCCGACATTCTGCTGATTTTTATAAGTATACAACTGAAAGTAGCTCAGAAAAGATATTTGAATTTAGCTGTTTCTTTACAGCACATGTAAAGTGCCTAGCAAGAGATTAAGTTCTCTGAAGTTTTTTTTTAGAAATGCCTTATTATTATTATTATAGCTGTGCACATGTTATTGATGTATTTTTTGGTATCTAATGATCAGGTCAACAGTCTCGAACTCTCGCCTTTGGGTGGAAGATCATCAATGATAGCCTGCCATCATTGGGGCTCTATCTCAGGCCTCGTTCATTGCTCATCTGCTGGTGGCCATTGGTAATTAGCCACATTGTAAATCGTTTTTGTTCTTCTGAAACAGTGTGCAGCCTGGCCGGTGAAAAGCCAGCTCCAGCCTTATGGTCTTTGAGGCCATGGTGCACCAGATCAGAGGTTGTACATTTTTTATGCTGAAACAAGAACACAGCACCTGTGCGGAAAACCAATCTTGGCTGTAAACGGCTGTAGACCTTTGCTCAGTATTGGCAATTGGTACTTAACACTGCATAGCGAACATACAATCTGAGAAACTATTGAGAATAAAGAACTTGACTCATCCTGCTACATACCTATGTATGTTGCCCGTTATGATTGGCTAAATCGGTCAAGATGAAGGTTGAGCACTCTTCTTAGAAAGTAAGTCCCCCTTAGGAAATTCCGACTATGCTCATGCCTGCGAGTACATGCCGACAAAGGCATTCAAAACAATGTTACCGAGTCTGTATGCCAGCTTATTCTGGCAACCACTGAAGCTGCCAGGCCCCCATCACAAGGAAGGACTAAAATAATAATAAATTTGTATAGCACTCTAGATCTTGCTTGAAGGAAGCATTTTACTTGACTAATGATAATAACGAGTACAATTTCAGCACATGTAAGCACATAAAAGACAAGTCACCAAGACTGGGTTGTACAAACCATGACTGACAGCCACCGGTCGATTTAGCTACCCGACAACCAATTTTGTTAGTGAAGGTTATTCTATAAAAATCAAATGTCAAATGTCAAGTGGAGACGATCCACATCTATACTTACCATAGATGAACGTGACAAAGTTGAACAGGAAGTTCGACATAAGTACCCAGTACACGATGGTACCGCCGAGGAGCGTGATGATGGAGAAGAAGACAGAGCACAGCTCACCAAATCGTCCGAGTAGCATGCCAGTGCGGCCATGGGCTAGCTGGCCAAAGTAGTGTTTACAGACATCAGAGAATTCAAGGACTTCACCGGATGCCTCTGCAAAGCAATGCCAAGTTCAAAAAGGTGTCACAATGAAAGCAGTGAGTATTCTGATCCATGCCTCGGTAATTAAAGACATGGTCACAGGCCAACCCTGCTTAAGCCAGTTAAGGATTCATAGACTCCTAAAAAAAAGGAGTGGTTAGTGGGCGATGCAGAGGAGCATGTCATGAAAGGCTGCAAGCCCTTGGTGAACAACTGTAGCAGCCACTGACTCACCAACCCTGTCCACGGATTTCATCACCCGGTAGGCGGTATACAGACAGATTGCAGGCATTACGAGCATAATGGCAAGGCCACAGACGAAGCCTGCCTCGCCGAGTGCCCAGGGCATGCTGAGGAGTGACGTTCCCATCATCGTGTTCCATATGCTGAAGCTGCACAATAAGACAAGCACTGCCACAACTGAAGCATGGAAACGACAGTGCTATAGTAGCAGGGAGGCATATATTTACAACAGAATCCTGCAGAGGTGAGCATAGTAGCGCTATCAATGAAGAAAAGATTAGCATGCAGTCTTGATACAGCTTGACTATGGTGCATGCATTTTTCTATCTCAAGGTGCAACCAAAAGCAAACAAGAAAAGCAGCTGCTACCTAGTAGTGACAGCAGTTGGTATTGCAGAATATGCCTTGGCCCATTCTCAGTCAGTGTTGCTTTACCTATTGGCACTAGTGGCTCATGTGCAACCTTTCTCGAGTGATGCAGTGATACAATCTTCTTGCCTGCTACCTGACCTTGTGCACTTCGTGCATCGTGATTTCTCTTTGGAGCCTTTTGCCCACGATGCCATGGCACAAACTTTATAAGATGGCACCTCTTGTCCGCTCACTTCGTCAAAAACACGGAATTAAATACTACGTCAAGCCGATTGGCACCGCATTCCGATACATCGTCAGCAAATATAAGATTTATGAAACAGAGATGCCTTTTTTGTGAAACCCTTGTAGCATTTTTATCTAACAGATGCCAGACCCACATGAAGGCAATTAATTTGCATTGACAGATACATACAAGCACAGGTGCCACAACTTTCTATATGCCAAGTCTGTAAATATGGACCGGGCTGACAGGCAAAAATATAGCAAGACTAGGCCCCTTTGAGCAGCAATAGAATCGTTGTTTCAAATTTAGCTCAGTCGTTACGCAGGGTGGTGGTGCAATTGGGGCAGACGAAAGACACGACAAATAAGGAGAAGGAGAATATAGTGGGCTTCTCCCGCCTCACAGACTCGAAAGCATTCGTGAATTGGAAGGACAAGGATTTCAAGAAGCAGACAATATGATGCAGATAATAACACGTGTGTGCACATAGATTGGCCTCCTATCTAAAGCATCACTTGCAGTCCCATAGCATCTGCCAAGGAAGCTCAGCTCCATGCTCACGTGACAGGACATTCAAGTACCCAGTCACATGCAATGGATTATTCCTAAAGACGCCACGGGAAGTGCCATCAAGAACCATGCTGCTCTGTATACACTCTCCAGATAACTCCTCACATTCACAGTCTGTACATACCAACGGTTGGTTGGGGTCTTCTTGTGTTAAGCCCTGCCTAATTTTCTAAGAGTTGCTATACATTTATGGTAATCTATTTTTAGTCATTACTTTTGCACGACCACAACAGGCGATTATTTCAATGTCATATGTCTACTTATAATCACGAAAGAGGTCTCGGCTGAATTAGTATAAACCAACTAACGACTGGTACATTTATACTACAGCACAGAGGATGTTGGCAGCTCTTGCAGTCCAACTGCACGGAGCACAACATTACACAGATACATGTGTCTGGTTCCTTGATAGCTACACACATAGGGAAAAATAGGTTTACTGGTAGCAGTTCCTATAATCAAATACCTGTTCAGCTTATGTAGCAAAATAAAGCCAGGAGCCAAATATAAATGGAATTACAGCCAAATCACCCACACAAACTATCAGCAAGATAAGGTGCTGAACAAAGTAAAGGAGGACAATATTACTTGTTGATGAGTTGAATTCCTATTGCAACGGTGTGTAATATGCTAATAGAACTGGGAGCCTGCAGAAAACTATTGCCAGGTACTGCCATTAACAGGAATGGGCAGTCAAGCTTGTACACTACTGTCAACATGTAAAAGGCTGATCTGAAAGATCATGACACAAGAGACAACAGAATTCGACGTGACATGCAGGCCATATTTACATCGTGATGATGCTGTGATGCTTTTTGTCTTCGCTCTTCTCTTCCGGGCCAACCACACGCACAACCTATACGAGAAAAGCAAGGAGCTACTCACGTATTACCCATCCGCGAACACATTCTAAGCATGCACACGTGACGATACTCAAGTCGTTGGAAAATATACATATATCTGTGCAGAATTCTAATAAAGGAATGGGTGCTACGAAAAAGCTGTAATAATGCAGCTAGATGTAAAGCATGTCATTATGCTCAATATAGGGACAACCTAGAGATCAGTGTTCTGAACACATCCAAGCTGTGACATTGTGGCCTCGCACGCACATGTGCACCAACCACTGTAGTTCTGACAGCTTTAGCACAGGCATGCTCACATATCCCTCATGGACTGCCTGACTAAGAGATAGTTCGACCTCGGACAAAACATCTAGACTCATGCGAACTCCTAGTCTGACCACTATAATTTGCTGATAACTGGTTTGTCTTTAAGTTTACACGGTATACTGTTCATCCTGTTGGATAGAGCAGCTATAAAAGACTAACAAAACATTTCTATAAATTGGCATTTCCCTACATTCTAAAGACCAGAATGGCGAGAGGCCAACAAGGCAAATACAAAACTATTAGCCATAACATAAAAATCCTCAAGAATTTCGAGGGTAGATACAGACAGCCAGATAATATAAATGTATATCCGAACATAGAAGTGCAAAAGACACATTAAGTCTTTTTAATGTGCTATCCAAAAATCTGCAAATATCTGCATAGACGACAAGAAATTCTAACACATTCTTATTTTCGAATGATAAAGTTCACTAAAGGCATACATCTTACAGCTAACTATGCTTGGTATGCCGATTAATTCCAGACGGCTAGCACAACTAAGGTGCTTGAATTTAGGTAATTGATCTACATAAAAAGTGCAAAATAACATCCTTCAGTAGGCACAATAGCAATCTTGGTTTAACTAGCATTTTTTTTTCAAAATACAGAGCTACTGGCTGCCATCTGCCATGAAAGTAGGAGCCGAAAAAGAATTTTGCCTCGAGAAGGAAACGATCGGTGAACAAGAGATTAAATTGGGTGGTTAGGTGCAATTATTATGCCTGCTGTATTCGGTGACCAAACAGCACATCAGTCCACATCCTGAATGTTGAAAGACTCACTCATTAAAAATAAGGCATCGGCCAAATGCTAACCGAGCTGCGATATCATCAACAACCCATATACTATCTCATTACATTCTTAATCTAAATAATAACTCAGCTAAGATACTGAAAAGTGCACTGTTTGTGTGTCCATCTTTACATACAAAGCAGCACTAATAGCCAGTCACCATATTGTATTGCATTGTATTGTATCTTTGTCTGAAACTCCACAAAGACAATGTGGGTGTTACGCAGGAGAGTTTTGTATAGCGCACTCAGAGCCTAAGTGGCTTTCTGTAAGCATTTGGTAGTCAACATACTTCATCGTATGCAACAAAAAGAAAGTTGGAAGCATAGCTGAGTCACGAGAGCAGTGGAAGTAGTGAGAAGCATGAAAGTAGCAGTTTAGAACGGCTGGAAAGGGTGTGCCATAGTCGGCAGCACGGGAGTAGTTGTCGTTGCATAAAATTCGTGCAAGTGAGTTTCCCAGTCTAGGACCTGCACAGAAAAAGATTCTGTGGAGGAATTGAACCACTAATCTATTGTCCATATAGGACCTGAGGGTACGAGGAGACTGAAACTGGCGCAGCAGTTCAGCTAGCTATGAAGAAGCCATACGAACTTTGCTTTGTATCCATTGATAAACCGGCATCCATCAAAGCTCTTTCAGCAAAGGAGGCATGTGGTCAAACCATCTGCAGTGGCCTAGTGGCTTTTTTTTAGTAGCCCGGAGAACAACGGTTGCAGGCAACCCCCACCGGTAGTCGTGGGAGGGTTAATATAATCGATAACCGTCAGGTAAGGCTGACGATGACTTGATCACTATCTTTGTGACCATTAAGAAGCAAGTTCTTCTTAAGCCCCTATCATCTCGTCTGGTCATTGCTGCAACCGCGCACCAATAGAATTTCTGAGTTTAGAACTCAACGGTCAATCGGTGAGCCTTAAAGTATGGGTATCCCAGGGATCTTTCAAAAGTCTACTTATTTGCACAATTTATACTATTCTTCTAACTGATGTGATCACCAAGCAAAACGAAGGCTTTAATTTTTATGTAGGATATCACATATAAACTGCTCCACACATTTGTGCCATCCCGTCTTGACTTCTGTAACTCACTGCTTGCTGGTCTACGGGGGCCTGTGCACTCAGGTGCTTACAGCTGGTGCAAACCTCTGCAGCTAGGCTTGTCTGTCGTGAGCGGCACAGTTGCCACATCCCACCACTTCTACCCGACCTGCACTGGCTCTCAGTCAAGCAACACATCGACTTCATTGTTTTGCCACTCACTTTTAGGTTCCTTCATTCTTTGGCTCCAGCCTACCTATCAGATCTACTCCCTCACCAGGCTAAGTATCGTACCACCTGCTTTTCGGAAGCAAACTGTTTAGCTATACCTCGTACAAACCTCCAATCCTTTGGAAACCGCGCCTTTAGCTCGTATGCTCCCAAAGACTGGAACTTTCTCCCGACTGAAGTCACGACATCTCTTGACTTGTCGACATAAAAAGAAACTAAAAATGCATCTATTTATGAGAGCATTTAGTGGGTCCCTGTGATTCGTCCTTTATGTACTTATACATGCTGACACTGTTGCATGTTGCCACTAACCACACTTGTATGCTGACCCTGTGCATTTCACCTTAACCATGTTATTCTTGCTGTTTATTGAGCATGCTTCCACTAACCATTCGATCGTGCTTACTTTACAGCAAATGTAAAGTGCCTAGAAAGAGATTAAGTTCTCCGAGGGTGCTATATCAAATGTATTATTATTATTATTATGACACAAATCTGTACCTGAGCTCTGATTTCTCCCTGTCTTCATGCACCTCAAGCTCTCAACTTGCCTGCAGCTAGCATATCCGAGATTTGCATTTAGATGGCAGCAAACATTCTCAGATTGAATGACGTTGAAAACAACTAAATAACCATGGACAAACCTAGTTTTACTTGGAAACTAGAAAGCCAAACACTCAAATCGGATTAAGCAGCATAGCTCATGTAGCCTCTGTGCTAAAAAATCTGGTTGCCCATGTCCAAAATATATGACCACATCAGCTTAACAGTCAAGTCTAACTTCTTTCAGCTCCATTATATTGCCAAAACTCGGGCTTGTTTAGTAGGTAATGGAACCACGGCCAAGCTGGTCTATGCATCTGTGACATCCTGTCAAGACATCTTTAATTCACAGCTCCATAATATTGCTAAAATTTGGGCTGGCTTAGACAGGGATACTACATCTACATTGGTCCATGCATTTGTGAAATGTCATCTCGACTTCTGTAACTCACTGCTTGCTGGTCTACCTGCCTGTGCTATCATGCGCTTACAGCTGGTGCAAAACGCTGCAGCTAGACTTATCTGTCGTGAGCATCGCAGTTGCCACATCAAACCACTTCTCACCAACCTGCACTGGCTACCCGTCAAGCCACATATTGGCTTAAAGGTTCTGTTACTCACTTTTAGGTCCCCTCATTCTTAGGCACCAGCCTACCAATCAGATCTACTCCCCCACCAGGCTCAGCATCGTAACACCGACGTTTCTGAATCAAATCATTTAGCTACACCTCATAGGAGCCTCAAATTCTTTAGAGACCGTGTCTTTGGTTTGTATGCTCTCAAAGCCTGGAACTCACTCCCGACTGAAGTCACGACATCCTCTGATTCGAAGACATTTAAAAAGAGGCTAAAACGCATCTATTTATCATAGCATGTATTGGGTCCGTGTGATTTGTCCTTTGTGTGCTTATGCATGCTTACACTGTGCATGCTACCGCAAATCCTATTTACATGTTGACCCTGTGCACGCCATCTCTAATTGTGCTATGCTTGTTGACATTGAGCATGCTACCACTAACCATTCGATCATGCTTTCCGTATGCAAACCCGCTTACCCAAGCTTGTCTTCCAGGAAAGTCAAAACAGCAACGTTATCCTAGCTCTTATCGATTTGCACTGGCTCCCTATCAAGTAGCCTATCGACTTATAGGTTCTGTCAATCACTTTCAGGTTCCTTCATTCTCTTGCGCCGACTAACTTATCTGAACATCTTACTCCTCAGGTTTCCACTGCTGCTGCATTGACTGGGTGGTTTATGGTGAGCCGTGATGGCACAATAGGTAAGGCGGTTGCTTTTCATGACCTCGGTCCCGAGGTCGTGGGTTCGAATCCTTCGGTGGGCAATCCTTTATTGCCACTGCAAGCAGTGGTGGTAGCCGGCAAGGCTCTTTTGTCGCTATACAAAAAAGGCTGTTCAATCAACTAGTATTTTGTTTAGCTGTGCCTTTAACAAACAACAAATCCTTCAGAGGCCATGCCTTCAGCTCATATGCTCCAAAAGCCTGGGATTTGCTACTGTTTGATATCATGCTATCACTTTAAACGACATTCAAAAGTAAGCTAAAAACTAGCTACTCTTCCCAGCATTAGCTCCGTCCGTGTGAATTTCTCTTTCTCTGCATGTGCGTGCTGAAATTGTGCATGTTATCAGTAATCAGCTCAAATGCTTACTTTCCAGAATATTTAAGTGCCTAGAAAGAGATTTAAATCTCTTAAGGTGCTACAGTAACTTTTTATGTCACTAGTATTGCTAGTTGTAAGTTTCTCAGAAATAGTTAAACATGCAACATCAACAAGACCAATGTGTGCTGCTTGCTTGAGCAAGCTCGAGAAGGATGTCGATTGAGGTTGCGTTGAATGTGCCATGAAGAACTTACCACTGCCATACCAATGTTGCCTTCACGACTCCACAAGGTTGCTGTCAAAGACACCTACACAATCGGCAAACAATCATGAACAAGCGAATCACTTACCAGCTGATTGCTAAAGCCATGCTCCTTGTGTAATTGGCTTTCACTTTCGGGGTCATTAATGGAGTAGTACTGAGGGGCAGCAGGGGCACTACAATAAAAGTCAATTGCTGCAACGTTCTCTTTAAAAACACGCCCCACCATAGTAAACCGAAATGCACATACACATGCTGAATTGAAGTGCTCACACTTCAGGCACGGATGCCAAACAAAACAGCTAGTAAAGAAATTGACAAGGCTTCGTAGAAAGAGCTGACGAAGTAAAATTATATTTTTGTCCTATTGACGACTCGAGCAAGGAATTTCATGCATAGAAATAGCAGATAATTTGAAGCGACTCACTGAGTTGCTAGCTACGAATTGTTCGATCGGATTCGGTGCACTAGGGCTATTCGGAAATTTGTACCCATTGCTAATCATCCACGGGCAATGATGGACAGTTTGAAACAAAATCCTCTCGATGCTCGGCAGGCTTTCTTTCTTGCCACTGCCCTAATTCACAAGCAGCCACTCAAGCAATGCACTTTTTTCGACTGGCAAGAGAAGACGGGGTCAGCGGCTACTTCAAACCTATCAGGACGTGTCACCTCAAATTAGGAGGCCTGCTCGTGGTGCATATTCAAATTCGAGCAGTAAAACTCTATGTTGCCATGACGCTAATGTATTATGGCTAGAGAATGTGACATAGCACTTGTTTGCAACAACATCTGTTCCCAAGAGCATTCCTTATTATCCGACTGGGGATCCTAAGCTTTCATAAGAACGAAAGTTATGGCTAGATTTCTGGGAGACGAAAAACGCTGCTATTACTCAAGCTGGAGCTGCAACCACAATGAAAACAAATAGTGATTTGTCGGGATTAGAGCAGATCACGCTCTCGACTAAGAAAAATGCACCACATGAGCCATGCTCAAATGTTAAGTTTTTCTCATTCCAAATCTTCCATTTTGGCAACAACTAAAATTTTCCAGGTCTAATTTAACACAATTAGCGAGACATCGTGGAATATCGACTTTGAAGCCACAGAGGTAATCAGTCCTGAATGACTTACAAAATAATTAGCCCTGAAATTAGAGGGTCGGAATTACTTGCATTTAAGCACGCACTTAGGCACACAAGACTCCACATACGGGCTCAGAAACTTCCACAGACAGGAACACAAACTCACACTTACTAGCACACAATCTACCCCCAAACACAGAAAAACGCGCACACAAACAACACGTCCACGTACACAAACCCAAATACACACACACACACACACACACACACACACACACACACACACACACACACACACACACACACACACACAACATGCATACCTACAAAAGCCCGAAAGTTGTGCTAGCAATTGAAATTCTGAAGTCTTGCGTGGTTCGCAGCTTCCTACCCGCTCTTTGTCTTGCTCTCAACCTTTTACTCTCTATCGAAACCCAACGTTTCGACTTAGGACAGCCGCGACGAAGCTTACAGTGGAACTTCAACCTAAGAACTGTCGAACACCCTGGTTAAATAGAGCAGCCCCGTAGGCATCCGACGCTGTCTTACGTGCTTCTGTATGCGTCCCCATTAGCCAAAAGTGGTTGACGCTCCTTCGGTAGGTGGTCCATTGGTCAGACACTCGCCGGAATGCAAGTTCACCGCTGTCGACCGGCTGCTGTCACATGACTGCTTAAATGTCAACATCCTATAACGGCGAGCCCATCTATGAGCTTTCTCCGGTCAAGGTCCATTGCTCCGATACAGCGAGGCCGTGGCTCCGCGGACCTTGGCGCCCGAAGGTGTGCCTATTCTACTAGTGCCGAGAGCCCTTAGTTCACGCCCGTATGTTAGCTTAGGTAGCTTATTGACCCACAGCCGCATAATATGGTTATTAACCTACCACGATTTATCGCATTTCGTTATTTAATCAAAACAGGAAACCCTGTCGCCAAAATGACTTTTGGAGGTTAAGCATATTCACAAACCGCTCAAGCTTTGGTGTGTCAGTTCAATCGCAGTTGGATTGCGAATGGAAGCTCGGCATTAATCAGGCACAGTCCGAGATGCGAAGAGGTAACCGGGGAGGCTAATGGGTCGGCCCTAATGTGCGGGGCAGACCCGGTTGCCCTTGAAGCGTCCTTCACATTGAAGGAGCACCATGGACGCGTCTATTAGGGCGGTGCTGTCTAATCCTACATATAGGCCAATATTGGCTATTCTTAAGGGTTTGCGAAATGGTGCTGTGTATGGAGTGAAGATAAGGTTTCCGCACGCTCTTGTGATGACGTTTTTGTTCAAAAGCGGATCGTAAGTTCGGCGGCCTGACTCGCAGCGCAGCGGTCTCCTTCGGAATACTCGCCCCGAGGAGGTTGGCTAGTGTACGCCCCTACGAGGGTGGCTTGCGAGAGATCAAGAAGGATAGCTAGCGTGCGTTCCGGGTGCTCTCACTTTGTCCGATTGCCACCGACCATACGCTACTATCGGGTGCATGCAGCGCGCTGAGATGGAGTAAACCGCTTGCGCTGGGTATTGAGCGACACCTTCTCGCTCACGGCATATATTACCGACCGCCGGCTTTGAGATTGCATCTGTGATAAAAGAGCTTGAAGCCAAGCAGTCGCTTGCCGCATCAAGTGTAGCTATCATAAGACTCGCATGGGTTGTCTCTTGTCCGCTTAACCGTCGGAGTAGAGGGGGCGGCAAGGTCTTTCGTCTGCTCTAGCAGTGAGACGGCTAACTATGGCCGAGAAAAGTCGCAGCGACAGTACTGGTGAATGTGGTGCTTGAATGTTAGCGAAGTAGACGAAGCTACTTATTTCCTGCCACCTGTTTGCTTGGATGGGTTTGCGACTTCCACAGCCAGCGACACGCAGAGTCGCTGTGGCTAATCATATTGCCGTTAACAAGAGCAATAGTCTTGTCTCCTTGCAGCTTGGGCAGTCGAGAACTTAGCGAGTTAATTGAACCGCAGGCCACCGTGGTGCTGGGCACTTAAGTGATGCCATTTTCGAATCGACCCTGTCGTGCGGGACTGCAGTGCCAGCCTGGCAAGTCCGAGTGCTTTTCTCTACACGTGAGCCAGCCGCTTCCCACGTGAAGGGGCAACGTAACGAGCCCCAGAACATCGCCCTGTCCCGTGCTGCTATCGTGGACATTGCACCGTCAGCTCGATGTCTCTGCTCAGACTTTTCATGTAATTTTTCCTTCCACATGGAAAAGTTAAGCCTGGCGAGTCACAAGGCCGTCGGCTGAATGAGCAAACTCTGCAGAATGCTAGATTGGTATGTAACAGCTCCCCTTTGTGCTCCTGACTATGTATGGTGCACTGGTGGCAGTGGTTGCCGTGAGAATGACTGGTACCTTGACCTAACGGCCGATCTAACGACCTTGACCTAACGACTAGCTAACGACTGACTGCTTGCACTGGGCAGCTCTCGCAGGGAATACATAAGTCGAGCAGCTGTTGGTCTGCGAAGTGTCGGCAGCTCCTCGGGAGCTGCCGACACTGAGGACTTGTCGCACAGAAGTCACTCCCGTATCCCCATTGAAAAGCTGGTTAGGTTTGTAAGGGTGGGCTGATCACGGTGTCCAAGCGTGGAGAAGTAGCGCTTCTTGTCACCAAGCGTCGAGACTCTCCGGAGCGACTTGTGTGCAGTTGTGGGAACAAGCGCTTGAAGTTGCACACATCTGAGCTGTCAATAAGAAAGGTTAGCTGATTTAACAGCCTCGTTTTTTATAGTGGCAGAAGAGCCTAACCACCAGCACCACCACTTGCAGTGGGCAATACAGGATTGCCCACTGCAGGACTCGCACCCACGACCTGGCTCGTGAATGCACCCTGTATGCAGGTCTATGCCCGTGCACTATGCATGCATATTGTGTCGATGCATGCATCTGGTTTAGACTCATGCATTCAGTTAGTGGTGCATGGACAAGGTGCAGGCACGATGCACACTGTCTGTGTGCATATACAGGATGCAGGCAGGGTGTACGGCCGGTCTCAGTGGTCTGGCTATGACATCCATTGTAAGCGGTCTCACTGGGGGTGGGCTCTTACTTTCTTCAAGCTCGTTAAAAAAACATTGCTTAACCCTGCTGCCAGGTTTATGTGTAACACTGAATACCGCAAATGGATACCTTAGCTGTAGAAAGCTAAAATTAAATATCATGCTGTAGTCGGCTTGAGCTCTCTTACCCCGAAACCCGAGAGTTTCGTGTGTGCTGTCAAACGACTAGGTTAGCTCCTGCACATGTGTAATTCCTCCTTATTTCTTTAGTAGATTCCGGTTCCCATAGGTTCAGATACCGTGCAATTGTCTACTTTTATGTATATGGCTACTTATGTTCTGCCAAGATATCTCTCACCTCGCTTTACTGTCTGAACAATCAAAACAATGGTGGGATTAAGCATCACAGCCCTTTCGATACCACGATACCGTACTTATATATATATGTATATATATATATTTGGTTATTAGTCATTAATCATCACTCTGGTCACTGTCAGCTTCTTCTCACTGCAGTACATCGTCCTACCTCAGTAGTTGACGTCTTCAGGGCTTTCCTGTCCCCTACCCCCTCGTCCTATGCTACCCACTGATAAGCCCACTGCATCAGTGTACCTGCTCCTTGTTACCTGTAATTGATGCTTGATGGATGTCATAGCGGGTCTGGTCACTACATGGCTAGTAGGCTCGTCTGTGAGAGCTGCGGATTTGTGCAAGTCTTCGATTATCGGCTCCTATTTGTATTCAATATATTTATTGAGTTCAAGGTTGTTCACTTTCGGTTTGGATAACCTGTTGATATTGCGTGCAACGAAACTTCCCATCAGTCACCAGCAGACTTGGTGGCATCCACGCACGCACCTTGTTGCCATCGTTCGAAAGTCGTGCGCCAGTTGCTTGTCTGTGCCCCTGAGGGAGGGAGGGAGGGAGAGGCTTCGGACAAAATAGCATTGCTTTTCACTACCCAACGATGGCAATTTACCAGAGGTCAGTGGTTCTCAAACCCTCCTAATGCCGCGACCCTTTAATACAGGTCCTCATATTGTGGTGACCCCCAAACATAAAATTATCGTGAGCAAAATGTCGAAATGGGTGTGTTTTCCGATGGTCGTAGGTGACCCCTGTGAAAGGGTCGTTCGACCCCCAGAGGGATCGCGACCCACAGGTTGAGAACCGCTGCCTTACGTGCTCTGTTAGGTGCTCGTGTGGCAGTGATGTCAGAGCGGCTACATTTTTCACGTTTGGTTCAGGCTCGCCGAGAAGCTGAAAGCAATCCTGAGAGCCACATTCCAGCACTCGAAGAACCTGGCCAGCTTCGTTTTCATCTACAAGCTTCTGAGGCGGCTCATGGAAGTCGGGACTGGAGGCAAAGCTGAAGAGTATCATGCGTTTGTTGCTGCCTTTGTTGGCGGATACTTCGTGTTCGGCAATCAGAACCCAGTCACCGAGCAGGTCGGTGCAGAGTAGCCGACTGCCTCTGCTTGGCCGCCGGTGGCAGTTCTCGACTCGGTTTCTTTTTTCGCGCACTTCTCCCTGCTATCGGGTAGCTAGCTATCTGCTCTTGGTAATGCAGCTAAAACGATCAACCGAGGGCACGATCATAAACTTGCCCGCCGGGAAATGGAGCAAACACGTTTTTGTGTGGGTGCGATATCAAGTCGCACGCAGCAGTGCCGCCGAAGCAGGCAAAGAGCTAGTGCTTGCTGGACACAAGCTGGCCAATCCCATCTTACTTGATTTGATGCTGGTTGGCGGAATCTTGGTCAGGCAAAGGGGAGGGGGCACAGCAGCAGCAGCAGCAGCACAGCTGGTAGAAGCTAGCCATTTTTCTGGCAGGTAGTGCACCACCGAAGTGTACCCCAGACCTTTTCCCTGCCATGCTCGGTCTGTTCGAGGCCCAACCGGAAATGTCGTGCTGCACACATGCTGCAGCTGGCCACATGCCGAGCTCAGCTAGCTTTGCGCGGAGGTCGCGGTTCTTCTCCTGCTCGGAGGAGACAACCACGAGGGCAGGGCGCTCGGCACTGAAGCTCTGCCCGTGCAAGGCAGGCCAGCTACATCTGTTTGCAGACCTGCTATGCTGGTCGTGCTGCTGTGGGCAGGCACTCAGCGCACTGGTCAGCTAGCTGGAAAGTTCGTGTGGGCTGGAAAGTGCAGTGCAAGCTGGCGTGCCAGTGTGGGCCTGGCGTGTGGCACTCCAGCCTTGATGGGCCAGCCTTTGGATCGCCATCAGGCGGGCAGAAATTTTGACGAGAACAGGCGTTTGGCTTTGAAATGAGTTTTATGCTGTAAAAGGCATCCCTTTTACGGTAAATTAGACAGCTTGGGCAAAGTTCATATTGGGAAAGAGCCTGCATTTGCAGTGGCGAAGCCAGGATTTTTGTTTAGTGGCAAGACCTTGCACAATTTTTTTATGGGGGGTGGCAAGACTCCCAAGATTTTCATCTAGATGGGCTATGCCCACAATTAATGAAAAATTATTGCACACAGTTGCAGTGGTTATTTTCACACTTATATGAATAGCAGGCGGCCCGGGTTGCTGCCCCGATGTAGGGGGTGGGGGTAAAATGCTCCCTCTGCCCCCTGGCTCCGATCCCAAAGACTGCTTTCGACTGAGTGCCGACCCTCTCCCCACCACCAATGGTAAGACATCTGTGCTTTGGCAGAGTGCAGTTTGCACGCAAGGTCTACATGTCTAAGCTGGCTTGTGCTGATCTCAACGACAGGTCGTCTAGGGAGCAAACGTTTTCATAGCAAGTATAGTCCCAAGCCCACTCCTTGCTGCTGGCGCATTTTTAGGGCTTAGTTCATACAGGTTGCTGCTGTGACCTTCTGCTGGCACGTACAGCTTGTGACTATAATGATTCTTTGTGCTACGTGAGTTAGGATCCAGCTTCCGAATTCAGCCACCCTGTGAGGTGTCATTGCTCACGGGCTGTTGGTACAGCCATATTGCACACGAGGTGCCAGTCTGCCAGCTGTCATGATGCCATTGGCTGCTTTAATTAGTCGTAGCTACTGGTTGACATGCCTGATTCTATTCAGAGCCAATGTGCTAAGACCTAAAAATGGCTTGCAGCTTTGCATGTGTTGAGAGACTGCATTGGCAACCTTTTTTGCAGATAAATTTGTATTTGCTATCACGGATTCTGATGGGCCTCTGTCGTTATGCAACTAGCAAAGGATATATACCGCAGCCAAAGCGAGATGTCTTCCCCATTTTCGCTGCCATTGTGTGGGGCGTCGTGCTGTGGCTGTTCGAGTATCACCAGCCGACGCTGCAGAACTCGCTTCAGTCATCGATGACCTATTTGTACCACGACAGCAACACGTGGAGCAACATCTGGGATTTCCTTTTCTACAATAACGATCGAACCTGGTAGGCAGCAGGACCATGGAGAGACTTGCTTCCTCCCCCTTCCCCAGCAAGTCTGGATGGCACCGCTACCCCAGCTCCTGCCATCACAGATGCAGGGTTTTTATGCCCCCATCCTCTGGTCTTGTGGCAATTACCGCTGGCTTCGAAATGCCTAGTCTTACTTTTTTGTGTGTGGACCATAGCAAGGATGTGTTAGATAGTGAGGCAACTCTTTACATATGGAGAGCTGCACTCGTCGTGGTCATCCGCATGCTATAGCTTGGGATTCACAAAGTAAGCACCGTTGACTTTTTTGTTGTTGAATACAGCCGCACTGTGGCAGATCATTCCTACTGTGCAATGCAGGGCTTACACACTACTATGCATTCAGCTATGGTATACTCGTGCCATATGACTATGCCGTGTTTAACTGCTGCAATCATGTATGATCAGCCAGCATTGATTAAGGCCGTGTGAGCGCAACCAAGTCAAGTTATCGCTGACAGCCTGAAATCACTACTGTTCACACTGTCAGTAAATACTATAAAGTCACAATTCAAGCTATTGCAGTTTTTGATGGTTCTATGTTACCTATGCCATACGATATTATGATGCGTATGTTTGAGTGCATCGAATTGTTTTCATCAGCAATTTACTGCCAGTGTTTTATTCACATCCCCATAGACACATGGTGAATCACCATTCAATAATACAGCTAGAGCGTGGAATCATACGACCAGCTGCTGCTATTATTTCACCCAGTAAATGAATACAGATTGCTGTGTTAGTAATCATAATATGTTGTTTGTATAGCCCCAAATAGAACCAAATCTCAATCCAGCCACTTTACAACACACTCCAAAAGCAGCAATAACCAAGGCTCGAGACGAGGTTTAAATTGCAACACAACCGAACAAACAAGTCAAGTTCACTAGGACACAGAAAGCTGAGCAGATCAGATGCTTCGTCGGGTGAGACTTAAACGATGCACAGGTAATGTAGGTTGTGGCAGAAGCCGGAGTTGAGTTGCAGACTTTTGTTGCTTACGAGCTGAAGGACCGATCGCCCCGAAGGGACACACTAACAAAAGCAAACAGGACAAAAGCTAACCGACAAAAGCCCTAAGCTATAATATATTTTTAAGTATACAATTCAATTGATTTAACCGGCTTGTTGCCTTCCAAATCAATTACTAGTATGCCAAAAAGAAAAAAATTGCATTTTATGGCCGGCGTGGAAGTAATAATACTACATCCAGTTTTGTCATGCATTAAAACTGCAAGCTCTGAATCCGGCAAATATCATGTTAGATTTTTATAAAGCCAATAAGAATGCCTGCTCTAACATTTTCCTGTAGAGCAGCTAGTTGGATGCTTGTTTGGTCTCGGACAGAATCTTTGGAGCAAGGTTCAAGATTTCAAGCTTGCAACAACATACCGTGACGACGAAAATCTACGAATGCATGTCAAAATAATTTTAGCTGAGCTTCATTCCTGTAGCTGATGTTCCTGCTGCTTTTGACGAGTTGGCTGAGGACTGCCCTCCTCTAATGGCACCATCGATAAACTACTAGGAAGATATATAAATTGGCAGACAGCTAAGAGGTCGACGTGCAAATCCAAGGTTTAATTTGCAACTGTGGAATTTTGGGTCCCATGAATAACTAATACAGTTGAAATTTCAACCATAAACGTCAGAACACCGATTTTGATTCCAAAAACTTACAAAATGGTGTTACAGGTAAACCGCCAAATTTCATGCTATTCGCTAGCGTACACTGTTTTTTATTATGCTCTCGAAATTAAGATGAGTAAATCATGCTTCGGGTTCGATTTGATTGCACGCACTTGCGACTCCCGACATGCAACAGTGCAGCAGCCATTTGGAGCCTTGGAGCCCAGTAATAATAATAATAATAATAATAATAATAATAATGTACTTGATAAAGCGCCCTCAGAGAACTTAATCCCTTTCTAGGCGCTTTACATTTGCTGCAAAGGGAAATGCAATTAAATGGTAAGTAAAATCATGCTTGAAAAACAAACAAAACGAATAACATGGTTAGGGGTGACATGCACAGGGTCAGCATGCAAATGTGGTTAGTGGCAGCATGCACAGTGTCAGCACGCATAAGCACATCAAGGACGAATCACAGGGACCCACTAAATGCTGTCCTAAATAGGTGTGTTTTTAAGTTCCTTTTAAATGTAGTCAGGCCAGGGGATGTTCTGATGCAGGTCGGGAGGGAGTTCCAGGCTTTGGGAGCATACGAACTAAATGCACGGTCTCCAAAGGATTTGAGGTTTGTACGAGATATTTGTAGACTGTTGGATTCCGAAAAGCGGGTGGTACGATGCTTAGCCTGATGGGGGAGTATGTCGGAGAGATAGGCTGGAGCCGTAGAATGAAGGGACCTAAAAGTGAGCGACAAAACCTTGAAGTCAATCCGTTGCTTGACTGGTAGCCAGTGCAGGTCGGCGAGAAGTGGAGTAATGTGGCATCTGCGACGCTCACGACAGACAAGCCTAGCAGCAGAGTTTTGCACCAGCTGCAATCGCCTGATCGTACATGCTGGTAGGCCAGTAAGCAGTGAGTTGCAGAAGCCGAGACGAGATGTCACGAATGCATGGACCAACTTAGATGTGGTATCCTTATCTAAACAAGCCCGAATTTTAGCAATGTTATGAAGCTGAAAATAGGCAGATTTGACCGTGGAGCTGATATGGTCGTCTAACGAGAGGTCGCTTTGGAATATGACACCTAGATTTCAAGCTGATTCGATAGGAGATATGCAGGCAGAGCCAATTTTGAGTGTCTGCTTTTCCAATTTCTTAATCACACTGGGTTTACCCATAACTAGTAAGTTAGTTTTGACATCGTTCAGTATTATAAAATTTGTTGCCATCCATGTGCGGATGTCATCAACGCATGCAGCAAGTGAGTTGAGAGAATTTGAGGTGCTCGAAGGCAGGGAAGGATCAAAGCAAGGTACAACTGAGTGTCATCCACATAGAAGAGAAAGCCTAGATTGTGCTTGGCAATCACATCAGCAAGAGGGAGAGTATAAACCGTGAAATAACCAGACCTAGCACGGAGCTCTGAGGTACTCCATATTTCAGTGACTGTAATACAGGTCTTATGGCTGCCGGGTCTTAGCCTAGGGTTAATGAGCACGAACTTTATGATCATGGGCAAGGGTTCGAGTCCTGAAGCAGGAAATTCTTGATTGCCTGCTACAATTGCAGCATGAGTGATAGCTGCTATGGTTCTTCTGCCCTCTATACAATATGGCGGTTGAATGACCTAACTTTTGCGTACGACTACAAGGAATCTGTATGGCTACTGGTGAAGTTTAGGATCGATTATCTAAAGTACTAAGCTTCCTTGTTCGGCCAGTGAACTCGTCGAATTGGTTATCCAGCCGAAATGAGTGACCGACTAGCTTCAATCAAGTGCTAGCCGGGGTTGTACCTGTAGGCTCCTGCATACATTCTCTTCTCTGACAGCAACATGTCTGCTCTGCCTTGAGGTTCTAAGCCGGGCATCCGATGCCGACAGGAAGTGTCATAACCGCAGGTTAGTTCCTATACGACTGCCCACTCACAGGGAACAGCAAGATGCCAGCTGAAGCGAAACAAAGACATGGCTACCAGCACACTGAAAGTGCATGCTTGCTATCTACGTCTAGTAAGCAGCCCAAACACAGCTTCGTGCTCTTACAACTGTGGCAGACAAGATTTTACAGTGCCCAAGCAACTTGGCAAGTGGAACCTGCATCCTCACGTGGAAATTAAAGTGGCAGGACAAGCCAGGGTAGCCCAATTAGCCGGTGAGGGCAGGGTCACCAGTGAGGGCTGCAACTGAAGTCTTCGGCATGCATCCCATGAACATTGGCCTGCTAGCCAATTGTAGTTTGTGTCCCACGGGTTTTGCACCGGAAGTCCCGGGTTCACATCCTGCTGGTCTCGACCCGAAGGATACTCCAAGAAAAATCCAGTGTCAGCTCAGTATAAGTCTTTGCCCGAGAATAAGCCTACACGGGCTCTTTTTTCCTAAGCCCGACTATCTAGAGGAGGGTATCGTGCCGGGAGCTGGAGTCTGCGAGCTGACCCTGTGCATGTCACTTCTAAACACGAAATGCTTGTTGACATTGAGCATTACACCACTAACCATTCGGTCACGCTTCCTTTACAGCATAAATAAAGTGACTCAAAATGATTAATTTCTCTCAAGGCATTAAACAAAAATATATTACCATCACTATTATTATTATTATAAAACCGGCAACAGCGCAGCCTCAGCCGTACCGGGAAAAACAATGAAACAAAAATTAAGACGTAGCTGTCGATTATTGAGCTATGCATCTACGATTCGGCGGAAGAAAATGGCTAGATAAATGGCAACATTGTCTATATAGTCGCAACAGCGGCTGGGCGAGCGAACGATTTAAAACTCACTGTCGAGTGCGATCGCGGATCCTTATCCGGTCTCGATAATAATAATAAAAATAAAAATGCACTTGATAAAGCGCCCTCAGAGAACTCAATCTCTTTCTAGGTGCTTTAAGTTTGCTGCAAAGGGAAACGCGATTGAACGGTGAGTGATATCGTGCTTGATAAACAAGTCGACCAATTTTTGAGCTCGATAAACTCGCCAGTGTTTCGCAAAGTAAAAAACCAACTCACCTGTACGTTTGCATTTGCTTAACTCGCGCGTGCTGCGCTAGTCTTCGGTGCGGAGCGGCGTGCTAAGGGCCTGAACGCCGAGAGCCGGGCTCGTTTTATTTTCAGTTCTCGACCATCGCCGGAGCCCCAGGTTTCCTAGATTATACAAATAAAAACCGCGAGCGGCTCCGGAACACACGCTGTTGCGAATCAAAAGTTTCTGCGGTTTATTGGCGCTAACTGTCACTATCCGCGCGTACGCATTGCTCTTTCCTTGCGTAGCTCTCAGGGAGCGAATGGCAGAATGGCAGACGACATCACATCCGGTGTGTACATATGGGTTAGTAACGCCTTCTATCGCGGGATTGACCGGGGGTCAATATGGCGTGCAGCTCCCGCAGGTCCGCGATGGTAGACAATTTCCCGCAAAATTCGGACTCGGGCAGAGAGCTATTTGAAGCTTGTAGGAGCGGAGACTTATCGAAAGTTAAGAAACTAGTCAACGCTCAGAACGTAAACAGCCGGGACACTGCCGGTCGGAAATCGTCGCCCCTACATTTCGCTGCGGGTACGTGCCTTGTCGAACAGCTCGCGATCCCACGCGCTGCGGCGTCGCTACCAACTGACGAAGTTGAGCATTCTTTATTAAGGAAAATGAAAACAGAACTGTACCTGGTCTCCCAAGATGACACGACCTCTTATCTAGGGTGCTATTGCATATTGCGTTTCGGTCTGCTTCCCCCTGGGCTGTTGTAGTTAGTCGGCAGCCATTGTCGTTGTCGGTTGTCTTGCTGTGGGTCAGCACAGCATTCTAGGTTTCTGTGCGCGGATGCGATTTTTTCCGTCATCAGGGATGTTACAAGATTTAGTTGGTTACAATCCAGACCTTTCTGCATGGTGTGTGCCGTCACGAAATGTACGCGACTTCAAAACGAGCGAATGCCACATTCGGCCGCTCGCCTATTAAAGTTAACCCCTACCAGACGACGGTGCCGTAATGCGGCATATTCGGACCCGCAGTTTCGACATCATCGCTCTATCGCGGCAGAACACGCGGGGCGCGAACTCTAGCGTATGGATAGATATTCTTCGGTTCAATTTTCCACCTACTACGATATAGAAGTGGCTATGCGTTTGTACCATTGCTTCATAATTTGCTCATCCTCTACCACAACCGCTAATCGGTACCGGCTAGTGGAGGGTGGAAGTGGAAGACTAACGCCAGAGCCAAGCTGTATCTGGCCGATAACGATATTTTGTAATGGCAAAGGACAAAAAAGCCTACGACTAAAAAGCCGATGTTAGCAGCTTTTCCTCTGCTGCCCCGCCACTGAAGTGGACCTCGCCAGCTTCTGTGGGGCATCTACGTTTAGCTAGAATTCAGGTTAACCTTGGCTAGGCAATCCGGTATGCGACGAGGGTCTTTTCACGATCAATTAGAAATATATGTCGAAGTATCAAGTGACTATCAACTCGCTGTTGTGACTTACTGTGACTTCACGGCTCGTAAACTTATAAGCTCTCCTGAAGTTTGCCTAGTTGTTGTAGCTTGGCCCGTCGTGGACGGATTGATGATTAATTGAAACGGTTATGCAAGGGACAACCTGTGTCGTAATAAGCTTTGTGATCGCTGTGATCTCGCACGTTAATCCCAAACGTCATTTACCCATGATAGCTCGTTTCGTGGCGGCCTGCTTATTGCGCGTAGACGCGCACCGAACGGCATTAGGCGCAAGGTCACGCCGCTAGGGAAGCGGCAGGTTAAGCCTACTCCGCCGGAACCTTCGGCGTTACAAAGACCCTCTCAGAAACACCTTTTTTTTAGTTCACGTGAAAGCTTAGACCTATTTCAACTTAAGGGTTACTGTGGATACAGACATAACTTATATGCTGATGCATCCTTATCAAGGTATATACATTCCCGTTACTTCTTGTGTTTGCAGTTGCCTATGCTTATAAAGATATATACATTATCCCGGATGTTTTTATGTGTTCAGTTTGGAATAGGCTGAGGTGGTGCCTCCTCTTGTGATGTTTTTGTTTTATTCCTCCCCTCCCACTGCCCGTGTCACCGGAGCAGTCGTTTGGGAGCCTTGCGTGCTTTGGGAGAATGTTATCACTACTGTTGCATGTGATTGGTGAAGTTGTCTGACTTGTGTGCTGAAGCAGACCTTCTTGGACGAGGCTGCAGGTCAGTGATGCAAACTTATCCCGTGTTTGTAAGAGTTACCAGCTGCCTTGGTTGCCACATCAAACCAGTTTTGCTTGGAGACCGTAGATAAGTTGGGCTTCCGGGCTGGACCCTTTAGGCTACATGGCATTGTGTGTGTGTAGTGCTTCAGTAATTATAGATAGTAGTCAGCAGCTAGTCTTTAGTGTTTGTGAAGCCAGCAGTGTTTCAGTTGTGGCAGATTTGACGAAGAATGATCCTGGATATAAAGCCATTCCATTAGGAATTAGTCCACAGAACTCCCCTTCATCCTGTGTGCACATCCCCATTGTAATCAATGCCAATGATAGCTACAATGTCCTGCTCTCAATGCCATATCCAAAATGTCCTTCGTCGTTCGCTCATGCCTGCATGTGCTGGTGAGTCGGATCGATGTATACCAGCTGGTGGTATCTTACTAGCTGTAAGTCGGTCTCCTTACCTCATGCTGTGGCAGGTGGTTGTCCAAAGGGAGTGCCTGAGGGCTTCAGGTGTCAGGCTGCAGTTCTTTGGAAGTGTTAGGGTGGCATTGCACGTGCTGCCGGTTTATTCCTGTGAACTTGGGCCGGATTTCTCGGCTAGCAGCCATAACTATAGGGTCTAGGTATCACACTGTCTGCATTGCCAGGTGCACAGTTTTTGATCACTTACCCCTCTGGATGCCTGTCCAGTAATTTGCAGCTGCACTACACTAACCGATGTGGGAGGCGCTAGCCCAAGGAGTCTATGGAATTGACAGTTTTTGGCCTTTAATAAAAGAAGCAGCCCGGAAAAAAGGCATAGTTTCTATACAAATTACAGAAAATAAGTCCGTGCCTGGGTGCACTATGCACTACCAGTGATAGTTCCATCGATTTCTGTAGTTGCCTGACCAGCTTGATGTGATCTCGGGTTGACAGAACCAGCCAGGTCATGCTTGGCACGTCTTGCAATCATGAACAGTTGATGATGGATTTGCTAAGCTTGGTCTTCTATCAGTGCTTATTGCAGCCTAGCTGTCTCGGGGAAGCAGCTTCCATCGTGCTTCTGTATTTATGTATCGATATATCTATGTCTATAATTCTAAAGCCACAAAGACTACGTGGGTGTTACGCTGGAGAATATTCTATAGTGCACTCTGAGCCTTGTGGCTTCTGATGTGCATGCGGTTGCCAACAGACTTAATCTCATTTATCAAACAGAAAGTGAGCAGCATTGCTGAGTCAAGAGACCTGTCGAAAAAGTGAGTGGCATGTAAGTAGCTGGTCAGGGCGGCTGGAAAAGATGTGCCATAGCCGGCAGGCAGCAGAAACGTCGTTGCATAAGAATTGTTTGAGAGAGATTCACAATCTAGAACGTGCAGACAAACGTTTTCTGTTCTTGCTGTCTTTAAGCATAGGAATGAAACGGCTAATTTAGTATCCACGTCGGACCCGAGAGCACGAGAGGAGGCTGAAACTGTTGCAGCAGTTCAGTTTGGTATGAAGGGGCCAAGCCATTGCAGGCTTTGTGGGTCAGAGCAAGAATTTTGCTCTTTATCCATTGATCGACCGGGAGCAATTGCAGCAAAGGAGACACATAGCAGAACTTCTGGGATGTTTTGACCAACCTGGTGTATACTCATAAACAGCTAGAGAAGCTTAGGGTAAATGTCGAGAAACTGCTGAGGAGATTGGTGCTAAAATCCAATAACTGTTTAGGGTACCTTTCAAAACAGTTGGCTGATTTAATGGCCTTATTTATGTAGCAGCAGAAGAGCCGTAACTGCTATTACCATCGCTTGCAGTGGATAATAAAGGAGCGCCCTATGAAGGGCTGTAACCCACGACCCTGTCGTGAGGAGCAAGCACCTTACCTCCTGGGCAAAGACCCAGGGGCATCACGTTCGAAACAGGGTCAGAAGTTTTGGCGATATCCACATAAAAGGAAACATTAACAAAACGATGATGCAAACCACGTCTAATCCGGAAGTAACTCAGAAGCAAACAGAACAACAACACACAATTGGCCGATCTCTGCATCAGATACAACTTTTGTCCTGACTTGCTGAATCTTTAGTACATCAAGGTGCATGTTTGCAGCTTGTCGAGGTCATGCTTGAGACATTAAAATAGCTTTGTTTACAGTGTAGGTTTGTGCTTTGTAAATTTCCTAACTCGGCCAATACTTGACAGATCAATGTGAAATTTCAATTTTCATCTCAGCTCTGCTTGCACACATCTGCAGTCGTTCAGTTAAGATTTTGATTCGATTAATTTTGCTATACCTTTTCATGATTGCAAATATAATGTTTAAGGTTTGAGGACATATATAACAAAAGCTATTCAACCATAAATAGATGGAACCACTGCAGTCATTTAAAAGTAGAACTGAGCTCACATTAAAATGTTTACATTGATCTGTCTAGTATTGGCCGAGTTATGGAATTTAGATGGAACAAAGCTACGCGGTAAATGAAGCTGCTTAAAACCACATTTGCATGCTGACCCTGTGCATGTAACCCCTAACCATATTATTTATTTTGTTTGTTTTTCAAGCATGATTTTACTTACTATTCTATTGCATATCACTTTGCAGCAAATGTAAAGCGCCTAGAAAGAGATTAAGTTCTCTGAGGGCGCTTTATCAAGTGCAATATTATTATTATTATTATTATTAAAAGACAAGCATGCTCCTCAACAAGCTGCAAACATGCACCTTGATGTACCAAGGTTCAACAAGTTGGGACAAAAGTCGTATAGGATGCAAAGATTGGTAAATCTGTTATTTGCAGATGTGTTCTTACCGATTTACTTTCGGAATATACATAGTTTGCCTAATCGTTTTTTGATGATTTCCTTTCATATTGAAATCGAAACATCAGAACCTATTTTTAACATGGTTGTCTTTTGAAAAGTGCCCTAAACAACTATTGGGTTGTTGGATCAATCTTCCCAGTATTATCTCGGTATTCACCCTTAATGGGTTTTTCGGTAGCCCATCCAAAACCAAATTGTAATTGTCGAGCCTAGACAGAAGCAGGCTAGCTAGTTAGATTCTTAGTGAGCCACCGTGGCTGCCAGCGCACCCTGAGCATCTGAGAGCTTGTATAGAGCCAAGTCTTTTTGAAGGTTTCGGTCGAAAGGAAGTTGTGGAGCACCTGCTGGAATGTGGAGCAGATGTGCATGCTCGAGATGACGGTGGACTGATACCGCTGCATAATGCCTGCTCGTTTGGCCATGCCGAGGTGGTCCAGCTGCTGCTCCGTCACGGCGCTGATGCCAATGCACGTGACAACTGGAACTACACTCCTCTGCACGAGGCTGCGATAAAAGGCAAAATCGACGTGTGCATAGGTAAGCTATGCTGCCAACCCATCTGGCCACCTTCTGCTTGTCGACAACTCGTGCTGACAGTAGCTCGTGAATAGAGGATACTCACTTGTTGGCTCGCTTGTGATGACTCTTCTTGAACTAGGCCTGTGGCGATTCGGCATTCGTGTGGAGTTCCGAGTTTTGGAAAGAGCTCACCTGGAATCGAGCAGTGTCCCTAGAGTCTACCTCTTTAGAAGTGCCGACCATCTTTAGGTGCTTACTTAGCTGCCGAGCCTAGTGCCAGCGATTTTTTTGCGTCTGGCTGCTGATCGCCCACTGTGAAGTGTTTTAAGTCATTTTGGTGTATGAGGGAGTTGACTCGCTGTCTACACTCAGCTGGAAAAAATCTTCTCAGCATGGCAGCATTTTGTCGCTGTAAATTTGTTCTGGTAAGAAGAGGGTTTTCTACGATGTCAGGCATACTGCTGTTATGCGGTAATGCTGTTAATTCAGCGTGTGAAAGTATTGTTTTTATCGACAGCCCCAAAGCAACCTCATATGCTGTTGCTGTGTACATGTTTAGTTGATGCCATCCCACTACGATTCTGTATGACCATTTCTTTGGCCAGGTATAATGGGCCACCAGTTTCTTCAGTGTCTCTTCTGCTGTAGCACAATCCACTGAGTCTGAGTTTTACTGAAAAGGTCACCTACTGGTGCAGTTCTATAGTGTCAGGCAACTGGCTGGACCTACTGCATCAGCACCACACCAGGATTTGTGAAAAATGCTTTACTCAATTTATTATTGGTCAATCAAGTTAGATTTTAAAGCTCAAATACTCTGCTTGGGGGTCATAAGATTTGGCAGCAAGATAACAGAACAGGCCTTAGCACACTGCCTGGCCTGTGAAGGGCTTTTTGACGAATCCTTGTGTGGTGCTGATGCAGTTGCCCAGCCAGTCGACTGATTTGAACCCCACAGAACGACTGTGGAGTGATATCGACAGTTGGCTGAGGCAGGGTGTTTGGCCTGTTCCAGTAGTCGACCTTTTCAGTGATACTCATACTCTGTAGAATGTGCTACATCAGAAGAGACAGCACAGTATTGACCTCCATGCCTGGCGTGACAAGGGACTCATAAGAATCATGTTGGTACGACGTCACGTACCAACACACGCACCAACAGCATGTGTTTCTTTTTGGGCTGTCAATAATTATTTTTCCATGAGTTCAGTATGCCCGGCATCTTGAAAACCCTCATCTGACCAGAATGAATTTACAGCCACATCAATGACGGCCATACAGCGAGGATTGTTTCATGTCTGAATGTGTCCATCGCCCTGCCCTCTCAGCAAGCGCTTACACACCCGCTGCCCGAGCTATCCGCCGTTACAGCTTTGATGGCTCGTGGTGACAGCTATTCGGTACTGTCGTGCATGCATAATATTGTTTTGCTATTGCTGCTGAAAAGTATTCTTGGATACCACTGCCTCTGCCAATCGGTTACTTTCTGCAGAAAGCTTAGGCAAAGTAAAGTGTGAGGTGGTAAAGGATGAATCTCGAGCATTTCTTGCATTGGTTCAAGCCGTCCAGCACGCTCTTCTCAAACAAGGCTGTGTGAACTTTTAATTTTGTAGTCATCAAGCCCTCTTACAAGACAAGGGTCTACTGTTAAAATGTACCTACGGAATGTTTGTTCCATAACAATAAACCCCTAATAATGCATGATTGATACGAGATGTGTTTCTTGACTACGTCCTTGATTTGCTTGCTGTGACAAAGACCTGGCTGGAATAGACTTAAGGGTAACTGTTGAGAGAGTAATGAAACATTTATTCACAATCGAATATTTCTTTGGGGTACCTTTCGTAAGACAAACGTGTTAGAAATGGGATCGGAAGTTTTGACTACTTCCACGTAAAAAAAGTCGATATTGCAAACCATGTCTGACCCGCCTATAAGTACCCCGGAAGCAACGTCTCTGCAAATAAAAAAGTTACCATCTCAGCATCGCAGTTGTGTCCTCAACTTGTTGAACCTTGGTACATCGAGGTAACATGTTTGCAGCTTGTTGAGGTGTGCGCTTGTGATTTTTTTATATCTTCATGTACAGTTTAGATTTCTGCTAAGATAGATTTATTTATTTATCAATTTACTGTATGCATCTTGGATTTATATTTCTATAAGTGTAGCTATAAATATCATTAAACGTCCTGCAGCTACAGTTTCTGCAATTGTAGGTATGTATATGAAGACTTGTCCAACCTAAATCAGAAATAAACTACTGAAGTGATGTGCAAATAGAGTTAAACTCACACTTCAAAGTTCACATTGATCCGTGATGTATTGGCCGAGTTAGGATTTTATAAGGCAAAAGTTACACTGTGAATAGAGCTGTTTAAAAGTCACTAGAATGCACCTAAAAAACTGCAAACATGTACTTCGATGTAGCAAGGTTCAGTAAGTTGGGACACGTCTCGCATGCGATGCTGAGATCGATCATTTTTTATTTGTAGAGATGTTGCTTCCAGTTTACTGACGGGTTAGACATGATTTGCATTATCCTTTTTTCCAAATATGTGAAAATTGTCAGAACTTACGATCTATTTCTAACATATCTGTCTTTTGAAAGGTACCATAAACTAATATTCGACTCGAATGCATTTTTTCAGCATTTTCTGTACATTTATCCTTAACCGCGAGTTGTAACCATCGCCACACAACCTGCTTTTTTGTATCCCAAGTTCTATGACAACTTGCGGTGGAGTAGCAATTTTTGATTGTTCCTCACTGAATTTTCAGCAGTTGTCAGTCCCATCGAAGCATTCCTTACAGCTTTCAGTGGTGGCAGTATTTTTTCCAGTCTCATTACGATTACATCTTCCAGAAATCGTCTCTTCTTCATGTAGGGCGATTTCAACATTCATTTCGATATCCCAAATAACCGGCTAAAGTGTCGACTTCTTTCTCTTTGGCTGATTAATTTTCTCTCCTGGCTCACGTGCATGGCCCTACACACATAAGAAGTAACATTCTTGATCAGATATCTTCCCCTAATTTTAATTGTACACTGTCAACTTGTATTATTACCAGTTTCTACTCATCTGGCCATATGTGGATATTGATCTTTCTGCAATGTGTAACCCTTAAGTATCAAAAAGTGTCAGTAAATTGTAAAACGATAAGAAACTTGTAATTGAAGCTAAACCCCCCAAAAAATATCTTGCTAGCCTTTTCTGCTTAATCCTGCATCTGTTCTGACCTCACCGTTGAAACACTACAACACGGAACTAGCCGATGTTCCGAACGAGTGTGCTCCTCTAACGTTTTAACATACCATGCGGGTGGTTTACTGAAGATGTTAAACTAACTAGGACTACTAAGCGTAAGCTTGAAAGCCATAAAAAATGACTGACTATCCACCGACTACCTTATGAAGATTATTATAGGTTATAGCTAGCCATCTTAGCTAAGGTCAAGTCTAGCTTCAATAAGAATGCAATGTGCCCACAGATACACTATCCAAAAATGCAAGTGTCAGCCATCAAACAGCTCCTTAACTGAACCCAGTGAATACCGTACCTAGCGATCTGCCCTATCGTTTTTCTTGAGATTATTTGTCCAGAGAGATGGGAAAAATCAGCGAGCCTATCCTTAAGATGACATCCCCCATGTAGTCTTAAACTTCTTCTCCTTGGTCTTCCACCTTTGAGCCTGCTCCTGCCACCATCGTCTAGAAGTTCATCACAGTCCAAGAAAGCTTAACCTTCGAAATCCTATACTTACTGTTCTCTTTCTGAGATGCCTATTATTGCTGATGCCCTGTATAGCCAGATTAGTAAATCTGTCCTTAGGCTTAGTTTTGGTCTCAGCATCTTTCAAAGAAGCTGTTGTTTTCGGGCCCAGCAAACAAGTTCCTGTCGTGTTTTATATCAAATCACCACTGCTGGAAGTTTGATAACGACCTTCTCAAGAAAGCTGACTTAGGTAGAGTCTTTCTCTCTAGTTCTACTGGATCCATAGGCAGCTTTTGATATTATGAATCACTAAAAGTCCTTCTTGAGCACCTGTCGTCTCACCTTGGCACCACAGGTACTGTGCTGCAGTGGTTTAGGTCCTCTCTCAGTGGAAAATTCAGAGACTAGGTAACAGCAGACAACGGTAATCAAATTAACCTATGACGTCGGCTAGCCCTAAGCAACCGTTATAATTTTTTTTTTTTACAAACTATACTCACCATCTTGCCGATGCACCGATGTATCGCCAAGCACTTTTTCGGCTTGTATTCAGATACATGTAGCTGTACCTGTGATTTGATCCTTCCATGCATTATAGTATCTCAAACTCTCTCAGCTCCCTTGCAAAATCTGTTGTTGACATTCGCATTTTGAAGGCAGTAGACTTTCTCAAATTGGATGACGATATAACCTACTTTTTAATTATGTGCGAGGAAAGTGTAACTCAGAAATTTGAAAGTCGAACTCTCCAAATTATCTCGGCCAGCATATCTTCTGTAGCCTTTGCATGAAATCTGGCTGTCCGGTTCCAAAACTACTTACCGTTAGATGAGTACATCAGCTCCACGGTCAAGCCCACCTACTTTCATGTACTAAGCATTGCAAAATTTGACTTGCTTATATTAGTGCTCCACAGCCAAACTGATCCATGCATTCATGACATCCTGACTAGACTTCTGTAACTCACTGCTAGTAGGTCTTCCTGCATGTGCAATAAGATGCTTATAGTCGGTGCAAAATTTGGCAGTTAGGCTTGTCTGTTGTAAAAGTCGCAGTTGTCATAATATACCACTTTTCACAAATCTGTACAGGTTCAGCATCAAACTGCGTATCCACTTCAAAGTTCTGTCACTAATCTGTAGGTCCTTTCATTCTCTTGCTGTAGCCTACCTATTTGAATTGGTTTCTTGGCAGGCCGTTAGTTGTGCCACCGGCTGTTCTGACGGGCTGATTAGTTGTGCCCCTAACTAACTTTGAATCCCTCGGAGACCGTGCCTTCAGCTATTGTGGTACTAAAGCCTAGCATGCACGACAGACTGACATCATGTCATCTACTGACATTAAAAAAGAAGCTAACAACTTACCTCTTACTGGGCTGTGATGGCCTAGGAGGTAAGGTGCTTGCTCTTCAACACCGAGGTCGTGGGTTCGAATCCTGCAGTTGGGTGATTCTTTACTGTCAACTGCAAGGGTGGTGATAGCCGATAAGGCTCTTCTGCCTCTTTAAAAATGAGGCTGTTAAATCAGACCAGATTCCTCGAAGCCATTGCTTCGTCCGACATTATTGTTTATTATATATATATATATAATATATAATATGTATTATATATTATATATATTTATTATATATATATATATATTATATTTTATAATATATATTATATATATATAATATATTATATTATATTTGTCATGTTATATTAAATAAATATACATATATCTGGTACTTTATATATATGCTGAAAAAGAAACATGTCAACTGGTTATTCCCAACGAGCATAGTTTCAGAACCTATGCATTCGCACATTCTTATTATACCATATGCATCAGCATATATATAAAGTACCAGATTTGGTTCTCTAGGTAGTTTTATAGTAGTTTTAGCTATATTATTGTTAATGTCTGCAGCAAATGAAATTAAATGTTCCTCCAGTCAATCTTTTCATCTATTAATTATTTTTAATGACTCGTTCTGACCCTACACTCCTTATGTGGAAGCACATGTTACAATCTTTTCCTGGTTCATGGAAAGTGTTAAAAAGTCATTCTTCCGGTTAGGGGGTTGCATGCCTTAAATAAATAAATACTAGCTGATTTAACAGCCTCTTTTGTATAGCGGCAGAAGAGCCTTGACGGCTATCTCCATCACCTGCAGTAGCGATAAAGGATCGCCTACCACAAGATTCGAACCCACGACCTCGGGGCCGAGGTCGTGAAAAGCAACCACCGTACCCTGTGAGCCATTACGGTTCGCACGTCTAGCTGGCCTTTTGGTACAATGGCAGCTGTACGATGTGTACTGACCTAAGTGGTCACGGAGCACAGACATATGCAAGGGATTCTGCGCACACGTGGCATACCCTGAAGCACGTGAGACACTTGGCAACAACTTTTGCCGTTTTGCACTCACATTTGGATGCTGTCTGAACTTAGTGAGGTTGTTTTGGTACAACATTGCTAAACTACTGAATAATAATAATAATAATAATAATAATAATGCACTTGATAAAGTGCCCTCAGAGAACTCAATCTCTTTCTAGGCGCTTTACATTTGCTGCAAGGGAAACGTGATTGAATCGTGAGTAATGTCATGCTTGATAAACATGAATAACATGGTTAGGGGTGACATGCACCGGGTCAGCACGCATAAGCACACGAAGGACGAATCACAGGGACCCACTAAATGCTGTCCTAAATAGGTGTTTTTAAGTTCTTTTTAAATGTGGTCAAGTCAGGGAATGTTGTGACGGAAGTCGGAAAGGAGTTCCAGGCTTTGGGAGCATACGAACTAAATGCACGATCTCCAAAGGATCTGGGGTTTGTACGAGGTATTGGTAAACTGTTGGATTCCGAAAAGCGATTGGTTCGATGCTTGGCCTGGTGGGGGAGTAGATCTGAGAGATAGGCTGGAGCCAAAGAATGATGTGACCTAAAAGTGAGCGACAAGACCTTGAAGTCGATTCATTGCTTGACTGAAGCTTTTGCCTTCACGTAGAGGTTGACATAGTGTTTCCATAGCTGCTGACTCTTTGGCATTAACCTCCACGAACTGTTTAACTAGTGCTGCTGTCATTGTGTTTTAACTGCATGATATGTCTGCTTTTGCTCTCTACCCCAGCCCTACCACACCCACCCAACACCTCCCAGCATGCAAAGCAGATTTTTAGGGTGCTGCAGAAGCCTCTCTGCAGGTCCTAACCTTAATGTTCGTGGTTTGCTGGAAACCGCTAGGGTAATTAACGTTAGAATTGTTTAGTTGGGCCTGCAGAATGTATCATTAACGAAGCCAGTGATGATCGTTGTACAGAAACAGCACGCTTCTCATGACAGTGCTAGTAGGAAACCTCTTTTGTTTAGTATTAGCAATCACTGTCATGGTTTTTATGACTTGCTGAGACCGGTAGGTGAGCCGCTGCATGTAGCGGACGTCCGGGATTTATTATTCACCTTTTTGGCATCATGTCAATCATATACACTTTAGGGAGCATGCAATTTTTGTGTTGTTCTGATTTTATACCGACTGTCACTGTTCTGGTTTGAGCTTTTACCCAAACCTTCAGTACCTGCTGACCATAGAATATATGCAGTCCTACTAGCTTTTGGTGAGGCTCAGATAGTGCTGTTCAGTCCAACTCTGCCATGCTGTTATTTTTGGCCGTGTACTATACTATTGTTGCCGACGATAAGCCGTATCTCATTTTCTTGTCATGCAGAACAAGCCTCAATCGTGTTCTGGTGTGTGAGGAGCAGGACTCGGGGAGAGTTCTACGTAGTGTGCTTTCAGTGCATCAGGCAGAGGTTCAGCTTCCTAGACCGAACTGATGTATTCATCCGTGGGAGAAAGAATACTAGTTGATATCTAGTAGATGCCATTGCTAGTTTACAAGTCAGGTGCGTATGAAGGGATTTTATCGTACCAGAGCAATGGAAATGGTTCCTTACTAGGTGCAAATTCTCTTATATTAAACAACCTGTTAAATAGCTTCCCATACTCTTCTATTTCGGCCATATACTGTGTCAATCTGATTGTGTGTGACCCGAGGTCGAGGTCATTATGTGCTGATTCCGCTTCCGGTTCTCATGAACCTTGGTGCCCAAGAATCACAAGCTGTTGTCGAGCACTTGAAAAAAAGGAAGGCTGCTTGACTATCATCATCTCCTCGGCATAGGTAGTTGTTAAGGGTTCTGATACTGCTTGATTGGTACTGGAGCCACCACATTCACGAGGCATTCGGAAGACCAACCCTACTTGGGCACAATTCACATACTAATCAGTTGGACATCAACCGGGAAGGACTGTAGTGCGAATTGTAACTGGTTGCAGTCGGTCTGCCTGATTTGAATGGAATTCCAGTAGGCGATCCACTAACAGCTTGCTCTCCAGCTGCTGTACATGACTGATGATTCGATTATGCTCTAAGAGTGGTTTACCTCCTGTCTCACCTGCATGTAAGAAAGGCACTACAGAGAAAAGTTGCTCGAATAATTTATGCAAAGCGCCATTCATTGCTGTTCACAGTGTGCTAATGTTAGCAGCTTAAATAGATCCTGCAGGTGCATGTTTTTGGACTGAACATTCGCAGTATGAAATGGTGAATCCATTCTTTGTCTGATCTTTTTACAGTGCTGCTACAGCATCAAGCAGACCCCAGCATCCGAAACACTGACGGCAAGATGGCAGCAGACCTGGCTGACTCTTCGGCTCGTGTAGTACTGGCTGGTATGCTTCTTTTGTTTCTCTCCCACCGTGTGTGCCGGTATGCCAATACATAGTTACAGCTAATTGCTTGACTAAGCATGTGTTACTTATACTAGCAAAGTTATCTGGTACATAAGACACCGATAAAGCCTTGGAGTTTTATCTGCTGTCGCAATCCAAGCGACCCGGTTTGCCTCGTAGCATTGGTCCCCGGCTGGCTAGGCAGTCAGTGGGCTGCTGTCTAGTTAGTTCTCTGCTGCACTGCAGTGGCTGAAAACTGTGAAGCACCCTGAAGGTTGTCCTTACAACTTGCTGATGCTATGCAACTCCCTTGCTGTATGTATTATTGCTGACATTTGGTTGGCACTTGGTTGGCAGTAGACTTTCTCAAATTGAATGATAAAACTAACTTACCAGTTATGGGGAAACCTAGTGTTTCTGAGAAATGGGAAAGCCTAATCTCAATATTGGCTTTGCCAGCATATCTCCTGTTGCATCTGAACAAAATCTGGATGTTCTTTTCCACAGCGGTCATTCACTATATCATCACTTCGGCTCTGAAGTCATGTTTGCCTACTTTCAGCTGTGTAACGTTGCTAAAACTCGGGCCTGCTTAGTTAGGGTTGCCACATCAAGTTGGTCCCTGCATATGTGACATATTTCTTCTTCACTTGTGTGTAACTCTTCCGGCCTATACAACAAGGCACTTGCATTTGTTGCACAACTCAGCAGTTAAGCTTGTCTTTCGTAAATGTTGCAATTGCCACTTCATGCCGACCTGCACTGGCTCCCAGTCAAGCAACTCATCGACTTCAAGTTTCTGTCACTCACTTTTAGGTCCTTTCATTCTTTTGTTCCGGCCTATCTTTGCGCACTTCTTGCCAACCAGTCTAGGCATCGTGCTACCCACTCTTCAGACTCATCATTTATTAGGTGTGGCTATAACAGCATCAAATCCTTCGGAGACCGTGTCATTAGTTTGTGTGATCTTAAAGCCCCTGGGTCTTATCCCAGGAGTAAGGGGGTAAGGTACTCTTTATGGCCCATGCCGCGGGTTCGAGTCCTACAGCAGACAAGCTTTCATTGCCTGCTGCAAGCAGGTTGATACATCCCCAGACACTTCTACTTTATATAAATGTGGCTGTCGAATCAGCTAGCCTTCACTTATTTATATTAAGCACAGAATTCACCCCATCCCCTGACACGACATTTTAAAACAAGCTCACGAGTACCTGTTTCACACACCATTTCTGGGTCCTTGTGATTATCCCCTATGCATGTTGACAGTGTGCATGTCATCACTAACCAATTGCTTCCTAAATAGTTTATGTAAAGTGCCCAGCAAGAGAGTTAGTTCTCTCAAGGCGTTTTACGAATGCCCTTATTGTTATTATTTTAATCACATTTCTTGGCGATTTCACCTCCACACCTGTTGCTGACATGTGCATTGTTGAGGATCTGCCTGGCACGTGGTCTAGTGCTTTGGCAAGTGTGGGAATGCATGTTGTATAGTTGGTAGTTGGCGTAATTCTGTGCTTGGATCGCCGGCCTCGGCCAGAAGCATGCGCAGCTGCCTCATCCGCTGTTGATGGAGCGTTCTGGTTCATTCGAGGCCCCACGGCTTTATCTTGAGCAACATTAATTCAATTTTAGTCACTAATGTGAGATTCGGCTAACTCTGTAAAATGGTAAAGAGTTGCCCACGTAGGCTATTGGTCAATAGCAGCGCTACTTCCGCTTGAGGCCTGCTATTGGGTGGATGCATACTTGCCAAAGCTCAGATCGTGGGAGGAGGCGAGTGATCTAGAGCTGCCGTTTTCGGCGTGCAAGCAGTGAACAGCTGCCTTTGTCTCGTGCTTAAAGCGAGCAGCACAGCTGATCTGGGTGGGCAGTTGAAGAAACTAAAGAGTTTAGAAAAGCTGCTGTGAACGACGGCCGGAAAGGAAGACCCCGAATCGGCGGTGGTGGCTCGACATCTCGTCTCGAGAAGTGCTGCATTAGCAGCAGCAGCAGTAGCATCAGCGGGGGTCCGTCAGATTGATTTTTACCATTGCTGTATGTCGACGCTTCTCCTGCTTGGCTGGAGCCTTTGATGCACATTTGCTGTGCGCTGGCATTGCGGGGCAGCCGCAGAAAACATTGCTCGGTTCCTTCTGCGCGGCCTACTGCAGGTGAGTACAAGAAGGACGAGCTTCTCGAGGCCGCGCGTGTTGGCGACGAGGCTCGCCTCGCAGCACTGCTCACGCCTCTCAACGTCAACTGTCACGCGAGCGATGGCCGCCGGTCGACCCCACTGCATCTGGCTGCCGGCTACAACCGGCAGCGCATCGTCGAGCTGCTGCTGCAGCACGGCGCCGACGTCCACCAAAAGGACAAGGGGTTTGTCATGCGCGAGCTATGCTGCATCCTTCTCCGGAGTGGCCGTGGTTCCTCGCCAGCTGCTGCAGTGATGCGATCGTCTCGTGGTGATGAGATCGTCTAGTTACGACCACGAGATTCTCTCTAGAGGGAGAGGGAGTGAGTGAGTGAGTGAGTGAGTGAGTGAGTGAGTGAGTGAGTGAGTGAGTGAGTGAGTGAGTGAGTGAGTGAGTGAGTGAGAGAGAGAGAGAGAGAGAGAGAGAGAGAGAGAGAGACTAGTTCACTGCATTCGTATGCCGTCTTTCAGCGGACTCGTTCCTCTGCACAACGCCTGCTCGTACGGTCACTTCGAGGTGACAGAAATGCTCCTGAAGGCCGGCGCTCAGGTGAACACGATGGATCTGTGGCAGTTCACACCGCTGCATGAAGCCGCCTCGAAGAACCGCGTGGAGGTCTGCTCGCTGCTCATGTCGCACGGCGCCGATCCGACGTTTGCTAACTGCCACGGCAAGACGGCGATCGATGTGGCTCAGACCAGGGAGCTCACCGAGAGGCTGCGGTGTATGTAGGCACGGCACACTTGCGCAGACGCCTGTGCTGAGACGCTGTGGCAGAGATCGGCCTCGATGTGGCGGCAGATGCTTAGGCGTCGTCACGCAGATGTGCATGCGTTTGAACTGGGGGGCAGAGCAAACACGTCGACACGTGCTTTTTTCTGCCACCAGTTCTGTGGTGGGGGGGGGGCAGTGGCGGCTGCGCATACCCATTCTCGCCTGGTGGTGCTGCATGCCTTCCCTCTCCCTCTCTCCTTACCTACCTCGGTGGTCTACTTTGTAACCTAAGTGGTTCGATCTTAGTGCACCGATATGCGAGAGGCATCGCACCGACCACTCCCAGCTAGCCGTGTTGTTTTTATTTAGTCGTGCTCGGCGCTATGCATTTCAGACGAGTTCAAGGGCTACACACTACTTGCTGCTGCCCAGCAGTGTGATACGACGAAAATGAAAAAGCTGCTTTCGCACGAGTCGGTCAACTTTCATCACCCATTCACTGGTGATACGGCTCTCGTAAGTAGGCTGCCTATCGATTCTTTCTCACTGGTTAGGCGCGTTGCACACCCACCGTGATAAACTTTGCTCTTGTCCATTACTTTAGCCGATGAACGTTTCTGTGAATTTACAGCCATTGCTGCTGATGCTCGGCTGAAGCCTTGTAATGTTTGACCTGCAATGGTACCACCACTCCAATCGCCTTCATTGTGTGGCCGAGTTTTTTACTCTTGTGTGTACAGTAATGTAAATCAGCACCCAAGCTGGGGCATTGTCAGGAGGGGTCTAAAGACAACCAATCATAAAAAGGCTGAAGGGCACGTCGGGGGGGGGGGCGGTAGGCCCCCTAGGTTGGCATGGGGAGGGGGTTGAAAAGGCCGGCTGCCCCCTTCGGTGTGCCCATACTTGGAACGCCTTTGGTCTGATGTTCCAAAGGCGTTATGCATGCGTTCTAGACATGCCAATCATGGCATAGTGAACATACGATCGAAATGTGTGGCTAATGAGGAAAACGGTCTGAGACCAAAATGACCGGATTGTCACTTTTAGAAATTGACTATGTCTTCCCGAGTATAGTGCTGTAGACTCTGCTATTGGCCAACCTTCGGCATTGGCAGCAAGTGAATTTGTGCCAAAATTACAACGGAGGAAACCTATGTCATTTCAGTAGTAGTAGTAGCAGCAGCAGCAGCCGCACCTCTGTGCCGTACATTTATTGTATTGCTTGAGTGTTTGTGCGTGCGCGTGTACATGCACGCATAGGCGCGAGGATCCACAATACTAGTTACTCGGAAGCAAACCTGTAGGATGCATACAGTAGACTCGTGATGTGAACATACTGCTGGGGAGATGTATGGTTGTGTACATACTTGCATATGTTTGCTCATATCCGAAGCAAGTTGGGGTTTTGACCGAGGTATTGTAGCCATACAAAATCTTTACCACACGGTGTGCATTTATCCATCCGATGGCCCAAAATAAGCAAATTACCACACGGTGTGCATTTATCCATCCGATGGCCCAAAATAAGCAATGTGCTCATTTATGGTGTGGGATCAGGTCCTAAATGTTATTATGCTAAATATTTTTAACTATGCACAATCCATTTCACCCGAACATTATCGTTTGTCTTACTTGAAGTATGCCGTTATCATTTAGCCTTATTCGCAGTCTACTGTAATCAACTGTTAGATTTGAACAGTTGATTTGGCTTATAACTCAACCCAATTGCTCCTTGTGGCCTCTGTTTTCTACTATATTTGCTCGTGAGTTTTTGGTCGTAGCATGACACATGCTTTCTGTGTTCATGTGACACACGGGGTCTGTAACAATAGATGGCTTTTAGTTGCACACGTTTGTGTCACTGGTTTATGCTTAAACCCAGGCTGTACCAGAGGTAACCTGTAATCATGATATTTTATTCGACATTTTAATATCGATGAGAAAGTTCACCTCTCATCCTTGCAATTTGATGCCTGCACAAAGTTAAACAATCGTATCGACCAAGAGTTGTCCAGAAATATCTGGCAATTTTTGGTCTCCTAGCCAGCAGGCAATAGATACTCATTGATGGACTCTTTAGTTTTGGCACTGTACATTTTCTCATGGGTTTTAGTTAAAGCAGCTTGGGCATGCCATTTATTAGGCATGCCATTTTCTATTTCTTCTGGCTCGGCCTGTCTGTCTTGGAAGCAACACACAATGAAACCGAGAGTATAAAGGTAGCTGTGTGATTGTAGCTTGTGGCAGTTGTGGCTTCATCACAAAGAAGAAAGCAGGCCGTGGATTTGCTCTTCCGAAAGGGTGCCAACCTAAATGCCAAGAATAAAGAGTAAGTAATGCAAATAAGTCCTTGATTGCAAATTATGTGTGTAAGGCATTACCTATTATTCTGAGTATGCTCTTGCCCAGTCTTCTACCAATTGTTGTGGCATGACAGCTTGTAGGAGTGTGGGTGTTCTACTACCTATTTTGAATGCATAAACTTTCAACCCACGTTTTTAAAAATGCTCAGAAAAACGTGAACCGAAAATGGGCAGGCTATCGAATTTTCGATATAGCTCTACACATTGTCAGCTGTTGTGCTTCCATGTGAGAAAGAAAGAAGGGCAAAGACGAGCATACTGTTCTGCTCAGCAGAAGCATGAGTTGATCGATGAGTGCCGGTGGCAAGCATCAGGTTCGCATTCCTGTGTCGACTTACCAGATTGTGAGCAATTGCCAATTAAGCAGTTGAGTAGTAATTGAGCAATTAAGCCATTATGCATTCTATTTGTGTCAACAATTGAAATTATTGGAGATTTTTAAGATGCCGTGGAGAAATCAATTAGTAATGTGTTGGTTAAATATGTCCTCTCGGTTGAATGGTAAAGAATGCTGAAAAACTCCTAGCTTGCTGCACTGTGCTGGCAATGGTTTTGCCCACAGCACCCCCTGACCCTTACTTGCCAGTAATGGTGAAGCTTCTTGAATTTGACGTTAATAGCCAGCTGGCTGCCCTGCACCTGGCAACAGACCGGTCGCATTATGATGCCTTGGAGGCTCTGCTGACCCGCGGTGCCGATCCCATCGTGCTGGACAGCTGTGGGCAGACTGCCCTGCATCGTGCAGCGCAGAGAGGAGATGTACACGCCTGCAAGCTGCTGCTGACGTACGGTGCCGATCCAGCACTCGTGTCACTTCAAGGCTACACTGCAGCGCAGCTGGCCACAGCCTCTGTGCAAGACATACTAAAGGGTAAGGGTGTTGTTCTCTGCCTGTCCCATTTCACTGGCACTTCACCCCAGCCGCCCACCTACCGTCCTTGAGGGCCCCTTACCGACTTTCTCTTGATATGTGGATGCAATCGGTGGTACCATGTGAACTTTTTTTCAGAGGCACCCGTTCGAGGTGGAGCAGACGTCGACTTGCAACTGCTGGAAGCTGCCAAGACAGGCGACTTGGAGGTGGTGAAGGTATGCACATCGGTGTTGTCCGATGCTGTTGTGTGCTGACAGGTACAGCTGTTCTATTTTAGCCTAGCCTGTCTGTTCCCGGTTCCCTTTTAGTAGGATTCGGCAAAACCGTTGTCAGAGCAAACCGGTGAACTTGTTAACGAGTTCAATATGGAATTGATGTCTTTCAGTAAAAACGGGTTTCAGAAGTAAATGTACACTAATAAATATTCTAGCTAATTCAAAGTGTAATTAGCCTACCTGTACAATTCCTATTTGAATAGATTGGGAGGGCTTCTTCTCTAATTTTGCATAGCACTGCTTTGGAGCAAGGGTGGCGAACTGCTTAAGCAATGCGTTTGTTTGTCCAGAAGAGCATGCTGCTGCTTCTTCCCATTCTCCAATCGCATGTCTAGATGCTCATGTACACTCAGTCAATTAATTAATAACATGAATGTGTATAATATTCTATTAAAAGATTAAATGTTTGCATACATTTATATATTATGTACAATGCACCCTTTGTCTAAAAAAGTATTCCCTAGTGATTTATGCTATGAAGAGGTGCTGGAGATGTTTCGAATTTGATCGTACCACCACCTGCTCGTTAAGCGAGTGCTCTACCATCGATATATACTGCCGCTTAATGAGAAGCAATCTTTTACGTTTTACCCTGCTGTCTATATCATTTTGTCTCGTAAGCCTCGGCCCACAACAGTGCTTGGTTTCTTCTGCTTTAACTCTACATCGTTTGTGCTCACGATGTTGAAGAGCTCATACCCTAAAACCCAAACCTGTATTTTTAAACCTCTATTTAAACTTCTCTATTTACATCATCTAAGATCTTGAGGATTGCTCGAAGCACCAGAAATTGCACGATTGTTGCAGTGAAATTGGCTGGTAGCCAGAAATGCAACCGTCCAGTCTCGGCAATAGTTTTGTGGCATACCTGTATAGAGCCCCATTCAAACCGAGTTGTTGACTTAGTTGTTCTGGTTTGCTAGAGGGATCGACAGGGGCCGTGGTAAGGGTACTTCGGCAGTCAAGATCTGTCATAAGCCGAACTTGCCCTCACAGCAGCTAGCCCCAAGCTTCCATGGGAGGCATTCATGCTTCGATGCTTCAGGTCAGCTTGAGGGAATAAATGCTTTGAGTGTAACCTGAAAACCCAACTGTTAGGATATAAAAATGATTAAGTCGACTCATAATGCACAGGCAGGGTGTGCAAGGTGCATCGGAAAAACCGCACGTGGCTTAAAATCCTGCAAGAAATCAGCAAAACTACCGTGGCTTCCTTCCCCTGACTTAAAACGTGATACAATGTAAAAACTAAAAGCTGCACTCGCTGGAAAAGTAGGAACTAATAAAATGGTCAAAGGCGAGCATGCATGCAGGAAATGCAGCAGAGAAAATCGCTTCAGCTTATGCCTTTCCGGTTGAAGCTGAGGTAGCTGCCTACGAAATTAGGGATTTCGCTTGACGAGGTGTTCCCTCGTCACGAGCTGTCCCCTGTGCAAAGTTAACTCCACTTGCAAGCTGTGCATTTTAGAGGCCGGTTGGCTTTTGCTCAATCTTGCAAAAGGGTTGACATATTGTGTATATTAGGTCCAGGCTTGCTTGCAAGCCTGGTTCCTTTCGCAGACAGGCATATCGGACAGCGTAAATAAAGAAAAAGCTGAAGTGATGCTGGCATCACAGTTGTGTGATTCTAACAGTGAGAAACCTAGGGATTTGACTGAGCTATTTGGGGCTGCTAGAAGAACACTGGCCAGCTGAAGCACCGAATATCGAGGCTTTGATTCCTGTTCAGATTTCCAATATTCGTATTCGTAGATTTCTTGGCTGCCGGAAAGTTTTGTTTGGCCGGGACACCGGATATTTTTTTACTGCATTCAATCTTGTGATATTGTAGTCCAGATCGTTAGGGTTTTTCTAATCTTTTTAATCATAGCCAGCTTATGCCTGTTGGGATATATCAAGTATTTAAAGTCACTGTTTTATGTTGTACTGTTCTCTTACAGAAAGTTGTGGCTGGCAACCCTGCTGCTGTGAACTGTCGAGACTTGGATGGCCGTCACTCTACCCCTTTGCACTTTGCTGCAGGTTATAACAGGGTGGCTGTAGTAGAATTTTTATTGATGAATGGCGCAGACGTGCATGCCAAGGACAAAGGGTATGTATGCTCCCCTAATGACCTTCGCTGTGCTATAGGCGTGCCTAATCCATTTTTGTTGCTGTTTATTACCAGATTGTAATTCTTCTGGAATGGGGCTTAGTGTTAAAAATGATGTAAAGACAAAAAGCCCTGATAATCTATTGGCTGGCATACCCATATTTGGTCAGTGAAACATGTCCTGCAGAAAGCTAGTCGTATTACACAGCCTGTCGATGTGCCTGTCCTACCAAGCGTAATATGTGGATAATGTACAGCGGCTCTCGTATGAGCTGTGATTGCTGCCCATATCTTTGATTTTGCCCTCCATTATCTTAACGAGTTGCATATCTCTTATCACCTTTGCTTTGTTGCTTCTTGCCTTGCTCATTCTGGTATTATGCCTGCTTCTGTGCAAATCATCGCCTCGTTTTGTTTGTTTTATATCTATTACATTTATTAGCTTTTCTGTACCGCCTGTATCTACTCCACGTATGGGCTCGTTTGGCAATCTGTCGGCTCGTATGATCGTCACACCAGTTGCTGTAAAACCTCTCTGTATGCATCCTCATATGTGTAATCTTTGCTGGCACAAAAACTGTGCACAGCCCCTTCCCCCAGCAATCAAATATCTAAACAATTTCGGCATTTCTTGTAATGCCGGGCTAACAAAATTTTGCCAAATTATAGGATCCACGTGAGTTAGCAATATCTGTGGCAAATCATGGATGCTACCACCTCGGTTTTCTTACCAGGTGCAAAAACATGCAACATGACTATTTTGCAGTATCTGGAGCTATTTCTGGTTCCGACATAGTTGCTATTTTTGAAGGATGTAACCTCTTTATCACTGTCTGAGCATTACAAAGGAATATTTACTGGGTGCACCAACTTTCATTCACTCTAAGTATGTGCTCATTATAAATTGAACTACCTTCTCATAATCTAGATATAAACTTTTTCAATAAATGCTGATCTCCATGGTTTTTACATCTCAAGTGTTTGCACTCACTCTGACTGCATTATTAATTTCTTGCGCAGTCGGGTGACGTCTGACCTACGTCTAGGTCGTCGTGGTCTATGCCTACGAATTAACATTTCAGATGTCTCACATTTCGACTATTCATGAAAGAGGGCTCGATACAGTCGTTGAGATGCATTTTTTTCGAGAGGGCGATACTTGGCACACCCAAAAATTCTTGCTGTGCAATTTTTTGATGGTGCCACCAAAAACTATTATTCGAAAGCTGAAGATGTTCCGAACCAACCTGAAACTGCCAAAAAAACTTAATTTTGAATATTTTCATCTCGTTAGGCTAGCCAAAGTAGCAGAATGCATAAATCGCAACATTTATTGCTTCCTCATATTAAGCCTACCCTATGATACAATCTTTTGGCCTTGATTTTGTAGAACGCAGCCATGTTTGAGATTTGTGTTTGTTCCCATGGTGGGCAAAATTTTGTGCCGGAACTGTGTATTCAAATTGGACTTTTTATGCCTGGTATAATGCATAATCCTCTTAATACATGTCTGCCTGAGTTTTCGGTGGGATGCATGCAGAGGGGAAGTCAAGTGATCAGCTGTTACATATCTGCATTCAATCTTTAAGTTGAATGTGTCTCAAGCTCAGGGGGAACACAGAACAGGAGGAATTAACAATGCCAATACATTAGTCCATACTTTTGGCCAAAGCATACAAGCTACCAATGGACTAGTTACCATGCAAATGCATGCATATGTACATGCATATTCGCGAGCTACTTTGTTGCAAGTCAGATGGGCGACAGTCATGTGCCACTGCTGGCACTGAATTTATGGCTCATCTTAGAAGAGTGTCCCGCCATTAACAGAATCTCGTGCTATCATGTATAAATATGTCCACTTCACTGATGAGGTGCTTTGTATTTTCTTACAGCTTGCTAACACCGACTATGCCGTGGTTTACTGCCATCACATTTCATTATGTTTTGTGGATGCACCGAATCTCACCTGCATTTAAGCAGTAACGACCTCTTATACAATGTAGCTTCCTATAAAGTTGACTCTTTGCGTTTTGGTTTCCTGATCTTGATTTAGTTAGCACGACGTTCTATGGAGATTCGATTAATTTCTTGTTGAATATGGCCTTTTGTGAATCATCTAGAAAAGAGCAGCCAGATCTTTTTATCCCTCCCCCATGCTGCCCTGCTGTCTTATTGAAGAGAGTTTTCGGTTTTGCAGCATTATAAATAAAAAGTGGCTTGTATATGGTCACCGATACCCTCAGCAGCAAGATTACGTTCTCAACTGAACGTTCTACTTTTTGATGTCTGCCATCTGCCCAGAAGCATTTGCTTGTTGGTCTTTGGCTATATTGTAAAATAAGCCAGTCTCGTCTCTGTTGTAAATATGCCAAGCCTAGCATTGCTTTATTCTCTAGCAGATGCAATCTTGCCTTACATCATACGAACAGAGCCTCCTTCGTTATCAGTTAAATGTTCTATTATTTTTCTGGCCAACCCAACGATTATAAGAGGTATGTCAGACAAGGTTAGCCCAAGCTGTTCAGCAAACTTCTTTGCTTGCTACCGGATCAGCTCACTGGGCATAAAGACATGCTGGCCTTGGGGCAGCAAAGCAAGCAACCAGTTTGCGAGAGCAGTAATCTTGCTCTGCGTTTTGGCTGCAGAGTCAATTGGCTGTACGGGACCTAATACTTGTCACTTATTGCCAAGATTCAGCTGATGATAGCCTGATTTGAGAATTCTGGCAGCCTGAATTGGTCCTTTACAAATATTTCCTCAGCTTCGGTGGAGTAATGGGTGAATATGCATGTCACACCTGTAAAGTGTCTAGAAAGAGAATAGTTTCACTGAGAATGCTATACGAATATATTATTATTATTATTCTCTGCTGCTCATTTGTGAGTTGTGTTCATGATGTGCTGGATCCCACTGAGAAATGAGGTAAGGAGATGCCAGTGGCCATCTTCAGTCACGTGACTGTCTCTACAAGTGTAAGCTCTGTGCACGACAATCTTCTAATGTCAGCCATTCACATAGAGAGGTTTTACTGTTAGTTCAACTTGGACGACGTACGTTTATTGTGCTTGGTTGGTGTGCCCTGGAAGGATTTGTCGTGTGACTTCTGTGATGCCAGGTGGCCTAATAATTTGCAGCCGCCCTTTTCGAGAAGTAACACATCTTTGACCCATTTATTTTCTTTTTGAACTGATTTGTGCAGTCTGCAGCATTTAGGTTATTGGGTGCATGTACTTGATGTTGTAGCTAGCCTTCAGGGCCAAGCACTAGTCATTCATATTTTCATTTTGGCTTGTAAAAGCAAGAAAGTGTGTTCTGAATATGCAAATGCACTTCCACTCCCTTTTCAGGCCAGTGTGTATATTGGTGATACCTACAGTATAATTGCTTACTTGAAGTCGAGCATATGTGTGCTATCTGTTACCTAGTCACTAGAGGAATACTTAGTTTACCTATTTTGCAGAGGACTTGTGCCTTTGCATAATGCTTGTTCCTACGGCCACTATGAGGTAACCGAACTACTACTTTGCCACGGAGCATGTGTCAATGTCATGGACCTGTGGAAGTTCTCTCCTTTGCACGAAGCAGCTGCAAAAGGAAAATATGAAATATGCAAACTTCTGTTAAAGGTAAATGAGCATCATTTGCTGCTGCGCTCACCACAGGCTGCTGTTGCTGCTGTTAAATAAATAAATCCTAGCTGATTAAACAGCCTCTTTTTGTATAGCAACAGAAGAGCCTTTAGGGCTATCACCACCGCTTGCAGTGGTGATAGAGGATCGCCCACCGCATGAATCGAACCCACGACCTCGGGACCGAGGTCGTGAAAGCAACCGCCTTACCTAGTGTGCCATCACGGCTGCTGTTGTATTGGTTTCTGTATGCTAAACTAAAGCGTGCCTTCTTTGCTGTTGGCTAGTTCGATGCCTGAAAATTACACAGAATACATTTAATACACTAATCAAGATATGTGTTGGCATCCAATAGTATTTTCCAATTCCCTAGCTAGGGCTTGCCATATGTTTTTTATGTAGCCTGTTGCAATTAGCAAATCTTTATTGCATGTCAGAGGATTATTGTGGTGCATAATGAAAAAGGAAACGACTATCTGTTGCTAGTAATTTTAAATAAGGCAGCGGTTTAGTTTGCCTTTAGCCCTTGTCGAAAATTTGCTTGGCATTTTAGCATTATAAGTCTTCAATTGGGTAAAATTATGGTCACTCACAAGTAAGAGTTTCCTAAGCAATGACCTAACTGATTGAATTATTACTGCTTGCAGCATGATGCTGACCCGAACCTGAGAAACCGTGATAACCATAGACCAATTGATCTGGTCAAAGAAGATGACGTGGACACACTAGATCTGCTCCGAGGAGATGCTGCACTTTTAGAAGCTGCTAAGAAAGGTGCTCTAGTACGGGTGCAAAAGTTAATCACACAGCAAAATGTCAACTGCCGTGACACCCAGGGTCGAAATTCGACACCGTTACATTTAGCAGGTATGGAATTGTGCATTTCATTGCTTGCTATACGATGAAAGCGGTCTTACAGTGCTGGAGACTGCAGTTTATAAATTTTTTGTAGCTGGCTACAACAATGTTGAAGTTGCAGACTTTCTGCTTGCCAGTGGTGCCGATGTAAACGCACAAGACAAAGGTGGTCTGATCCCTCTGCACAATGCTTCATCTTATGGGGTATGACGTATTTCTTGCTAGAGAATAGTTGCACTAAACTTGTTTATATTGTGTGTTGTGTTGTCTTTTGATAGTTTTCCTGCATGAATAATGTGCATTATCCTGTAGTCGTGTTAGGTATTTGATAATCAGGCAGTTCCGAGTAATAATGCTTCTTTCGACATGTTTACCATAACTTGTGTGCATTCTGCAGCACGTCGACATAGCAGCTTTGCTGATCAAGTACGACACCTGTGTCAATGCAGTCGACAAGTGGGGCTTCACGCCACTGCATGAAGCAGCGCAGAAAGGCCGGACTCAGCTGTGCAGTTTGCTCGTACGTATTGGTATTTTATTTTTGAGTTAGCCTTCGTTGTTACAATTTTAACACTTGAGGAAATCAAGCAGACAGGTAGAGCTTCTTTTCTAGACTTTACTGCTGATTACTATTATGCTTATATTTAAGGGTAGTGTTCTTCGTTTATTACTAATCTAGAAGTCTGATGCTGCAGCAGTACTTTCACAGCCACGTCTTGTTATGGAATTTTTGCTGAGCTCGACCATGTGTGCGGATATATATTCTTCTTTTAGTACTAATAGGATTCCTATACCTTAGGAATGATTGAAAAGAGAGGGGGAAGAGGGGGAGAGAGAGAGAGAGAGAGAGAGAGAGAGAGAGAGAGAGAGAGAGAGAGAGAGAGAGAGAGAGAGAGAGAGAGAGAGAGAGAGAGGGAGAGGGAGAGGGAGAGGGAGAGGGAGAGGGAGAGGGAGAGGGAGAGAGGGAGAGGGAGAGGGAGGGAGGGAGAGAGCCTTACTTTTGTATTTTATCCAGCTACCGATAGATGTTTTTAAGTCTTTTACTGTTAAGGCTGTGGCATTCAGTCTAGTTGAATTATTTCATAATTTTTTCAATATCTAATGTCCCTGGTAGTCATCGGCATTAAGCTGACGTCATGGTATACAGGAGCAGGAGTCAGCTGCCTTTGCTGCCACTTTGACAAGAGATACAGTCCTTTTTTGTTAGGCTTTTCAGTATAACAAGCACTGCACCAGAAAAGGCAAAGTGTTGCTTATTCCGCACACTCGTATCTGTATCTGTAGCAGCAGAAGGACTCGGGTTATCATCCCACTTTTAGTGGGCTAGAAGAAATTGCCTGCTTCAGGACTTGAAACCACGATCTGGGTTTGAAGTGTCAGCACCTTCCCGTTAAGCTAAACCCTGGTAGTAATCTAGGCTTTTTTGAAACGTTAGCGATAGTTTGAAGAAGTATACCTAGCGAGCTGATCAATGATACATCATTGGCTAATAAGAGCAAAGTTGCTATATAGGGTTGTAGGTCTTGATATGGAATGCATGTTTTGGCATCAATATCTATAGAGTGGTTAGCAGCGACTTTCTTTGTGGTCAGTATGTTTTTTTCTTTTGTACTTAGATCACCCAGTTCAGAAAATCTGCTGCTTTCTCTGCTAACGTCAGAGAATGATGATGACCACTGCATTGACTCTGTCAGTGGTAGCAAACGTGTACCATTGTAACACTACCAGAGTGTATGGTGACAATTTTTTACATGGCGTTGGTGTTTCTAATTTGTGTGCTTTGAGGATGGCTTGTATGGCTTTGAGTTGCTCTCAAAGTGCAGAAGCTGCTTTTTCTGTTGCAGCTTAACCATGGGGCAGATCCAACGATGAGAAACCAGGAGGGGCACACACCGCTGGACCTAGCCACTGTGAGTGTCGAGCTGCTAATTACCTGCTAACTGATCTCACGGCCTAGCCAACCCAACCCTTCGGTGCCCAAGAAAATGTGCGTAACTACCCATTATAGGCAGATGATGTGAAAACCCTGCTCGAGGCTGCCATGCCCACGTATGCTGCTGCCTCTGCAGTTACTACTGCAGCCGATGCTTCTGACCCATGCCGCAGCATTGGCGGTACAACCAGCGTGCCTGTGCCATGTGGTATGACATCATCAGGGTATGTGCATTTTATTATTTTTGCTCCTCTCAAGTTTGGGAGCTTGGGATTTAAATGTTCTTTTTTTTTACATTTTGTTGCATGAGCTGTTTTTTCTTTTATAGAACTAGTGGACCAGGTGCATCTGCAGCCATTTCGTCGCTCAGCAGTGTTCTGCTGTCTTCAGGCAGTGAGGCGATAGATCTCGAGGCCATTGCTGACGGTGGCAAGGTCGAGGGGTGCATTGGACGCACTAAGGCTGAGGGTGACCTTTGTCTTGCCGATCTCAACGTGGCAGGCTTTCTTGACAAACTGGGTTTACCTCAGCTGAAGGACGTTTTTGAGCAAGAGGAGATCAGTATGGACATACTTCTAGAAATGGATCACGATGCTCTGAAAGAAATAGGCATAAATGCCTACGGATACAGGCACAAAATACTTAAAGGTGTTAAGGAACTGCTTGCTTCGACAGCATCTTCAGCCGGAGCCACATCTGCTGCACGGGCAGCAAGCACCCCAGCATCTCCAAACAGTGCCGGCAGCCAGCTTGGGCCACATGCGACTGCAGCATCTCCCACTGTTCCATCATCGAGCTCTGGCCTTACCATTGGTGCTGCAGGTGGAAGACAGATAGGCTTACTTGTACCAACAGGTATGCTGTGAATGAAGTCATGTGATCTCTTATATTTCACTTGATACCAGCACTTGTTAATAGTACCTATTACCGGTGCTTTTAGCCACCTGTTGCTGTTTTAGTTAGCGATAATTCAATGATCGACTATTCTATGGCGCCTTTAATCTAATTTAGCCGATCAGTTTTCTTTTTCTTCCTTTCTTTTTTTAATCCACTAGAAAACTCAACTGTTATGACAAGCTGAATTCCCCTTTAATAGCCATCTCTGTCATTTAACAAGCTCGGGTGAACCTTACCTAGTACAGTCTGCAAGGTATAGAGCAAAAGAGGTGACGTGTTCACTCACATGTTCATTCACATATTATTGGCTGAATTGCTGCACTGAAGTAAAGTGCTTTGCAAGACAGGAGAGTATAAAGTTTTGCATGCAAGCAATTAAAATTGCAGATGTGTGTAGTCGTCTGATAAGTAATGCTGATAGCGTGCTCCTCTCTTTATGGTCATCAGCTCATTTTTACTTACGGCAGTATTCTTTGCTTTGCATACATACATTCATTGGCATGTGTATCTGAATGCGCATTAAAGGGACGGCTGTAACTTAAATCTTGCTATCTGCTGAAAGACAAATCGCTAAGCCCGCTGCTCATTATTTTCCGTAGCTTGTGTAAGTCAGCAGGTTTTGCAATAGGTGCTTTTCTGGCTTCTACCGATTTAAGGGGCCTGTTCTTTTCATCTAGCCAACCGATAGGCCATCCTCCCATTGTGAGCCGTTCAATATGAATGGCTCCGATGTCGCCAGGGGCAAGAAGCACCACTTTGCTGTTCGTTGCTACCAGCTATCTTGCTCCCGTTGGTCCTCTCTCGTATGGAAAATTTCGAGGCTGCGTTTGGAAGTAACGATCTCCATAAGTTGAGAGAAAAACTTTTTGTTATCTACATGACATGTGTACTTGATAGGAATACTCATGCCAAGTTCTTCAAGTTTCTGGAAAAACTTGCTGTCATTCGAACAAAATCGGCCCGAACCTGGTTTTGGCACTGAACCCGGTTTGGCACATTGCCGAAAGTGTACGTGCACAAGTATCTTTCTGTTCTGTGCTTATGAAGTTGTGTTCTACCTGTTAGAGTTAGTTAAAAAATCCTGCCTTGCTTGTTTGGGTACACACTGAACCAGGTTGTTTGTTAACTTTACTGCACAATGGAATTGAGGAAAGAACAGCTCGTTAGTTTTTCTCTCCTCTTCCCTCTCACTGCAGACTCTAGATTGCATGGGTAGGCTGTTAGTTAGTCACGTATCGACATTCTAATTTATTTTTCAATGAAAAATAACCTCGTATGAGGTTGCTACTATCGAAATGCCTCCACCGGTTCACCAAAGCAACTGATCTGTTTGAACATGAAAGGGCTTAGCAAGTGGCAAGAGAAGTCAATGCTCAAGTAGTTGCTTTGAGTGACAAAAGCGGTGACTATGATAATTACGTGTTAGGCAGTACAAGCAATCTCCCACTTGTGCATTCAGACATGCAAACGAGAAAACGTCACTGTTACCCTGCGATGACAGTAGGTAGTAGGCATCAGTTGGTTCGGTTAACTGCTGTCACATCTCATATTACTTTGTTTGCGTGCAGGTCAGGTTGACTATGGGCTGGGTCTCAGTAGACAGATGATCAGACAGGTGCACAGCTTGCAGCTGTCAACTATCCTGCTCCACTCCCCTAAGCTAAAGTGAGGGCTGTCAAGACATATTGAGACCTGGCTGCAGGGCCGGCACCTCAGCTATCACGATATTAGTTTGAATTGGGTTCATTTTAAGGCAGTGCGGTGAAACCCTTAAGGAGCTCTTCTTCTATCAACGATGCAGCGCTGCAACGTTAATGTGAAGAGGCTGTTACTGTGCAAGTTTTCTTAGTTGATGCATGTTGATCGGTCCATCTGTGCACTTAGCATCTGACACCAAGTTAGTTATGGAGCTGCTTTTCCTTGTTAGTACGTTCTGCCAGAGCCTGATACCGTGCATTGCAGAATCAGTAGTGGGTGAGCCGCGATGGCACACTAGGTAAGGCGGTTGCTTTCACGACCTCGGTCCCGAGGTCGTGGGTTCGATTCGTGCGGTGGGCGATTCTTTATCGCCACTGCAAGCGGTGGTGATAGCCGTAAAGGCTCTTCTGTTGCTATGCAAAAAGAGGCTGTTTAATCAGCTAGGATTATTTATTTATTATTTATTTAGTAGCCCTAAGCCTGCTCCCAAATCTAGGATATTAGTGGAACCATAGCTTAGGCAAGGAAGAGACTTTTGAATCACAATGTGTGAATCGAAACCAGGCAGAACTATGGCTATATCAGCCGTGCAACTGACGGAGTAATTGTGCAACCTATAGCAGTCACTGCTAACTGTGTTATCATTGTTTTCTTGTAATAAAATTCAAAATCCCAGGTGTTAGCTAAAATAGGAATTAGACGACTAATTAGCTTATAGTTAGCAGCTAATTGCAATGACTATAGCTGTTGTGCCAGATGCCTTATGCATGCCCATTGCTTGTTTCAGCCACACCCCTTGCATCTTTACCCGGAAGTTCTCATAACAACAGCAATAGCAACAGCATAACTGTCTTGATCGACCTGTCTCCTGACGATAAAGACTACCAGTCGGTGGAGGAGCAGGTATATTGCATTTTCAAGGGTTTGACTCTTTGCATGTGTGCACAACACTTTGCTTGACTCACTCTTGGTTACTCGAGTTAACTGGGAAGTCTAAGTTGGTGTTACAGTTGAAGTTTTCATTAGCATTCAATGTATGAGTTACTTCTGACATGATTGAGGCCAACAATGTATCTTCTGCGCAAGACATCTTAAGCATATACCCTATTTCCCCCAAAATAAGACCTAACCGTAAAATAAGCAGTAGCACGACTTTTCAGGGTGTTCGTAATATAAGCTCTACCCCAAAAATAAGCCCAGTAAAGTGGTAAGGATGTTGCAATAAACTTTCCATTCAAGAACCATTTTCACGTTGAAATAATTGGCTTATGGAAAATAGAACGGAGAGAAATCAGCTTGGAAACTTAATAAAGCCTAGCCTGCAAGAGGCCATGACGTGGGTTAAAAATCAATGGGATATAAACACTGACAGAAATTCATAACGAGCAGGCTACATGGACAATGGGTGCTCATTGAAGGAAAGCTTTGTTTCTGGACATTAGAGACTGTGGCCAAGGGCTCAAAATTAAGTGGATTCATAAGAAATTTAGGCCGGAGTTTGGCTTTTGGAGATTTACAATGATGTTCCTGAAGAAGATGACATGGGTATATTTAAATAAATATCTATTTGTATACATGAATACATGTAGATTGTTGTAATAATAATAATAATAATACACTTTGTATGGTGCCCTCGGAGAACCTAATCTCTTTCTAGGTACTTCACCTATGCTGTAGCAGAAGCATGATCAAATGGTTAGTGGTAACATGTGCAGTGTCAACTTGCATAATAGGGTTAGCGGTAACATCTTCATTGTCAGCATGCACATGCACACAAACGACAAGTCGCAAGGACCCAGCAAATGGTGTAAGAAAAAGGTGCATTTAGCTTTTTTTAAATGTCGATACGTCAAGGGAATATCGTGCCATTAGTCGGGAACATACTCATTGTACATTGATAAACGTAGATTGTTGTTCATGAAAAATAAGGCATCCCTTGAGAATAAGCCTAGTGCATCTTATGTAGCAAGAATTAATGTAAGACCTTTCTTATTTTCGGGAAATATGGTAGCATAGTCAAGCAGGGCAACAGTTGAGAATACGAAGTGGCAATGGGATAGAACTGCTAGAAAAAGAGGTACTGTGATCAAGAGCAGCCCAGTCTGCATCTTTGCAATAAATATGCTGCCTAACCAATACGAAAAAGAAAAGGAATCTACTATCTTGGCATTCCTATTCTAGTCCAGCTTGGTGCATGAGCATTAACCTGCATTGTGCCCTAAGGACATGTACAGTGAGACTGAGCAAACGGCTACATAGTGACTAATCATAAGGCCTAGAGCTCTATGCAAAATTGGAGGATTCGCCATCCTCCGAGGTCTCCTACACTTCCACAATAGACTTCTCCATTGCTAACTTCCTGGCTACACCCTGCTGCTCTTTACTGTTCTCTGAACCAATCGAGTAAAAGTTAAGCCCTGTTGACCCACGAGTGTGGGAACAATCCGCTGCCTCTCAAAAAAATGTGGTTAAAGCTTGATCTATTAACAGGTGGTTTATTGTCAAAATGTTTCGTTTTCTCAAACCAGCTACCCTTCACTCCAGATATGAGACAATGCCTCCAGGTCTGGGTCACGGTTGTCTTGCCCTAGTAAATTCTCACCAAGGGGGTTGTGGCTGAAGACCCTAAAAATGGTTATTCCTTCAATTTGTCCCTTCTTGAGTTTTTCTGTGGACGGTTGGTCTTTAGCATAGGAGAACTAGTTTGCTAAACGATGGCATTAGCACAGAACATACCACCCCTGTGCAGTCGTATCAACCCCATGCAGTTGGTGCAAGTGGCAGTTCAACCAACTTCAGGAACAGTGACAGATTCACCTTGAGCCGAGATTTAACAGCTGGAATTGGAATCTGTAAACCACAAGTGGGTCTCTGTATTGTCATTCCGAGCTGGGCACACTGCCGAATTGCTTAGCTCGATGCTTACATCTCTAATCAGCAGCTGTTGCTATGCAGGCCCGTGTGATGTTCCTTCCCCACAAGCTGGTAGCTCTTTCCTGCTGCTGGCAGACTGCTGACACGTCTGCATTTGGCCGGCTGTGCTTCTTGCTAATTTTCACCCTCTTTAATGGTGTTTCTATGTGCATCTTACAGATACAGAACACGATCCGAGAGCACAAGGACAACTCCGGAGGCCTGTTCAACAGGTACAACCTAGTCAAGGTGAGTGAGCCATGCACTGGGCACGAGGAAGCGCTAGCTGTCGGCAGGCTGCCGCACGCAGGGCTGCTTGGTGCCTCTCCGAAGCTCTGCCTGCTGCTGTGTGGCGATGGCTGCTGTGTGGCGATGGCTGCTGTGTGGCGATGGCTGCTGCATGGCGCTGAGCGTGGCCGTGCGCTGCAGCCTGCGCTTCTGCTCGCCCGCCTACAGATTCAGCGCGTTCAGAACCGGCGCCTGCTGGAGCGCTACCAGCACCGGCGGCGTGAGGTCAGTGAGGAGAACTCGGGCCACGATAGCGAGAGGCACTTGTTCCATGGGTCACCGTTCATCAGCGCCATCGTCCAGAAAGGCTTCGATGAACGGCATGCATACATTGGAGGAATGTTCGGGGCAGGTTCGTGCTGCTGGACTCAGCTGCGCATGCACGTGTCGTTCTGCAATCGCAGCAGCTATCAACTCAGGTGCCTAGGCTCTGCTCCACACCCCCCCCAAGTCAGCCATGCTGTCTTTTGTGCAGCCCCTTGCCGACTGCTGCCAGCTGCACCTTGCCGACTGGCGGCTGTCTGCAGGTGCCAGATCGTGCAAGCCGGCCTGCACAGGCAGAGGGACGTTTTCTTGGGTCTGCTTTTGCGAGCACCTGTAGTTCTAGCTTGGTCTTTCGTAGCAACCGTGTAGGGAAATATGGCCACCCATGGGTTCTGCTCCACGGTGTAGTAGCTGAGCTGCTGCCTGATACTAAACGCCAGTGGCTACCCGCTCTACTTAGACACGTGTTTGCTCCGAGTGAGGCTTAGCTTGGTGCAGCAACTAGTCCCATATGAAAGCAATTAAACTAAAGGTTAGCTGACCAAACAGCCTCACTTATATAGCCGAAGAAGAGCCCTAATGGATGTCGCCCCTCTTGCAGTGGGCAATAAAGGATTGCCTGTTGTGCTCTCTTAGTAGCTGTCTGACAAGCGCTCGCCGCCTATGCATTTGAGAAGTCTGAGGTATCCGATCTGGTTTGTGTGAGGATGGTGCTATCAGAGACCACGTTCTTGGTATTCTGTGCAGCAAGCCGAGCGGAAGCCGGCCTACTTCAATGAGTGGAGCGGTGGTTTCTATGGTACCCGCAAGGCTGCGGCAGCTGTGCCGCTGCTGGACGTGCTGAAGCTATGAGCTTCAGCTTCACGCACTTAATTCGCATGTATGGAGTGGCATACAAGTCACCCAGAACCACTTGTTCTGCCTTCATTCTTCAACCTCTCGTTGGCAAAGTCAGGCAGAGGTGGATTTCAGCTGTGGTGGCTCAGAAGCAATTCATATTTATGTAACCTGTCCTCCCGGTTAATTAGTGGCAAACAACGGCCACCATTGGTGCTGCAGTGGAAAAGTGTCGCATGCCATCGTGGGAGGGAGTGTGTCCATAACCTCTTGTTTGTGTATGTCTAACCTTGGTATCGATTTCTATGAGATCCCAGCTGTGACCGCCGATTGTATGTGTACCCATTTTCATTCGGCCGGTGCCTTTCGGGCACCGATCCACTCATATGCAAGGGACGAAAAGAATGCTTCAGTGAAATTTCTTCTTTGTCTTGCATGACCTCCCCTCCAGGACCATCGCCGTCCGAAGGTTAACCCAGGAGATGACCATGAGTGCCCTGATTCATGGAGTAAGAGCAGTGCTTCTTGTCGATGCCTTCTGTTTAGGCTAACACATTTGTAATAAATGCCAATTAGTTTCTATTTCCATAGCACTTGTTAGAATGCATATTACCAGTTTTAGCCGCACATTCAAATTAAGTCCGTTAGCATTACCGACTGGATGCACATGGCTCCAATCAAATATTACATTATTAATTAAGCTTAAAACGATGACTGTGGCAGTGCTGTCAGACAGGTTACAGTGTGTCGGTGCACACACATGCGTGAGCACAGTTTGTGCACGGTGTGAGCGCATGTGCACGTTGCGCGCATGCCTACACGTGTGTGCGTGTGCCCGGGTTTGTGGGCATGCACGTGTGTTGACACATATGGGTGGCTGTTTTTGTGTGCCTGAATCTAGCATCTGTTTGCTCATTAGGTATTCCAACAGTCGAAGACACCCAGTCTGGGCTTGTTCTTTGAAGTCCCTGGCTTTTATGGACTAGGTCGTATGGCCACTATTTTATGGTTGACATTAAATTGCAGCAGGTGCCCTGATCAACTCAACCACCACTGACCCTCTTACTGCCTTGTAGTTAGGCTGATCGCATGCACACCTGGGCTCGAAACTGTTGTTCTGGGAGTGGACCAGGAGTCTAGGAACTGACAGCCACTCTCGGCATCGTCCACAGGGCAGCAGGCCCTCTTGAGCTGATCTTTTTTGTGCTTTCTGCTTGGCTCTTCTCCCTCCCTCGTTCCCTCCCTCCCTCTTTCCTTGCCCTCACTACTACCCACTCGTGGTCTCTGCCCATCTGTCTTACTTTTGCCATTCCACTCTGACACCAATAAATACAATGTTGATGTAACTACGTAATTCAGCCTCTTGACTTGTGTTTCAGGAATATATTTTGCTGAGAACTCGTCAAAGAGTAATCAGTACGTCTATGGAATCGGTGGTGGAACTGGCTGCCCTTCCCACAAAGATAAGTCCTGCTACATTTGCCACAGGTAAGAGTAAGCTTGAGTGCCTTCATCGGAGTGAGTGACTGTGAGTCTCTGCAGGTCTGTGTGTGTGGGCAAGTGTGTGACGGTTGGGTTTGTGTCAAATACTCATATCTCGTACCGGTCTAAGTGCCACTCTAGTGTGCTGATCAGTTAAGCAGCAACGACAAACTTTGCTAATTTCAAACAGAAAATCTTTGGCGAGAGCTGAAGTGCTAGTGGTGTTCGATCCAAGGTATGTGCTCCTGTTTGAAGCAAGATTTGTTTGCTGGGAAACTGTGGCACTGTAGCAGGGTGTATATATATGTGCGTGCGTGCATATATATATATATATATATATATATATATATATATATATATATATATATATATATATATATATATGTGTATATATATATATATATATATAGAGATAGAGAGAGATAGAGAGAGAGAGAGAGAGAGAGAGAGAGAGAGAGAGAGAGAGAGAGAGAGAGAGAGAGAGAGAGAGAGAGCACTATAGTATATGCTGTGTACTGAGGAATAGGCAATCACAAAGGTCTGGGCTTTGTCCTTTGGAGATATCTTTGAAGTGACAAGCCGTTTTGTTAGAGCACACCTAATCAAGGCAGCTGCGATGTGGAAGGGCAAGGCTCTTGGAGCTCTCTCGTGGACCTTAATGGACTTGGCACTGTTCGACGTGACATGATAGCCAGTAACTGCCTCGATGGGGCTGCTCATTCTAGCCACAGCTGGTCATCCAGTTACAACCTGGTTATTCACATCCTGGTAATAAACAGAACAGAATCTGAGACAGTATATGTAAAATGCCATTTCCCAACATTTCTCCGTGGCTATCGGCAAGAGACTACCTTGGATTGGAATCCAGGTTGAGGAATTCAAAGGTTGAGATGGAGTGAACTTTTCTTGGTAGATTTACCTCTGCTGTTAAGTGTACATTGTGTGGAGACACCTGTTGTGTATGCATTTGTCCACCGAGGAAAAGCCGGGCTATGCCATGTGTGGCAGTTGTGTTAACACGCCTTGCTTACGCTTTGTTGGCTGGCGCCAAGCCGTGGTATGATGATGTGATGAGTGCATCAACAGTCAAGCCGGGCTGAAGTGAGCTGGCTGTCTGCTTTCTTGCCAATCGTCTTGCCTGCTTTCTTGCTAATCGTTGGCCGCCTTTGCCGAAGGCATGCATGGTTTCTAACCGCTGTGGGTGTGGTAGGCGTCTGGCTGCTCTCTTGGGTGATTATGGCTTCCGTTGTGGGACGGCCCTAGGAGTTTCAGCCTAGGCACGTGCCAGGCAATATGCTCATGGACTGTTTACACTTGAGCAGTGCAGGTACCTGCTGCCGGCGTCTTTCGTGCCAGCTCTGCTTACACCGGATCGTAGTGCTTACACGTCTGTTACGCATTTCCTCTTTCAAGTCACGGTCCTGTTTATACTATGGGAACACCGGTACCCCTGGTGCCTTGCTGGTGGTTGAATGCTTTCTCACACCGTTTGCAATTACCATCCCTTGCTGCCTTTGTTTCCTTAATAGTTCTTGGACTCGATCCGCTTCGTGAAACAGAACTCACTGCGTTAATTGTTGATAGCTAGATTGCCACCGTCCTTGCTTTCCCTGCTCCCAAAGGGAGGGAAAGCAGGGGTCATGCCGAGCTGTCAAGCTTGTGACTCAACGGTAACGATGACTAGCAGCTATCTTGGCCTTCGGGGTGCAGCAGACTGGTGAAAGGGCACTTTGCATACATTTGAGTACTTGGCGTAAGCCAAGTGACGTGTATATATTCACCACGACCTAGCTAGTGTATTTACGTGCTTCTCCAGCGGTTAGCCAGTGGGCTCCATTTATGGCAAACTTGCTCTTAGTCAATAGAAATGGTTCATTGTATCTGTAGTTTGTAGTGTCACAGTCTGTACTCACAGCCTGTACTGTAAGCAGTACTTGCGGTGCTTTTTTGTTATAGCATAACAAATGGCTTTTACCTGACTGGTAATTTTTTATTGCAGACCGCTATATTTATGAAGCTTAACTCTGACTTTTTTAAGCCCAGTCGTCTGATAAAAATCCAGTCGTCAGTGAGGACTGTCTAAGAACGCAGGATTTACATTTTCTCTGCAATTTCTTTAATGAACGCTTAACGGCATCAGTTAATAGGTGTGTTTTGCTGGATTGGCTTTCATACCAGGCTGCACTAAACTCCGAATGCATCTCTTATCCTTTATGGCTTCTCTTGTCTGACCATCGACAGTGTCACATGACCAAAGCAGGGCCGTATTAGCCCAGGGGTAAAGTACTCGCTCTTCCCCACCGAGGTCGTGTGTTCAAATCTTGCAGTGGGCGATCCTCAATTACCAACTGCAAACGATGGAGATAGCTGTTAAGGCTCTTCTGCTGCTATATAATGAGGCTGTTAAATGTAAAAGTAAAGAAACTTTTTGTGGATTGGAGCAAATGGTCGTTTCATCGACATCATGCAGTCACTTGTTTACAGCATTTCTTTGGGCTGCCTTCCCAGACATGTTTGAGTACTGTTCCATCTGAGCTTGAAAGCGTTTGATGTATTGTACATGCATGTTGCCTAGCAGTTCTGAATATGTAATGCTTTGTCAAGCTCATCAGACTTTTCTTTGATCAGTGATCCACTTACTGGTAGTGCGGAGTCTCTGCTGAGTAAACCAGAGCAGCGGTGTAGTCGTGTAGCTCTTTGGTAGTCAAAATCATCATATTATTTCTCGACAAAAAGTAATATCATGTGCACCCACTATTGCTATAGACTTTTATTTGAAGGGACTACTTGAATTGAGTTGGTTGCATAGCTTAGTTTGCATCCTTCTATTTTGCTAATAGTCAGCTTCTTTGTTCTCTTCGATTTGAGAGACTTTCTTTTCGAGAATGCGTTTGTGAAAAGAGCCCACTATAGAAAATTGTGTCAGGCTTGCGGTAAATTAATTAAGAAAGGATCTGACTTTGTCTGAGACCAAAGCTGGGACTTCAGTACTGTTTTATTAGGATACTAAGGCTTACATAACCGTATGTGATGTATCTAGGTTAGCTGTTTCCGAAGTGCATTCGATTGATAGGGAGATGTGACTACGTTCAAGGACCATTATACGAATTCATTATGAACGGAAGTTAGGAACAGCTGGATTCTTATTAACTGATTTGGAGTTGCTGTTTCAAAGCCATCTGTTGTGTCTTTGCAGGCAGATGCTTCTTTGCCGTGTCTGCCTTGGCAAGTCGTTCCTCGTGTACAGTGCAATGAAAATGGCCCATGCCCCTCCGGGTCACCACTCAGTCGTCGGTCGGCCCAGCGTTGGTGGCCTGGCCTATGCCGAGTATGTCGTGTACCGTGGCGAACAGGTGTGTATATTGGCTTTGTAGCTCATGCTACGATGAGTCAATTAGCTGCCCTGTTGACTTAGGCATTTTTTGTGTTGTGAACCGTTCGCTCCCAAGTTTTTGTCTTGATGGTCGGCACACGTGCTGCTATCAAATCCTGTTACGTCATTGCTCTCAATTTGGCTTTTGGTTTTGCTATTGGCGTTGATGCACTCAGGTGCTAAGAACAAAGCTGATTGCAGTTGTTGGTTCTCGTTAGCTAGCTGTGTCTTACCATGTGGGAGTTAGTATACTATGCTTGGTGTCACTATTGACATCTGCTCAATAATAATTTGAGCGGTTCTACAACCGGCTCTTTCAGGATATAACTTGCGACTATTTTACCTTTCACAACCCATAGCTAAAAGTACCTTGCCGATAAGGACTGCCCATATCAGCAACTAAGCATAAGTGAAGGCCATATATACTGTCTAGCTTAACTAGAAAAAAGGTCATGTATTTATATAGCATCCTAAGAGAACTTAATTTCTAGCCAGGTGCTCTACATATGTCCAAGGCCTCAAACTACCACCTCGGAAGTTAAAGGCGACCACCCTTACCCCTAGGTCAAACCAGCGTGGCATGAACCAACCAGTATTACTTTACGTGATTTTATTTGTCTTGGAAATAAGCTTACTAGTCCTATTATTTCCAAGCCGTGTCAAACTTCTAGGTGGTACATTTATTTGCTATTTCTATGCATTGGCATGCCTGTATATATTTGGATCTGGCCATTTAAGCTTGTTCTCTGCTACTTATTTGCCTCTTCAAAGTGCCCTGGCTAGCCTCGGTAGCAGCACACTGTATTGCTTCATTGAGGAGTTTCTCATATTTTGTGATGTATTGAAAAATTATGTGAACTGCATAGGGAACCAGTCAAAGTCCATCCGTCTTCTGTTGGTCACCACTTTGCCCTCGTTAACTTGAGAAATATTCAGTGCAGTTCTATCAGATCAGGAGATTAGGGGGCATTTGCTAGAAAAAAACAGGTTTTGGAAGTAGCTCTTTAAATGCCAATGTTTCTCCCCCTGCTAGTAGAATAACCGTTGTCCTTGATGCGACACTCGTGCTGTCATTAAAAGGTAGCCAAAACAAGATATGTGTCCCGAGCTTCCTGGCTTATAACTCTTCACTTGGGCGCAGCATGAATATTTGCATGCCCCTGAGCTAGTGGTTCTAGCTGTTCCACAGGCTTTCCGGTGTACTGATCCCGTATGATCTTGAAATTTGGGCACGGCGATTCTTTTGATCTTGCACGTCCTACCTGACCCTACAATTCTTCTGTGGACTTGTCTTAGCAGACACCTGCAGTGGCATCCTGTGGTTATCGTGTGTGTGTGTGTGTGTGTGTGTGTGTGTGTGTGTGTGTGTGTGTGTGTGTGTGTGTGTGTGTGTGTGTGTGTGTGTGTGTGTGTGTGTGTGTGTGCGTGCGAGCGAGTGCGTGCTTGCTCATGCTTTAGTTGTGCCGTTTGATTTTGAGCAGCATTGAATGCCTCTTAATATAGCTCGGCCACACCCTGTACTACGAAAAATACGTTTTTCGGTGGATTGTATTGTATCTTCTACCACTAACCGTTCGATCATGCTTTCTTTGACCAAATGTGAAGTGCCTAGAAAGAGATCGAGTTCTCCTAGGGAGCTATAACAAATGTATTATTATTGTTAGCAACATACTGTGTTCGGGCTCCACAATGTGGCTTTGTGCTACGTGTAATAACATTACTTTGGCACTTACTAGTTGCAACTGCAACTTCCAGTTAAGCACAATGGGCTTTTGAGGTACATTTGAAATGGTTGCAGATATTTTGGCTGCTTGGCATAATCAGAACGTAGCAATGTCATTAAATTCATGTGGCTAACTTATTAGGCCATGACTAGCTTTCACCGTTGGTTTTTTGGGCATTCCAGCACCGACCAACATGTTCTCCAGGCCATCATCCCCTTTAGCCGAGACTCTCTTGCTTTTGCTTTGCCGAGACCGAAGCCTATAGTATTTAGTGGCAAATTGTTTTCAGCCTTTTGTACCTCAAAGCAAGCACGTTTTGCTGGGGCCGAGGATGGCAATCAACTATAAAAATCATGACCTCGGTGTCATTAAGTGCTCTAGTTGGGTAGGCAACGCAGCAGTGCATGCTCGACAACCCAGCTGCAGTATTTTTATTACCCAAAGTGCAAGAACCATACGCATGGAGTCAGCCGTGACGTGTGATGCACTGCTTGATGTCTAGGGGCTGCCGACGTCCCTGGTTTATGCAGCACCATGGCATGTGTACACCCTGCCTGCAGGTTTTAAGAATTATGAACTCACGTTTATCATACGTGTGTATCATACAGAATAGCGTGCTTCGTAAGAAACGTAACAAAGACAAAGTGTGTATTAACGGTGGGGGTTTTCCATAACACACTCGAAGATTGAGCAGCTATCGGTGCACACACTTCAGCTGACAGACTCGATTGCAGTTAACCGAGAGAAATTAAGATGCTGAGTCAGTTTAGGAAGTGAGTATGTAGCATGTAAGTAGCAGTGCAGGACGGCTAGGAAAGATGTTCCTGAGTTGACAGCAGGAGATTTGGCTGCATAACAATCGTGGAAGCTAGCCCCTCAGTCTAGGACCTGCTTGTTGCAAATGACCGGCAGTCGTTGCAGTGCTGAAGTTACAAGAGCATACTTGTTGTGGCTGAGACTTCTGAGCCTGTCTGTTTTGTTTTAGAGGAAGCCAAGCTCTCCTCCCCGGAGACGTCTTTCTCTCTCCCCCCCCCTGGGATCACGACCTTGCAGTGTATCACGCAGATGGTAGTTGTGTGGACGTATGCCTTGCACGTGTTGGTTATTAAGCCATATGCATTTATGTTGACCAGTAACCCATGTGGCTCTGTGCCCCAGTGATCACTTGCAAAGTGACTTTGCTTCCCTGGCCGGGTAATGCTTTTGACATTTACTGTGCACCCCTGGCGCAAATACATGCAAGCAGTGATTACTTGCAGGCCTTCCCAGAGTACCTCATCACATACCAGATCGTTCGCCCTGAAGAAGGCGAATCGTCTGGCGAACGTGCACCCCAAGCTCAGCCTTGAATCGCCCCTCGCGTCTTCCGAAAACTGTCAGCGTTGTTCGTGCTGTTCACACCCGTGATGCGTGCAGGGCTGGCTCGCTGCACGCCTTGTGCTCAGCCAGCGATTTGTGCTCAGTCAGCCAAAGCGTGTGCAGATCACCTTCTGCACCTGTACATAGACGTGTATCATGTTAATCTCTAGCCGCTTGGTTTACGGAGTTGGAAACCTTGCTTTGGAGACATCTTCAAAGTCTCCATCGTTGTCCATGCTCGTCGGTGTCACTCTACACGCTCCTGGCTGTTCAGCTCAGGGAGGGCAGTGAGCTAAAGCGGCTATTACTTACTATGTGGTGTAGGAAGCGATAATAAATAAATAATATCGTTACCGTACCCAGATGTTTGTATTTGACACCACGAGCATGCATACACTGTCATCTATGCGAGTTATATATCCAATGAGGTATGCACACAATACACCGACGACTGCTGATGGACACCACAGCTCACTTTGACGTGACGTCATATTTCTTCTGCTGTCTGCCAGCTGCAGTGTGAGTGGAGGGCACCAGCGATGCTCTCGTAGCTGCTGTTCAGGGCAGCTGTCGAAGGCACGTGTGATGACACTGCTGCCGGACTAGATAGACTGAGCCGAACACATCGTTGTAGGGCGTTCAAATCCGACATTCGTGTTGGCAGTGAGGCCGTATCAAAATTATGCAGGCGACTTGATTGATACACTGAGCTACAGGCGATTTGTCTACATGTACAAAAATATGTCACGAGCCCACACACTCCAATGCAAGGTGTTCACACATGCTGCTACTCTGATGCAGCGTACTTGCATTAACCTGAGTGCACGTCAGTTACGACGACGTGGAATTTGCTGCAGGGCAGTCGCAGCTGGGCACATTTCGAGCGTTCTGTAGGTTAGTTGGGGTCGTCAGACCACGTCATGCGGTTGCCGTGCAAAGGAAAGAAAAAGCATTTGCTCGCCTTGCGAAAAACGGTGACTGTGATCCGTTTTCAATCCTGGCCCGACTAGATTCACGTGTCCAGTCTGTGCGCGAGGGCCGGCGTGCAGTGGCCGTAGCTGCAGCAGGAGTTGCAGCAGCTTCGTAGCGCATCATTGAGCAAGAGAGGCAGACACGGGAGGCATCGGCAGCTGTCGTTCGGCCGATGCACGATCGACGACTGCGTCCGGCATCCAGCGAAAGAGATCAATGTGTCGGAGCCGATCTCCGCGGAGATCGATCGGCACCCTAATCGGCCAGCATCAGCAGGCTGCCGCCGTGGGCCATCCTAGCTTATCCCTTGCCCGACGTCCGCTCTGCGGCAGACTGCGCGCAGCCGGCAGAGGCGCCCGGGCGCTCATGCTCGCTGGCAGGCATGCGCCGGCACATGTATGTATGTATAGAGCAGTAGCTGGCACGCCACGGCTACGGCAGAGAGCTGGGCCTCCTGAGGCGGCGCTCAGTCGAAAGCCGACGACGACGACCTGTCGCCGCTGCTGCCGGCGACGAGTGCCCGGTGGAGGTCGGCGCTGGACGACGAGCCGCGGCCGGAGCTCGAGCTGCCCGTGTCCGTGCCGTAGCTGGTCGTGCTCGTCACGCGGCTCTTTAGCTGCAAGCAGTCGAGGTCCAGGTACTCCTGCAAAGGGAAAACCGCAGCCGACTGGCTGACTGGCTGGCTGGCTGTCTGCTCGATCGACGTGCCGATCTGGCCACAAGGCCTGCCAGCAGCCAGGCCGCCTCCTGTCACCCTCGGGCCACTGCTGCAGCCTTCGAGGCGGCGCTGCAGCGGCAGCGGCCTCTAAGCCGGCCTTGCCGAGGCGGCCGACACGGGCTCGCGACTCGCGGGCGGAAGAGAGAATCGTCGAGCAAAGCTCGAAGGGACGCGTGCCCGGAGGCGGAGCAGAGCGCCTCGCTCACCTCGCTCGTCGTCAGCGACAGGAGGCTGTCCAGGTCCTCCACCAGCTCGCCGAATGTAGGCCGGTGGGCCGGGTGGTGCTGCCAGCATTCCCGCATGATCGTGTACATCTCGAGCGAGCTGTAGGGCGGCCGCTGCATGCGATGCCCTTCGCGCAGCAAGTCGAACAGTTTCTCGACCGGCACGGACGGATACGGGTTGCCTCCAAGTGTGAAAATCTCCCAAAGCAGGATGCCGTACGACCAACTGCCAACGAGTGAAGAATAGTAGCACGAAATGCCCCCCAGGTGGCGCTGCTTCAGCTGCTGCTGCTGCCTTGCCTTGCGCACCGCCGCCCGCTTTCATCTTTCCCCTTCTTTTGTAGCCAGACCGAAAAGACCAAGCCAAGCCTAGTCGGCGTACTCACACGTCGCTCTTCACCGTGTACTTTCGGTCGAAGAGTGCCTCGGGCGCCATCCACTTCACCGGAAGGCGGCCGTCCGTGGTCTTCTTGTAGTAGTCAATGTCCTTGACGTTTCGGGTCAGGCCAAAGTCCGCTATTTTCATCACGTAGCCGTCGGCCACGAGCACGTTCCTCGCAGCAAGGTCGCGGTGGATGCACTGCAGATTAGCAGGTCCAGGTGAGTGCCAGGTAGGTCCGAGCGCGTCGCGAGCGCCGGTCGGCATGCCGATGCGTGAGTGCAGGGCGGGGCTGGGGGCTGTCAACCGCTGCCGCTTCGAGCACCTTAACCGCGGCGGCTTCGCAAGCGGCGCCCTTCACCTGCTTTTGGGATAGATACTGCATGCCGCGCGCCACCTGGTAGGCGAATGAGACCAGGTCCTTGTGCGTGAGCACCTTGCTGTCGTCGCCGGCCCGCGGGTTAGACGACTCGACGACGAGCCTCTGCCTTTGCAGCTGCTCGTCGTCGCTGTCCAGCAGCAGCAGAGCGTTGTGCTCGTAGAAGGCCGAGGCGGCGTCGTCGGCGGCGGTGGCGGCGGCAGCAGGGGTCAGCGGAGGAGAGTCCACGGGCGGCCTGTGCCGGCGCAGGAAGTCGCGCAGGTTGCCGTGGCACGCCAGCTCGACGACGACGAGCAGCGGCCCGCTGCCGCCCATGCTGCGGCCCGAGCCCGCGCCGCCTCGAGTGCAGCAGCCGATCAGGTTGATGATGTTGACGTGGCTTCCGATGAGCTTCATGACCTCCATTTCTTGCACGAGGTCGGCAAGCTCGCGATCCGTGGCATCGTCTGCAGCGTCGGCGGTGGGCAGGGAGCGGTTGGGCAGTCAGTTGTCAACGTTTCCGTCGCGGGAGGGTGAAGGCAGAAGGCGCTGCCGCAGGGGGAGGCGATTTTTGCGAGCTAGCAGCGGCGTGGTGGAGGAGAAGAGCACAGAAGAAGCGAAGGAAGAAGTGAGGTGGGATGACGCGAAAATGGGGCAGCTCAAAGAGGCAGCAGCCTCGTGGCACGTGCCGCCCTGGAGGGTGTGAGAGGGAGGCAAGGACGTCGTTTACCTTTCAGCATCTTGACTGCCACATTCTTCGACGTCTTGCCGTCCAGAGAGTACAGCTGTCCAAAAACCACCTGACCGAATGCTCCCTCGCCCAGTTGACTTCCTAGCCTGAGCCTGAAATGGCATCAGCAGTCGCCACGTCAGTGCTACTGCACATCGCAGAGAGGCGCTCCTCCCGCAGGAGGAGTGAAAGAGAAGCAGGCTGCTAGGCTGGCACTTCCCGGCTGCTTCTACTAGCTGCCCACGCCAGCTTGTCTGGCTTGGGCAGCCAGGCTGCTGCTGCTGCAAGGAAGGTGCCTGCCTGGTTTTTCCCAGGTGTCTCTTGTGTGCCGGTGCAAGTGCAGTGGCAAGAATGTTCTTGCTGGTTTATCTGAGGCTCGTGGGCCCCGATTGGTCGGAGGTGAAACCGGCTAGGCCAAGAAGCATCTGCGAAAGCCATGAGCCGGCGGCAACCGCACCCTGTGGCTTCCCTACACCCCATCATCCGGTAGAGGTTGGCCACAAAAGTATGTTATTCCACGGCTGGCTGCCGGCTCTGCTGTGCCTGCATCCAGGTCCCAATCCCAGCTTTGAGCTGCCCACTGCCGCCATCGGACACTGCTGCCTTTGGGAAGACATTTTTCGCGTGGCAGCATTTGTGGCTGCCCAGCAGCTTAGAGCAAAGCCGTCTGATCTAATGTAGGCTTGCTGTCGAGGTCACACCGAGTGCAACTTAGATTCAGCTCTGCCGGAAGTCGCATGCAATGTTTTTACAGTATGCTGGCTCAGCAGCAGCAGCAACAGTGGCTAGCTGTGGTCTGAGGGTGGCTTAGTGAGCACCCATTTCCTCGGGCCTCAAAAATGACTCATTGCAAGGAATCATTTGTCGGCCGGCCGTGCAAGCCGCACGAGAGGCACATTTACTGCACGACCAAGTGCACTGCTGCATCCTCCCTCCTCGGGGGTGCTTTAAAACACAGCGAGGCTTGCCCTAGAGCTGACCTGTTTCGAGGTCGTATTTCCCAGTGCAAGTCGATGGGAATGTCGTATTCCGACATGGAGGCAAGGACGCCGTGCACGGTACCACCGCGCACGCCCTCGATGACGACCTGAGGCATGACCAGTGGCATGAGGTCGTCAGCCGTCTTTGCCTCGTCCTTTGCCAGCCCGCGACTGTAGAACTCATTCTGCAAGCAGATCGTACTTGTCAGCCGGAACTATGGCTCGAAAGGCAGGGCTGGGAGCACGGCAGCATGTGATGGAGCAGCAGGTGCTGCCCAACTGCCACTTGGCTGCCACGAAACTGCCTGTGACACGTCTGCCAAAGCAACACAGAAAGATACTTAACACGATGATGGCAGCACAGGCCACACCGGCCTCCAGAGGGTGAGGGGTAGGCAGGAAAGCAGAGAGAGAGAGAAAGAGAAGAGCAGGTGCTGCCCATCTGCCACTCGGCTGCCACGAAGCTGCCTGTGACACGTCTGCCAAAGCAACGCAGAAAGATACTTCATACGATGTTGGCAGCACAGGCCACAATGGCTTCCAGAGGGGTAGGGGTAGGCAAGAAAGCAGAGAGAGAGAGAGAGAGAGAGAGAGAGAGAGAAGAATGCTTGCTGGCCGTGACCGGAGTTTGAGGGACTGAATCAAATGCACTATATGCTGTTGTTAAGCTAATGCACGTGTACAAACTGATGAATGAAGTATCGACATGTGCAGCAATTCTGCTCCTACTCACCGGTCTCATCAGTACGACCTTCTTCTTGGTAAGCACTGCGCTGTGTGCTGTGATCTGTTGCCTTCGTCCCGTTTGCCACTTGCATACTGGTATGAGCACACATAGCGATAACAAGATAGCACATCCGATGCCGATGGCTATCCGACTGCTGATGTCGAGTACTTGCCTGCCTTTCTCCTCCTGACCTAAAATGTATCGCTAGTCACTATGTTGGGCTGTTCGCAGGAGCCTTGCGAACGTACAGCGGGTAGCTCGCCCCCTGGCTTGGCCAGTGGCACCAGTGACTGCGCAAGTGGCACTGGCCGAGTGGTCGGTAGGGAATGTTCATGAGTGTGACAAGTGACAAACTTACTTTCCATAAGGTTGATAATAGTCACGTTAAAGGAAACACTGTTCTGTCCAAAAATGTTCTTAGAGTAGCATTCATATACGCCCTCGTCTTCCTTCGTAGCGTTGGTGATGTCAAGAAAGGTGTTGACTACGTGCTCGTGTTTTTCATCGGCTGTTGGAGGCTCGGGCGGGTAGAGTTCGGTCTTGGTGCCAGTGGCTAAATCGTGCTTGTACCAGATGTAGCTGGCTGTCAAGTCTGAGTTGACGCTGCACCGGAATCTGCGAGACTCTCCCAGGCGCAGCTGGGCGTTCGCGATTGCACCGACGACGGGCGGCGCTCGTGCTCGATCTAGCGCGAAAAGTGGCGGCCAATGCATTTCGGCCAGTCATTAGAAACTTTCCGCTCAAGGACAGCCTGCAACTGAACAGTCTTTCGTGTTCTTACTCATAATGTCGACTGTAGTCGTCCTGTTTAAACTGCTGCCAGTCGGGCTGGTGATTATGCAGGTGTATTCGCCCGAGTCCTTGCTCGTAACATCCCGAAGCATCATCTTCATTTTGCTACCGCCCGGATAGGAGTACTGAAAGAAAGAGAGAGAGTAGCCGATAGCAGAACACGTGAGCGCATCCAACTGATTTCGCATCTCAAACACTCGTCTTCCGTGTCCCCCCAGGAGGCGGTTGTGATGCTGTGTGATGTCAGCAGTCTCTTGAATCACATTTACATATACACCCGGCTACTAACGCAGTAAAGCGACATCTCTATTTGTATTTTTACATGATTGAATGCGTTATTTGAAACAGAAGAGCCCAAGAAAAAAGCTCCAAGCCTTACATCAACAGAGACAGACAGAAGCCGGACATACTCTTACATGTGTGCATCGTTTTTCTAAATTCTAATCTCATCTCGAATTCCTTTTGCGCAATCCAACAAATGCGTGGCGAGATAGAAAGGTAAGAGGAGGCAGGGACAGAGACACGGTAAGATATATGTATATGCAGAGAGACAGACAAAGAGGACACACATAGAGATAGAGACAGAGATACCCAGAGAGCAAGAAAGACATGCAGATCGGTAGTATCTCAGAGAGAGCCGCTGAGGAGAGATTAAGAGTGAGACAGGCAGACTTAAAGAAGAAGACAGACAAAGAGACAGAGTGTGTGCCTGCCTGTATGTGTACACGTGAGTATGGACGTAGAGAGTGAATGATGCTGATTTATGCACGGTTTGTCACAGAGTAGATCCCTTACCCCATTGACCCGGTCGGGCAGTAGATCACCATCCTTAAGCCAAGTCACGTTGATACCAGTCTTATTGCAAACGTTGCACTTGAGTTCGATGTCTCTACCCGAAGGCTCCGAGATGATTTGCGGGGGCGTCGTGGCCCAAGCAAGCCTATCTGGAATGCGCAAAGCAGTTTGTGTAAGTGGGGCCGCTTCACCAGCACCACGTGCTCTTACACACACCTATGCGTGCTGGGGTTGCAAGCTTTCGGTTGCAGTCGCCGTGGTCAAGGTACACACAGGCAGTTTCCTCACCTCTTGCTGCACTGCAGTTGATTTTCCCTGTCAGCTCGGGGGTCGAGGTTGTCATGCCTGCAGCAGAAAGAAGCCGATGCAGCAAAGCACTGACAGTGTAGGCCAGTTAATAGCTTATTGCAGCCCTGAATCGGCTGCTTGCTGCCCCACGGCCTGCCTGTGGCGAAGCTGCTGCATCTGTAACTGCTACTTTCGCCATTGATGCGGCTGCCACCAGCTGTTGCCTCTACAGCTGCCCTCAGGTTTTTGCTCCACAAATCGGCATCAAAACCTGCGACAGAATGGACTTGACACACCAGCTACATAAATTAAGGCCTCAACACAGAATGCTTACTCGGGACTACAGTGAGGTTGAAAGATTCGATGGTCACGCCGACAGTGCTGTTAACGATGCACGTATAAATGCCCGAGTCTTCAAGGGTGAGGTTCTTCAGTGTGTATGCAAACGCTGGCTTCTGTCTCGACCTATGAAGAATAGACAGTGTGGGTAGTAAGCACCAAGTCCTCCGGTCAATGGTCAGCTGGACAAGGGTCTCGTCCACATCGCTTTGGTGGTAGGGGCTGAAGCAGCAGTAATGTCACTAACTTCAGAGCAGCGACCATCTACTAGCCATCTAGACCCAGCATCTTCTCGAGCTTGCATTGCTGCACGGCTGTCAGTGCTTACACGCAGGGTCACTGCTCTGCCCGGCGCGACAGCCAAGAAGCTGGGCAGAGTAAGCTGCCATGTTCACACGACCGGTTCGTGCTTACGTGCTTATGTTTCTCATCACGGGCACTTTGTTTCGATACCAAGTGACGACAGTTCGCCCTGCTGTAGATAAGGTAGTGCCCTTTCGTAAAGCCTGAATATCGCACCTCAAGTTCAAGGAGTCGGCGACGAAATATTTCAGCTCAACTGTTTTCACTCCTTGCAGTGGCTGCAGTTCACCTGCAACAATCATTTGACTCTTCCATTTGCCGTGGTGGTTACATGCTCATCAAAAGCTGTCTGTCATGATCTCTTTCTCACTGTACCTCTGCGTCTCTCTCTCTCTCTCTCTCTCTCTCTCTCTCTCTCTCTCTCTCTCTCTCTCTCTCTCTCTCTCTCTCTCTCTCTCTCTCTCTCTCTCTCTCTCTCTCTCTCTCTCTCTCTCTCTCTCTCTGTATTGCTTTCCCTCCCTCACTATTTCACCCAAGCGGCTGTCTGTCGGTTTCCCTCCATTTTCATTCTCTCTTTCTCTCTCCCTCTCTCTCTCTCACTCCTTATCTCTCTCTCTCTTTCTCTTTCTCTGTCCCCTTTCTCTTTTCTCTTACTCTTGATGTCTCTCCCTGTTTCTCTTATCTCCTCTCTTTCCCCATATTTCCTCATTTCCTGTTTCCTCACCGGTTGCTGACTCTCTCGGACCACTACAGATGGAAGCTGCAGACTATATTCAGCTCGGCATTGGCATGTTCCAACCAAAGTCTTCAGACCTAGCTTACATGCTACTAGCAGTAATGTCTTATGACGTTCGACTTTCCACAATCGTGATTGTAAGCATATCAGCTTGCATTAGTAGCAAACTACAACAGTGTCTGCTTTGGACGAGTCGAATTGGGTTGAATCTTTAACCTGATACCGAAAAGGGAGGCATTTGTAATGCCTTATGCTATGGCGATAGAGTTGTTTCAAAGCAGAGGCCAATTTTTCGGCGTGCATCCAGCTCACTGCCGACGTAACACCACCAAATCCATGGCCCGTGTGGTCTTGCAGATTGCAGTGAAAGAGGTTGTGCCTGGCCAGTCGGTGGCTGGTGGCCATATCTGCCCGTGCACCAAGTGCCCCCCAGAGCAGCTCAGATGTCAATCAGTGTAAGACCATAAGTAAACTAGTAAAAGCCATACGATAGGTGCCAGGTCAGAACTCGGCTGATTAGTTAAGCCGAATGACGACGAGTCCGTCGAGGATCTCGGGGCAGCGCTGGCACTGTCTGCTGCGACTGCCCAGATTCGGCCGAATCCTAACTGCAAGAAGCTCAAACAGGCTTCCTTCCCACCAGCAATCCGCCAAGCTGCCTGCCTGCCTACCTGCCTGCCTGCCTGCCTGTGGTCCGGTGTAAGGCCCTCTTCTGACCTTCTGCCAGCGCCATCCAGCCGGTCCCTGGCACCAGAGCATGCGACAGAGGCACGACGGCGATCCGCTTAGGACAGTTTCTCTTCAGGCTTGGTGCAGACCACCACCGATCTAACCGAGACCGAGTGGATAATTGGTTATTTACTGTTACCCGGTGGTTCAAGTCAATTGTGCTTGCCTGAGAGTAGCTCCAGGCTGGTTCCGAGCTTCCGAGAAAGAGAAGAGAGTCTCAAGCCTCCGGCAGCTTCTTTTCCAATATTTCTTTCAATCAGCCTCGAGTAGATGCACTGCCCACACGATTTGCTATTGCCCGGAGGGGGTGGGCAATCGACCTCCTCTGCAGCATCGAGTCAGCAAACCCACTTCTGCTGGTTGCTCTTGAGGGATAGTGGAGGATCTTCGTCCTCTTTTCAGCTACTCTCTCTCTCTCTCTCTCTCTCTCTCTCTCTCTCTCTCTCTCTCTCTCTCTCTCTCTCTCTCTCTCTCTCTCTCTCTCTCTCGGCCGTCAGCACTCGTTGACCACTACTGTCACCCGTGGCAGTGATTAGTAACCTGGCATGTAGTTCAGCACCTGTGACTGCCATAGGCAGTCTCCAGTTGCCTCTGGAGATTCGCTCTAGTCTAGCTGGCTATTGCTCCGCTCATCGTGCTGGCCTTCATGTTCTTTATTAGTGTTGTGACCACTGCACAGGCATTGAATCTGGTTTTCAGCAGCCGTGCTGCCTTTAGACAAAGCCAGGCACTATACTGAGTCTGTACTGCTGCCCGCAAAGGTTTGGGAGTCGGTGGGATGGATAGACAGTTCATCAGCAGCCGCAGGAGTCAGCCTCACAGGTCCCACTTTGTTTTTACTGCATACGGCTGCTGATGAAGCCTGCAAATCAGGCTTGGGCTGTTGTGTAATGACCTGTGTACAGCCGTTTGCACCCCTAGATGCTTCCTGGAGCAGGAGCTCGGAGCAGGCTTTCATTCTTATGGCTGTGAGAGCACACGCCTGAGAGGCCATGTGCGCCCGTCATGGCCAAGTATGCACGTGCCGGTTCTGGCGGTTTACATCCTCAATGAACTCCAGCAGGCCTCTTCACTTAGCAGCATAAACAATACTTCCGGTCGGCAAACGTCCATTCGTACTTCGCTCTGCTGCAAACCGACTGGTTCCGTAGCAGTGGGGGGGGGGGTCCCTAGCAGCCAAGATACACATAATGGCAGGCGACACTGAGCCTTCTGATGAGTGGCAAAGGCACTTACAATGAGAGAAAGAGAAGATGGAGGAGAAAGAGAGAGATATGAGAGTGACAGAGAAAGTGATGGAGTGGGAGAAAGAGCAGAGGAGAGAGAAGAGAATACAAGATGTCAAGATATGTCACATAGTGAAAGAGGAAAGAAATGAAGAGCAGAGAGAGAGAACACTCGAAGCATCTACGGCGAATGCTCACGGGAGCTTCTGACCCGACTGAGCCGTGCCACAAGGATCGGTTGGTTGCATCGGATTACATATAATATGCGACAGATTTTGACTGTGTATTGCTGCTATTACTATTTCCCTGTGTCCAGCCTGCTGCACACAAATGAGTTGCTTATAGAAAATGCAGCCCCGTCCGGAATTTCTTCTTTCCTCTGCAGTGCAGATGCAGCTGAGCAAGCAGGCTTCTTCTTGCTGTTTCAAAAGGGATAGGGTTTCTAACCTTAACATTGACCCTTGCCGGTGCTCAGGTTGCAGATGGATGAGTCACGTGGGAGTGGCTGGCTGCAGACTGCAAACCGATCATGCAGAGTAGAGCAGAGCAGGGAAGTGCTGCTGAACCTACGATGATAGCTTCCAGCTACCGATGACAGCTTGCTGCTCCTGAGGGGAACCGACGTAAATAAAGCTGCTATCCCAGCCACTTCTGCCACCACAGTTTCCTCATCTGCACCTCACTCCAGCCGAAGACGGCTGTCGGATTGTCTTCGGCAGCACAAGCCAGTGCGCTTGTCACCCAGCATTCAGCTGCTGTAGAGGTGGCTGCCTTTGCCACACAAAATAAACAGGCTGATTCGATGGCAGACGGCAGTAGCTGGTCGTGCAGACTGCCACTGCCGTGGCAGGCACTCGTGGCCGGCCGGCTCGGACCACGGGATGAGCCAAAGATGAAGTCAGCCCAAACATGCAAGCCAGCTTAAAGTAAATTATCGTCGGTGTTTTCCTTCTTGAGATCTGGTAATTCCGGCTGCCATATTCAATTAGGCACCTGGCGCCCCGCGGTTCTGATCGGCGACTGCTTTCCTACTGGCTCTCAATGCTCTCGCTGACTTACTCCTTACTGCTGATGCAGGAGGCATGCCCGGCAGCTGAAGCTCTGCTGTCCAGCCTACGAAGGAGGCCAGGCAGTAGCAGGAGCTGAAGCCGGAGGCTGTTTCTCACCGGTCTTTGCTGCCACTGACAGCATGCTCCTCGGTGGCAGATCTCAGGAGGTCACATACAGCAGGTGCAAGTGTCACCAGCTCCCAGTGTCCCACATCCACCACCCGAACTGCCCGAAAGTGCTGCCCCACTGCATGCCAGAGGTGATAGGCCAGAGGCTTGCAAGTGCGGCACGAGTGACAAGGCCTTTCGGCCAGCATTTCGATCCAGATGAGCACAGAGCTGATTCTAGTTAGTGCCTTATGCCAAGCCTCACACCTAAGTCCCCGGCCAAGGAAGCTGTCTGCAAAGCCTGAAACCCTCACGCCTGTCACAAGCGTATGGCAGCCGATCTGGCTGCAGGCCACTCTCTTGCTACCGTTTTTCAGCATATGCAGTCCACCACTATGGGTGCCCGTGGAAGAATTCGAGTTTGCGTTTGGGTGAGTGTATGTGTAAGTGTGTAGAGTATAATAATAATAATCACAATAATAATAATTATAATGCATTTACATAGCACCCTCAGATAACTGAATCTCTTTCTAGGCACTTTACATATGCTGTATAGAAAGCATTACCAAATGATTGGTGGTAACATCTGCAAGCAGCAGGCATAGTGTAAGCATGTACATGCACGCAAAGACTATACAGATGCATCTGTAGGCCAAATACAGTTTCTTGATCGCTTTTAGATGAAAACGTTAAAAACGTCAAAGTCTGTCATGTTGTGACAGGTAGCACTATGAACTAGTCAGTCGCCAGGCTATTTTCTAGAGTTCTTTCCAGCCATCTACCTTACTCTATATACATATCAATCCAGCAGGCCTTTCTTCCCTCAGCCCCTTTTCCTCTGTCTCCTTCTCGTTTTCTCTTGTCAGCTGATCTCTTTTCTTCCTCTCACTGTCTACTGCCTTCTCTTCCCCCCCCCCCGATTATTTCACCAGCCTCAGCAGACATGTTGTATGTTGGCAGTGACACCGCCTGCATTACTGCTGGCTGTAAAACGTGCGTCAGCTCATTAATGAAATAGGCAATTAATTATCCACTAATTAAGGGGCTCAGCTTCACTAGGCCGTATGGCACTCGAGAGGAGAGACCTTCCCAGCTCTCTCCATCTGGCTCACAGAAATATCAACTCACGCATGCGAGCACTCAACACAAACACATATGTCCACACTTACACACACACACACACGCGCACACACACACACACACACACACACACTCACGAGGAAGCTTGTGTCAAAGGGCTCGCTCAAACGCGGTGCAGCTGTGCTTGCCGACGGCTGCAATGTCCACCAAATGAATCTTCCCCTGTTGTCAATAGGGGGGACAGCAAGCCTGGGCTACTCGAAAACCGGACCGAGCTAGTTCAAGGGGTGTTGTCACCGAGCAGACTGAGAGCTGTACAAGACATGCGAGTTGTACAAGACATGAAGGCCGACGCAGACAGACACTGGCAGCCGAATAAAGGTAGTTGCACAGTTCACTCTACCTATTCGATGAGAGTTCGAGGGTGACGAAGGTCGGGATAGTAATTGCGACGGTGTTGACTGTAGCATCGGTGTCGATGATACAGCATCATTGGTGCCGATCGCCGAAATTACTAATAGCGGTAAGATCATCGGGCCGACGGAGTGCAGCCTGGAAGATCGGCGGAACAGCAGCATCCTCGGGTAGATGCTGTTCCAGCTGCTTCAACTGCTACTTTCCTCGACGTGTGGCCGACGTGTGCAGCTTGCCCGGTCTTCTCTGGCAACTGTAGGGCTGCAGCGCACGGTTCCACGATCGTCGGAGCGATCGTCGGAGCGAGGCAATGCGATGGCCAGGCCAACGATACATGAATCAAGTGAGCTGCAGGGTGGGTACCACCCCTTCAGCTCACATGTATGCAGCTGCAGCAACTGCCACTGCGGGCGGATGCAGCAGCAGCAGCAGCAGCAGCAGCAGCAAGTGCCTGCCGGTGAACCGCTCAACTCCTCCCATGCGGGAAGAGGAAGAGCCGACGGGCGAGCAAGCAGGGTCAGCTTGCCTTGCGGCTGCTGCCGTCGGCTCGCGTGGGTCACTCCAGGGTACTTCTCTCAGCCGAACGAAAAAAAGAAAGGTAGCACTGTCCCTCCTCCTCAAGGCACCTCCATTCCATCCCCTGGGCAGCACCGGGTCGGCAGCAGAAGCTGCAGCCTCAGCCACAACCGCAGCCACAGCCACAGCAGCAGAGGCAGCTCGTGCAGCAACAGATGGCTGGAGCCAGATGGATATTGGAAGACTGCTCCTCCGTGAAGTGCTCCTGGGGGGGGGGGACAGAGCCACGCCTCATCAGACAGCTCATTGGTGAGGTGCTCGAAGCCGGCGCTAGATCCATCAGGCGCCTTGGAACTTGGCACTGGCCATTGTGGGAGGAGAGTGCCGAACGAGAGTGCCGAGATGCCTCATCTCGGCCCAGCTGCCAGTCAGCCAAGATGGTAAGTGGCCGTGCCTGCACACATTTCTTTGATATATTTCCAGGTCATACCGGACTGCATTGGTAAGGCATGCTCACTTAGAGAGACAATAGGCGATGGACAACATACACATACACACGTACACACAGAGCAAGCAAAAAAGAGACAGAGAGAGAGAAAGAGCGACTTACACAGAGAGGTGATTGACCATGGCTACGAACAGTAGTCAAGATGCAACAGCATATTGACTAGTTGAGTGCAATCATTCAAAGATGTGGGGCACAGAGAAAAGAAGAGAAAGGGGAAGGGCTGGGTCGAGCCGTTAGCACAAGAGCATGAGCATGATTGCCAGGAGCAGGCTGATAGATGTAGCCCTTGCAGAGGAGCCAGCCATTTGCAATTGGTGGCCGACCCAATCGCAGAGTTGGCCTCTTCCCTGCAAGTGTTTGTTTTTATAAGCCGCAAGACACCTACAGTCTCTGATTTGCAATTGCCGAAGCCGATACCCCGGGATGCTGACAGCACTCTGTTTGGCAGGTGGTGATAGACATAGGAAACCTGGATTGTAGTACATGACCCCCAAAAAAAACCTCTGACTGACGATGAGACCTTACCCACGTGCACAGAATCGTCGGCATGCTTTCTCTCTCTCTCTCTTACGTATTTCCCTTTCTCTCTTTCTTGCAGACTGTCATTTTGGTCCACCCTTCAATGTGGTGCCTCTTTTCATTTCTCACCCAGGCTTTTCCCAATCCTGGCACTTAACTGGTAGCAAACTCAACTGCAATGCATGCTTCGATCTTCCTCGTGCTTCCTCATTCAGAAAACTATAAGTTTCGAAACCTTTAAGTTCTGGCTATCGCACTCATTCTGCAAAGAATTGCGAAAGCAGCAGCTCTCCCGGCTTCTGGATGAAAAAATGGGTTACCGACTGGGGGGGGGGGGGAGCAGCAGCAGCCACTGCCACTAAGTAGTGCTGCTTCACAGCTACTCGTGGTCAGCTGCCGTTCTTCTTGGCACAAGACCGGTGAGCAGCACCCATAGTGCCTTCGAGGGTACTGGGCAACGAAAACACTCGAGCGCCTGACCTAGGCTGCCACACCTAGATGCTGAGCTGCCCACGTGTCCCTGCCCCTATTAAACCTCGCCTGCACTGACCTGCTGTAGCTCAGCCGTGGCCTGCCGCAAGGCTGCGTCCAGGTATATATATATATATATATATATATATATATATATATATATATATATATATATATATATATATATATATATATATATATACAGAGAGAGAGAGAGAGGGAGAGAGAGCAATGTCCTCGGCAGCAAAAGCCGCACTCGAAGTGCCAGCGCAAGTCACGAGCCACGACAAATCATCATTTCAGGCCCATTTGTCCAGCTCAAAATGATGCTCCAAAAAGCTACGAGCAGGAGGGCAATTGCCATAAATCTTTAGGCAAACCGCCAATGAACAGGTGCAAAGACTAAGCAAAAGCTGTGAGAAGCAAGGAATGCACAGACGCTGAGCTGCACGACAGTGAAGCGCCCGAAGTTCAGTCGCAGCTGCACGACACGGAGCTGCAGCTCGTCGGCTACTGGCAGACTTACCAAGCTCGCTGCCGATGTTGGTTTACAGCAGCAGCAGCAGGGCCCGATCTCACCGATGGCAGCAGGGCTGGTGGCTTGGGGGTGGACACCGGACGACGAGTGGTCGTATTGCCCGTACTGCCTTGGTCTGCTCTAGAAGAGGCAGTGGCCCGAGGCCGCCTAGGACTGGGCCTTAATATGACGTCTGATTAGCAGACGCCCTGTTCTAAGGAGCCTTGTTCTCGAACGATGCCCGGCGCGAGGCTCCTCCTCTCACGTCCAATCATCAACAATGCTCGCTATAAACAATCTCACCGGGCACCAGCTGGTGAACGAGCCGGCAGCGGCTCACGGTCGCTTCCGTCGGCTGCCTGCAGGAAGGCTGCTCAGTAGGAGGCAAGCTACTGCCAGACAATGGCACCCACTTATGGGCTCCTCGCTCGCTAGATCTCTCTCTCTCTCTCTCCCCCCCTCTCTCTCTCTCTCTCTCTCTCTCTCTCTCTCTCTCTCTCTCTCTCTCTCTCTCTCTCTCTCTCTCTCTCTCTTTCTCTCTCTCTCTCTCTCTCCCTTACCCCTCCCTCTCTCTCTTTCTCGAGCAGGCCGGCATTCCTGACGGATCCACTATCGCCCACATGTAGTTGCTGCTTCGGAAACTGGCAATAGGCTCATCAGCCCCCTTATGAGCCGAAAGAGCTGCACGAACGGCCAGCGCGGCCGACTTGCAGCCGTCGGGTCGAATTCCCGATTGCCAGCAGGAAGCTAGCAGCTCCTCCGCAGAGGCACCCGTGGCCGGCAAGAGGCATCCGCCACGTCGGTTTAGCTGAACGGTCACTATTTTGCTCGGTGAACAACCTCAGCGGGTAGCGGGAATCGCGGCGCCAGCAAAAGCTTCTGCGAGTTCCATTAGTAAAAAAAAGGGGCGAGTCGTCTCTGCGCCCCCGGCTCTGGGCAGTATTTTACCGGCTCTCGCCGAAATTGGCAGCCGCACTGCTCGAAACTACTCCCAAACGCGCGCTCGCAGGCTCGCACGGCTAGCAAAAACGCTCCGCATTCACCTCTTGGGCGTGAGGAGAGCTAACGCTCGGGCGGCTCCCGCTTTGCAAGAGTTTGGAAATTGTGCCGCGCGAGAGCGGGCTCCAATTACACTGTCGCGGGTCCGAGCGCCGACTCGGCTCTCGGACCCGCGACAGAGAATAATCGGCCGCGGTCGAAAAAACGGGGGAGGCCTCGATCGCCGCGCACGGCTGAGGCCGCCAGCCCGCTCTGCTTCAGAGTTGCGCACCGCGCCAGCCGACCCTGGCGCGCCGCGCCGTGGGCGAAATGGGCGCGGCAAGTGTCCGGCGGGAAAATGCGACCGGAGCAGCTATGGCGTTTTCAAAATGCACCGAGTGGCCCTTATAGCCGGGCTCGGGCCGCCATCTTCGCAGAGAAAAGAGAAAGGAAGAAGGAGAGAACGCCCGGCTCAACTAACCCAGTTTTAAGTGACCCGTTTTACATCCTACTTGTCGCCGAGCGACAGCGATTTTTATCACGTAAGCTTAGAGCAGGCGAAGAGCCGGGTGGAGATCGGCGGCGTAGGGCCGAGTGCCGCTGAGCGCTCTGACTCTGCGGCTGCAGCTGATCGTACGCAGATCGAGTCTGTCCGTACGCTGAAACGGAGCTCTCGTGGACTGCGAGGCGTAAATTGCTGCGACGCGAATTCTGAGTTCAAGAGCGAGAGCCGCCGTGCGGCGTTCCTCGTAGTAGCCTACACGGGACCACTAGCGCGCCTTAGAAGCGAAAGGGACGGAATGAAGGCTGAATGTGTAGCGGGACCGACAAGGTATTTCCGGCTTGCTCCTGAGAGTTACGCACGCGCGCACACACACTCACACACACAGACGGGCGTTGGGTGCTGCTCGGGGCAAACAATGACGAATGATAGGAAATGCGCGCAGGGCGAACACGTTGGTTCTTCGTCGCCAGCCGCTCACTTCTCTTCGACGGAAATTAGAGCCAGAACGAGCCGCCAACGGCTAAGTGCCGATTAAGTGCGTGTAGACTTAGGAGCAGACGACCGACTCACTTCGCTCTCTCTCTCTCTCTCTCTCTCTCTCTCTCTCTCTCTCAGTCTCTCTCAGTCTCTCTCAGTCTCTCTCAGTCTCTCTCTCTCTCTCTCTCTCTCTCTCTCTCTCTCTCTCTCTCTCTCTCTCTCTCAGTCTCTCTCTCTCTCTCCATCCCGCTTTTGGGGCCCATATTTTATATACCAAGTCTGTAGCTCCAAAATTCTATAAAGACGTGGAGTTCGCGCGTAGCGCAAGCAATAGGGGAGAAGACGGAGCCGGGCTATTTAAAAAAAGATGGCGCGTCGGACGGTACGGCTGGCTGCGGTACCGCCGTGGACGACGAGGACGGCGACCGCTCGGGCGACTTCCAGCCGACTCGCTAACAGGCTTACAGCAGCTCGCGCTCAGCGCCGGGACTCGCCGACAGGCAGACCGTTACTCCACGAGAGAGACTGCGGTCACGCACAAACCTTGTATAGTAGCCAAGCCATAAGCCACAATAATCACTATCGTACATAATTATTCATAATGCTACTCATAAGCTTCGGTTTATCGCGGCTATTTCATAAACGTTCTAATTCAGCGTCTTTCTCAATCGAGGCTAAGCTGTCGAGCGCATAGTTGAGAATCGTGGTGCATAACACCGCCGCACCGGCCGCTCGGATGCATTCGCCTCGTTCACTTGTTCCTCTTCTGCTGCGAGGCTTGACCGGTACTTTTTTTTCCTAAGCTGCTGCGCCAGACGGAAAGGGCGGCACGCTGACTCGCGGCGGCGGCGGCGGCGGCGGCGGCGGCGGCGGCGGCGGCGTTAGCCTGAGCGAGACCGCAGCATTCAGTCAACGCCGGCGATCCGCGCGCGTCGCGCCCGGGAATCTAGCGGCGAGCAGTCGGCGACGACCTTCGAGTGCGACGGCCTTCGAGTGCGGAGCTGTGGCTGGTGCTGGGCGAGAGAGAGAGAGAGAGAGAGAGAGAGAGAGAGAGAGAGAGAGGGAGGGAGAGAGAGGGGAGAGAGAGAGAGAGAGAGAGAGAGAGGCTGGCCTGCCGCTCTAGGCAGTGGCAGCGAAAGCGTGTGCGCACTTCTCCGGCCGTCCTAGTCGCAGGCGGTGGGGGGCGACGGCGGGACAGGCGTTCGTCGCGCACCGCGGAGGGGGGCATGGCGCGCGACGAGCGCTTTCCTTTAGCGGCGATCGCTCTCCCGGCGCGTCATCGTCGAGATTTCGGAGAGGCGCTCGCGTGCGTCGCGCGCGCCTCACCTCTTCGTCCGCTCTCTCCTTCGGCGATCAGCTGGGCATAGACTGACAAAGACCTCGCTATCCAACTGCGTAGCCGCTAGCTGTCGCTCACTCGCGGCCCGCCCGCCGGTCTTTCGGATCCGCTCAGCCGGTCGCGACGACCGCAGAGAAAGTAATGCGCCCCGCGCCGCAGCTGCCCCCCAGCTGAAAGGGAGGGCGTCAAGTGGCGACCCCTAGATAGTTAAACCGCGCGGGGTGGCTCCAGCCAGTAGCCGATCGAGCCCGAGGTCGGTGGGCGCGGTCGGCGCTCGCGTGCAGTACTAATAGCCCGAAATCGGGAGCATTATGGCGAGAAGGAACAAATTAGCAGAACGCTCTGCGAGGAAACCGGAGCAAAAGACGGAAGCGAGCGTCGGCGGTCGTTGGCCGGCCGCCGCCGCCGCGCTGGCGGCTGCCACCCTAGACAGCGCGGCCGCGCAAAGCGACGCTTACGCGACGGGCGCGACGCTTACACTACGGATGCGGCACTTACGCGACGGGCGGGGCGCTTACGCGACGGGCGCGGCGCTAGTGGAGACGTAATTGGTTACCCACTGTGCGGACACCTCGGCGACGGGCGCCTATCCCTTTTCAAGTCCGCGGTAGCGTGCGCGCCGACTGCAACGGCGGCGGCGCTCTCGCCCCTGTAAGCTCACCGTGCGACCGGCGGGAAGCTGGCGGGAGCGGGCTCGTAGCGTCGGAGGCCGCTCGGTGGGCGGCGACCGCAGCGCCGCGGCCGCCCTCCGGCTCGGCGGCTGCGGCCGCACGAGGGCTGGAGCGTGCGGACGCCGGTCCGGCGGTGGAGAAAGTCCGCCGCCGATCTAGTGCGAGCAGCGCTTGGCGGCAGCGCGGCGGACGGAGGAACTGAGAGACGGAGGGCACAGGAATAGGAGAGCGAGGGCGGGCGAGACAAGATTGCGGCGGACGCGAGATCGAAGTCGGATGGAGAGAGCTCTCGCAGCCAGCCAGGCAGACAATAACGGCATTCCGGAGCTAAGCATGCTGCAATTTCTACGAGCGCAGGGCGCACGAAGTTTATGGCGCGCGCGCCTAGAATTGAACCAAAGCAGCCGGTCAGCCCCCTCCCTCAAGACGTGTTTATTGTCGTGCTCCTGGCGTAGGAATGCCGAGAGAGCGGCGTCTGCGGAGAAGTACCGGTGCGCTACATAATGCAGAGATAATAAGATTACACTAAAATAACATATAGCATACAAACTACACCAGCACAACACGAGCCGGGTTGGGTATTCCTCAGAAGAGGCTACAGGCGCCGCGAAGAAGATGGAACCTCGTGTTTACCTTTCATTATTATTATTATTATTATTATAGCACTCCCCTGAAGGGAAAAAACCTAGATAAGAGTCGCTGTACGTGCTAACTACGGCCCACTACCGAGCGCGCTAGCGCACGCAGATAGAGAGACTGCGAACGGGAAGAAGAGAGAAAGAGTGAGAGAGAGAGAGAGAGAGAGAGAGAGAGAGAGAGAGAGAGAGAGAGAGAGAGAGAGAGAGAGAGAGGGAGAAATAGAGAGAGAAATTGAGAGAGAGAAAGAGAGGGAGAAAGAGAAAGAGAGAGAGAAAGAGAGAGAGAGAGAGAGAGAGAGAGAGAGAGAGAGAGAGAGAGAGAGAGAGAGAGAGAGAGAGAGAGAGGAAGAGAGAGAGAGAGAGAGAGAGAGAGAGAGAGAGAGAGAGAGAGAGAGAGAGAGAGAGAGAGAGAGAGAGAGAGAGAGAGAGAGAGAGAGAGAGAGAGAGAGAGAGAGAGAGAGAGAGAGAGAGAGAGAGAGAGAGAGAGAGAGAGGGTATCTGAGAGAGATTTGAATAGAGAGCATCATAATGGCGAGCGCCAGAACCATACATGCACGCATATATGTGTACGCGCGCACATATAGAGGTCGTATAGTTGCGCACGTATGATTGCATACATGTTAACATATTTACTGGAGCGTTGGGTTTGTATCGTGAGCAAGGAAGCGTTTGCGAAAAATCTCTACGAAATGGCTGCCTTCCGGCGCGCCGAGTTTTGTTTCTAATTCAGCGAGCCTCCGACTCCAGTTACTTACGTATAATACTGTGCAGCTACTAACTATTTGCTCCTGCTAGACTATGTAAAGCAAAGAATGTCTCGTTCAGCTACGTATGTCGGAATACAAAGCGGCTTGTATTGCAGATGGCCAGCCTCCGCTTGGAAAGCGAAGCGTTGCCGCTAAGTCATGCACCCGAGATACCGCTATCCTATTGCAACACTGCACTTTGAGGACTTTGATCGGTGTGAAGACCACAAAGAAGTGATACTGCGCTCGAGAAACTGATCCATCTGTCTCTCATTCCCTTGCGCCGCAGTAAGAAATATAATAATAATAATAATAATTCACTTGATAAAGCGCCCTCAGAGAACTGAATCTCTCTCTAGGCGCTTTACATTTGCTGTAAAGTGAAATGCAATTGAATGGTAAGTAAAATCATGCTTGAAAAACAAACGAAATGAATAATATGGTTAGGGGTGACATGCACAGGGTCAGCATGCAAATGTGGTTAGTGGCAGCATGCACAGTGTCAGCACGCATAAGCACATCAAGGACGAATCACAGGGACCCACTAAATGCTGTCCTAAATAGGTGTGTTTTTAGGATAATAATAACAATATTATTATCTATATAGTGCCCTAAGAGATCTAAATCTCATTTTAGGCACTTTATTATGCTGGAAAGGAAGCATGCCGACTGCTTGGAGACGGCAGCATTCGCAATCTTCGGCGAGGCCGCGCCGGAAGATTTGAAGCTGGTTAAAGGCGCCTACCAAGCGAGCGGAGTCGGGGGGGGGGGAGCTGGTGGTGCATGATGGGAAGCCCGATGAGTTAAGTTGTGCAGATGGGTAAGCCGGAGCGAGAGAATGATGCGATCTAGAAGCGAGTGACAGGACCTCGACGATCTCGCGCTGCTAGTCGAGGAGCCCGTCGCCGCAGGTAGGTCGGAGGTCCGAGGTCGGAGCAGGTCGGGTGGTCGGTCGGTCGGTCGGTCGGTGGAGAGAGGTTCCGTAATAAGTACGTAGTCGGTGCGGCGTACGCAACAGATGACGAGCCTGGCTGTAATGCAGCGCTGTGCTCCAACTGCAAGCGCCTGCCTCGCTGCTGCTGCACAGGCAGGAAGAGGCGCAAGGAGAGGAGGCTCAGAGGTCAACGCGGGCGGTCACATATGCGCCCGCGCGCTAGCCTGGCTGCGGCGGTGTGCTCGCGTAAGCGCGCCCCGAGCTTTTACGCCGTCGTGCAGCTTGCGGTAGGCGCCGCGGCGGGCTTGCCAGTCGACCTCGCGGGCGCATCGAGCGGCGAAAGGTCGTATTTATTGGAGCAGGGTGCGCGGCGCAAGATTGCGGGCAGAGGCCCGCTTCTTCTGCGGGCATGGGCTGGCCGAACCAGCGCCGTCGACGGGCCGGTCGACGATGAGGAGGAAAGCCAGACGCAAAGGAAGAATCTCAGTTAGACCTCATCGAGGTCCGCATGAGAGCCTGCACATCGCCGACGGCGACCTGCTCTCCGGAGGAGCCGGATGTCCCGGTGCTCCAGCAGCCCCAGGGCGAGCACTTTTAATAGACAAAAGACGCGTATCGAGAGGAACGGCGGTTCCTCGGGGCGAATGCGATGACTTTTCAGGGATTCTCGCAATTGCATTGAACGATACGTGTTATACATGATATAAAATAGTAGACCAGATCAGAAAAATCGTATTGTACACAACTATAGGCGCAGAGCCACCCGCGCGCCGCAGCCGCCGCTGCGCTGCGCTCCGGGCCACGGACTTGCTCGCAGTGCGATGCGATCGCTCTGCGACCGCCGCGTTCACTACGAGCGCGAGCGCCGGCGGCGCGATCCGGTCTACACCGATCGCGAGGACACGTCGACGAGTGCACCTCGCGGCACCACGCGCGCAGCTCGGACGGAAACCTTGAGTCAATGAGCTGCCGTCGCCAGCGGTCAATTAAAATTGTCGACAGTCCAGATGGCTTTGGATTTTTTTTCCTCAAGGAAAACGTTAGATCTATCTCGACCGAGGAAGCACATCGGTAGAATCCAGGAGCGGATAGTTCCGCGAAGCTGGAGGCAGCAGCCGAGTAAACGAACGGCGATCGCATATCACGCACTCAGTACGGCCGCCCAGTAGCTACCTATCGCCAATGCGAGCGAGGAAGATGCGTAGTAAGGCATACGCCGCTCGATAGAGAACTAGGAACATGCTCTAGCTGAGAAGCAAATTGGTTCTGCCCACCTTCTGAGTCAGGTGGTGCAGCCGCTTTGGGTTGCAATTCGGGCTGCCGCTCCGCGCAGCGCTGTGGCTGCAAGCGATGCAGTCGAGCGATGGCGAGAAGCCAGCCGCCAAGCGCTCGACTGCGTCTTCCGCCGCGAAGCGTGCCTACATTTGCGTGCGAGTTAATGTGCCATCCTGCCGTGCTAGACGAAAGACCTTTCGGATGGCTAGACACTGCGCCGCTGTCAAATGTAAGCCCTGCCGAAACGTCAGCGGCATCCGGCACAAAAAAGGCAGTTCGCTTTGACCTAATCAATGGCTAAGCCGAGGTCGACCGTTGCAAGCTCTGCGGGGGAACGCCGCGAGTGCGCTGGCGAGTCGAAATAGCGGCGATGCGCCGGCGTGCAAGATTGGCCAGGACACGTCGGTTGCCGGAGATTATTGCTGGCTCCTTATAGTCGTTAGAGAACGGATATGTCATAACCTATGGCTCAGACCTTATACAAAGGTAATCGGAAGCGATGGCTAGTCGAATGCACTGTATGCTTCGCCCTGCGCACTTGTAGCCCCCCTTCGGCTGTGGAGTGTACAGCTGCGACGCGCTAAGGACGCGTATTCGTTGTCGTCAAGGTCAAGGCGGCTCTCTTAGTTGCTGCCGTGCTTTGCAATCCTCGCCGTGGCTTCGCGTGTCGGTGCGGCCTCTGCGACTCATCGGTACTACTTCAAAGCTCGTGCTCACCAGCGTAGCGTAGCGTAGCGTCTGTGCGGACTGGCGCCGCTACGAGCGCTGCGTCTTGCATTTTTGCTACCGGAGCCGCTGCGCACGCGAGTTAGTAACGACGGAGGATAGCGGTCGTTCGCTTTCGCTCGCTAACGATACCTAGGAACCGGGGCCTCCGATGACGAAGTGCTAGTCGCAGAGGCGTACCGACGGCGGCCGGCTAGTTACGCTCTCCAGCCACCTGCCCCGCCCCCGCCCCCGCCCCACCCCGCCCCGCCGGGATCCATCCCACTGAGCTGTACTGCTACAAATGAGCTGTAGCAGCCTCTTAACTAAAGCCCTTTGCCACAAACTCAGCGCGCGTAATAAATGCCAGTCCTTTGAGACGTGCGACAACTCCTGTTGAAGCGCGGGCGCCCCGGAACACGGCGAACGAGACGCGGATACAGCCTCGGTCCACGCCACAGGCGGCGGCGGCAGAGCGGCGATCGAGGTGGCGGCAGCAAATAAGAGAATGCCTATACAGTAATATGAACCACCGCAGAGGGCTGCAGGCGTCCGCTAACGTCGTAGCGTGCAACTCACTTCGAAGCCCAAAGTACGGCGTACAAATTATTACATATCATGTATACAGTTCCCATGAGTTGCTATTTAGGAGCCGGGTAATAATTTCCAGAGCTGTCGCAATCTGGCTGGTGTAGCATTCGAACGTTTTAGTACGAAGTGGGTCGCCACCACCGGAAATGCCCTTCGATCGCTGCGAATCGCCATCCCAGGCACGGTGAAGGTTTTAGCCACACTGGGCAGCAGCCACCTGACTGTCGGCGCTGGAATGCAGCGATCGCACGTGCCCTCCGTCTTTACGCGCATTCCGGGTCTAATTCTCCAACGTCTCCTAAGCGTGCTACTTGAGCAACGCCTAGTCGAGTGGACGAATCTACTGCGGACGAGTCTACTTGCCAACGATACACTGCGAAGCCACGCTCTTGTATCGCATCAGTTTGTCGACCGCCAGCGGACGCAATGCGGCTTTCTATATTTTCTGGTCGGAAATAGCGACGTCCCCCCTTTTTTATCTTTACAAGTCTGAAAGGACTGCTTGCTGGGGTTCCCCATCTGCTGTTCTAGATGCTGCTGCTGCTGCTAAAGAAAGCCTGGTATTTTCTGTTTACCAGCACCATTTCCCGAGACAAAGGCGTATGAGTCCACCAGTACTTTACCTTTAAGGTACGCTGCACAAGCCGTCGAATGGCGCCGAGCAAGGCCAACGCGCCCGCCGCAATTTCATCGCGATTCACGTGACAGCAACAGCAGCGACGGGCTCTGCAGAGCCCGGTGCTGGTGATGCACACCGTCGCTGTGCAGATTCGGTGGAGGCGGCCGCTGCCACGCCCTCGAGTATGGAGCGCAAAGGCGGCCGCCGAAGGAAAGCCGTTCGCTTCCAAGTACCATCCTCGCACCTGCTGTGCAAAATTCGGGACAAAATCTGGCACATAAGTCGTCGTGCAAGTGATGCGGAAAAGAAAAAAAACATACTTCATTTGTATTTGCGCCCTAAGAGAACTTAATCTCTATTCAGGCGCTTCACATGAGACTCGGGGCTCGAGCCCACGACCTCAGCCAGACCTTGGTCGGGGCGAGCACCGTAACCGCTGGACCAAAGAAGTAAGTATCCAAACCGCTCTGCACTCCTAAGCGAAAAGTCGACGCGAAACAAGTGAGGGCATGCAATATTCCTCCGAGGCGACCTTGCCCCGGCGCTTGCCGGCATCGCGATTCCTAAACTAGCCAGTGCAAAGCGGATCGTCTGGTTTGAACAAGCGAGCTCTCGAGTCCGACTTTATTGGTTAGCAATGAACGAATGTTCAGACTGATTGTCATTCTGCGCTACTAAGTTGCAGTCCTCTCTTGAAGCACCGTCGCTGTCGTGTCATTCCAATGCGATTCCATTCGGGCTTCGGCATTTTCCGGTCTGGATTACTTTTGGAACCTCAGAGAAGCGTTGCGCAATGTCAGCAAGTTTGCGCTCGAAACAAAAACGAACGCGCCATAAAGCAAACGCATGAGCCGGGACTCCGTTAGACGTCTGTTTTTCAGTCACACGAACATATTTATAATGCGTGTGCCTTCAGGCTCAACAACCAATATTTGGCTGGTAACACGTAGTCTAGGTGTATTTTGGCGGCAAGCGGTCCATATCTACGCAAACAATTTCGGAGCTATCACACATGGAACGGCGGACTGAGCTGCAATTATCCGCAGTCAGAAACCGTGCCCTGATTTTAGCCCAGAGGTTAAGGTGCTCGCCTATACGACCGAGGTCGTGGGCTCGAGCCCTGCGGCGTATGCGGAGTGCCCGGATAGAGATCGACTCTCTTAGGGTGCTATACAAATGAATTGTGTATTTTTAGTTATTTATAATAGTGAGCTGTGCCGGTACCGGCCGTAGTTAGTAACCACGAATCACTAGGTGATTGCCAAGCGCAGTCGTTGCAATCAGAAAGCGTAGATCGCTTAAATGAATCACTTAAAACGTAGATCGCTTAAATGCATCTAAGCAAGCGCAAGTAAGGCACATAACGCTTAACTATCTGAGAGAGCCTGATCTATTTGAATAAAGATGATCGCAATTTTGGATGATAATAGTAATAGTAATGGCCTGAGACGTTTGTTTAGCGCTCTGAAATAAGAGCAGAATCTCTTTTTAAGCACTTTTGCATTTTCTGTGAAGGAAACGTGTCAATGGGTTAGCGATAGAATCGCAGCGTCAGTACACGTAGGCAGGAAATGGGCAATTCGTGCGACCGCAGCAAATGCTATGAGGAACAGAAGCGTTTTAAAACATATTTTTAAATGCCAAATCAGCGGATTTCTAAACTTCAGTCGGGAATGAGTTCCGGGCGTTGGAAGCATACGAAGTACATACACAGTCTCCAAATGGTTTAAGGTGTTTTTAGCGGAACAGCTACACGACTTGAGCGAGAAAAGCGGAGGGCACGATGTTCAGCTTGAATAGAAAGTAGTTGGGGTAGGTAGGCCGGAGCCAAAGTTAATTAAAAGTGCGTGACTAAACGTTGTGGTCGATGCGCTGCTTGATAGTGAGCCAGTGCAGGTCGGTGAGAAGTGGTGTAATAAGGCTATTGTGATGTTCACGGAAGACATGGCTAGCTTCAGAGGTCAGCATCAAATGCAAGCGCATTATTTGCTCAGGCCATAAGACGTGCCAGTAGTCAGTAACAGAGCTCGAGACGGAATTTCACTAATGCATGGGCCAGCTTGGCTGCACAATCCTTGTCAAAGCAGCTCCGAACTTGGAAATAGTAAGAAGCCGAAAGTAAGATGGTCGCACCAAGGACTAAACACAAGCGGTCGGCACTGTAAGCTATTCGGAAATTTTAGCTGCATCGACGCAGCTGCAGAAGCAAAAAACTGCATTAGGAGGCAACGGCACGCGGCACACAGGACTTATATAAGAAAAGAAACACTTCAAACCCCGCGGTGTGTCCGTGTAGCAACCGGTACTGACGCAAGGATTTGACAAAGCAAATTTGCGACGACGGGCGCCCTGCCCTGTCCGATCCGAAGGATTTCAGAAAGTTGTCGATGAGGGCTGAGAGTATGCCTGAACTATGAACTAACTCCTATCGCTCATCGACGTTGGCAGATTGCCTAATGAAACGCTGGGCATACGCGCCCGCTATTTAGAATAATTAGTCAGATTAGTGAGTCCTAGAGCCGCATATGAAGCAGCAACCGCCTGAAGGTGCCGCGTTCTGCCAACGTGAGCCTGGTGATTGACTGCAGATGGCAGACCGGAAGCAGGTGCTCGCTCGCTCGCTTGCTAGAGTAGTCGACTCGGATCTATTTGGACTACATCAAAAAGGCCAAACACGAGTATCTAGCGCCTCGTTGCCACTCGAGCCTTTCGCTGCATTCACGCATGCTGACACTCGGGAAGAACAAGCGATCTAAGATTGCCGGGCCTTGTCTCTCAGAGGGAATGGAAGGGGGCTGGAGGGCGTCCGATTACGAGCAGTCGAGGATTCCAAATCATGGATCCGAGTGACACCCGCTCCGCGCCGCCGCCGCAGCCGATGTAATCCTATGAGAACCAGCATGCACTGCTCGCTGGAACGACTGGAGGCCACGTGTCAGCCGAGCGCGGCAGCCAAATTAGTTTAGTACTTCTTTGTGCCTCTCAGAGCCGGAGCCTTCTCGCTCACTGATGGCTAATAGGATTGCGCCGCTCCCGGTGCCAGTTTGAAGTGACCTTAGCACTCATAGACACGAGAGCGAGGCCAGCATAAACATGCTTATTAGGTTTCGGTGCAACTCCGGTTCGCCGCCGCGGCGGAGTCGACCGATGAAGGCAGCTAAGGCGTCTAACTGTGTGGCGGCGGTGGTGGTGGCGGCGCGGCAGATCAGCTGACTCCGGCCGCCGGACTGGCAGCTCGCGCTCGCCAAAGCTGCCTACGCTTGGACAAGCGAGCGTCCAGCAGGAGCCGAGCGGTTCGCCTGTCGGTCGTCGATTCGCCTTTCCACGGGAAGCTTCCCTTTTTTCTTCTTTTTAGGTACGCGATCAATTTTTTTTGCGAGCAGAAATCTAATGGGGCATCGTCCCAGTAACCCCATTTCGAACGTGCTTCTTTGTCTCCGGAGACTTTAATCAATCGAGCACATTCTCTTTCGGGATGGATGTCGCGAACACCCAAGGATTGAGTACAAATAAGGATATTTCAAATTGGCGGCTGGTTATGCGAAAAGAAATGCCCCGTGTGCACCATTGCACACGTAACGATTCGTCATTCATGCAGAACTGCCAGAATGTGCTGCCGCACAATGGTCAGAGTAAGCCTCTACACGAACGTATACATTTTCACTTTCCGAGGGGGCTCAATATGCTTGCACTAGCGCGATGGCTGTCAGCAATGAAAGTAAATCTTACGACCAACGTTCGCATGCGCATACAATATATAAATATAATTCATCTGTATAGCGCCCTAAGAGAACTTAATCTTTATTCAGGCGCTTCACATATGCGGCGGGACTCGAGCCCACGACCTCGGTCATCAAATACACGCAGCCTTGACTTCGGTTCGAGGTGAGCACCTCAACCGCTGGGCTAGACCAGCGGCGTGGCGTGGCGTGGCGTGTGCCGCGGGAACCACGCGGCTGGCAACTGGAAGTGCCGAATTAACTGTGCGGAAGGCACAGTATCTATAGTGAAGTTTCGGAAGAAACGATACGACAGGCACGGCTAGGAAATCGGCGTGAAGCGAAGGTGCATTAGGAACCATGTGGCAGGCGCAACTCAAAAATCTGCACCACCAATTGAAGATGTCGACTCCGGTAGTCACTATTGCAAGTACATTGGTGTGAGTAAGGGCTAAACAGCCAGCTCCACGTTGATTCATGCAAATGCTCCGCTTCATTTAGTAAATAGAACTCTCCAAGGATGCAGTGGTAAATGGATCAGGCTATCAACACATTTTATATAGATTGGAGCTCTCTTTTTAGTTTTAACAGTGCCCTTTCGGCTGGCGAAAATGGAGAATGTATTCTCGCCTTCATCGTCGCTGGACAACGGCTTCAACATCCGACTCTCTGAACCGATCTTACCTTTGTCAGAAGAGGCGTGTACTACCGTTGTCTGAGTATGCTTATCGAATGTCGGGAGGCTGGTCCTTATGCACTCAATGAGCACAGCTGCCGGCTTAACCTAATTTGCTTACTAGTCAGATTCTGTCACTGAGTGCGTGACATGCAATAGGAATAAATATGATAAGCCAACCAGAGTTCGTGAGAGTGTGTAGCATCAGTCAGATGTCGTGTCTAAATGTAATGTCGTATGCATATGTCCTCGGCTCGAAGATTACCTCAGCTTAACGCACAGTAAGCTTTAGAGGAATCAGCTCCATCAAGGGAATAACAGCTGTTGGTGGAGGCGAATACCCTTTACCAAGATTTTGTTCTCCAATAGACTAAACCTTGACCTACGCTGTCGTAATCGGAAGTTTAACATTATGCATTCCAGCTAGTTGTCTCAGTCCTAACAGCTTAATAAGCCGAGATCAGACTGCTTCCTACCAAATGCACCACACTTGCCTCGACCAACCGAGTGGTTTCGTTCGAGAGGTCTTCTAGGCGAAGTTCAATTACGTTTCCGCACTCAGGCTGGCCGCCTAGGACCAAAGATATAGCAGGCCCAGATACTGCAGCTCTTGCCTGCCGGAGCGGCACTTGTCTCCTCCGTTGAGGCCAAAGCTAATCTCACCGCCGTGAGCTGCAGCTCACGGCGGTGGCATTCATCATCGAGCTCCTCGAGCTTGGAGCCCGCGACTGAACTATCACTGATATACGAGAACTTCATCGGGATATCGACAAAACAGTCAGCAATCATGCGTTGAAACTGAACCATGTCTGGAGCAGAGGATATACAAAAGGGAATGCGAAGAAACCGACAGGGACCAAAGGACCTGGCCACAGTGGTCAGTAGGCTGCTGAGCTGTTCTAGGAATACCAGGAGCAGGCGTTGCGTCAAGTGTGGGGAAGGAGTTACAACCGTTTAGGCATGCAAAGGTGTCATCAAGTGTCTGCAGCTGACAATGGTTGCAATATATTGCCTTATCCAGATAACCGGGATTGGTGCATATACGCACTATCTCCGATCCGGGCTTGGTGACTAGCACAGTGACTAGGCTTGTCTGTCGTGAGCTTCGCAGTTGTCACACCGCACCACTTCTTGCCGACAGGCACTGTCTCCCAATCAAGCAACCCATAAACTTAGGTTCTGTAACTCACTTTTACGTCCCTCCATTCTCTGGCTCCAGCCTACCTATCAGACCTACTCCACCACCAGGCTAGGCATCGTACCGCCAGCTTTTCTGAATCAAATCGCTTAGCTACACCTCGTCCGAACCTCAAATTCTTTGGAGACCACACCTTTAGTTTGCATGCTCCCAAAACCCGGAACTCACTTTCAACTGACGTCATGACGTCCCCTTGACTTGACGAGATTTAAGAAGAAGCCAAAAACGCATCTGTTTATCGCAGCATTTAGTGGGACTTTGTGAGTCGTACTTTGTGCGTTTATGCGTGTTGACAGTGCATGCTGCCATTAACCATATTTGTATGTTGAGCGTGTGCATGTCACTTCTAACCATGTAATGCTTGTTGACAATGAGCATGCTACCTCTAACCATTCGATAATACTTCCTTTACAGCATATGTCAAGTGCCTAGAAAGTGATTTAGTTCTCTGAGGGCGCTATGCCCATGTTTTACTATTATTATATTTGTAATAGCTATTATTATCCCAGTCAGTGACTTCTGTGAGCTTGGGACGGACGACCATACCCGACCGATTTGCTAAGCTGGCATTGCTGCAGGTAACGATATTTGAATGGCACAACTCGTGCAGGCTTCCCCAGAGTCGCAGCCCAGGAGATAGGTCCTCGCTCTGCACGACCCAGATCGTGGGTTCCAGTCCTGCAGTGGGCGATGCTTTAATGTCCACCGCAAGCGCTGGTGAAAGCCAAGGTTCTTCTGTCGCTATATGGATGACGCTGCTAAATTAGCTAACATTTTTTCTTTAAACAAGCTTTGCATTGTCGCGCAGCTTGATTTTTCGCTCGCTTGGGAAGTTTGGCCACCTGCCAGAGACATCTGCACACTTACGTGAAAGGGCTAAGTCGGAGCTGGTGGGAGCATTAACGGCGAATGGCAGCAATTGGCAGTATCCCGAGGCTTGGCAGCCCTAGGAATGATAAAATATCATTTTCCACAACGACGGAGGCCTGGATAGCATAGCTGCCCTTCTGAGCGGCGGGGAACGACGCATGACAAAAACATGCAGTCAAATTCCAATGTAAGTGAAAAGCCTGGCGTTGTTATCCCCTTGAGCCGTTTTGTCTGCCAGGCGGGTATAGTTCTTCAACGGTTTTGTCTGCCAGATGGGTATCGTTTGCTAAAGATATCGCATTACACGTAGCACGGATATTTGCTTTCAGCGTTAGACTACACCCCAGCATGGTCAGCGTTACATCCAAAGTTCACACAAGTATTGCAGAAACCCTGCTGTTTCTATACGGATACAGAGCACAGTTCTTACGCTGACCCGCAAGGCTCGCCACGGCTTGGCTACTCCATACCGAGGCTGAACTGCTGCACCAACTTCAGCCTCTTCGTGCCTTCAGGTCCTATGTGGACAATAAATTAGGTTTCCCATTCCTCCGCTTAAAGACCGTTGGCGACAGAAGCTTTAACTCTGCAGGTCATTTACTGTGGAAATGGCTTCCACAATTCTTACGCAACGACAACTATTCTCCTGCTGTCGACCATGGCTCATCCTTTTCAGTGGTCCTGAGCTGCTACTTCCATGCTACTCACTACCTCAACTGCTCTCCTGACTCTGCTATGCTTCCCACTTTCTCTTTGTTGGGTGAGATGAAGTCTGCTGGCTACCGAATGCGTACCGAAAGCCACTTAGGCTGTGAGTGCGCTATACAAAACTCTCCTGCATAACACCCACATGGTCTTTATGACTTCGTGGAATTACAGACGGAGATACATTACATTTCGTATTGGTCACGTTCTAAGCTTGACTTTTTGACGGTCGGCCGGCTGCCACTCAGACTGGAAATGGTGTACCCAGCCGCAGGCTGCCCCACAGGTCTTCGTTGGCAGACACATTAGCGGCCTCGTCGTCAGCCCCGTCAAATGCTTTGCACACTTCAAAGGCTTCCGAGCCCAAGGCTGTCGGTAAAATTTCAGCTTTCGTTGCACTGTCTACTGATGTCGCCTTCTGCGACTGTCATGTGGAACTAAAAGTAGTCGCGCCATTTGGGCCACTGTAGTGCCGTATCCGAGATTGGTGAAGACGGACGAGGTGGTTAAAGCCACTCTCTCCCATTCGTGCTGTAGATTTAGACTTCTAACTCAGCCATCTGTTATTAGGTGGACGGGTCTACTGATAACAAGGGAACGGAACAAGGGAAGGGAGTCCTGTGAGCATGGTAGCGCCAGTAGTCTTCTCAAGGCTCGAGCAGTGCCTCTGGGAAGGCATGCTGCTAGCTGCTGCCAGGGAAGCCGGTGTGACGAGAAAGCACGCTGCACGGGAAGAGATGGCGCTGCCCATCGTGAGCACGGCGGCCGCATCGCAGATCAGGCGGGCGTGCCACCAGCCAAGATCTATCAAACTCCTTTGAGATTACTCGCAATTGCTGACGACGGCAGGAATGGAATTACTAGTCGCATTGCATGTTCAATAAGTAGCTCACATCGGTCGATGTCACTACAGTGAGTCAATTTCCGTATTTCAGCCGGTGTAGCTTGGCAACAATTACTAATTTAGTACTGACAAATTAACAGCGATGGACAATATGCATCCCCCGACTTACGAAATAAATAGCGACAGAAAAACATGTCGTAGGTTGAATTTTCCTAAGTCGAGAACGGTATATGATACGCTCTACTGAGCTCCCAGTACCCACAATGCATAGCCATCCGATCGTGGCCGAGTTCGTCTCTTCGAATTTTCGTAGGTCGAACCGTCGTAAGTCGGAGGCTGACTGAATGAAGCAAAGAAATTAGCTGATCAAAGAAAATCAGCTGCGGTCTGAGGCAATACATTCAATTTTGCATTCTCAAGCAATGCATTTAATTATACTTCATGCTAACACATCTTCATGTACAATATCATGAACTTTAAGTGTGATAATCGGCTGCGATATTTTACGCGTCGTGTTCGACGAAAGTGTATGGTACACCGTGTTACACTGTAAGGTATTAAGGTCACACTGTTAGTAGCCCCGTATGGCAGCTTCTGCTCTAATGTTCTTAGAAACGAGCCCAGAGATCTCGTAACGGTGAGTGATTTTGCGGACGCAGCGTGACAAATACCGCTATGACGCACGGCTAATGAGTCATGCCGCACTGGTTTGGCTCAGTAGTTAAAGTGCTCGCCTCGACCAAGGTCTGGCCGAGGTCGTGGGTTCGAGCTCCGCGGCATAAATGAAGCGCCTGAACAGAGACTAAGGTCTCTTAGCTCGCTATATAAGTAGATTAGATTCATATTTATTTATTGGTATGTGCCGCACCAGTGCACGCAGGTATGCTGACGGTATCGCAGCGAAGCAAAAATAAAGAGGCGCTCATACCTTGCTATAACAATTCCATGTCTTTACAGCAGAGCAGTAGTACATTGACCACCGCAGAGGGCTACATGCGGTCTACCGTCAGCCATAGCATACATCTCACCTGACAGCCCAAGGCAGAACTCACTCACTGCAGCCACTAATGGCCGCATGTATTCACCACCAGCCGTAGCATGAAAGTCTGTAAAGCCCAAAGCGAAACTGACTCGCTACTACACACAAGTTTGGATTGCGGATGTCGCCTAAGTATAGGCTATTGTATAACTGGTTGCAGATTATTACAAGCTGGTAGTCGAAAATAATATCTACGCCGGCGCGACCTGGTCGATAAAGGCGCTTACGTGTTACTGTCCCCTCTTCGAGTTATGGCCGTCCTCGGCCAGGTTATTGAAGGAAACCTAACACAACCAACTAGTATATGTGTCAACGCTCGACTTCACCGTATGATTAAATAAATCGTAATTTATTACCGAGTATTTCCGGACACCTTTTTTAAGTGCAGTTGTAGTGGTCCCGTCTTGATCGTCGTTACTGACAGCCGGCGTCATACTCCCCCCTGAGCATACAACTTCTGACCTTTGAATGCACTAGACTACTACTTGACCGGCAATCGAAATAGTAAGTCCAATCTATTTTCTTTTACGACACCCCGATTCAGAACCGTAGGATGATTGTAACCGCATGAAGTTGCCGGCATAAGCACGAGGGAATATCACGTCATTGGATTCACTAAATTCAAATGTCAATGGAGTCGTCGAAGAAGAAGCCAATTAGATAATAATACACTAAAAATTTTATTTGAATAGCACTGAGAACTTAATCTTTATTCCGACGCTTTACATATGATGCAGGGCTCGAACCCACGGCCTTGGTCGTTTAAGGCAAGCATCTTACCCCAAGGCCAAACCTATGGTGGCAAGGTATAGGCCGTGATGCTCGGAATAAACACGGCTCACAGTTCAGTGAGATGCTCACTAGCACTGAATACTATCTGCGGAGGTTATGCGGCTGTACTGTCCCGTAATTTGTTTGAGTTCTGCGTAACGATAAAGTACTAATCCGCTATTGGTTTAAGTTTTCTTAAGCACTGCTCCTAAATTTAGCAAATTTTATCGAGGATTTCTCAAAATGTTCAACTTTGGCAGAGCCAGAGGCCAATTCAGCTCTTGGGCACCCAAGCGCTTGAACGGTATAAGCTTAATAACCGTATACACCGCTAGGCATGCTTCGGTGCAATAGTAACCAATATAGTCGCATGAAGCGAGACCAGCACAAGATAACTGCTAAGAGTCCTCAGCAATTACACTATTTCTTAAATCGCTCCTTGCACTTTTAAAACTTTCCCTCTAGTAGTTATCGCACACTTTAATAACTAGATATACTAAACTCGCGTAAATCTACATGGGGTAGAAGACATAAGAGAGCTACAGAAACAAAAGCAGACAGAGAGAGAGAGAGAGAGAGAGAGAGAGAGAGAGAGAGAGAGAGAGAGAGAGAGAGAGAGAGAGAGAGAGAGAGAATGTGTGTGTGTGTGTGTGTGTGTGCACTTGTATGTTAAAACATATCACGGCTAATTGTGCTAAAGTTTAGGTCGAGGTACTTTCTATTGAGGGTAACTGTCATTGCCTGCCTGCTAATCTGACAAGGTGCCAACCGGCTTTGCAAAGATTAGCTTGCGATCGCTGAGTGCAGGGCCACTCCAGATTGCAAAACTGTTTTAGCAGTCTTTTGAATGTGATCGGAACTTGAAGGCTGCTTCTCCAACGGGTAAGCCACGGTGACACAGGAATTGCAACAACATTAAAGGATCATAACTAATTTATTCTCTGTACACTATAAAAAATGAAGCGCAGGGGAACACATTTGGCCCGGCTCCTCCCCCTCCTCCTCCTCCTCCTTCTCCTCTCTCTCTCTCTCTCTTTCTCTCTTTCTCTGTCTCTGTCTCTGTCTGTCTGTCTGTCTGTCTGTCTCTCTCTCTCTCTCTCTCTCTCTCTCTCTCTCTCTCTCTCTCTCTCTCTCTCTCTCTCTCTCTCTCTCTCTCTCTCTCTCTCTCTCTCTCTCTCTCTCTCTCTCACTTCATCTCTTCACTCTCAACCTCTCCCTCCCAGTGGTTGGCCTCATGACCACACGAGAGCGATCTGTTGGAAGGCTGAACTGAGGAGTCTTGTGATGAAACTTTCGTGATGAAATGACAACAACAGAGAACTTAATAGAAAATGGACACGCTCTGAGGCATGAAGGGTATCATACACCGCATGCTAGTGTATGATGTCATTCCCTAAGTGTAAGCCCTCTACGGGGGATGGCTTATGTTCAGGAACAGCCCTCCTCCGCTGACCTCCAAATTTGAGTGCTCCGTTCATGGGTCAAATTAGGTTCTCCAACTCTGCACATACAGTGACTCATCTGGACTGCCCGGTTCATTCTTCCCATTCCTCTTCCCCTCCATTGCCCAAGCTAGATTGGGTAAATTAGGTGCATCTGGGGTACGGTGTACAAAGACATGCCTCTAGCCAGTAAGCTTACTGCGGTAGGTCAACATGTAGACGTATGTTTATGCACTGGTTATCGCAAACGTTTGTCTGATTGCTGGATACCCAACAGGGCGGCAGCCGTCCGGCAGATGGCTTAGACCGTGCTTCGGGTCACTCCGGCAGACTTTCGGGCATTTCACTTAACTGACCTGACTGGTGCAAACGGAAGAGCAGCTGGACAGCCGGGGCTTTTTCATTCTTCGAAAGCTGAGTTGCCATGACACAGTTGCCTCAGTTGCCCCAGGTGCAGCAGCCAGTTTTTACAGCAGCTGCCGCTGTGGCTGGCTCTGCTCCCACGTTCAACTGACTAGATGTTTTATAGTGATAGGTGTTGGTGCAGGGGACTGACTTGTTTAGCCCTACCGTATCTAGGCGAGCAGAATCCCGTAACCAGGTTCTTTGAGAGAAAGGGAAAGCAGACATTGCCAAACACCTTGGATGTCCATACAAACCAACCCATGTTGGCGATCACCCGCATACTTATCACGTCGTGCTAGAGTGCTCGGCCATGATATAGCTTTCCAATTCGACTGTCCGCACAGCCTGAATCTGATGGCGCCCCGGTCCTTGAGAAAAATCTAGCCTTCTTCTTATGGGAAAACCCAGTGTGATTCAAAAATAGGAAAGGCTGATGCTCAAAATTGGCTCTGCCAGCATATCTCCAGTTGAATCAGCTCGAAATCTAGGTGTTATATTCCAAAGCGACCTCTCGTTAGACGACCATATCAGCTCCACAGACAAATCCGCCTATTTTCAGCTTCATAACATTGCTAAAATTCGGGCTTGATTAGATAAAGATACCACATCTAAGTTGGTCCATGCATTCGTGACATCCCGTCTCGACTTGCAACTCACTGCTTACTGGCCTACCAGCATCTGCGATCAGGCGATTGCAGCTGGTGCAAAACTCGGCAGCTAGACTTGTCTGTCGTGAGCGTCGCAGTTGCCACATTACTCCATTTCTCGCCGACCTACACTGGCTATCAGTCAAGCAACGGATTGACTTCAAGGTTCTGTCGCTCACTTTTAGGTCCCTTCATTCTATGGCTCCAGCCTATCTTTCAGATATACTACCCCATCAGGCCAAGCATAGTACCACCCGCTTTTCGGAATCCAACAGTCTACCAATACCTCGTACAAACCTTAAATCCTTTGGAGACCGTGCATTTAGTTCGCATGCTCCCACAGCCTGGAACTCCCTCCCGACCTGCGTCAGAACATCCCCCGACCTGATCACATTTAAAAGGAACCTAAAAACACACCTATTTAAGACTGCATTTAGCGGGTCCCTGTGATTCGTCCTTGATGTGCTTATGCGTGCTGACACTGTGCATGCTGCCACTAACCACATTTGCATGCTGACCCTGTGCATGTCACCCCTAACCATATTATTCATTTTGTTTGTTTTTCAAGCATGATTTTACTTACCATTCAATTGCATTTCACTTTGCAGCAAATGTAAAGCGCCTAGAGAGAGATTAAGTTCTCTGAGGGCGCTTTATCAAGTGAATTATTATTATTATTATTATTACAAGGCTGGGTAGCGAAATACGTGCAGTCTTTATGCACATGCTGCTTGCGGTTCTTCGATTCAAAAGCAGCAAGCAGCTGCAATATTTAAACGTGTGCCCATCGGCTGAGCACTAGTGCAGCAGTAAGTTTTGTTTTGCTAGCTGCACAGCCGATCCGTTTAGTGACAAATTATATGACGATCAAAACAACGCACTAGTTAAGGGCAAACCTAGTGTGATTCAGAAATGGGAAAAGCTACCCCACACAATCGGCTCTACTAGCAGCATTTTTTCTGTTGCATCTGCACGAAATCTAGGTGTCCTGTTCCGAAGTAACCTTTCACTAGACTGCCGCATCAGCTCCACGGCCAAGTCTGCCTTCTTTCAGTTACATAATATTGAAAAACTCTGGCCTACTTAGACAGGGAAACCACATCCAAGTTGGTCTATGCATTCGTGACGTCTCATTTCGACTTTTATCGCTCGTTGCTTGCAGGTCTCTCGGCCAATGTAATAACGCATGTAGAGTTAGTGCAAAAATCTGCAGCAACGCTTGTCTGTTCCGAGCATCGCAGTTGCCACAATACACCACTTCAAGCCGATCTATACTGAATCCTCATCAAGCAGCACATCGACTTAAAGGTCATGTCAGTCACGTTTACGTTCGTTCCTTCTCTTGCTCAATCCTAGTTATAAGAACTGAATCACAATCAGGATAGGCATAGTACGCATTGCTCTTACGTGTCAAGTCTGTTGTCTGTGCCTCGAACCAACCTCAAATTCTTTGGAGATTGTCCTTTTAATTCAAGCCTGGAACTCACTCCCATCTGACGTCACGACATCACATGACTTGACGAAGCCCAAGGAGAAGCTAAACTCACCTGTTCCTCACAGCAATTGTAATGTAATGTAAAATGCAATGCATTTTGGTAGGTCCTTGTGAACCGTCCTTTGGGCGCTCATGCTTACTGACACTATATGCATGTGATCGCTTATGATATGGACAAGATTCCTTTAAACGACATGTAAAGTGCAAAGAAAGAGATTTAGTTCCCTGGGGCTCTATACAAATATATAACTAACGTTATTAGAATTACTATTGGACTAGTTCACTAAATTCCTTAACAGCAATGTGACCGACTGCCTAAAGAAGTCATGCCTCGCTGGTTTGGCCCAGAGGTTTAGGTGCTCGCCTCGACCAAGGTCAAGGTGAATGTATTTCACGACTTGAGGTGGGGGGGAGTGGGTGGGCTCGAGCACTGTGGCATAGGTGAAGCACCTGAATAGAAATAAATTTCTCTTAGGCCACTATATGAATGAATTCTAATTATTAAGTCTAATGCGGACACGTTCGCTTGGAGAAGACATATGTACCAGAATGGTTACCAATCTCACCGCAAGTCTCTGTCGGCTGCTCAGGCTGAAAGAGGCAGTGCGACGCGCTCCATGATCTAGAACGACGCTACGGTAGCGTGAACCATTGAAGGTCGTTGTTGCAGTTAAGGTTATAAAGCCGTGCTGATTTGGCCCAGTGGTTAAAGTGCTCGCTTTTAACCACCGAGGTCTAGGTGAGTGTATTGGATGACCGAGGTCGTGGGCTAGAGCCCCGTGGCATATGTGAAGCGCCTGAATCTAGATTAATTTCACCTATGGCGCTATATAAATGAGCTGTACAGACACACACACACACACACACACACACACACACACACACACACACACACATATATATATATATATATATTATAAACCACCGACAAAGACAGGGGCAGTCCTCAGTAGTGATGCCTTTGGTTGCCACTTGGTAAAGAATAAGTCTTGGCTAGGAGGGGAACGCAATGTAATTAATGAATAGGTCCGCGAAAGGCACAGCATGTCATTCAGGTTGAACAGCTGGTCTGGCATGTTACCGTGCTCAGTTGAGCAAGCTTGCAGCCTTTATAAATGTGGAAGGTGCACGAGTGTATGCGTGTATGAGCCCATACAGAGAGCACCTTATATCGCATTAGGTCGCAGTAAAAAAAAAGTAAAGGTCAGCAGACTCAGCAGCCTTAATAACCTGTACGCAACGTCAGACGAGTCTTAGGCAGTCTATGGCCCAAATCGTCGGAGGCATGGGCGTGGACCTGGCGTGCGTTTGGCTACTCATGGACTCTTTAGGCAATGCTCGGACCCTTTAGGTAGTATGCCTGTGTCAGCGGACTAGACAATGCGGTATCGCTCGGCTGGGGACCGCAGCAGGTATCGACAGTCGGCGCACTTCATTTTTATCTCTCGAAGGCATTGACATCTCGACCGCAGAAATGGTTGAGGATATTTTTTAGTCTTGATATTTATAAATGCTACAAAATGTGCCTAATGGCATTAGAGCGGAATTTAAGGTATGCTTCGATAGCCTGATACGACTCATTTGAGCTCTTTGTTGTTATCATACATATATAGAATATATCATTTATATCACATATCATAGATAGTAATAAATATAATATATAATAAGATGTATAAGTTAAGATCAAGGCTGATTTAACAGCCTCACTTATGTAGCGGGCAGAAGAGCCGTAGTGCCCGTCACTTCCGCTTGAAGTGGGGCGATATTGAATTGCCTGCTGCTGTGCTCGAATCCGCGACCTGGGTTGTGAAGCACCCAGCATGTGTGCCGAAAGCTCACTACCTCGAAAGATAGCGTGCATTTTTGAGATACTAATGAGTTTTCTGGCTCAAGGCTATTTAGGCAGTGCTGACCGCCCTGTTATTGCTGATGTCTATAAAGGTGGAATATCCCACGATAGCCAGAAAGAGCCTCCCGTTTCCTGCGTCCGCAGCACTACATATTATGCAGCCGGGACGAGTTGACAAACGGTCACTCACTTTGTAAAGAAATCGAGTGAGCATATAAGCTAATCAAATTGTGACTTCTTGATCTTTGTTATCGGATGAGTTGTTTTGCGCCATGTCACATGGCTTAAATTTCTACTTTAGACCCACCCAAGCAGCCCGGATGGGCTTGTTCAGTTCCTTAACTACGAGTGCGTGCATGAGAAATTTTTTTGCTTATAAACTTACTCACCAAGATGTACTCTTTAGCTAAATTATTGCTTTTCTACGAGTTGCTCCTAGTTCTGGAGCTATCGAAACATGCCAACTGACATTCCAATTGCCTGGTTTTGGTTTGCAGCTCTCAGTCGTTTTCAGAGAGTACTTTTCTGAGAGTAGCCACGAGCAACCCGAAACCAATTTATTTCTGCGGCTGAAGTCCTCTAATCTGGCGGATAGATTACAACTTCTCCTTAATACCGGGTTTCTGCTAGCCTTCGGCCTTCAACGAGCCAATGAAATCGAGGACTGGTCAGTGCAGCACGCTAGCCTAATATTTAACAAATCTAATTACCTGCCGGATTACCTTATCCTGCTAGGTTATAATTAACCTACTTACTCACCTGCCAAACTACCCTAATCTGCTGAGCAACGCGCGAGCGAGCCTACTAATCTTCCGACGATTCTTATCGACCTGTCAACTTTCGGTCGGGGCCGGCGGCTTCAGGCAAACTATGAAGCCAAACTGGGAGGTTTTCTTAGATGACCCGTTGCAACGCATGCACGGTGCTGACTTCTGCATCTCACCGATGCAGTCACACGGCCGCTAGCAGCATTTTGTTAAAAGGCTACCGCGTGACCTTAAATGGGCGTCACCTAATTACTGAGAGTGGCGTCGCTCGGTCTAGCTTCGATTCCCGCGTGGCAGAAAGAGCTGCATGCTGAGCGCATCTCTCCAACTGCGCTACAATAATTAAAATATACGAGCGGTCGGGTGCCAGTGGTTTAATAGAGAGGTAGCTTCCTTAGCTTTTCTATTCTGCGGAAATGGAAATAGCAATAATCAGTATTTGCTGACAATGGTGCAATGCTTTCAGGCTTTTCCACGAATTGTCTACAAAAACTCAGTGCGTCAACGGAAGCCGTGCTTGGAGAACTTCAGAGGAGGGCCTAAAAAAACTTCCTAGAAAAGGTATGCTTTGCTGATTTAGCCGAAATATTTTCATTTAGCCCAAACATCTCAGCTGCAAAGGACACGAGCAAGCAGGAATGATATATCTGAGTGCAACGACCGCTAGAGGAAGTTTTCACCTGTATGCTGCGGGGCTGCGTGTTTAGATGAGCCTGCAGACGGGATTTTAGCCAGCGGCGGGTTCTAGAACCCTTCAGGACCCCTTCTGAAAAGCCAACTCGAGAGCCCGAGCGCTGGCGGCAAGCCGCCGGCGCACCCATCTGCCCTCTATAAACCTAGCTCTATAAGGCAGAGCTATTGTTAGAGACGCTTCTGTTCCACAAGGCCACCTTGGATTTGATACCAAGAATCGGGTATGGGGTTAGGGAGCGTGGCATGCTGTTGAGCTGCTTCCGGGCTGCCTTTTCGTGGCGGGGCAAGGGGGCAGGGTATAAGTAAGCCACCCACCCCCTCGCCTAAGGCTCTTTGCCGCCCGACCTAAGGATCTAATGTTAATGCAGACGGTATGCTCTTGGAGGATGCGACCTTGGAGGATGCTACGTTTGGATAGGGGTGCCACATTGGCGGGCGGCGGAGGTCCTTTGCTGTCAAATTTATATTTTCAAAATGCAAAAATGAATAAAGTGTAATTAATTTTATAGCATCCTTAGAGAACTTAATCTTTATTCGAGCGCTTTATGAGTACATGCCGCAGGGCTCGAACCCACAACTTTGATCGTTGAAGGCCAGCGTATAGTTCCATCTTTGTGCGTGCTACCACTAACCATTAAATCATGCTTCCTTTACAGCACATGCAAAGTTTCTAGAACGAGTACAATTTCTCCGATGGCACTACACCAATGTATTTTTATTATCCCTGGACCAGACAAGGGCGGCAAAGATTGCTAGCACCGGGGTTCGGGCTACGGCGGCCAGTTGTTGGCCAACTAGCCACCATCGCGGCTGCCTACCGCAGAGAGCTCTACGAGCAGCAGCAGCGCATTCGATTAAAGATCGTCGACTGGCTACTACCGGTCGGGATTTCGTTCCGCAAGTCGCCGACCGACCAAACGCGCCAGCCGTCGAGCATGCGGGCGTGGAGCTTCGCCTCTCCGCGTCCGAGCTGCCACTTTAGCAACCGAGCCTTTGAAGCAAGTGCGCGCCGACCAGTGCCGATTCCTAATCGGGAATACGAGTCTTCAGTCAGTCGAGTTCGCGCTCGCTGGCCACCCTGAGGATAATAATTTGAGACCGCTGGCTTCAATTTTGACGGGCTTTGTCAAAGGAGACTGCTCTGCACTTGCTCAGTAGAGAGTCGGGCAAATGCTCACAGGTAGTAAGTAACTCCGAAACTCTTGGCAGACGGCTCGTGCGGCCGGTGCGGGAAGGTGAGCAGCGTCTAGGCACCTTGCGACCGAGGTGTCGGTCAGGCAGCCCTCCCGCCCCCTAGGTAATGAGCTCTCCAGACGCCGGCGAGTCCGCCATCGCTGGTGGTCCGCAGCTCCCAGCTGTGCAAAATCGCCGACAGCCAGCCGAGCCGAGAGCGTGAAAGCTGGGATTGGGACTGGCGTAGACTGCGCTGAGGCAGCGCTGTCTGTGGGCCGTTTGCAGAGCTGAGTTGGCGTTGCATTGACCTCTCACCATTCAGGTCTCAGCTAGAGACGCATCCATTCCGGTCAGCTTTCCCTCCGCCCGAGCAAACTTGTCCTTTTTCTTTTCGTTCGGCGTGCTTTATAAATAATAAACAAAATCCCAGCTGATTAAACAGCCTCTTTTTTGTATAGCGACAGAAGAGCCTTTATGGCTATCACCACCGCTTGCAGTGGCGATACAGAATCGCCCACTGCAGGAATCGAACCCACGACCTCGGGACTGAGGTCGTGAAAGCAACCGCCTTACCTAGTGTGCCATCAAGGCTTTGCTCGCCGTGCCCGCATGTGCATGATTCAGTGCATGTTACCACCAAGAGGTCAGCCACCAAGAGGTCAACCACCAGCCGCCGCTGCCGCCATCAAGTCTCTTCACGTTTGCTCTGACATTGCAGGCCTAAGCACGACAACCGTCTGCTCGCTCATGATTGATAGCACGCGTGTCACTATAGAATAGGTATTGATTCTCTCTCACAGCGAATTGTAAAGCTCTCGGCTCGGGAGTAAGTTCGCTTAGGGTGCTATACAAGCGACCAATTATTAGTATATAGATCTTCCTTTCGAGCTCTCTTTGCGAAGGCGGGGAGCTAGGCTTGGGGGATTTATTCTTTCTTTAGTAACCCTTTTTTTACACTCTTTTATACTCTCTTTCTCGCACTCTCCACCTCTTGCTCGCTCTCCTTTTATTTAATTGCCTGCTATACGCTGTTTCCTCCGCCCTTAGCGATTTGGCGAAACCCCAGTAGACGTGCACTCTGCCACGGTTTTGGCGACGAGCGAATGCACAGCTCTTAGAGCTCCCCCACCGAGCTGCAGCTTCCGAGCGGCTCTTAGCCGATTATGCTACGAGAAAAATAAAGGATGTGCAGCTTTTGTGAGATGAAGCGAGGCGTCGGCATTCGAGGGACGGATAGGGAAGCACGAAAAGCACTTAGCAGAAAGTTGTAGGAACTCATGCAATCGCTCATCTAGATTCTAGAAAATGAGCCCCAGCGACCGACTGCTCCACGAATGCTCCAGCAGACAGGCAGCAAGAAACACTAGTAAGTGGAAAACGGCAGCGGACGTAGGACAGCTAACCTAGCTGAGGCGTAAAAACAGAGCAGCGAAGGTCACTAAATACTCGCCGAGCAAGCTGCACGTCTCAGCAGCTGGGTAATTCGACCGGAGCGGGAAGGATGATCTATGACCCGGCTATTTGCTAGGGCCCACTGTCGGCCTACTGTCGGTTGGTCCGCTGGCACTAAGTTTGAAGCGGAGCCCATAGCGAATCACCTTGGTTAGGTTGAACGATCGCTACATAAAGTGCCCGCTCACGTACGTTAAAGCTGGAGTCTTCTTAGGGGAGCTTCGCCTTGCCCTTGACAATTCCAGAGAAGGATGCCGGAGTGCCGAGGGCTTCAGCGATCCATCGATTCTCTCCCACCCCCCACCGCCCCAGGACATAAGAAACGCTTGAAACTATTTATAGCCGATAGGCTTTGATGGTTGATGATGCCATACGATTGGCCATTACATTATTAGGCACTTACCACCGAGGGTGCACCCTTTGGCGACTACTGGGGTTTCTGTCAAATTGCTCACAAGAATTCAGCCTTCGTGTCGATCGTTACACGCCGTGCACATTTCAAGTTAGAGTCCAGGCACTTCAACGGACTGTGGCACCTGCCTAGACTTTATGACTTTGTGCAACTACTGGATGCAGATATCTACAAACTCAGGTCTGCTGGAACTTTCACCTTCTGGCTATAGGGCCTTCGGCTTAGAATGCTTGACCGCGGCCTATCCCTTTACGACAATGGCAACAAGTGCAACATCAAAACGACCGAAGACATTTAAATTACGAAAATTCCCAGCTGTCTAGAATTTGGGGTACGAAAGCCCTAAGAAGCGTGATTCCAAAGTTCTGGCCCTTTGTACCCAGTTTCCGCCGGAAGCTTGAAATAGTAAAATAGGTTTTTATAATTAATACTCAAGGTCCACCATAAAAAAACGAGGACAGGCTCATCAAGGCTGACAAACTTGCCGCTAGAGCCAGCAGTTTCTTGGTGGTGAATTCTATTCTGTCAGGGTCCTTTCCCTACCACAGCTTTTTGACAGCTCATCGATTTTCGCGTTTTTTTTACCAACCCGAAACTCGTCGATTGTAAGAGGTTGCTTCTGTTTGTTTTTTATATTCCTTCGCTTCACTCGCTATACATGCTGCGTAGCAGGTTTCCCGTCATTTGGTCGCCTGCTTTGCCCGCTGTGCTGCTACCGTTGCTTCGACAAAACGACCCCGGCATTCCGCCTCCCCCAGGCCGCCAATTCAGCTTTCATTGTCCGTCTCTGCTATATCTGACATCTCTTTCGCCCTTTGGTAGATCCGGTTCCAGTACGCGACGCCGAGGACGTCTATTTGAGGTTAATTGGGAGCACACATGTACTGCACGTCAGCGCGCGAACTCGGGCAGTGTCCAGGAAAGTTGTTTTTCCCAAGCCGTGCCAAAAAAAAGGGATGCAGGCTTCTCGAGGCCAGCTCTCGCCTCTCCCGCTAGGCGTGTCGCTGAGCTGCTCTGCTCCGTCCAGAGGAGCTCCATGGAGTGGAGGCTTTTTGAATGCTCACTAGGCACTCTTGCATTTTGGCGTACTTGCCGCCAGGCCGTCTGCAGCGCGCATTTTCTGTTCGCTTTCGGTCGGAATCTCTACCGGCGATGTTATAGACACGGGAAGCATCGAATGTCAGGCTTACCTTGAGCAACCGACCCGTCCTCTATCCGGCCTCTCGATTGCGCCAGATATAACGCCGAACGAGGATTTAATGCGACTCTGGCCGGACTATGCCCGTCGCGGTCGCCAGCCCTGGCACAGCGCCTGGGGCAAGCGCCCCGCAGGGGAAAGGGGCGAGCAGCCTCAGCTACGGACGACAGATATCGAGCTGCAAAGAAGCAGGCAAAGCCAAGCCATGGCTCGGCGGCAAATGGCGACGGCAGAAGACGCACCAGCCGTAGCAGCTGCGCGGCTACGCAGCTTGGCATTGTCAGTTGACACTCGGGTGCTCTGCAACTTTAAGGCTAACAGTCCAGTGTCTAGACTGTTACCACTGCTTCGTGCTACGTTCAGACTTGACAGGCGAAGCGCCGGGAATGCCTAAGACTAGATGCGGTCGGGCGTGTACCCGTGCGACCCCTCTTTCCACGAAGTGGAGCAGCTACTGCGGCTGCAGCAGCTGCTGCTCTCGTGTGCTGGCACATAAGCTCGCATACGTTGGCTGAATTTGCTTTTTTGTAGGCGCGGTGCACTCACACAACAAGCACACCTGAACATAGTACACGCGTACGCACGCACACCAATGCTGCGCATTCGTGCACGCGTGCGTGCGTGCGTCTGCGTGCGACCAAAGGCATGTGTGCTTGTGTGCGTGTGTGCGTGCACGTGTGCACGCGTACGTGCCTGCGCGAGTGCTGTGTGTGCGCGCGTGTCTGTGTGTGCGCGTATGTGTATATGTGCTTCCAGGTGTTCGCTCATGCGTTCATGCGAGTGCTCGCATGCGTGTGAGCTTTCAGTTTTGGATTAGCACGCGCGTGCGTATCTCCTTTTTAGTATTAGGGCAGGCGCAAGAAATCCACGCAGGATGAAATTGAATTGAGACACAATCTCGTCGTCGTCGTCGGTGACGTCACCGATTGGCGTAGGAAAAAGAGAGGAAGCCGCCCGGGCTGCTGGCCTGCGCGCGCCCGCGCGCGCGCTAGAGGGGGAGGGGCAATGGCCGACGGCCCCACTCACTGGCTCGTCTTCCACCCACCAATGCACGGCGCGGTGGGATTCGGCCGCGAGCTACTAGCTGGCCCTTGGTTCCTCGCGACTAAACGCGGCTTTACGCGATCCTAATCTTATGGCCATGGCTCACTCGGCGAGTTTCGTCTGCTCGCACGATATGCAACCAAACAGTGTGGTTATTTTTTGAGATAATGACACTGTCGTTGGATTATGGGCTATTGCGATTTATAGCAGTGGTATATAAGTAACGGGTGGGCAGTCGCCTACTGGCCCGCTGCGGCGTCCGCGTGAATAGACACCTTCGAGCCCGTGCTTCGGTGTTCTGCGTGGTATCGCGTACCTGCCGCTTGGAGAATGTCAAACTACAAAACAGTACAGCACCCAATAACCAACCATGGAAACTGGTTTTGGCCAGACGTGTAGCCAAAGGCTAAGGGGGGGGGGGGCTACCAAGCCGGCTAGCAGCATACCCCAGTCAAACCTTCCTCATTATTGGCAGGCCAAAGTCAAGGTTAGTCATGCCTAAGGAATTTTGGCGAAACCGTTGGCTTCTCGGCTGACCGCAGGCACGACCTTCGCCTGGATTTATTTTGCTTGCACGCCCGAGCTGGAGTGCAAAGGTAGCCGTCGGAGCAAGAAGCACGAAACGCAGAGTAGCTGACCTAATCACCTCAGTTTAATAGCGGCGACAGAAGAGCTGCAGCGACTATCCCCGAGTTACAAATGCACTGTAGGCTGCTATGGAACTATGTCATTTGTCGCAAACGCACAGCTTGCGTAACTGGTGTTAGTGCTAGCAGATGGTAACATAAAATGAAAGCCAGCACGTTAAGACAAATAAGTCCATGTCATTCAAATAAAACTGTAATTTTTTGAGTATCGCAGTAGAGCTACTGTAAACAGCATCAGCCAACGCAAGCCTGACCAACCATCACTTCAGATGGGTTTTAATATGCTGTAAACAATAAGTAATGAACCCTCTGGTTCCCCTAGCTCTAACTCAGAAACCTCTCATCTCGGCTACTGTCATAGTTTGACTTATACCGGATGCAAGCATTTCGCTGTTTCCTCCTGAAATCGAAGCCGACCACGGCCAGATAATAAAAGAAGTCAAACGCATCCGTTTTTGGTAGGTATTTATTTTCAGCTTCGCCACCTTGTCAACCTCGAACGTAAATTTGTATTGCGGATTTTCAGACGCCTTCATCGTGGTAGTTGTAGCTTTCTCGTATTCACCTTCATAAACCGACAGCCCTCGCCGGGGTTATAATTATCTAAATCCTCGGCCTTGCCCTTGAGGTCATCATCGCCTCATTCGGCTGGAAACGGGTGAATATCTTTAGCTGCAGCCGAATCTCATTAGATAATTCAAACGATTTCAAAACTAGAATATCAAAAGTGCTCGCAACACAAGGAAGAGCAGACGTTTAAGTACTTTTGCCCAGGTGATTGCGACCTAGTATGTTCATCTATGGAATTGCCACGCCAATCCATTCTTGATAGCCCTACATTCAGTTTGACAGTCTGTGGGATATGATAAGCAGCATCCAGCAGATCTCTTAGCTGAGCCTACATCCTCTGACATAGACCTCTGACATACAGCCTCTATACATCCTCTGACACAAGCTTTCAAATCGCAGAGATCGATTTAATTGCTGAGAATCGGAGCAGGAATTCTAGTCTATTCGCTTTTACGACATGCTGGCTATTCAACAGCCGCAACACGATCGTAGCCGTTAGAGGATGGTTGAAATGCGCGTGAGTTAAGATTGCGGCATGCCGCACAAAAATTAAACTAGTTAAAATGTCAATAGAATGATCTCAGGATAAACTAAATAGACATTATGCCGCGCAGAAAGGAGCTTCCCCGAGTAGACAAAAACTCCGAAAAGGGAAATGGAAACTTAGAACGCCGGAGCAAGCAGTCCTCTCTGTCATTGTAAAGCGAAGGCATTTGACAAGCAGCCATATGGGGGCATTGCACTTCATCGAAGAAACGTCGATCGTCATCGGACACGCAACTAGAGATGGCAATAGTCGCATTGCTCGTATCTCATACACCACTACCACCTACCTCAGAGATAAGCTATGCAGCTCGACCACCATCAGGGGAGCAGTCCGTTTTGGCAGCCATTTGCACAATAACAGTCTCAAAGCAAGTTTCAATAGTAGCCCGATCTACAGAGGCAATGACGGACGAAGGAAGAATAACCACTTCGTTCAGCACATCTTCCGCCATGGCTAACGTGTATCGCACATTTGTGCATCTTCAACAACCACTTCCATGCCTTCGTGTAAAATAAGGAAACATTATCGAAAGCCGTCTATCGGTCTTTCCAATTTAGCTAAATGCAGCATGAGCTGCGGTCCCACACCAGTGCTGCATTGATCGCCGCCGCATTAACCTAGAGACATCTTCTAGATTAACCCTTGCACGTCCATGCCTGCTGCCGCCATTCGCACGTATAACTTCCTGCTTCCTAGTAATCTCAGCATTACCAATACACTAACACCAAGCCGTAGCCTATCAGAGGACTCATTCTCCAGTTTCGAAAAGGCGGCCGCTAACTTTCGCTTCGAGTATCTGTGTGTATCTGCGCCCGCCGAAAACATGCCACAAGCACGCTTCACAAAACAGTCAGACTCTCGTGGAGGCATTGGCGTAGGCACTGTTGCAAAGTTCGCCTACGTTTAGCATAGCATTAATGTGAAATCAACTTAAATCCGTTTAAGTCACGCTCCTTAACTCCAAGAAGTTAAACCTTACCTAAACTTTACCGAATGCCCAATTTTAGCAGTGCAAGCGGCCAATTTGGCTTTGAGGCACTGAAGTGCTAGAACGGTGCATGGTTTATAGCCATCCTGATCAAAAGGTATGCTTCGATACGATTTTCACTACTAATGTACTCGCATGTACTGAAACGAGCGCAAGATTATTGCCAAGGGTCCTTAGCAAGTATTCCATTTCTTACATCGCTTCATATAGTTTTAAAACTTTTGCCTCGTGTTGTTGTCACACTCTCTTTTAGAACTGAAGCAATGACAGTAGAGCTAGATGATTAATAAGGATCCTCTGCAGTTATTTAGCACTTTCGATACAATTTTCAACGTATTTTACCAGCGACGCGTCTATTCAGCAGTCCAAAATAAATTCGTTAATGCTATTTAGCAAAAACTAGCAGAAATATTGCAACCACTTCACCTTATAGAAACTCTGCCCGCTCTTCTGCTTGGGTTTCGCCGGCAGCATAGAGGCAGCGGAGTCCATGCGAGAAGAACAATAAGCGCGTAGAACCAAAGGGCCGTGTCAATATGAAGAGAGGATGTCGGAAACACACCGTTGATAAAACGTAAAGCAATGATTATGGGAACATTTGATCGGTCTTCCCGTCGCTTCGATCGACGGAATAACTGCTGAAACGGCAGCGTGCTCAAAATGCCAGATTATCACTGATATTTATAGTTCGCGGCTCCTGTATTATAGCGGCCAGAACCCGATTGTGCGACTATCTGTGGCCAAGGCAGCACCAAAGCCGAAGCCGTGCAATATGCAGTGAGCTGTACTCACTCCGGGAGTTGGTGCACTGGCACTGGATCTGAGTTGTGCTCTAGGCCACCGAGCCGTACGAGACTTGGAATACATCATGGCAACTGTTCAACGCCCGTGATCGCCCGTCGCTGTCTAGTGATTTTCCAGTGCGGTATGGATACGGACTCGCTGTGTTAAGGTAGGGGGCGCTCTTCGTCGCAGCAACATTCAGGCTGCTATCGGCGCACCTGCCTGCGTGCATTGCTGCTGCAGCCGCAGAACGCTAACCACGATAGAATCTTGAAGGCTCCGAAGGAATGTGTCGCATTTCAGCTGGGACTGGCACAGCTACGAGCACTGTGTGTGTGCGTGTTTGTGCGTTTGCGGCCCACTTCGGTCCGGACGCTGAAGACGCGGCATGCACTTTAAACGCCATTCAACGTTTACAGGAAAATTTGACAGGTCTTCGCGTCACGTCAATAGAAAGAGCCATTTCTGCAAGGGATCGCTTGCAAGCGACTGTGCAGAGACGACAGATGTGCGATTCTGTCCGACGAGGGGCTGCATGCGTTCATGGAAAGGCCGCTTTCCGGCCATTTTAACTAAGAAGCTATTTTTACTAAGAAGGCCAATCGCCGCGGTTTACTCCTCCATCCACGTCGGTCGACAGTGTTAGAAGCTTTTGCTCGGCGTAAACTAGCGAGATTTTTGCTCTGCCAGAAAGTTTTTTCTGCATTAGTATTAAAACGATCGGACGCCACTCTTTCGATTGCTACCGTTGCTATACGTGTCTAGTGTCACGGTGCTAGGGGCACCACCAGCTGCCGCTTGGCAGCCGGCGACCGGTCGAAGTTGAGGGGCGGCTGGGAAGAGAGGGCGTTTTGAGTCCGCAGCGTACCGGAAGCCAGTGCGGCGTGAAGAATCTCGCTGCTCCGGCTCTTTGAGCTCGGCTTGTCTGTCGTGAGCGTCGCCGCTGCCACAGCACACCACTTCTCGCCGACCTGCACTGGCTACCAGTCCAGTAACGGATCAACTTCAAGGTTTTGTCGCTTACTTTTAGGTCCCATCATTATTTGGCTCTAGCCTACCTATAAGATCTACTCCTCCACCGGCCAAGCATAGCACCACCTGCTTTTCGGAATCCAACTGTTTACCTATACATCAAACCTCAAATCCTTTGGAAATCGCGAATTTAGTTCGTATGCTCCCAAAGCCTGGAACTCACTCCCGACTTTCGTCACGACATCCCCTGACTTGACCAAATTTAAAAAGAACTTAAAAAACGCACCTATTTATTACAGCATTTAGTGTGTCCCTGTGATTCGTCCTTTGTGTGCTTAGGCATGCTGATACTGTGGATGCTGCCACTAACCACATTTGCACGCTGACCCTGTGCATGTCACCCCAACTATGTTATTCGTGCTGTTTATCAAGCGTGATACCACTCTCCATTCGATCGTGTTTCCTTTGCAGGAACGTGAAGCACCTAGAAAAAGATTGAGTTCTCTGAGGGGGCTTTATCAAGTGTACTATTATTACTATTATCATTATTATTTGAGCTTGCAAATATGGTCAATTCGCTCCGACTGCTAGTCGACTCCGACTTCGACTGCTCGCTAGACTTGCGTCATGCGAGCCATGCTCCTGGCGTGGACTTTTCACTCTCCGGAGGCCTGAGTTGGGAAATTCAGGCGGTTCGCTGAGTGGGCATTGGTTTCGCCGGAATGGGAGCCTCACACGCACAGGCCCTCAGGAAACCAGCCGTTCCTGGCTTGATGCTGTCCCTTTCAGCCGTCATTCTGCCTGTCGCCCGGTGCTGTGCAGCAACCCAGCGGCAACCCGGCCAGCGTCGTGCGGCTACTAATTTTGACAGCGACGGGGCAGCGTCGGCGCTTATTTCGCCACCGCACGGAAGCTTGCTTTTAACCTGCCCGAACAGACGGCCCCAGACTCTGTCCTGGCGCCAGAGTAGGCAGGCTTTTGCCCGGAGGGTGAAAAGTTAATGAAGCACACGTGTGTAGCCTCGATAGGTCGGTCAGCTGGCCGATCCGTGCTGCCAGAAGTGTCAGGCCTTGCCGGGAGGATGTCCCCTGTAGTCGGTGAGCAGCAGGGATACTCATTCACACCACCGGTTCTTCCAGTCATACTTCGGCTGACCGCAGAGACCGGGCGTCCGGAAGTGCTGCAGCCGTGCTCAACAATAGCGATCCCTGTGCAGGCCTTCCTGCCTTAAGCAAAAGCTCCTTATGTAAGCCAGTTCCAGGACGGAAGCCGCCTGGGGCTTTGCCTGGAGCAAAATGCAGCAGCAGCACTTTCTGTGCTCAAAGGCATCTTGTGCTACTGTCATACAACCAGCGACGATGCATGCACCCCCATGCAAGTTTCGTGTCAGCAGGGTTCTGATCGTGAATCACTTCCTGGCTACAGATTTCATTAACCTCCATAAGCAGAATGCTTTCTGTGCTAACTGCCAAATCTGATCATTGCCACACATTTCCGGTTTAGGCTTTCTCATACTGTACAGACGTTTTGGAAAGCAAGTGACCTTATAAACTCGGAGACATACATCAAATTCGAGCCTGGTGACCAACTGAGCTCTCCGGGTAAAGGAAACACGGATGTATCAGCTGATTTGCACACACCCATTTATGCCGTTCGACAGGTGAAGGATGAAACAGCTTAATAGCATCAACAATACCTGTAGCACACCAACTCAAGAGTCTCCACTAGCATCGGTGTTGATTCCTGCTGAGTAAGATGCTTGCAATACATTGAAAGTGGAACAGTTGCCTATAGCAAAAACACTGGCCGAGCAAGCACACGTCAAATAATTTTGTGAAGTTACTTACACATTATGGTCATGCTGTGGTCCTTTAATACTACTACTAATACTACTACTAATAATAATGCATTTGATATAGCACCCTCAGAGAACTCAATCTGTTTCCAGGTACTTTAAATTTCCTGCAAAGGAAGCATGATCGAATGGTTAGTGGTAGCATGCTCAATAAAC